>OZ008352.1:1920260-2664565 GCA_963931975.1 Cataclysta lemnata
TTTGAATAGGGGGGGGGGGGGTACTCCTGGGAGGAAAACAGAATACGAGGGCCCCCTGCTTCGAATTTTGAATAAAACGTAGGAGGTGTGGTGTAAATTTTGAATAGATAAGTGGTGGTCATTTTATGATTAAGTTCGCTCAGCATCATTATAAGTTGATTTTTTATTCACACTTTAGTACGAACATAGCTAATATATAAATCCCGCCTATTTATCCCCGACGGGGTATGCTTCACCAATATGCTTAGCCAATAACATTATCAGCAGCAGCGTTCTGATTTACGTGCCCGTTAGATGACATTAGGCTCGCCACCTACACCTACCCTTACACGGGACCTAATTGGCGAAACGTGAGTGTTAACTCACTCTGCCTATCCCTTTGGGGATACAAACGTAGTTTATGTACGTGTACTTGAATATCTAAGCGTTATTATTATCGCTTCGTACTAGGACATGAACCACTCTCTAAAACAGAGCACCACACACATTGACGTAATATGAACCATACCACTCTGTAATACAGCTTATTCAAATACAGTGGTGCCTACATAAAATTCGGACTGCCGCGTAGGTCTCGTGGCGACCTTGCCCGTCAGTTTAGGCCTTTGCCCGCATTTGTGAATCAAGACGCCCACATCGCGTATTCTATTCGAATGTGTCACCAAATATGTACATTGCTGGAGCGGTTAGGCTCACGCAGCGTTAGAGGAATTCGTAAACGGCAATAACCATTATGAACGGAACATCGCAACACAACCTTATTAGATGCTCACCCACTATTTTGAGCATTAGTGTGATGCCATCACTGACCCGTTTTGATTTTAATAGATAACTACGCATCTTCTTCAGGTGTGCACGTTGAAGGACGTAAAAGGAGAGGAAGACAAATGAAGAGATGGATGGATTGTGTGAAGGAGGATATGATAGCGAGAGAAGTGGATGGGAATTTGGTGAAGGATAGTGGGTAGTGTAAGAAGAAAACATGCTGTGCCAACCCCGCCTAGAGCGGGACAAGGCGTAAATATTCACGCCAGAAATTAAGTAGCCTAAGCACTTGTGTTAATAGGATACTAGATGACAGACATTTTATTTGGTGGTGGTTAGAAATAAAAACCACTCGGCTAACAAAGACCACTTGTTTGGCCGAGTGGTATAGGCATCTACCCGGAATGCAGAGGACGCGGGTTCGATTCCCGCATCAAGACTAAAAATTCTTCTAACTTTTTCTAACCACAAGTTTCTTTCATATTTTTCATAATTATGTACTAAGTACTTTTATCCCCCATATATTTTGATTGGCGATAATGTAAACAAAAGCACCACTGTGGAATTTGGCTAATTGTATGCTAATCGGCCGTTTTTCGGCTGAGGTGTACGGCCTCTCATAATGAGCCCTATAACAATAAAAAAAAACTCTTTATGTAGGTAGTCGGGTACTCGGGTGAGGTTTGAATAAAAATAAGCGGCGTGAGGTGCGTCCATCGACGGTGAATGGGAATGGATCGGGAGGTCTTTGTACTCTTGCGGCGTCACAACTGGAAATAGCACTTTCTGGCACCCGTTCAAATTGAGTTCTGCTCGGTATAGAGGAAACAGTTGGCTGTTGTGGGAGGCGTGGCTGATGCTGTTGTGTGATTACCATTTGATGGTGTAATTTTAATTTTCGAGAAACAGTCTCGAATAATTAACCAGTCTTCATGTTCCTCTCGTATCACTACCACAAAATTTGGACGTTTCGTTTCGATTTAGAAATGCATCTGACGACCTGCCTTCGAGAACTATTGTCAGACAGTCAGTCAGTCAGGAGATGCCTACTGTTGGGCATAGGCCTCCCAAGGATCCCCGCGACATTCACCAGGGGGCCTACCGCCTAACTCTATTGCTGGTGATAGCTATATAGCAATGCACTGCTTACGGCTATAGCAGCCATCCCGAATTTTTAGGCGGTACGGATTTTGTGCCAAATTCATATAAAATCATTCGGTGATCATTCGTTCAAAGATATCGCTGATAGTTTAGGTACATTTGGTGCGAAATGACAGCATGACGTCATAAACTATGCTTTTGCTTTAGCAATCGAGTTAGGCGGTAGGCCCCCTGATCGTCGGTCCAACTTGTGGAGGGCAAACGCCAGAGGATTAAGTCCTTGCAAAAGAAAACCGATTCGACTGGAGTTGATCGTTGGTAGAATCAGGTATATAGAAATTGATTCATATTTGATGTATGGATGCGTAGTGATACGGGCTCGATAAGGGCTAGTAGAGGTTGAGCTATGTAAAGTATGGATGTGCAATTGTGCATTGACATAGAATAAGAGAAATACCGAAGAAGCGATGGATGGATTGTGTTCCAATAAACATTACCTATACATTCTCACCACCACGTTTCAATCCCCCGTGGGTGTCGGTACAAGGCGACTAAGGGTAAAAAAGACAGCGCTAAGTAATGGGCAGCACCATTCCTCTTATACCACCTAGCAATATACTGCGATTTACGTGTCCGGTAGATCGCAATAAGGCACCCCTACCTACTACATGGCACCTAACACAATTGGCGAATTATGGATGTTAATTCACATAAGTATACGTATGTTATGTACACTCATCAACTTTATCTAAGGATATTTTATTGACTTTATGTTGTATAAGCGATCATTTTAAAACCACTGAGGATTTCTATGCAATTTATTCAATGTACTTATGACGGATGACCACAATTAAGTAAGTCATTAAAAAACTGAAAAGAATATGTCAATATTATAAGAAAGGCGAGGCTGATAGAACATGAAGTAGAAGTACATAAAAAATCCTTAGACATTGTTGATGAGTGTACGTTTATGTACCTTGTTACTGTGTATGTTCTAAATAGACGTGATTCATGTGTATGTATGTATGTCTTTTTGGTAGAACAATCCAGTTCAACTAGTACACCATCAAGGTCTCCTGTTATTAATGAATTAAAGCAGACATATTTGACTCATAGCTCTGAAACCAGATGCATTAAAATCAACTCGCTATCCGCGTTGGTGATTCACGGCGTATCATTGGAAATGATTATTTAAATGTTGTAAAAATATAATATATCATTCGTATCTTTATGCGATAGTAAAAATACGCGTTTATATTTAGTTTAATTGGCGATCGAATTAAAATACATTTTATAATTAAGTTCCTACCTTCGTTATGGCAAAAAAAAAGTATGTAGGTAATTAAGATTAACATGGAAACGTAGACGAGAAATTAAAAACAAATTTTAATGTCCTACTATATAATGGAAACAAAATACAAAAGGTCATTTTCAGCAGTTTTTTAATGTCCTAACTGCTGGGGCCTTCTTTATGGAGGGAAGTTTATAGGGAGGATGGGTCATAACCCACCACGCTGGCCCAGTGCGTATTGGTGGGTAATACTACTTCGTTGGTCGTAGGTGAAATGTTGTAAAATCAAACATTTTTAGATATTTGCATCTACTGCGTACTCCTAACCTTTCATGTTCTAATAAAGATAATCGTACACAAACAAAAATGTAAAAATATTTTATAAATACATTCCGAATTCACAAGTCACAAGAGATATAAATACACTAGGATTGACCGTATGACTGACAACAGAGTGCTTTCAAGAAAGAGTTTTTTCAATTAGAGAATTCCTTTGAATCGAATTTCAAAGCCTGACCGACATACATTAAAAATATAGCGAGCGACCGCCGCTAAAACGCCACATGCTGAGTTTCATATATCTAAGCGAAAACATAAAAGAATAATTGTTTATCATCATCATCACCAACCCTTTAATATACTGCAGCTGAGTCATAGGTCTTCCCTAAGGATGGGAGAATACAGGGAAAAGAGGGTGTTCGACTAGTATGTAAGGATCGTAGTAAGTCGGGGTCGGCGTTTCGTTGCGGATCGGTGCGTGGGTGGGTTTTGAAGACCTATCACTATAGACTGAAAAGTATGCTACCCACTATTAAATCTTCCCTAACCTGTGTGTCCAACACACAAGTTTTCCATGTCCAGCATCTTGACGATTCACAAGTGAATTGTAGGTAACCATACCGGATATGAATACACGAATTTTGACTTTGACTGGCGTAAATTATGTATGCACTAGTGGTCGCCCTCGGCTTCGCTCGCGTTATTGTCGGTTGTTATATATAGCCTTAGCCTTCCTCAATAAATGGACTATCCAACACAAATATAATTTTTCAATTTGAACCAGTAGTTTCTGAGATTATCGCGTTTAACCAACCAACCAACCAACCAACCAAAAAAACTATTGAGCTTTACAATATTAGTAATAGATACATAGATGAAACTTTTGGCAATCACGCCGCGACCCTCAAGAGAGCGACGCGGAGTGCGCGCACTAGTGTTGTAACGTTGTTAGTCGGTTATGAATTAAAACGTGTCTGCGTCTGGTGGTCAAGTTCAAGGGCGGGTGAGCGGGCGTTGCTCCGCGCTTTTTGCGCGCACAGATTGATGGCCGCCGCCGCGAGTGCCGGCCGGCGGACGACCACTTGGCAGTCTTGGCACCCAACAGCCGGTAGTAGCCATTGTCAGTGTTGGCAGACGCTGGCTTTTTTTATGCTAGACAGGGAAGCTCTTGCCCTTCATCTCACCTGATGGTAAGTGACGATAAGGGCCGAAGATGGAATCGAGCTTCGCCTGGAACCCTCAACCGCAGAGGGACTGGCTATCTTAGCACACATTGTCGGAACACAATAACGCTGTTAACATTATTTTTATGGCGCCAGATTTTGATAAGATGGTGGTAGCTAGCACTTGAAAGAAATCCTACCAATCAAACCGAGTGCAAATTTGTACCCCCCTGGGGATCGAACCCGGGACCTCTGGATCTTAATTCCGGTGGGCTAACCACTAGACCACGTAGGCGGCAAAACGTTGTTACGCAGGACGCGATGAAGGCATCTTGTAGATTGAGAGAGAGAAAGAGACGCCCGCAATTCGGAATAGGAGAACATAACGACGAAGATAATGATAATGATCATCATCTTCGCCCTGTTCTACATACATACACATAACACACATACACAAATCACGCCTATATCCCCGAAAGGGTAGCCAGAGGCGAATTCACACCCACGTTTCGCCAATTTAACCTAGAAGGACGTAGTCCGAATAAAAACAAAAGTAGAGGTAGACCAAAGACGAGATGGGTGGATTGTGTAAAGGAGGATATTATAGCGGGAACAGTGAAAGAAAAAAAAAGTTTTAATTAGGCGTGATATGTATGCTCAGCTCACGAAATCGCAAATCGCAAGCCAATCGCTCCGCAGAGTACCGTGGAAACCAAATCAAATTTCACACGAACGTTTTCAACTCGGCCGACAATACCTACGTATTGTGTTACAAATTCAGTCGAACTAGAAAAATGTAGTGACAGCCATATAACAGTGATAGTATTATGAGAAACATTGTAACAAAACAATCTCATGAAGATATGAGCGGTAAATTACGTAACCAATCACACTTTCCTAGGTGTGTGCTGCCATCATACAATATTATAAAGCTGAAGAGTTAGTTTGTTTGGTTGAATGAGCTAATCTCAGGGACTACTGACTCAAATAAGAAAAATCTTTTTGTGTTGGATAGTCCAATTATCGAGTAAGGCTAGAGGCTATTTAACAAACCGACATTAACACGAGCGAAGCCGCGTGCGAGCACTAGTGGTAAAATATGTTTGAGATATTTGCTGCCTGCTTTGTCGAGCAACCTACAAAGGGATTTAGTTAGTAAAATCCTTGATGACCCCGAAAAAGAAAAAAGGACCGGAAGGTGGCAGGTCTATTGTCTCTATAGGTTATATTAATCGCGCTATATTGCGTGATGGTAAAAGAGGAATGCTGCTGCCCATTACTCATTACTATCTTTACCCTTAATCGCTTTGTACGACACCCACGAGAGATGGAGGTGATGACAATTGTATTCTGCTCTGCCACACAGCTTTTTTATGTATATAAACGTAAAAAAAACAAAAGATATACATAGAAGAGCGGTAGTAACAATCCGATTGTGTATTATTATGTAAGCTGTTACGTACACAAGTATAACCGCTCTTGAACTCCATTCGCGAGCAATTTTAATTAAATTCCAAAAGCGCTTAATAACAAACGCTCACTGTCCTTCAACTTCGCGGCGTTATGCCTCTCACAGACAGACGCAGTCAGCGGTGGCGGTAGCGGTGACGGGCAGTTGTAACGTAGGTAACATAAGGCTTTAAGCTTCCGACAGACGGTGGCGGTGGCGAACCCGAACAAACGTTGACCGCGCTGGTTTGAATAATATCCTTACGTTATCTACGTTACAACTGCCCGCCACCGCTACCGTCACCGCTGACCGCGTCTGTCTGTGAGAGGATTTACCTTAGTAACATAAGTAACCATTCTTGGCGTCTCACTAAAAATGTCATAATAAATTGCTGTGCGCGCAAAATTATTGCCCATTTCGATAAGAACTTTGGCCGAAATTGGGAAAGTTAGTTGGGACAATGATAAGATCTATTCTGGCATGTCTTGTATTGAGAGATGGAAGCCCTCAGTAATCTGCCGTGTGGTGAAGGCAGAGCAGAATACAAATGTCACCACTCCAAAACCATAAGGGTATTTGACGAGGAATGGACAGTAGCGTTCGTTTTATACCACTTCGCAATATTGCACTGCGATATACCATTTTTTTTTTCGACTGAAAATGTTTTATACATACCCCGGCTCGGGTGGGGCCCTACCGGGGTTATGTAGGAATCTCCCAACTAGTCTGGGCCTACCCACTAAAAACAGTCTTGTTCCGCTATCCCGCTTTGGACCGGCTAGGTGGGAACGCTCATCGCATACTACCACCATGTGCCGGTCAGCAGGTCTGCCTTTTCAGGCTCCTCGGGGGAGGAAGGAAGTGTGCACTGCGATATACCTACATCATGTGGCCGATTGATGGCTAGAGTCTCGTCACCTATTACATGGAACCAAACACAATTGGAAAAGTTTAGGTGTAAATGTTAATTCACCTCTGCCCTAACCTTTCCGGAACGAATAGGCGGATATGAATTCACCTATCCACACAAAGCGATTTGCTGCCACTTTCATAAAGCGAACAGGGGGCCTAGACAAAGTAACATACCGACAAAGATAACGAAGTTCGATAGAGCAAAATGTATGGGATTTGACGTAAGTCGTCGTAAAATGACGTGACCAAAATCGTCTTCGTAAGTTCCTAGTTATGTTGGTAGTGCAAGCTAAGACGCTGTAGATACCAAAGTAATATGGCCGATCGTGACGAACTTCGACACGTTATCGTTATGAAACGGCTACGGGCCCAGTTGAGGAGTGGAACTCTTTGCCGAGGTCTGTTCTCTCGAATCAGTATATCTTAGACATCTTCAACGGTAGAGGGAACAGGCATATTCTAGGCGAGCGTGTGTGTATCATCATCTTGTGCCTCATCATCGTTTACAATCATGCGTGATTGTGGTCAAACACTCAGCATATTAAAAAAATTAAGAAAAAGAAGTCCCCTATCTCTCGCCTACTTATCGATGACCCTTATACTCCCAATAATTGCTGGTATTAATTCTGGGAACCGGACAAACTAGCAGACGGTAAAACGACAAAGGACTATGTGTGTATGTACTTGTCGCTACTCATACAAAATAACATAGTCACATTAAACATGAACCATTGAACTTGACCAAGATATCCGGCGTCTGGGGACGTCCCCACCGGACGACGTACAGTGGGCCACATATCATACCTACCCGTGAATGAACCGAGAATATCAATGAAGTGTCAAATTCAATAGTTAAACGACAGTGTAACACAGTGCCCGCTACGTAAAGGAAACATTAAAACGTCGTAAAGTTGTTTGATATTGTGTATATGAATAATGAAACCAATAATCCTTCCTACCACGAACTGAACACTTCCTCCAACCGCGACAATACAAAGTACATATTCATAAATTCTAATAGCATGTTGTGTAGGCCTACGGAATTAAACAAATTTATATGAGCGTACTACGAGATACCCAAAGAGGTTTGGCCTCAGGCAGGTGGCCGGCTGTAAAACCTAAGGCAAAACCTTGAGCAGTGTAGATTGGAATGGTGTCATCTCAATCACTCTCTCTATTCAATGTTCTATCGACATGGTCCTTTCCATTACTTTTCTATACATTCATTTGTCACTAACAATCACGTTTCCGGTGTGATGGATGTTAGTAATCAAAAGAGAGTGGATGGCTTGGTGACCAATATAGGAACAAGAAACATAATCCGCTGACCCCAGATAACCGGGAACCGGGCAGGAAGGAGATGATATGGGACTACATCACATACATGCACTTACAAAGTAAATGTCCCATCGGATTTTGTTTAATCTAAACAAAGTCCGATATCTTCTGATCCTGATTCTGTTTTCTGGCTACCAACAAGGACGCAATATTTTTCATAATTGCCTGAACACTGGCAGTTACTACCCAAGATTCCTACAAAAACAATAATACAGTCATTAAACAAACGAACCGCAATCCACCAAACGCTGTATCATCATCATCATTCAGCCGAGAGACGCCCACTGTTGGGCATAGGCCTCCCCCAAGGATCTCCAAACCGGTCGGTCCTGCGCTGCCCGCATCCTACGGCTTCCCGCGACCTTCACCAGATCGTCGGTCCACCTTGTGGGGGGCCTTCCAACGCTGCGTCTCCCGGTTCGTGGCCGCCATTCGAGGACCTTTCCGCCCCAACGGCCGTCAGTCCTCCTCGCAATGTGCCCTGCCCACTGCCACTTAAGGTCCGCAATTCTTCGGGCTATATCGGTGACCTTAGTTCTCCTGCGGATCTCATCATTTCTGATATGATCACGCAGGGAAACACCGAGCATAGCCCTCTCCATTGCCCTTTGGGTGACTTTGAGTCTTCTTATAAGGCCCATTGTAAGCGGCCACGTTTCGGTGCCGTAAGTCATCACTGGCAACACACACGCATTGAAGACCTTTGTCTTTAAACACTGCGGTAGATGGGCCGAGAATATACCGCGTAGCTTCCCGAACGCTGCCCAGCCGAGTTGGATCCGTCGATTGACCTCTTTTTGGAAGTTGGACTTACCAAGTTGGACTTTTTGTCCCAGGTAAATATAATCGTCAACAACTTCCAGTGTAGAGTTCCCAACCTGTACAGTAGTGGGTACGACATGGGAGTTTGACATGATTTTTGTCTTATCCATGTTCATTTTAAGACCCACTTGTTGGGAGACTCTACTTAGATCATCGAGCATTGTGCTCAAGTCTTCCAGGGTCTCAGCCATGACTACGATATCATCAGCAAAGCGAAGGTGAGTCATGTACTCGCCGTTTATATTGATGCCTAATCCTCTCCAGTCCAGAAGTTTAAACGCGTCCTCCAACGCGGCGGTGAACAGTTTCGGCGATATTACATCGCCCTGCCTCACACCCCGCTGGAGCTGTATGGGTTTAGAGTTCTGATCCTGAAGGCGGACTGACATAGTGGCGTTTTCGTACAGTGACTTCAACACTTGGATGTACCGATAGTCTATTCGGCACCTCTGGAGTGATTGGAGCACGGCCCAGTTCTCGACAGAATCGAAGGCTTTCTCATAGTCCACAAACGCTAAGCATAATGGCAGATTATACTCTTCGGTCTTCTGTATAACCTGCCGCAACGTATGTATGTGGTCTATGGTACTAAAGCCTTTTCGGAATCCGGCTTGTTCGGGGGGCTGGAAGTCGTCAAACCTGCGTCCGAGACGGTTCGTAATAACCCTCGAGAACAACTTATAAACGTGACTAAGGAGGGTGATGGGTCTATAGTTCTTCAATTGGGTTCTATCGCCCTTTTTGAAGAACAGTCTCACCACGCCCCCGTGCCATGCCTTTGGCGTTTTTCCCTCGAGTATAACGGTGTTGAATAGCCTCTGAAGAGCTCTCAGGACGGTTCGTCCACCTGCTTTCAGAAGCTCCGCTGTAACACCGTCATCACCCGGCGCCTTGTTGTTCTTAAGCTGTTTGAGGGCCACACTAATCTCGTACAGGCTGACGTCCGGGATATCTTCGGTATAGTGTCGAGTTAACTTGGCTCTTGGGTCAGTGGCCTGAGAGACAGGTGTGTGTGATGTCGCGTAAAGCTGTCCATAGAAATTCTCAATCTCAGCCAAAAGCTCAGGCCGGGACGTAACGATTCTGCCGTCGTCTGTCTTCAGCTTGGTCAGCAAGCTCTCTCCAAGTGACAAATCTCTAGCGAACACTTTGGAACCTTTGTTGCGTTCGATGGCCTCTTTAATACAATCTGTATTAAATCGGCGTATGTCGCGAGTTAGGCACTTGGAGATCCGTTTACTGAGCTGCCGACGTCTACGAGCGTCTTCAGAAGACCGCAGAACAATCTCACGTCTCTCGTCCATGAGCTTCAATGTTGGTTCTGAGATTTTTCTTGAACCTTTGGTACGGCTGGGTTTGAAAAACTTTGAACCCACCGTAAGGACAGCTTCCACGAACCTGTCATTATATTTGTCCACATCTGTGCAGTCCTCCAGGCAATCGAAGCGATTTTGCAAATCTAGTTGAAAGCGTTCGGGGTTTTGGATTTGGATGGCTTCAGGGCGGAGCGTAGACCTCATCAGTCGATACCTTTCGGATTTGACATTTAGATTCAATGTGCCTCTTACCAATCGGTGATCGCTCCCCGTGTTAAACGAATTGATCACTGAGACATCATTGAATATCCGAGTCTTAGTCGACATGATGAAGTCAATCTCATTTTTTGTTACACCATCCGGACTTCTCCAGGTCCATTTGCGATGCAACTGTTTCTTGAAGAAGGAATTCATCATATAGAGTCCTTCCCTCTCCATGTATTCAGCTAGCATTTGGCCACGGTAATTCCGGATTCCAACTCCAAATTGCCCCACTTTCGACTCATTATCGCTACGTTTGCCTAGCCTTGCGTTGAAGTCTCCCATGACAACAGTGTAGTGAGTCTTGGACGTATGTATTGCTCGAGAGATGTCCTCATACACTACTTCCACTTCCTCGTCGGGGTGTGTCGAGGTCGGGGCGTATACCTGTATAACCTTCAACGAATACCGTTTGGTAATTCTGAGTATAAGGTACGCCACCCTGTTCGACACACTTCCGACCTGTACAACGTTGTTCACGAGAGACTTGTGGACAATAAACCCGACACCACCTTGGGACAGATCTTCGCCCTCCCGGAAGTAGAGCAGGTTACCGGATCTTAGGATTACCGTGTCCTCGCCCTGTCTTCGGACTTCGGATAATCCCACAATACTCCAGTGAATCCTGCTCAATTCTTCTTCCAGTTCTAGCAGCTTCTCCTCGGTCCGCAATGTTAGCGCGTTATATGTTGCCAGGGCCAAAGTCGTTTGACGGGGGGTCTTCGCCGCCCGGGGATTCTTCGCACCCCTGGTCCCGGCACCTTGCCTGCGTCCGTAACCGCCGACACGGCCTCCGGTACCGCCGGGCACTTGGGGCCTTCCTTTTTGTCTTATCATAGGGGGGGATTTGGGCCTTTCTCCCACCACGCTGGCCCAATGCGGGTTGGTGGGGAGCGCCAGAGCCTCGTTGGTTGTACGGCAGGGTGTACCGCGTGCAGGTGAGGTTGGCTTGGGTCTCGTGAGGTGGTTTATGAGACCCCTTACACCCCTTTTAAACGCTGTATGTAAAACAATATATAATACACGTACTGTATAAATAATAATAAAAACTGACGCACATCCATCTTTCCCACGGCCAGTCTATGTTTATCGTTTTTGGCATGGGAATTAGTAATGGTCCTCAGTTGGGCGTCGCGATATGGGTTTGACTAGATAAGAAAAATATATATACCGATAGGTAGTATTTTACTACATAAAGCATGAAAATAAACAGCGTCAACCAAAGATACGAAATAAAGGATCACTTGTTTTTAACAATTAGATAGCTCGTTGAAAAGACTTTGCAAGTTTACAGCATTAAGAGAAGGCGAAGAATTTAGAAGGGTGTGCTCAATTAGAAGGGTGTGCTCGCCTTGCATTCGAACGTAGAGTTAGCATCCCCCTATTACCTGTGACCCAACACAATTGGCGAAACGCGAGTGTTAATACTTCTCTGACAACCACTACGGGGAAAAATCGGCGTGATTTATGTATGTATATAAATCGATGGAAAGTCGTTTTGTTGTAGTACAGCGTACACTTCTGCTCTATACCATATTATTTTACCACATGTTTTTTTTCAGATCTGCATACAATTTGCATTCCGAGTCGAAAACACTCGGGTCGAAAATTGAAGCGAAATTAAACACTTTTGTATTATGGTATGTTTGAAAATGTGCAAATGTTACCATCGCATTACCGTAAAATTTTCACAAATAGCTTTTACAGGTAAGTAAATATGGTCGAGAATTGAAACATCCTAACGCGAACACAACAGTTACGGTTGTAAATTTCCAACCTACACTCGGGGTACTTTATAAGCCCGAGGTGGTGTCGACAGTACACAGCGAGCCAAGCATCACACCGCCAGCCGCCAGTGGAGTCAACGGCTGCCCAGTCGACCGACCTCGAACCCGCCAAAGCCAAAGTCTGCCCAGTGCCCATGCCATGCCATGCCGGACACTGTTCTCTCTTCGGAACTGGACTGGAAACTTGCAAATTTGATATCCCATGACGCGGCAGTCTGGCTGGATCCCTTTGTTATACCCAAAACAAGAATTTCGCACCCGAAATGTAGGTAGGTAGGTACTTACCTACACCGTGTAGGTCAAATTTGTACAACCATCATCTAGCCCAGTGATTTTTAATCTGTGGGTCGCGAGCGGTAGGGGAGTCGCATCGCTGTGGTTATAGTCATCCCAATCTCCCTATATTCTTCCAGCCATAGGGAAGGCTCGTGCCCCAGCAGTGGGGACATTAAAAGGGCTGGTAATGATGATGATGACCAAGCTGGCCGTCATATTTAAAAGCCGCTTTGCAGGTATTTTGCAAAGCGCAATTTAAATACTTAGTTCCAGTTTGCACATTTTTCTATCTGGTTGGTAGGTGGATTTAGTGAGTCAGGCGTGTTTGTTTGGCGTTCGTTAGTCAGATGTCAAGTCACCAACTACGGAGGGACCAGACTTCCAATTTGACAAAAGAATATAACATGGAGAATGGAAGAAAGATAGGTTAGTGCAAATAAATGAATCGGCTAAAGTGCCTTCCAAAAAACAAAGTATAAAATTTCAAATAAAATATTTATGGCCAACCTTAGAATCAAAAGCCGGTCCTTTGCGAATATTGCTAGGAGCCTATTCAGAGGCAAACCTCATCACTGCTTGAGCGCCTTGTACCATAGGTACCAGCAATATCAGGTGTGGCAAATGCATTATGCTCTGGGGTCACCACACGGCTGTAACTTTGTCAGATTAAGAATAGGTTTTAACGATTTCTGACGCTTCTTCTGACTTCCTGACAAGAGATTATAGATAGAATTTGCATTTGGAAAATATCTCCACCCAGCAGGCGAGTACATCACGGTGCAATTTGTGAGAATCCAACCGAAACAAGTGACAGACAAGTGATAAAAGTTTCTACCGAAAAAAATCTTTATTCCGAGCACACATTTCCACTACTTATTTTTAGCCCCATATAATGTTTACTTTCATGTGATTAAAAATAGTAACACAGTGGATCCGCGTGAGTAATGGGACAGCTCCGTTCAAAATAGCGGCAAAGTTTATAGAGTGCGTCAATTCCGTGTGACGAGACAGATGAATCAAACGTTCCGTCAGTTTCAAGCTGTTCTGTATCTTTGTGGCGTTACGTAGCGGGCAGCCAGACAAACTTTCTTGTTTATATTAGCCAGCATTAGAACTGTCATGGCAACTGCGTAGAACGACCTGCCTTGAACCCGGCTCGACATACTATATGTAATAGACGTGAAATAGAAGGTATGTGTACATTTTCCTATCGATCTACGTGATTGGGAAAGAAGGAGGTTGAAACAATTTTCCATGGTCAAGGTCGTCTCGAAATATCGCGTCGAACTTTTTACGACTTGAACCGGCTTTGGAATATTTCGTCCCTCGTTTTATTGTTGTCTGTTCTTGGCATTTTCGTGTAGGCGAGTGGGATGTTTATCATGCAAGTCCTCATCTGCCTTCTCGCTTTCACTATACTTGTCACTTTCTATGAACACTCTGAATTTCGATACTTGTTCCTTGAGTATCAATCCTAGAAGATTTCAAGACTTCATCATCATTATGAAATGCCGTTCTAATACTAGCACCCAACGTAATGAAGCATAATATGAATAGTCAGGTGAACGGTCATGCAATAAAAGTCGCAAGCGTCTGCAAGACATATTAAATTAGCGAAGACACAAATTGAAAATCAGTAAACGGTCATAAATAGGTACATAATTTTACGAGAGTATCTCCATAATTTTGTGCGTACATGCCAAGAATGAACCAAGCATAAGTACCAGGCACACAAAACTCGGTAGAAGGTCACATGTTTCCGTGAACAGCTATCTTAATCGTCGTGTACGCAATATGTCATTACACGGGCTCAGGTAAATCCTAATGCCGCATCTTGTAAATTGTAATTGTGACTACAATGTTGCGCAGATCGCCATCTTACTGTGAAACGTAATGTTATTGCGATGTCTGTCGTCCTGTCTCGGGGGCACTTTGTAAAAAAGATGTAATCTCACAAAATGCGCTCCGAGCCGTCCTCTTAATACCTTATTTGACTTTCAGGACCTGTGTACATGACCGATCTTGGAAACACGTGAAGTATGTCGGAAGGATTTGGTAGACTGCAAATATTTAGTCACTAAAATAAGGTGTTTGGACGATGTTAAGACGGACATTGAGATTTAAACCGAATACGAAATTGAGTGACATGGGGAGAGACAGTTTGAAAAAAAAGACATTGAGTGAACGGGAATGAAGTGGTGCCGAGGTAGAATAAAAAAGATGGATGACACAGTGATATAGAGTGAATGAATGAGTGCCGAGAAACATACTTTGTCGAATCGGATAGGAAATAAATAAAGTACGAGATAAATGAATTTTAAAAGCGATGTGAGCATCTATCATTGGTTGAATGATTTACAACTAATTATTTCGTATTTATACAAGTACTGCTTTGGCTAGATGTGAGTGTAAAAAATATTAACTATTAAATATTCTTAGATACGACACATACATTTCATAGGCCATTCACTAGAAAAACAGTCAAACATCGACAACAACAGATACTACGTCAATGGAATACGTCACTTACGTAGGTTCATCATAATATTACGAATTAACGTGATGTTTCGTAAACTTTAATTACAGCACACACAGCACATTTACTTATGACATTCATAGCGTCTATATACTCGGAGTTTCTCAAAATTCTCATCAGAAATTAAGAGATCCGCGGGAGAACCAAAGTTACCGACATAGCGCAAGTCACCGTATAGGTATCCCGAATAATTGCAAACCTTAAGTGGCAGCGGGCAGAGTACAAAGGAGAGGCGTTGGTCCACAGGCGTTAGGTGTAACCCCCAATAAGGTGGACCAACGATCTGCTCAAGTGGGAAGCGTCTCGTGGCTGAATTCATATCGAAAGACTTATACGCTTATAGGTATTGTATCAAGTATCATGTAAAAATTGGAATTTAAAAAAAATAGAATAGAATCTACGAGCGATCTCTTCCAGAAGACAACTTTGGATGGCCAGGAAAAGAGAACACAAAAAAAGGAAAAATTCATTTTTTTAGTTCTCTTTCTTATTGTTGGATGGTGCATGACTCATTACTTAGAGACTGCTGACACGTAAGCTATGTTTTCACGTTTCACAACAAGCTAAGTCAGCGGTCAAGGGCAAGGCCGTGAAATTTCATTTTAAGGGAAATTTAAATTACAAATGGCGCATCCGAAAAAACACCTATTTATTAAGTGTTAGTTAAATTAGTAACAATTAACATTGTCATCATCTCACTGCTTCTTCTTATCCCGTTTGGGCCGGTGCAGTAAATCCTCCTTCTCAACATCTCCTCATCCAAGCCCGACACAATATGTCACACAGTCGCATAATCACCACCAGCCTTTTAATATTCCCACTGCTGGGGCACAGGCCTTCCTGATGCACAGAAAAATATAGAGAGAATGGGCCATAACCCACAACGATGGCCCAATTCAAATTGGTGGGTCGCATCAATCTCTTCTTATTTACCAAGAGACTCATTCAAGGCTCGCTTACAAACGCAACAGTAGTACAAAGTAATGGCAAAACGGAAGCGAATCGTTCGAAATTCCTAGATTGGCAGCCGGATGTCCACTTCCCCGTCTACACTGGCCGCGCACAATCGTATTTTGTTCTTGACACAGTCCTTATCGCGTTGTAATAAGAACCACACACGTATGCACACCACACAACGATATAATATATTATATCACGGAGTCAAGGTCGAAAAGGGCCCCTCGCTATGTTTTTTTTTGCCTCGGAAACTTATCAAGCGTTCTTCACATTATCCCATGGATTTTTTTCACTTATGGCGGCAAGTTTTCCTATTTTTAGTGAGTAGTATTACTTGCGTCAATGCCGCGGCAATCTCGCCTATAATTCATTAATTAATGGTGTTCAGTTGAACATACAGAAAGCGATGATGTAAAAAACGGAATAAATAAGTCCTAATTCTCATAGAAAAAATGTCATTATAATATTGGTAACTTGTATTTTTGCAAGTATAATGGGGGGATACGAGTCTACGCGCATAGGTTAATGGTCCGATGACCCAGCATATTGCCGATGATAATAATAGTATATATCATATTATTTATAAACTCCATCGCGGAACTCTTGTACACGTTGCAGAAACGAACATAAAATATCCAATATTAAATTAGTCGTAAATTTTAATTCCTCAGAATTGACACATTAATCATGGTAACCAACTAACCGGTTCTGTGGAATTCTGTAGAATTGAGGACATATATGTCTAGCACGATTCCGGTGTCATATCTTCTAATATGATATCAATTGACAGTGGATAGCTCGACGTCAGACCGATATGAGAGGAAGAGGAAACATTCGGCGCCGACTCCAGATAACCCGGGATCAGCCTGGCTAGCTTGACCAACGTAACACGATAGTTGTTCGAATAGACTGGCCCCTGGTCTAGACGGGCAGAACAGTGTCATAATCACCACTGTTCTCATCATCATCATAATGGTGATGATGATCAGGACAGTGTGGTACCACCCTAAGAATCCCGACGACCTTCACCAGGTCATCGGTCCAAGAGCACCAAACACGTGACAGAGGCATTTAAACGACATAATATTAAAGCGAATACCGGCTATTTGGTTGCCAAAACTTATGATAATATTATGGTGTTAGCCACCAGGGCGATGTTCCTTTATCGATTTTATATTATCTTTCTTAAATATTGACAAAAATAAAGTAGCTAGTTTAGCGCGGACCGCCTATATAACCGCCTCCGTGGTCTAGTGGTTCGCCCACCGGAATGAAGATCCAGAGGTCCCGGGTTTGAACCCCAGGGGGGTACAAATTTGTGCTCGGTTTGGTTGGTGGTAGGACTTCTTTGAAGCCCGCCTGGCTAGCTACCACCATCTTATCAAAATCTGTCGCCATAATAATAATGTTATCAGCATTATTGTGTCCCGACAATGTGTGATAAGATAGTCAACCTCTCTGTGGTTGAGGGTTCCAGGCGAAGCTCGAATCCATCTTAAGTCTTATCGTCACTTACCATCAGGTGAGATGAAGGGCAAGAGCTTCCCTGTCTAACATAAAAAAAACCTGTGTTGATGGCGGTGTTGAGTTGATGATTGTTTGCATAATATTTATAATTATATTATAATGGGTAGGACCGTTCCTGGTGCACTATCTCATCATAATCACCAGTCCTTTAATGTCCCCACTGCTGTGGCACGCGCCTTACCAATGGATGGAAGAATATACGCCTCTACCCCGAGTCCCACATACCTCTGTAGTTGCACCGTACTGCAGGGATGATGTGTAAATGCAGTTTACCTCTCCGCAAAAAAAAAAAAAAAAGGGAGATTAGGCCATAACCCATGGTGGGTAGATTAGGTACATATTGCTAGGTGGCATAAGAGGAACCCTGCTGCCCATTATTTTCTGCTGTCTTTAACCCCATCCCTTCGGAGATATAGGCGTGATTTATTTAGTGTGTATGTTTAAATAAAAATACCACTCGGCGACGTTGTGTCATCATCATCACCAGCCTTTTAATTTTAATGTCCCTACTGCTGTGGCACAGGCCTTTCCTATAGATGGAAGAATATTTGGAGAATGGGCCATAACCCTCTACGCTGGCCCAGTGCTGGTTGGTGGGTTTTAACGACTGCAGATGCAGCCGGGACCAAACGGCTCAACGTGCCTTCCGAAGCACGGAGGAATCCGAGATATACATTTTTGTTCACCCATCCAATGACCGGCCTTAGCGACAACACCTAGTTTATGCAATCGCAGGCCGAGCGCGCTATGCCGCTGCGCTAGCGAGCTCCTATATCTACCATACCAAATTACTGCTATTAAGTTTCCGGTGGATGGCAATTAGCTCGCCCCCTATTAGGTACATGTTGGTATTTGCCTACCCTTTACGAAAAAATTACATGTTTTATGTTTAATTTCATAATTAGAACACTACTTACATTGAAATAAATTGTTTAAAAGATGTTGGTGGGGGAGGCCTATGCCCAACAGTGGGCCTCTCTCGGCTAGCTGACTGACTGACTGCGGGAGTGATGGGGTGTGGTGACAATTTCATTCTGCTATGCCGTCACCACATGGCGGTAATTACGAAGTGTTTAGCTAAGCAATAGTGAAGACCCTTGAGGCTTGCAAGTTTTTTGTGACAAGACTGTGTGTATGATGAGATACATAGCGGTGACGTCATCAGATAGCCCGTGCCGCCGATATCTGCGCCTCGATCGCGGTTCAACGGCATCTGAGGCCCACAACTACACGTGCCTACCGCGGACCAAATAGCCATGGTGAAAGCTAACCAGGACATACAAATGATTTGATAATAGCTTTAAAAACGTATGTATGTGTTAATAACGTTTGTATGTATTAATAACGTTACACCCAGCGACGAAAACTCTTGGCATTCTATGTATTAATGCAGTTGCAGAAGGGGAGGTCAGGAGCGAAAAGGTGATAAAATATTCCATAATTATTTTAATTTTTATTGCCATCCATCGGGAATTGGAAATCGCACAGTACATATTGCTACGTAGCATAAGAGGAAAGGTCTGCCCGCTCATTGCTGTCTTCAAGTCGCCTTGTACGACAGCCGCGGGGCAATTGTAATATGCTTGGGTGGTGAACGGGTGACTATTGTATTATGCTCTGCCGTCACCACACGGCTACTAAAATATGTCATTTATACACCCAGGAAAATAAGTATTCATATTTTCACGTACGTATCAATTATTGATGATACACGTCATAGAAAAATGAGAGAAGTCCCGTTTCGCGTTTTACTTCGCGTTTTATCATTACTTGTTACAACCGACAACAAACAATGCAGTAAACAAAAATTAGGCAAATGTACAACTTCCCGAACCGCCTCACCAGGCACTTAGGCACTATGCACTCAATGTTATCACAATCCACGCAGTAACATTTAACTTGTCGCCCGCCACACTACAACGGAACAATAAAACATAAAATCAAAGATAGACGACGCAACTTGCGCGCTAAACAACTGTCATCCGACAATGCCGGCCCGGTGTATTCAGAGTTAATAGCCACGTTTTTAGGTCATGGGTTTGTGCAGCGGTGTGAAGGAGCCTTTATGGTGTAGTATTTATGTAATCATTTCGAATTGTTATGAATGAACGCGCGGCCGGCCGGCCAGCTCGAATATTGTCGTGTCAAAGTCAGTTGTACGTACAGACAGACAGATTAACGCGGCACGCGCAACTGCGTCCGATTATAATAGTCATTCGGTTTAAGTAGTTGCTACTTGAGAAAGGAGTTTGGTCTCGTTGAAGCGGTATTAAGTGTTTACATTACTCAGTTAGTTAGTGCCCGTCTAACTGTTATTTTACGGACCCATTTACTATCATAATTATGATGTCATTTAAGGTCGTCGCCATTAAATGAATATGGTAGACATGCATTCCATGCTGGAATAAGAGGGAAAAGTTATAAATATCGACTAAGGCAGATTAGATGGTTTACTGCAGGCCGCACTCAGAGACGTCGATTAACGTTAATGAGTATGTAATACAAAAAAATGACAATTCAAAACTAGTCGCTATTGTTGCCGGGTCTATGGTCTAGATTTTAATGAAATTATTTGACATTAAGTACCTACTCATTAAAGTTAATTGACGTCTCTGAGTGCGGCAGTTCGAACAATAAGCACATTGGGGCATGCAAACGCACATGCAAAGTGGAGAGCAAGCCAACAACAGCATACCGAAAGAGGCTTGGTGTCAGGCCACAAGCCGACTGTAAAACCTGAGCCAATACCTTGAGCATATGGGTTGGATGGAATCTTGTCATCCTAATGGCAACCTCCTATAGATAACTTACCCCCAGAAAAACTGGGAACAGGGAAGGTAGATTAGTTTTGAATTGTAATTTTTTTAACATTAAGTACACATTGACGTTAATTAATTAATATTTTTGCATAAATAATCTAATCATACCAGATATGAATAATGATAGGATACAGTGTATTCGTTAAAGTAGTACTTATTCAATATTTATAGGAAATCGATACAGTACTGAGAAAAACACCGACCACCCTGTTCTCCGCAGACCGAATGGCAGACAAGCAGCTGGACGTGGCGCGACCACTGAAACAGTTACGAATCACGACTTATGTGCTTCCGACTACCGCTGACCAAGCCGAAATGGGCACTCACCAGTCACCTCATCGATAGGTCGTCAACTTGTCGGATTACATATCAAATAAAATTGAAATAATATTTCTTGTTTGTCATTATTACGGCTGGGTTATTTTACATACATACATAATTCACGCCTATATCCCCGAAGGGGTAGGCAGAGGTGAACTAGCACCCACGCTTCGCCAATTATGCTAGGTCCCATGTAATAGGTGGCGAGCCTATTGCCATTTATCGGGCACAAAAGTCGCAGTACATTGCTATTGCTAGGTGGTATAAGAGGAATGCTGCTGCCTATTCCTCATCACTGATTGATCCTTAGTCGCCTTGTACGACACCAACGGGAGAGATTTGGGGTGGTGACAATTGTATTCTACTCTGCCGTCACCACACGGCCATGGGTTATTTTTAAGCACTAATAACCTCAAGATCAATTGATACCATAGTTATACATAGTTAGTTTGTGAATATTCTATTGTACTTTTAACAAATTTCCTCGTAAGCGTTTGTCATGGTCATACTTAAGCCCTTATCCCATTTCAATTGAAGTCGGCACACAGTGTTTTCCCGCTTAATTTTATCTTTAGTACCTATACGACGGAATTCATCACAGCCACACAAAACCACACTGAATATTTGACCGTGAAAAAAACCACAGACCCACTTGTTACAAAATTACAAAGCCTCCACGTTAAATTTAATTGTCAATCCCCCGAATACAGAAACGCTACTCAAAGTTTGAGCCCTGCTTAACATTTAAGTGTAGTCAAAACTGACATTTTTCCATACAAATTCTGACCATACATTGTCCACTTAACATTATAAGCAGTGCTCAAAATTTGAGTAGCGTTTCTGTATTCGGGGGAATGTCGATCAATCGACGCGCCACATGCGGACGCCTTGTGGCGCACGAGTAGCAGCGACAGAGACGTCACAATGGCGCAACTATTCCGCAAATTGGTCCATAAAACTTGCGTAATTGGCCGTGCTCGGTTTCAAATTGCACTTGCACTCCACCGTCATCACTCGGCGACGACGGTTTGTTTTGAAAAGTGCCCGTGCGCATGCCACATGCGCACGAGCAAAGAAATGGAACAGAGACAAAGCTATTAAAGAGCTTTTAAATAAATAATAATAATATTAAAAAAAAACCACATTATTATTTTTATTTGAACATTATATAAATGTTAGAAAAAATATCACATTGGAATCTGCCCGGAATGCAGAGGACGCGGGTTCGGTCCCCGCATTAAGACTATAATTTTTCGAACTTTTTCTAACCACAATTTTCTTTGTGATAATTTCCCATAGGTACTTTTAAAGACGGGACGATAACTTAGCATTCCATGGTTTTACCATCCGGCACCGAGTCCATAGTGTGGCAGAGGGGGAATTCAGTGGCAGCTCTTGAGACTGGTGATCCAAGTGTAGGTTTCCGGGATCCCTTCACAACTAGTCAACACCCACCTTCGCCACTCCGACTTCTCTCTCTCTGCCCAGCCATACTTGATAAGAATTCCGTGGGAGCCGCCTTAGACACACGTTTCAGTGTAGAATTTTCGAAAGTTGTTCTATACCCCATTCACTTGGGCTTGAGACAAAATGTAAACAATCTTGATATGTCTCTTTATCTACGAAATGGTCGTAAAAAACAAGAAACGTGTATTCTAAAATACATCATCAATTATAGACAAATAAAACTGTTAGCTGCTTTGAAATATTGGTGTTACCCTTTTTTTGGTACTTTATATTAAAAGACACATCATTGTATACATTTTGTCTTAAGCCCAATGTGAATGGGGCTCTTTGTAAATATATAGCTTTGTCTCTGTTCCGTTTCTATACTAAGTGGCACAAGTAAAAAAGCGTCTGCCCGCTAATGAAGAGTTGGAAGGGCACGTATTAATTAGTTGCGCGCTCAGCGGCGCGTGCGCACGCTTCCACGAACGCTAGGAGAGCCGCCATGATGTTTCAATGGTTTTTTTTTTCTACATTAATTGGAAAGGAGAAATGTGCTCAACGCAGAATAATCCAGCCACATAAAAATAACTTCGTGAAAAAATGTTGGTAATTTTAATCGGTCAGGTGTACTAACAACGCTTTATTATTCATTATAGTTGTTGAGCTATGTATACAAATAACCATAAATATAGCGACCAAATCCGTGTAGTGACGGTATAAGACGACTAACTGCCGCACTCAGAGACGTCAATTAACTTTAATGAGTATTTAATGTCAAAAAATTTCATTCAAATCAAGACCATAGACCCGGCAAAAATAGCGACTAGTTTTGAATTGTCATTTTTTGACGTTAAGTACTCATTAACGTTATTTGACGTCTCTGAGTGCGGTAGTAAGGGTAAAGACAGCGATAATTATTGGTTAGCAGCGTTTCTCTTATACCACCTAGCAAATATATTGAGAAATGGGATAAGGCGTAGGCTTATCTTTCATAATCAGATTGAAAATTCATTAAAAAAGGGCCAGGTCAAGAGTTACCAAAACCGTCTGGCATGCAGAACGTGTATGTGGAAAGAACTGATCTGTATCTTGTGTGAGGAAGGTGTGATGTGACGTATGTAACATTGTTATACATAGGGCGTTTTTTAATTCCGGGGTCTGGAAAAGTTATTGCCATAGAATCCAGAGAAAAATATAGTAGTTAAACTCGTCTTAACAATTTTGTATAAAAAGACTTGTATTAAGCGACATATCTCATAAAGATATAAATCGAAAGCCATGTGAAAAACCTGTTCTAAGATGGCGGATAACACAATGTACTTAGGGAGCATATATTAACAATACGTGAATCACCATTTAAGGTACTCGGTGTGTTAACACAGCTACAAGCTGTTATTATACTTGAATGTTTATTAAGATAATAACATAAACTCGAGCGTGAAACATAAGATTGTCTCAAACTATTGTTAGAATTGATTTTGATCCTAGACAAGTTTTAACTTTACAACTTCTAAAAATACTGTATTTACTAACAATAAATGTAAGATGTTTGTTTCTACAGAAAGTAAAATAAATGGAGAAATTACAATAAATCGTATCGCTTCATTCGTTAGACACAATTTAGGTTATTTTTTACTGTTTACGTGTATTTTTACAAGAGTTAAAACAGTGGAAACGAACTTTAAGGGAAGGAATAAAAATTTGTCAAAAAATATTAATATAGGAAGTAGCATATTAAAAATTCAGAATATTTTACATATTGACCACCCATCCTCTCTATTAATAATTAAGTCGAAGAGATCCGACATAATTAGTTTTCTTACTTTGAAGCCAACAGTCAATTAATCATTTACTTATTTGTATCATACCTAAATAGGAACTTAATTTATAGTTACCAATTTAACATTCAACGAGAACTCACATAAAAATGACACAACTTTATTAAGTGACAAACACTTCTCTCAATTCTAATATTAGTCAGACTAGCACCAAATAAATTGCTGGGGGATTTCTATTTCAGTGGCAGAGAGAGAGGGGGTGTCAAATCAGGCGACACCCGAGGATTACGGCTTTTTATATCCCGGTATAGATAAGGAAGATTTAAGATTTTAAATTGATAAGTACCTATAATACTTAAATCTTTTGGAGGTTGAAATTAATAGCGAAGCTCATGACAACTAAAATTATAGATTAAATTATGTATTAATTCAAAAACCTCGAATATTGTATGTGAATACTAAGTGACATAATATTAGGAGTTAGAAAAAAAAATGTTTATACGTAATGTTGTCGATATTTTCTCATGGTTTTGCATATTTCCTCATCATTCCCTTACTAGGTACTGTAAGTAATGTAGAAGTGCATAAACTGTTACTTTACTCAGCTTTAATACATCTATAATATCCTCGAGCATTGTCGAGCGAAATATACAAAATCTCACACTGATAAAATCTGTATGGGTACCATTATTTTGTAATATTTCTTAATGGGAAAACTGGTATCTTTACGTGCCACTTGAACCTTTATTTGTATTGCTCTCGGCTCCTAAGTGGGGTGTTAGAGTGACAAACATCGTGGGTATTCAGTTGCCTCGTCTGCGACGGTGCTGACCACCGATTACATCTATCTTCTTCTTCTTCTTCTCCCTGTGCTACTTACTCCCAGTCTATCTACGGTCAGTCAGACGTCATCAAGCCCTCCAATTCCATTTGGTTCATATCATCCATCCATCACACCGTAAAGGTAAGTGATGAATGAATGTATAGAAAAGAAAACAACCATGTCGAGAGACCGATGAACGGAGAGAGTGATTGGAATGACAACTGTCAAGGTTCACACTCGAGGTTTTGGCTTAGGTTTTACTGCCGGTCGCCTGCCTGACACCAACCCTCTTTGGGTAAATCGCAACAAATTGCTAGACGCAATAAGACGATATAAGAGGAACGCTGCTACCCATTATTCATCGCTGTATTTTCCCTCAGTCGGCTTGTACGACACCTGTGGGATAAGGGGTGGTGACAATTGTATTCTGTTCTGCCGTCACCACACGGCGAATTGTTTCATCTAGCGTTCCTTGCAATATACCGCGATATAGGCGTATGTATTTATAAGTAATTCCTTTTTTTAACGACGCAAGTATCAGGACAACTGTCCAGAAAGTGAATGAAAAGGCCTTAAAAGAAACAGGATAAAACGTAAAAAGGGAAAGAGCAAGACCGAGTTGTGTGGGTGTGGTTTTAGCACTTAACAGTGCAGTAAAGTGCTTAGAGTTTCCAGACTTTCCCTTTGGAGTAACTGAAAAAGTAGGGAGGGGCGAGAGGCGACAAAAGTGTCAAATCATTTCAACGACGACTCCGCAAATGGACCGATAAATGATATCCCAGTCCTAATTCTTCAAATATGTTTCGTGGTTCTTTCATTCAGTCGACAAGAAGATAAATAATTATATAACAAACATAAGTCAGGCCTATTTGGCCGGAGCTGTATTGACACCCACATTTCACAAATTATCTCAGCTGTGTGTATCAATAATGTACTGACTGACTAGTTCATTACCATGTATGGGAACGTAAGTCGCAGTATATTGGTAAGCGGTACGACGCTGCTGTCCACCCTTCATCGCTGGGAGATTATTACATTCTATTACATGGGACCTGACATTATTGGCGATAAGTGGGTTTGGAATTTATGTATGTAGAGAGTTGGTGTCAGGCAGGCGACCGGTTGTAAAACCTAAGCCAAAACCTTGAGCAGTATGGATTGGAATGTTGTCATCACAATTACTCTCTCCGTTCATCGGTCTCTCGGCATGGTCTGTTCCGTCTTTTTTCTATACATTCATTCATCACGAGCACCTTTACGGTGATATGAATCAAATGATATGAATCATAAGAGAGTGGATAGCTTGATGACGTCTGACCGATATGAATGGAAGAGGGAACATGCTGCGCCGACACTAGATCGACGAGGCATCGGGCAGGGAGAAGAAGAAGATGTAAGTCAGTTAGAAATGAAATCTCCGGAAAATGGAGACAACAATGTGCTAGCGTCGCTGTGCCGCTTCCTCGGCGTTATGCAACGGGCCCACAATGCAGCCAGCGGGCGGCGGCCGGCCGGCACCGAATTAGAACCGAGCGCTAGAGCCGCCCGATTTAGACTTGTGGCCGTGCCCGTACAAAAAGTATGCAGGAACCGCGCCTAATCGACTGAAAAGGGGCACCCGCTCACACGGGCATGTAACACTTTGTTGTTTATATACACTTCTTCTTCATTTCCTATTTGTTTGTTTATCTTTTGCAGCGGCATGCAAATTTATTTATCTAACAGCATGGGCGAATGAAAAGGTCGTCGAAATTTACTACTGATGTCAAAACCACGATACGGCGCAGAGTTTGTGATTGCGAAGCAATGTTCGCCATGACCAAAAACATATTATCTCGAGATTCTCCGTGCTTCGGAGAACGTACATTAAGCCGTGGGTCCCGGCTGCATCTGCAGTCGTTAATCGTTCCATTCCATCTATAGGGAAGGCCGGTGCCCCCAGCGGGTTCGGCCACCAGCCACCTATCTATGGTTTAACATAGATAAAATAGTTTTTGTTAACAATATAATGATAAGTATAACCATTTTTTTAGAAATCGTTCAACCAGTGTCAATATCTACGGACAAGGAAACTGAAGTGTAAAAACAGTTATAACTTTTAAGGAAGGGTTCTTGTTATACCACCTAGCATTATACTGAAATTTACTAGCTTAAGTAAAATTAATATAAGATAAATCAAAAGAAGAAAATAAAAATTATATTAAACTTAAGAAGTATATGGTTCCTTAAATTTGAATATATAAAAAATAGAATACGCATTACACCACCGTGTGAATGCGGCGAGCGTTAAATAGCCAGATATTTCTGTACACACGACACTCGGTCTGACATAGTAATCGACACCGGCACAAAGTGTCCGCCACTTGTCTTATTTGGAGTTGAATACTACGTCACGGGAAACATGATACGGTGCTGGAAGAGTTTACTTTGGCCACTGGATGGTAGAAAGTTAAGCCATGAAAGTAAGTCGAATGTTATAGGCGTCATTTACTCAAAATGCATTCGGTAGATTTTCACGCAGAAAATTATATTCGTCTTCTTCTTGGTCTCAGCGCTTTCCCGGTCTAGCGCCAGGGTCCGCTTTAAGACTAAGTTACCTACTCAACTTTGACCGGTCTTCAGCATCCTGTGCTCATTCTGTCAAGAGAATTATATTACAAGGAAAAATAGTGCAGATGAGGGAATCGTCGTCGATCCTTGTCTTCCACAATCAGGGCGGTTGCCGAAATCACTCATCCTCACCAGCCGTTAGATGTCCCCACTGCTGGGACACAGGACTTCCCTATAGGTAGAAGAATATATGTAGGGAGAATGGGCCCTAACCTTATTACCTCTCTCTCTCCCTATACCCTTCCATCCCTATGGAAGTGTTCCAGCAGTGGGGACATTGAAGGGTTGATGATGATGTTGGGCCACAACCACGGAGCACTAAATTTTAAACCAACCAACCACGTTGGTCTAATCAGCATTAATCCGGTGGCCGAAGCCACCCGGACAGCCGTAATTCTTCCAATTTTTTTCAGCATTCATTCCCGCAATCTTCTTCTTCTTGCTGCCCTGTTCCCAGTGTATCTGGGGTCGGCGCAGTGTGTTTCCTCTTCCATTCATATCGGTCAGACGTCATCATTCATATCATCCATCACACCGTAAAGGTCCTAGTGTTGAATGAATGTATAGAAAAGAGACGGAACGGACCGTGTCGAGAGATTTATGAATGGAGAGAGTGATTGGAATGACAATATTCCAATCCATACTGCTCAAGGTTTTGGCTTAGGTTTTACGCAGCCGGCCGCCTACCTGACACCAACCATCTTTGGGTAAAAAAAATGAATTCATAATACTGTCCCTCGATATGAACAGCAGAGCGTTATCATTTAATAGGACATAAGCAATCGAGTACCCGAGAATATTTCTAATCAAAGTCATCGTTGATCGTCAACGCAAGCAAAGGTCGGTCGTCGACAGTCTGCGTTCCCGACGGGTCAAGGTGAGGCGCGCTGCATAATTAACTAATTCGGGGACCGGATTACGAGCGCATACACCGTTCGGGACGCCTAACGAGCTTAGCTGAGCACTACCATTGTAATTGACAGGGCGTAGAGACCGCGTTACTTAGATGGCGTTCTTGTGGGTGTCAAAGTCAAAGGGCAGGGGGAAAAAGATTTCGAATTCCATTTTGGGTTATACACCACTGACAGACAGGTAAAACCTACTTTGATTTAGCTGGCACAATGCGATTCACACCTCCTTTACCTATTTGTTAGTATTAGTTCTTAATACTAACAAATAGGTAAGATTTCTGTGTACGTTCTGTTTTTGATGCGGCCGTATATTGGTTAATTAAAACACAGCCTCACTCCACATCAGTGTAGTGTAGTGTCATTCCTAATTGACTACCACAGGCTAATGGGTTTCGAGTGTAGGCAATTATTCAACACGAAAGACGGCTACAGATCTCAATCGGGGACAAAAACTCGCCACAAAACAATGGCTCCCAAAAGGGCCAGGACAAGACAAGGAAGCGTCAAGCAGGTGACGGCAATTACGAATAATAATGGAGGTAGAAACAAAGCGGCATCCTTACACCTTCGCGTTCGGGCCATCTGCCGATGCGATGCCGTCACTAAAAGGGTGCAGTGTCGAAAAAGACACTTTAGCCAATATTTGTTTTACAGAGGCCAATGAGGAGACAATGGCTGGCCCTTTTTCCCTAACGTAAATGTCTCCGAAGTCCGATGCCACCCATAGCACTATTCGTTCTACAACTCATAAAGGGCCGCTGACAATGGGCCCCGTTCTCCCTTTGTCCCCATTCGTGGGCCCGTTGGAGAAATGGTGCCTTCTTCCCGGTAAGAGGATTCCTCCATTGTCGTTCCTGATGAATAAACTTTTATTATTTACCTCCGGGGAACAATGTGTGTTGTCGACAATGGCTTAAGGAAGAAAAAAGTGACGTTGGAACACAGCACGGCTATTGATTGTTTTTGAAGTACCCACCATTTGTTAAATTATTAGCGCTCGGACATCTGTACATGGGTCCATATACAATGGAGACACCATTATCTTAATTAGCAGCAACTTTGTCCGAAATGTGTTTTCAACATATCGTAATTGATTACGTTTGATGATAAGTGGACAGGTAACGAGGGACCGGGCAAACATTCAAAAGAGAGACCGTGTAAGTCGCCGATTGCAATTAATTTTCCGTTGCAATAAAGTGGTATGTAGTAGTGTTAATTGAGCTTGCACTGAGTAATATTTCACTGATAACAGTTATCTAGTGTCGTAATTAATGTAATTTGATATTTCAAGGAACAGTCCTCGGCACATAGCCAGATAAGGCCATTTATCTGTCCCCCTATCAGGATTAGTTCGGTATTTTAAAAGTGGTGCTGTCCTAATCTCGTTTGACACGTTTATCGACACGAATATTTTTTTGTCAATAAACGACTGGTCTCAAAATCGATCATGTTGAAACAGAGATAGGACGGAGTGCACAAAAAGTGAGCGAGCCACCATCTTTATTTGCTGCGTTAAATTGTAAAACTTCCAACGATTGCAGTGCACCGGCACGGGAAACCGGTCCTGATGCAGAACGTCATTGGTGCACAATGTCACTCCAACAATTTTTTTATCTTATCATGTCTTCTTCTTCTCCCTGCCCTGTTCCCAGTTATCTTATCATGTAGGGAATTAATTAGTAAAATTATTATTGTTTATGTCATTTGTTATATTTTAAATTTATTACTTTCCCAATTCTGCCGTGTTAGAATTAGATCAATCAGTAGAAAAATACTTGATAGAGTGACATTATGCGAAAATTACGTTTTGCGAAAGTGACGACATGCGAAATTGTCGTTTTGCGAAAGTGACATTGTACGGAAATGTCGTTTTGCGGAAGTGACATTATGCGAAAGTGCCATTATGCGAAAGTAACATTATGCAAATGTGACATTATGCGAAAGAGACCAAATTGTTCACGGTTCAAGTGACATTGTACGGAAATGTCGTTTTGAGGAAGTGACGTTATGCGAAAGTGCCATTTTGCACAAGTGACGTTCTTCGCCGAGACCGTGAAACCGTTTGTCGGCCGGCCGCCGCCGATGCCGCTGCTAAGTTTTGTGGTGCCTCTACTTTTTTCATTCGTTCCCATTCTCGGAACGGGCGGCGGCTTTTTGGCGCCTCCAGAGAGAACCGCTTATTTTTTTTTATTGCGGGAAAAATTTGGCACCGGGCCTTTGTAGTTGGTGCGCAGAGGCATTTTCATAATCGCGCGATTATTGCTGATTATCGATGCAACTCGTGTGTTTACTGTTTAGTTATTTAAGTGGCACGATCACTCGCAAAAATCTTCTTGCCCTGTTCCCTGTCTATCTCGGGTCGACGTAGTATGTTTCCTCTTCCATTCGATCGGTAAGACGTCATCAAGCAATCTACCGCGGTTGTGGTACAAGGTGACTAAGGGCCGGTTTTTTGATGCATAGTTAACTCAACCAATTTGCCAGTCTGATTTCTGATAATCAGTCAGATATTAAACCATTAGTAACAATATCTGACAGATATTTAATCATTAGTATCATTAATAACTAAAATTGTTATTATTGGTTAAAAATCAGACTGATATTAAACCATTAGTAACAATTTTTAACAATTGGTTGAGTTAACTATGCATCAAAAAACCGGCCCCTTAGGGTTCAGACAGCGACGAGTAATGGTCAGCAGCATTTCTCTTATACCACCAATATACTGCAATATACTGCTATTTACGTGCCCAGGATCTCCATACCGATTGGTCCAGCTCTGCCCGCATCCAGCTTTCCGCCACAACGGCTGTCAATTTCCGTGCCCAATAAATAGCCTATAGGCTCGCCTTCTATTTCATGGAATCCGACAGAATTGGCGAAACGTGGGTGTTAATTCACCACTCCGGGAATGAATGGGCGTGATTCATGTGTATGTATGAACGAACAGAAATGATTGATCTGCTTAAGGGCAAGTGTAAAAAATGCTCGAGTGTGTTATGACAGATTGAAGTATTTTGATCGAAAATTGATGTCTTAATAATTGCATGTTTCGGAAATGAAGTTGAGTTTTGGCAACCTGTGCACCTTTGCATCATTTGTTCGAGTCAGGAGCACGAAGCCTTTTGTGAGAGAGTCGTATAAGTAACAAAAACCACAATAAAAGCAAATGAAAAAAAATGCCTTTGAGAGATCGCCGTGGTCAGATTCATCAATTAAATACACAATTTATTGTCATTCAGATAATCAGAACGTATTACTGTCACTATAAGTCTAAATGTGACCTTTCGGAATGTTTTATACTGACTATAGTTTTTACATTAATCACGCATCAGGGATATGCAGAAGTGAATTAGCACTCACTTTTCGCAAATTAAGTTAGGTCCCATGTACATAATAGGTGGCGAACCTATCGGGCACGTAAAATGCTGTATATTGCTAGGTGGTATAAGAGAGAATGCTTGCTGCTACCCTTTACTCACGCTGTCTTAACCCTTAGGCGGGAGAGATTGGGGGTGGTGACAATTGAGTATTCTGCTGTGCCGTCACCACACGGCTCATCAGTAAACGAAGCCAAAGAAAATAGAGACGAGACACGATTGAAAGCGAAATTACGCAGCGATTTTGGCGCCGATTATAATCTCGCTCCGTTTTTTACCCTCCAGCGGAACAATAAGGTGATTAGCAACCCTTAGGCTAAAGCGGGGTATTCACTAGACGGGCATGGGAATTCACTAGACGGGCATGCCAGACATGCCCGCGCGGACCTCGCGCGCGGTTTGTATAAGGCAGACTGACTGAGGTGTCCGCAGAGTAGAATACAAATTATGACCTCCCCAAATCTCTCCCGTGGGTGTCGTACAAGGCGACTAAGGATAAATCAGTGATGAGGAATGGGCAGCAGCGTTCCTCTTATACCACCTGGCAATGTAGTGCTATTTTGTGCCCGATAAATGGCAATAGAGAATGGCAATAGCAATGTTAGTATTTATGTATATATTAGTAATTGTAGGTATATATTTATTATATAGATATTTATATGTGCATAGTTAGTATATATTTATGTTAAATTATTTATTTATTTAAATTAACGTGGTGCCGCCACTTGAACTATCTCTGCTTAGCCCAATGGTTGACTGGTAGAGAACGACGTTAGTTGTTAAGTCCGCCAAATGTAATTTATTTATGGACATTTAAATAATTTAAATAAATAAATAATAAATAGACTCGCCACCTATTACAAGGGACTTGCATAGTTGAAACGTTGTCTCTCGTGGTCCTCTGCCTATACCCCTTCAGGGATATATAGGCGCGATTTACGTATATACGTTCCTACACTAGGCAAACATCGCACAGACCTAATACAAGTGAGGTTCGGCAGGCATGCCCGCGGGCATGTCCGTGTAGTGAATTCCCCGCTTAAGCCGAGGTGCCTCCCCCGCCCCCCGACTCACTTTGAACCGACACAATCGGTTCCCCGAACTTTGCTACGGTGTTTTGATAGCCGCGATCGCAGTTTGGCGGTGCGAAATCTTCTTTGAATTGGCCCTTTCAATTTGGCTAATGTCTTATTAAGCCGTCAGTTATTTTTGAGTTGCTCTTGTGATTTCGGCTAAGCCGCGGCGCGATGGTCAGACAGAGACGCCGCTTCCAATGTCTTAGTTTTATTTTGTCTCTCATAAGCACTAATTTAGTTGGGGTTTACTGTTCCTAATGCTGGTATGAACAGGGCGACATCTCGTTCTTTTCCTTTCTCATCCTTGCAACGTCTTCTTTGATCTACTTCTTTCCACCACATGATGAAGATAAAGCATTTGTTACAACTACGTGTTTCATCCATGGTAATATTTAAACATTGATGAAATTATTTGTTTTGTTACAGGGGAATGGTTGGTAACCTACATTACAAAACAGAGGACTGATAATATGTTCAATTTCGATACCAAAAAAAATTTATCTTTTACTAGCGGTCGCCCGCGGCTTCGATCGCGTTAATGTCGGTTAATTATGTAGCCTATAGTCTTCCTCGATAAATGGATTATCCAAACACAAAAACAATTTTTCAATTTGAACCAATGGTTCCTGAGATTAGCGCGTTTAACCAACCAACCAACCAAACCAACAAACTATTCAGATTCATAATATTAATATAGATTTGCCGGTACTTTTAGGGGCGCATACAGCAGTAGCCTTGAACGAAAGACGACCAGAGGCGCCATGTGGCGGATTGATCGACAGCCATGGGTGACATGCACCTGTTCAGCAGACAGGTGATAGTAAATATCGTCTAGTTCCTCCATTCGGGGGCCGGCTTACACGTAATGAGGCCCTAAACCTTTGTTAATACGCTCAGAATGGATTTTTAATGTGTGCCTTTTTGCCTATAAAACTTTTTGTCAGTTCCGTGTCGTTTTCTTTGTGTGTGGGTAAGATTTTATGCGCGTTGTATATTGGTGTGTGTGGGGAAGAGCGATTTTATGCGCGCTGTAAATTAGGCTAAGCACTCGGTGAGCACCTGCTGTAATTGGAACAGGAAACAATGTGGGAATTGTTTGGATAAATTAATTTGCTTTGAAGGATTTTAATTACATACATACATACATAAATCACGCCTACATCCCCGAAGGGTTAGGCAGAGGTGAACCAGCACCCACGTTTCGCCAAATATGTCAAGTCCCTTGTAATAGGTGGCGAGCCTATTGCCATTTATCGGGCACAAAAGTCGCAGTACATTGCTAGCCTAGGTGGTATAAGAGGAACGCTGCTGCCCATTCCTAATCATATTCAGATTTATCCTTAGTCGCCTTGTACGACACCCACGGGAAAGATTTGGGGTGGTGACAATTGTATTCTATTCTGCCGTCACCACGCGGCATTTAATTAACTATTGAATATTGTCCTCCTAGAAGTATTGGGCTGTGAAGAACAATGTAGACAGAAGAGTGCATGTAACAGAAATGCTGTTGTAAAGATGGATGTGTGGTGTGACACTGAGAGCTAAGTTAAGGAATAAAGTATATCAAGGTAAGTTTGAAAGTAGCGCGAGTGACTGAGAGACTGCGGAGTAAAAGACTTGGGTGGTTCTGTCATGCCCGAAGAGATGAAAGCTATGTTGGCAGAAGAATGTTGAACATGAACGTGGAAGGACGTAGAAGGAGAGAACAGGTGTGATTTATGTATGTGTGACATGTACAACATACTAGTAAAGGGCGCGACGCCGATCGCCATCACGGACAATACGATAATGTATTACGACACGATCGTAAAACAATGACTGAACAAACGTACATGGGGAACGTTGGAAAACAAACATTTCGCGCCGAGGTGTAAAAACAATTTGTTCGAAACCATTGACCACACACACACACTCCGTGGTCGGACGGCAATCAATCGGACACCACACAAATACGAAATGAGCACGTACGACGAAACTAGACGCTCTCGTCTCAGTACGTAGCACATGAGTAAATAAACGGAACAGAGAATAACCTTCATAAAACCGCGCGAATAGGTTGCACTACTACAAGCACGCGGGGCATGTGTGCGTGTTACCACTGGCCGCTGTCGCGCACGCGGCGAGACTGGAAAAAACCGGTTTGTGACGTACAGCCAGTTGCATAATGTCAGGGTTAGTGCAACGGCGTTCTTAGGAAGCTTTTACTCTGTTCGGTTTATCTACACATGTGCCTACACCGTGTACCCTAGGGTAAACGGCCGGCATGCATTAACGATCTTTTGTAAGGGACACAAGGACCAAAATTGGTCAATAAACATAAATTTGACTTAACAAAGGCACCAAAAACAATTGCGATCGAATAGTGACGCTGCGACTCTCCGTTGTACACTCTAACTGGTGACTTTTTGGGTTCAAAATCGCCTAGCAGCCGCCTACCGTCTGCAGTGCAGTATCGTAGAGCACCAAATATAGGGTGAGTGCCGTAATAAGTAACATAACAGCCGGTAATTTAGTGTAATTCGGCGCTTGTTTTTCAGTTTAAATAACGCCTTTTAATTATATACAAGTCCCTTGAGCTGTAGTTAACTCGTCTTAATTTCCCATTAGGCATATAAATTTCAATGGGTCGTCCTGAATTGGTAACCTTTTTTTTATAGAGTTGGAGGTCTCGATTTTGTCTGTCTCGACACATACAATATGTAACAGATAACGCACACCCTGAATGCTACCATACTACCCATGCTAACATAGTCATATAAAAACTAAGGTTATAAGGTTAGGTTATCAAAAAAAATTATCAAATTTTCCATACTTTTTGCTTTACTGACCGAACAATTAGTGTGGGGGAAGAAAACATGTTTATTCATTTCGATATATTAAAAAACAACTTAGTTTAAGACTAATTACCGCACCTAGAGACGTCAATTAACTTTAAAGAGTACTTAATACAGAAAATTGACTATTTTGGATTGAGATTATTTAAATTAAGTATTCATTAACGTTATTTGACGTCTCCGAGTGCGGCAGTAAGTTAGCATAGGTAATATTCAGGGTGTTTTATTTCTAGTATGTAGTATTGTTCCCAAAGTTATCTGCGATCGACAGATGAGCAGTTTTATACATATTGCATACCACCATACATCTCGGTCAGATGACATAAAACCATCTCTCTCTCCTCCTCCGCTCCCTTGTCATTGATATCGTCTTACACACAATCCATCCATTTTTTATGAGGTCGTCCTCGTCCCCTGCAACCACTTAAGTCCATTCGCATTACTCTTTTGCTCACACAACATAAATCTTTTGAGCCCTCTACAATTTATGGTCAACACGGAAAGAGGTGTAATAACACCCACAGATTAGGTTAAGTCCCAAATAATGACCATCCACGCTCCTGGCCCACCCCTCGTTATATTTAAAACACTCGGACGCCTTGTCCTAACTCTCAACAAACTATTCTAATCTACTAATCATCATCATCATCACCAGCCTTTCAACGTCCCCACTGCTGGGGCTCAGGCCTTTCCTATTAGTACGGATTAAAAAGTTGTCATCACAATCACTCTCCGTTCATCGGTCTCTTGACATGATCTTTTCTCTAAATTCATCCATCACTAGCACCATTTTGGAGTGATGGATGATATGAAACAAAAGGGAGTGGATGGCTTGATGACGTCTGACCGATATTATGCTGTGTAGCATTAAGTACGCCTCTTGTACTTACTTTGTGCAATAAAGATTTTAAAATAAATAAATATTAATGGAAGACGAAACATATTACGCTGACCCCTGCCCTAGTAAACTGGAAACAGGACAGGACGGGTCTTCAGTAACCTAAGAAGTAAAAAGGTGGTAATAAATTTATAAAACTCGATACTAAAACTAATCAAGCGCGATCGCCCCCGAGTTCAGACCTTAAGGACGCGAAATAACACGGATAATTTATTCATAGAACACCCCTATTAACATATTTCAACATGTCCGCCCATTTGATTCCGCAAAAACAAACGAGAGTGCGCTACAAAAAGATTAAAAAGCTGATTTAAAAGCGAGACGGCATAATGTAGTATTTATAAATATTATGGTTTCTATGAAAGATCGCGTTATCACTGCACAGAGGGCCCTTGCTGACATCTGCCGATGGAATTTGACCTTTAGCACCGAGGGCGTAGGGCGCAACCACTATCACAGTATCGGTGTTATTTCCGTACTGATGTAACGGGAAAAGTAATGCACTAAATGAATTGTAAATGCTGAGACGGTATTTGCATTTGACGTAATAATATTATGTACCCTTCTGAGGGCGCGCTCGTGTCAGTGGTACCGATAGCAAAATAAAAACAAGGTGTTCGTCGATGAGTCACACAATATCAATTGCGCTTTGACACTGTCAAGACAACCAACAAAATAAACATTGCGTATATCTTTAAATTTTCACCATATCCACTTATTTACAAAGAAACTTGTTCCCAGTCTATCTGGAGTCGGCGCAGTATGTTTTACTCTTCCGTTATCGGATATCGGTTATTATATAAGATATAAGAAGAGTTATTCTTGTTATATCTTGATGACGTCATCGAGTCATCCATTCCCTTTTAATTCATATCATCCAACACACTGTAATTGTAATAGTATTTCGTTACACCAATTAAGTTAGGTTGGTCCAACCAAGTCCAACCAACCTAACTTAATCTAACTTAAAAGACGTCATCAAGCCATCCACACCAATAGGTGGCGAGCTTATTGCCATCTAACGGGCACAGAAATCGCAGTAGGTATATTGCTTAACCAAAAGGTGCAACGCAAACAGAAGGCGGCGAGGCGAAGGTAAGGTACGGATACAGTGCAGGCGATATCTGCGCAAACAGACGCGCAGATATATTTATTTTAATTTGATTTTTTTTTCACTTTGCTAGGATACCTTCATATCCGGTGTGTACAGTTATCAATAATTGACTCTTCGTTTGATAGAATCGTTGTAAAGTTCGATAGAATGTTTGCCACTTGACTATAGGCAGAGGCACTGAACCCCTAGCAACGCATATCAAACACCACCTCCAAAGTTCATTCTCATGTCAAGTGCACGCGGTGACGTATGTGGCACGTAAAGGTCCCGCGTTTCGACGTTTACGACGTTTTTACTACGGCCCGTGTGTGCCCGCGTCCCGCCCGCAATCGCTTCAAATACATCATTGTTTTTATGTGTACGCATCTATTGTTCGGGGTTCAGGGTGGTGCAGTCAGCAGTACGAGTGCAATGTTTTCAGATGACACGCCACTTTGGATGCCCGCAGTACGGCTGCGTGGTTATTTAGAGCACAATATGCTTTGATCGAGGAGCTCGACAGCGCAATGGCTCATGTTCGCTAAGTGTCTGTTTAGACTGGCCCGCTCGGAGAGGAGAGCAAACTTATATCGCATTTAAAATTGATTCTAGATTGATTGACATAAGATTAATTTTTACATGTCACACACACACACACGCATTTGCATTGAGCTCTCGAGCATTTCTATACAAATATAAGGGAAATTTATATGAAACCTTTATAGAGTTTTGTGTCATGGTAATATAAACCTATATATATTACCATTACTCTATTTGATGCTCTATTTTAAACGCGTTCAAAATATGCTCAACTCTCCGAGCCGGTCTGTGTGAGCGGAGACTCTCGAGTTTCTTAAAAGTTGGGACGAGAGAGGAGGAAGCATTTAACTTTCGCTAATAAGTTCAGCGAGCAGTCATCCTCACACCTACAAATTATGAAATCGCGACTCCGTACAAGCCTAAACTTGCCCAATACGAAGTAAATAAATACCGGGGGAAACCCGTGCCTTTAGCACGAACTTTTAGAAGTTTCGTGGCGTAATCCTATCGACAAAGCACTCAATGTCTGAATATATAATTATATGAACAGTTTCAATGATCATCCTCATGTTTGACAGTGGCAGTTTCGTATTCCTTTTATAATACGCAAGTTTTCTTGCCAAAAAAATTTACGCGATGAAACTTTCTCATTCCTCTATATAGCCATACTTTTTTAGTTTCGTTGCCAAACGTCTAAAAACAAATCAGTCACTGAAAGTGCTCATAAACTAAACAAATAGGTATTTATTTATTTTCATCGGCTATTAAAGTTGATTTTATGTGAATTATACGTGTTTGTTATGTTAAATATGAATTTAATACAAGTAATTACCTAAAAACCATTAACAATTTTCGATTTAAAATTTGGAATTATTTATTTTGTTTTGGTTTTAGAGTGATTTCTCGATACGATTACGATTCGAATCCTCGAAGAGTTCGTGCTAGGGGCACCGAACGCGTCCGCGGATACGAGAAATTCCGCAGCCTACAAAAACTTGGAATGCTCGCAATAATACCTATGTAGGAGAGACCGTTAAAAATACGTTGGTCGATATATAATATCGATGGAATTTATTCACCCCACGGTGCGGAGATCGCATTTCCATTCACACACGACGACGGCGACGCGACGCGCGCGAAACGGTAAGGCAAATTTAAATTGGACCATTTGCAACAATGCCACGCGGGGCATTTCGCAATATATCTCGGAAAACATCAAAGGGGACATTTGGAGAATATTAACAAATGTGCGAAATGACGTTTACAAGGCGAGTTGTGTTTTTTTTTTAGAAATTCACGCGTTGTCGCTACGGAGCGGAAACGCCCATTCCTTTTCCCATTTTCTGTGCTTCCAATTTAGTTCCGGATTAATACAGAGGGAATCTCCGGCGCATTCAAACTAATAACTGACAAGGTTAGATCGGTTTGAGAAAATAAGGTAATAACATTGTAATGTTATTCAAATATTTATTGTAAGTAGAAATACAAAGTAAACTGTGTCAGTCTATCTCCAGCCCTTTGACTTCTGATTTTTTGTATAAAATTTAGTAAATAGGTAAATTCAGGAAATTTAGGAATTTCTGTAAGTTTTCATACATTACATAAATCATCACGCCTATAACCCCGAAAGGGTAGGCAGAGGTGAATTAACACCCACTTCCCGCCAATTAAGCTAGCTAGGTGGCGAGCCTATTGCCACTTATATACGGGCACCATGAGTCCTAAGGACTGACCCACCATCTATAGAGGTAACTGAGTAGGTTTCTATTAACTACTCCATCCAATATTAATGTTCCGAATATACCGCCGATACTGACCTTTTATTGTTATCTCGGCAATAATATTAATCTAGGACACAACACAAATCCCCAATAAAGTATCGAGTACTTATTATACTCCATCTTTAGATAAAGACATCGAAGGTCTTTTCGTATGATAATCTGTTGATCGTAAAATCAATATTATTACATTACGAGAAAGCGAAGCTTAGATGAAATTTTATTATCAAATATTGTATATTATATTAAATGGCAAATGGCCGTATAGAAGAGATGGCAGAGCATAATACAATTTTCATATCCCCAATCTCTGTTGCGGTTGTACAAGGCGACTAAGGGTTACGATAGCGATGAGTATTGGCGATTCAAATCAACATTAGACTGTGATATAGCAGAACAAGATTATCAAGACCAGTTCCGCGAGAAACTTTGTATTGTGATTCACACAATACAAAGTTTCACGCGGAACTCAGAATATTCTTTTTTATCTTTTTACAGTCTAACCACGGTCCCCGAGCACAAACCCACATAGCCCGAAGAATTGCGAACCTTAAGTGGCAGCGGGCAGGCCACATTGCGAGAAGGACTGACGGCCGTTTGGGCGGAAAGGTCCTCGAATGGCGGTCACGCACCGGCAGACGCAGCGTTGGTAGGCCCCCCGCAAGGTGGACCGAAGATCTGGTGAAGGTCGCTGGAAGCCGATGGATGCGGGCGGCGCAGGACCGATCGGCTTGGAGATCCCTGGGGGAGGCCTTATGCCCAACAGTCTCTCAACTGAACAAACAGCTGTTACTATACAAGTGACGCTATAAAAACGCTACTGCGCGCGCACGCGCAACATACAGAGGAGGCAGTGGGCCGTGACGTTCTTAGAACCAATCATGCCAAGCGCCAAGCAAAAAGGCACGAACAAAACCCACCATTATCACATTACCGGCTCGAAAATTAAAAAGAGATCGATCGATTTTTCTTTTGTTTTGCGAGGGTAAACAATCTCCTCGCAAAACAAAAGAAAAACGCTAACATAAATACAGATGCAATTTTCTCCGTCATAGACAACTTGCATTGCGCATAAATGCAACACTATTGGCATTTATTCGCGGTCAAGACTAATTAATTGTAATCTATGGAAATTGAAGTTCTATTTATACCACGTTGTTTATAGTGGTGAACCTTGGGATATTTTTATGTAATTATTTACGAAGAGAAATGCCCAAGAGGAAAATTTTAGGTTTAGATTTCAGTATGCCAAATACATAATGTTAAAAATGAATACTTTATGCTATTAAAGTTAATGCTCGATGGGTCTGATGTAACTTGTGTACCTACATAATGCAAAACAAAATAAACATTATAAAAAAAAGTATATTATCTTCCAAATGGAAACCACTTGGGCTGGTTAGAATAAAATTACTAATCGCAGAAAATGTGAACTCATCATGAACTCTCCTTTCTTTCAATGCATCCAATGGTCTCCCCGTCATTGTAGATAATTTTTACACCTTAATTTACATACTTACTCCAAAGTAAGTAGCATAAGCACTTGTGTATAATATATAAATATGTGTAATATAATACATAAACAATTAAACATATAAACCATGACTCCAGAATCAATGTCTGTGTTCATCAGAAAGATTTGCCTTTACCAGGATAAGAACCCGGGACTTCTTGGCCAGCGATCTGACCTTTTGACCAAACCGGCCGTCAAAGAAGAAGAGTGAGAAATAGTTAAGCCTATTTTTGCTCCCGAGCTTTAAGGTGATACGCCAAGAGATTGTATCTAAGGGCCTCGCCTCGGGTTACCACCGCATCCAAAGCCCGTATACCGTACACCGAGCCGCCCAGAACCAATCGATCACAACACAATGGCAGAGGTTGCCAACTGTTAAAATGTGCAGCTGCCCTGATTTACAACCCGCAACACAACGGCCCAAAAGCAGGCAAAAAATTCGCAACAATTAAGCTATTTCGCGGGCCAGGGTGATTTACGGGCAAGTTAGGTATCCGCCCGGCACTTTGGCGACGAGTCAAAACAGTTCCGGGTTGTGCGAGAATGTATGCCGCAAATAGGAACATATCTCGGAGTCGACTCACGATACTTATCAACAAAGTAACGCTTTCTTGTTGTTTATAGCGCGCTCGGTCTGCGCTTACGTAAACTAAGCAATGTTAAGGCCGGTCATTGGATTGGTGACCAAAAAATTATTATCTCGAGTTCCTCCGTGCTTCGGGAGGCACGTTAAGCCGTTGGTCCCGGCTGCATCTGCAGTCGTTAATACCCACCAACCCGCACTGAGCCAGCGTGGTGGGTTAGGGGGCCTAATTTCCCCATATTCTTCCATCCCTAGGGAAGGTCCGTGCCCCAGCAGTGAGGACATGAAAGGGCTGGTGATGATGATATCCGCCCGGCACTTTGGTGACGAATCAAAACAGTTCCGGGCTCCCGCGAGAATGTGCGCCGCAAATAGGAGCATGTCTCGGAGGCGACTCACGCTACTTATTTGCAAAGTAAGCACCTTTGTACACTAGGCTACGCAAATCTTCGATATTGAACGATTTTAGTCTCCAAGCGAATACCGCTACCTACTATAGTCAGACAACTTCGTGAGGGACCTTCCTGCGGGGTGAGAGACGTTAGGGGGCTGAGGTATTTTATGCTGGTGTATTGCACGAGTTTTCCCTACTCCCCGCATCACCCGCCCCCGCTAATATCTAGAGTCTCTCACCCCGCAGGAAAGTCCGGCACGAAATTGTCGGACTATAATAAGTCATAATTAATCATTTATGATTGTAAATTTCACTTTAGGTCAACATTTGAACTCGAGGCCCTTGGTAGCATTGCTACTAATAATGGCTACAAGTAGTAGTCATTATACGCTTCGCCAACTATGTCAGGTCCCATGTAATAAGTGGCGAGCCCATTGCCATTTATCGGGCACGAAAGTCGCAGTACATTGCTAGGTGGTATAAGAGGGAACGCTGCTGCCCATTCCTCATCACTGATTTATCCTTAGTCGCCTTGTACGACACCCACGGGAGAGATTTGGGGTGGTGACAATTGTATTCTACTCTGCCGTCACCACACGGCTATGTAGCCATTATATCCGTCCATAAAGGCTCCAATCGTAACATAAAAATGTCATAATGGCATTAAAAAGCAGAAATTAACTCTTCGAAACTTAACTCAAAGCTCGCTCAAACCAGCCAGAATACACTACGCACCATGCATGACTGTACACAAAATTGAAGTACTCTTATCAAAATTCGCATAGCAACTCCAACAAATTAATAATGCCAAAATTCGTACCGCCAATACTTACATGTTATCGCGGGTTTATCGGCAGCTGAACCCATCTGCAACAAGGAATGGTAGGTTATCATTTACATTGGTCTCTTCATTTGAAGGGGCATGGCGTTCGACATCACTAGGCAGTATGACATCAGCGACCACTATCGTTCTGTTACTGTCATAGTGGATGGAATATTGAAACGGGCCGTGAAGGTGTCAGAACGATATTTATCGCATGTGAGTTAGGTAAGTGACCACCATAACGTTATAGCATAACAAAACTTAGTAAAACAAAATTAAAATGGTCTTAAACACAACTATTATATTAAATTGGTTGGTCAGTTTTATTCTATTCTATAAATTAAACTGGTTTGTTTAATAATTAAGTTCCTTAATAACCAATAAGTAATAGTAAAAACTTTGTACAACAACAAATCAAATAAGTAACTAAAAATGGCCACATTGTTTTATTGTATGTTGAGGTGGGAGCGAAGGGGTATACCAGCTAAATCCCTATAATACATTACTAGAAAACCTTGGCTCGTCTAGAACTTACGTAAGTTCCACCCTGGAACGTGTGTCCAAGGCGGTTCTCACAGATTCTGGCCAAGTATGGGCAGAGAGAGAGAGAGAGAGATAGAAATATGGGTGGCGGAGGTGAGTGTGTCACAAGTCTCAAGCGCTGCTCCCGACTGCCCTCTCTGCCACATCTCTGTGTTCTTTCGTCTCATTTTCTCTCTATCGCGCTATATCAGCATGATTACATAATTGTTTATGAAAGAAACTATGAGCTTTCCTTTATGAGAATTTAGATATTTCATGGGCTTTTTCTATTTGCAGACTTCTCAACATAATTGGAATCGAATTAGATACGAGTATACAACCTCCAGCGCCGCATTATCTAAATTAAAGAAAAACACAATGACAAAGGAATAACAAAACAACACCCATGCCCATTCAGCGGTAAGTAAACAAACAACAGGAGAGCAAAAAGAAATATTGATGTAACACAAGAACTTTATTCCATATTACGTATTTCGTCAAATTATCGGGTTCGCCAGACTTTATCCAACACAAGATGGAGAGGCCCATTATATTTTCTTGACCACACAGAATGCGTGGCGTGACTACTGACTACAGTCGCGAATTTATATTACGTTACATCAAAATACCCTTGGACTAGTAATAGAATATTCCCTTTGGGCCCCAGTCATATTACCCGAGCCTTGAGGGATTCGTTTTATGATTCATCATTGTTTTCGTCTCAAGTTTATTTTGAGAATGGGTCCACTCCCTTCGCTGTATCAACTATATTACAAGTATTACAACCAAAGCACCAATGCTCCCTAAAAATCATAAAAGTATCAACACACCCCAGCTGTCTATATGGTAATCACATAATATCTTATGTCTCCACAAATTCATCTCCAATAACACAACACTAATATGTAAATGTCAGTAACTCTTGACATAAACTCCTATTAATATTGGAATAAAGGACTTAATTAACATTATGACTTGTAATAGCATTCAAATTAAAAGCATCTTGCAAATATCATGTCCCCACTGCTGAGGCACAGGCCATCCCTATGTATGGAAGAATATAGTGAGAATGGTATGCAGCCGGGACCAACGGCTCCCGAAGCTCCATATGATCCATTATCGGTCATCCATCCAATGAGCAACCTATGCGAACATTGCTTAGTCTGCGCAAATGCAGCCCGAGCGCGCTATCTAATGCGGTACCGAACTCCTCCTCTTATAATATATCTATGATTATATTATGGTTTTATTCAATATTTGTTATGATTTTGGTTGCACTAATACGTAATATCACGACGATAGATCCAGTTCATGTTTAGTAAACACAGATTGCGAGCGACGGACCACCACTGCCGCCAGAAGGCAAGAGTACCGGCGTGTTTCAATTTCAATTGTCTGTATCATCAAATTAGATGTACAAGTTTACATCTCCAATTAAATGCAAATTGGAAACATTAACATGTAAAGCGAAAAAATGTGTTCAAATTATTTTCAGTTCAAGAAACCAGACATAAAACCGTCTGCATACAAAGAAAAAAACGTATAATCTGATATCAAATCAAAAGTTCAAAGACCCCCGTATTGCCGGGCCGTACCTACGTGAAGTGAGTACATGCTGAGAATCAGTATTTAAAAAACAGAAAGGACAAGTCGATACGCAAATTGGGTTGGTGTCGGACAGGCGGCGAGATGAGCAGTATGGATTGGAATGTTGTCATCCCAATCACTCTCCTTCCTATCCGCCTGTTTTCTTTATACATTCATTCATCGCTATGGCACCTTTCCGGTGTTATGGGTGATACGAAAAATGGAGTTGATGGCTTGATGATATCTTACCGATAAAAATGGAAGAGGAAACTTACTGCGCCGACCGACCCCGGCTGAACTGGGAACAGGGAAGAAAGAAAACTTCTTCTTCCTGCCCTTATCCCGCTCTAGGCAGAGTCGGCACACATCCACTCCTCTCGTTATAATATCCTCCTTTACACAATCCATCCATCTTTTCTTTGGTCTTCCTTTACTTCTACGTCTTTGATTGGATTATTGATCATTAATCGAACTCAAAACAGAGATGATAATGAATCCCTGGATTTTTAGGTGACCACAGCAATACATGGACAATAAACTAAATTATCTTAGACATGCGACGAGCGGCTCACCGCACGCCAACAAGTATATAAATCTGTGATAAAAAAAAAACTGCCCGACCGCAGATAAACTGGGAACAGGGCAGGAAGAAGAATAATAAAAGACAACCCTAAAACTGCACAGGCCTGTGCAAAACAAAGGCGTACCAAAAGAGAACCAATACATTTTAAAACACACCAGCCGTCTGACCCGTCGCAACTAATCACGCCTCACACACTCCTCCGCCAATGTTTACAGTGCCAGTGATATAATTTTCCTAATGGCGCCGTGCCGTGGCCGTAGCGCCAGAACCACAGTATACCAAGAACAGTAATACGTCTTCATACTGGCCGCTGTCCATTAGAATGTGTGCACTTGGCGCCGTGTAGCCACGCAGTGACGCACACATTGCCATAAAATACGGGGGCATAAGGGTTTGGTGTGTAATCGCGCGTGTACAAGGTGATTGCACTTTCGCCTGCTGCTCATTTCCGCCCGGTACATTCGCGCTCGCAGCGCGTTTACAACCCTAGCGTCAACGCAAGAGTAGGCTAAAACTCGCAGACAGGCCGCAGATAGACTACTGTTCTGGGTACACTGTGCCAGAACGGTCCATAAACAACAATTCCGCAGACCACGCCGCCCACTTTGGTGCATTGCGGGCTGCTCGCAGACCGATTTGTTCCCTCTTCGTACAAACAGAGTGATTAAGGGTGCTTTTACATGGGCAACTTTTTGTCAAATAATCGCGTAATGGATAAATCTGGAGCAATAACCCCAGAAACGCCACTCAAATTTTGAGCACTGCTCATAAAGTTAAGTGGACATTACCTGTCAAGATTAGTATGGAAAAACGTCAATTTTGATAGTACTTTTTTAAAATGTTTAAGCAAGACTCAGCTTAGAGTAACGTTCCGTATTCGGGGGTAAGTGTAGCAATCCGAAGCAGATGTAGAGGCGGATCTTTCATGATCAAATTGAAATTCTATTACGAAAAGGTCAGGTTAAGAGTACCCGAAACCGACGGGCATCCCTGAAGACTTGGATGCAGCGAAACAAGTATGTAAGGATCGCAGCAAGTGGAAAGAAAGTGATCTCTGCCACCCCTGTGGGAGAAAGGCGTGCCATAATTGTATGTAGTACGTGTGTAATCTGAAGCAATCACAGTGAATAGCGGCAAATGACATCATAGTTTACGAGTAATTAAAGAAATCGAGCAATTTTAGTTGCCTGTATGCACTTTCAGCCATTAAACGCTGGCAAATCCGCACACAAGCCGTGTGGCAGAGTAGAATACAATTGTCACCACCCCAAATCTCTCCCGTGGGTGTCGTACAAGGCGACCAAGGATAAATCAGCGATGAGGAATGGGCAGTAGCGTTCCTCTTATACCACCTAGCAATAGTACTGCGACTTTTGTGCCCGATAAATGGCAATAGGCTCGCCACCTATTACATGGGACCTAACATAATTGGCGTAACGTGTGTGCTAGTTCAGCTCTGCTACCCCTACGGGGATATAGGCGTGATTTATGTATGTATGTAGATCCGCACACGCAAACTAATAGGTGGAAATTTACTATATATATATATATATACCTCACACTGTTATGCAATCGGATGCAGACGTACATGTTTACGGATAGGCACCAGACCCGGTGCATATCTCGATCGCGATAAAGCGGGGTCGTTACACTCTCAACCTACTATTTTTATTTTGAGCGATAACACAATCTATAGCGACGTCCACTTTTACTTGAATACATAGTTACATAAAACACGCCTATATCCCCGAATGGGTTAGGTTAGCAGAGGTGGTCGATGGTTCCGTTTCGCCAAATAGGATAGGTTCCAATTGGTGGCGAGCCTGTTGCCATGTATCGGGCGTCTAAATCGCGGTAAATTGCTAGCTGGTATAAGAGTAACGCTGCTGCCCATTACTCATCGCTGTCTTTACCCTTAGTCGCCGTGTACGACATCCGCGGGAGAGATGGGAGTGGTGACAATTATATTCTATTGCTAAATAGGCTGAATAGTTTGAAAAGCTTGAATTTAATAGTGCCCAAATAGTCTGGCGTGGGAACAGTCTAATATTTTATTCGCAGAAAACATTATACGGGCAACTTTAATTAGAATCGCAGACAGAAAAATTATGTTTAAGGTGATCGCCGTAACGGCTCGCCGGCTATAATCAAGCACGCTGCACGCCACCAGTAATAACAGACAACGTGTAGTAGGTACACAGCCCCTAGGTGTACAGGGTAACACACAGTATACCCAGAACAGTAGTTTATCTGCGGCCTGTCGGCGAGTTATTAGCCTACTCTTGCGTTGACGCTAGGGTTGTGTAACATAAGCCAGATCCAGACGAGTATAACGTGTAATGTAATCTAACGTGCAATGTAACACGAATGCTACGTCCATACGCTGTTGGCTGCGAGCGGGCGGGAACGAGCAGCGAGCGAACGTGCCATCACCTTGTACACGCGCGATCACACCGAACCCGTGCCCCGTTTATGTCAATGTGTGCGTCACAGTGCGTGCCTACACGACGCCGAGTACGAAAGCACACATTCTAATGGGCAGCAGCCAGTTTGTATGAAGACATATTAAAGACTCTCACAGACACACGCGGCCTGAGCTCGCGGCCGCGGTAGTGGCCTGTTGTCTAATATGAAAATCTTCGTACCATTTTAAACCAGCGCGGTCAAATTTTGTATGGTCTGCCACTGCCACCGTCCCGCCCCCACGGCGTCTATCTGTGAGAGGCCTTACTGTTCTGGGTATACTGTGGTAAACGCGCCGAATTTCTGCGAAGGGCGGGCGCACCGCGCAAGTTGAAAACACCAATTTCTGCCCAGAGGGCGCGCAAGGTGAGAGCGCTGAACTCCCGATTCTTAGAAAGAAATAGACGAAAACGCTATTTGGCAAGCTCGCGCGGCTAGAATTAGCGTCGCACAGTAGACACAAGAGGGAGCAAAAAAAAATGAGAAATTAAGTCTAATTTGGGTGTCACAACGCTCAGCGGGACGACAGCTCCATTCCTTCCAATTATAACTTTTCAGCGCAGCGGGGCGAACTCGCCGTAGGTACGGTCGGCCAAGAAAGCTGAGTTTTGATTTACTTTGCTAGTCATCGAAAATTACAAGGTCTTTGCAAACGTTAATATCTATAAAATAGCAATATTGTCAGATCAAGGTGCAAGCATAAAGCCGGATCTTCACTTGAGCAATCGCGGGGCGAGCTGCCTCAATCTGAGCGTGCCGCGCGCCACGGAAACTTCGTGTCGCCGCACACGAGCCACCGGACACAGCCACAAAACGCCGCCACTGGCATATTTCTTGTAGTTTTCATACATTTTATATGGACTCGCCGCACACGGTTGACGCCGGTGGCTGCCACTAGCTTGCTTCTCGTGCGGCGTTTGTGGCTGTGACCAGTGGCCCGTGTGCGGATACTTCATGCATCTCCACTTGAGCCCAATTAATCAGCAACTCGGCAGCGTGCCTCGAATAGCTCTAGTTTCTAAGCACGGACGTTTACAGACACAAAATGGCTCGCCACGAGGCCGCCTCGTTTGGTTCAAGACGCAGCATGCCTCTCTCGACCCGTGGCATTGTCCCCACTAGAGCTGCTACGGGTTGAGCCCGCCGTTCGGCCCGAAGCTACCTCTAGTGGAGATCCAACTTACAATTTTTTATTGTTCTATAACTTGTAAGCGACTAGCCTTAGGGTGGTATACCACTTTCGTTTCACGTTGGCCGACTGTACCTATCTACCTACCTAACCTACGGCGCTACGCAAACTCTAAATATTTATATGATAGCCCGCCGAAAGGAGACGACGCGAACGTATTGTTTGAATTTCATAAACCATTTCACTGACGCACAAGACGGCGGGGAAACCTGCGCTGAAATTTTCACTTTTTGTAACGTATTCCGAGTTAGGTGTGACAATGGGGCACCGGGCGTGTATTAGCATGTGAAAATAAATCATTTGCACTGCCGAAATCTGCCAGCTGGTGACGCACGGAATACTAAGTGCTGCGTAAACGGTGGCGATGTGACACCGACGAATTGCGATACTAGGCGCCGCCGTGCCTTCCTCCATAAACATACATACATACATACATAATTCACGCCAATATCCCCGAAGGGGTAGGCAGAGGTGAACTAGCACCCACGCTTCGCCAATTAGGCTAGGTCCCATGTAATAGGTGGCGAGCCTATTGCCATTTATCGGGCACAAAAGTCGCAGTACTTTGCTAGTTGGTAGATATAAGAGGAATGCTGCTGCCCATTCCTCATCACTGATTTATCCTTAGTCGCCTTGTACGACACCCACGGGAGAGGTTTGGGGTGGTGACAATTGTATTCTACTCTGCCGTCACCACACGGCCATGATTATCGGTAATGAATTAAACTCTATTTTTAGCGCGAAACGACTGGAAGCTAACACCGTTTTCTTTTAATAGGCTGTTAATTTTGTGTCACTGATTTGTTTGAACAATTTAGTAGCAGAAAGACTACAGTGATTTACTTGCACGTTACAGAACTTGACGTTTTTTGAAGACTGAAAAACCGATTCTGTATAAGATCGTTTAACATGAGAGGTTTATTATTATGGAAAGATGGATACAGTGTGTGGATGGTGGTTGCGATGCGAAAGAAATGTTGGTACGACAGCTACATAACAACTTATAAAGGAGACGTATTGTCGCCGACTAAAAAAATAGTATTGGGAATAGGACTGAACTTTAATAATTCCATAGACCTATTTCAATTGATTCATGTAGGTATGTATGTATAAATATTTATAAACAATTCACAACTATATATTCATATCCATCCATAGGAAAGGCCTAATATCCCAGTAGTAGAGAGAGATAAAAACAGTCTGAATGCATGTCCCGAATCGACCTAGAAGAAAAAGGGCCTCTGATCCTACTAATTAAGTATAGCCAGCACACAAATAGCCCGTAGCCAATTATGATTAAACTGACAGCGAGGGCAACATGAAAAATAGGTTTAAGTGATATCTCTTTTAAGATTATAAAGCTGAAGAGTTTGTTTGGTTGAACGCGCTAATCTCAGGAACCACTGATTCAACATATATTTTTGTGTTGGATAGTCGATATATCGAGGAAGGTTTTAGTAGGGTACAAAATAACCGGCAATAACGCGAGCGAAGCCGCTGGCGACCACTAGTCTCGGTATAAAGCGGGGAATTTACTACACGGACATGCCCGCGCGGACCTAGTTCGTATAGGCCAGACTGACTATGACGGTCCTACACTAGGCAAACATCGCACAGACCAGACATTCTATTAAGAAGCGAGGTCGGGCGGGCATGTCTGCGGGCAGACCTGCGGGCATGTCCATGTAGTGAATTCCCCGCTCAAGCCGGTCGCACGTGGCCCTATCGAGATGGCTATTTCGATTATAAACATGGACAGGCTAAGGTCAATGGTATTCCGTCGCCTGACAAATGTGCACAGTTTGACTTGCAAATAGGGGAGCGACTTTGCATTGCGCACACGCTGACGCCTCAATGGCGGCCCGGGAAGCGTGTAACTTCACGCTTTATACTCGTCCAGTTTCTCGCTAAAGCAAATACTCACTAGGAAATTATATCTGTTATTGATTACATTATTTATTATCGTGGCAATAGGCTCGAAACCTATTATACGTATAGGACTTACGGCCGCACTCAGAGACGTCAATTAACTTTAATGAGTACCTACCTACTGAATACAAAAAAATGTCAATCAAAACTAGACCATTAGACCCGTCAAGAATAGCGGCTAGTTTTAAATTGTCATTTTTTGACATTGAGTAGGTACTCTTAAACGTTAATTGACTATTGCCACTATTATGGTGGCAATAGGCTCGCCACCTATTACGTATGGGACCTCGAAACGTGGGTGTTAATTCACTTCTAAATACGCCTGATTTAGGTGTGATGTATCATACATACATATTGATTACATTAATTCACACCAATCTTATGCGGATTGGTGGGTATTAACAACTGCAAATGCAGCCGGGACCAACTGCTTAACGTGCCTTCCGAAGCAAGGAGGAACTCGAGATAATACATTTTGGTCACCCATCCAAGGACCAGCTTTAGCGAACGTCGCTTGGTTTACGCAATCGCAGACCGAGCGCGCTAAGCTACTGCGCTGTCGAGCTAATCAAGAAGTACTCACTGCTCAAATCAGGTATCATTCAGCCATCCATAGGCCGCGATCAGTAATCATATTCAATGTTATTCATGAATAAGAATTTAATTAAGACGCGCCGCTAGCAAATAATTAATTAATTCCCGCTCACCTAAAAGAATCCTCCCAGAGAGGCGTTTAGTATTCAGGCGGGTCTGTTCATTACCCATAAACTAAGTTAATCAAAACTTTTGTTTTGTTTCAACTAACTGTTGCCAATTTCTGTGGGAAGATGTTCGTACATAAATAATTTTTCTGGCCTATTTTTTTGTGTTCTGATTTTTGGTTTTTTTTATTGCTAGCCAGTGTCATGAATCATGATTTTTGATTTTTGTTAACCTGTGTCATGATGATTATGGGAAAGAATTATATTATGCTCAGCTCAATTTTGTTTAGTTGTTGTGGAATTTTAACTCACGTCCTGTTCACCGCCAACTACTTACTTACCATGTTTTTGTTATCTTTATTTTGTGTGAACCTTTTTGTACACACCCATAAACATTATGCATTATTACAAAATAAAAGTAAAGTGCCAGTGTTCGGTATCATTTCCACGTTCAAAACGGTATTTTTTACAAATAACTTCAAATCAGAAAACGATCCGTACATAGTCAAATCATTCTCGATCGCGATCCGTGATCAAAATCAATGATCACGATCCAGATTGTTTTTGTAACTGGATCGTGATCATTGATTTTGATCCACGGATCGCGATCGAGATTGACTGTGTACGGGCCGACATAAAGGACATTTTATCGGGCATGTTGGTTTATCGTTTGACTTACCGAAATAAATCTCAAATTAAGCGATAGCGGACCGTTTCACTAGATAAAACTAGTAGATGCGTAATAACAAAATTAATGGTTCGTTGAACTGCAGTTGGGAATAAAAACAAAATGGAAAAGTGCGAATCGGACTCGCGCACAAAGGGTTCAGTACCATTATCTATAAAACAAGCAAATAAATTACGTTTGTTGTATGGGAGCCCCCTTAAACATTTATTTTATTCTGTTCATTAGTATTTGTTGTTATAGCGGCAACAGAAATGTACATCATCTGTGAAAATTCCAAATGTCTAACTATCACGATACAACCTGGTGACAGACGGGAGAGCGGAATCTTATAGTCCGACAAATTCGTGCGCGACCTTCCTGCGGGGTGAGAGACGTTGGGGGGGATGAGGTATTGTATGGTTTACTGCACGAGTTTTATAGCTAAAGTGCCGCGTCCTCGCCACCGTCTCTCACGCAGGAAGGTCGCGCACGAACTTGTCGGACTGTAGTAAATAGGGTCCCGTTTCACCCTTTGCGTACAGAACCCTAAAAACGAACGTTCCATCGAACGCCAACACAGCGCTGTTTAGATAAAAATCGGACTGCAGGGCGAGGTGACGTGCGATCGCGTCAAGAGCACTTGTCACGAACAAGGTGTGTTACTTATGGTGCTTCCACACGGTCCATGTAGCTTGCGCATGTTGAAGCACTTTCGCATGTTATAGGCATCAGGTAAAGCGCGAGTCCAGCGACTCGAGGATGTACCAGCACAAGTAACATGAGCGCATCACATCCCGCGGGTTACTTGCGCAGACATGCTGACAGCTGAAACTAACAAGAACCATATATGAAGTTGGTACTCGCGCGGGCAGCATGCATGGGTAGCTTGACCAAGTAGCCCATGCCTTTGTTTATGCACAGAGGGCCTAACCAAGTGGCTTATCTATTCGAACGCATAGAATACAAAAGTATGAAACTAACGTATTGTTTTCTCCGTAATACGTCAGTTTTGTACATTTATTTTATATGCGTTCGAATAGATTGGCCTCTGATCAGTTAACTTGAGCATGCTGCTTGCGTATACAGCTCACGCCTTTACTTGCTCCAGCTACTTGCACCACAGTGTAAAAGGACCATTACCACAACAATTACAAGGTACAATTCCAATTAATCCTTTCGTAGTAGTACCTACGCAACGTCGCAACACATTACCGAATATACTCGGGCACCAAGTTTGTTTACCCCGGGCCAAAGTCGAATAGAAGTGACATTGTCTGGCGTTACGAACGGGCCTGTACATTTGGCTGATTTAGAGCGCCCAATGGCGGGGGATCTCAATCTATTGGTTTATTCTCGAACCTCTAAAGCTAAAGCGTCGATTCCCAAAATTGGTCCAGGTGGACCCCCGGGGGTCCACGGGAGACTCGCCGGAGGTCCACAGGAAAAAAAATAGGGGGTTCACAATTCGTAACCGGGGGTCCACCAAAATTTATCTGCTTGCTTCACCTATTAATGAAGGCAGATAATAGCGGCAACACAAATTTCCATAGTTAGAATCTTCAACATGTCGAGTCTTGGGAATATGGTGGAAATGTAACTACAGGGGGTCCACGGGAACCAGCAAAATTATGAGAGTGACAAAATAAAGTTTGGGAACCTCTGCTCCAAAGCGTGGGACTAGATAGATTCCTCGGAAACCCAGGCGGCTTTGCTCGAGAACTGATTGTCTCCGTTGAAAGTACTTCAAAGCCATCTCGATAATATAGCGAGTAGGTATTGGTTAAATAATTTCTAGGACGGCTGGATTTTATTGTTGGCGTCTAATCAAATTTCTTATAACTTTGGAAACATTATAGTGAAATTACTGAAAGTGCTTGTTCCATATATTGAGGGACATAAATGATTTATTAATTTATTCATCTCACCACCGACAACATTACAGTTTAGGGTTTAACAACACATCAGCTTAAGAATTAATGTCATAAGTGGAGATCTTAATTAACCTCTGCCTAACCCCTTCGGGGATATAGGTTATAGATGTATGTATGTGGAAGTCTAGTACCTATGTAGGTTTTTAGACCCGTGTTACAGGTCACAAGGCCCTCTATCCTGATAGACTTAGCTAAACTATTTATTTATTTATTTAAGCAGTGCACATGTTGACTCGCAGTTTTCCAAAACCTCAACATGATAAATTACAAATAAATAATACAATAATACATTTTCATATAAATCATAATTCAATCAATAAAAGCAACTAGTTTCACATATTACATTACAAGGACAGTGTCGTTACCTCAGTGAGTCTATGCCCAAACATTGTGCGTCTCTTGGCTGACATGATGATGACGATTGCCATCTCAAGGATTCTGGGGCATTTGGCCAACAACCACCAATTAACTCCTTGTATCCCTCATAAACGAATTGTCTCACACTTTCCCTATTGGAAACATGGCTGATATTTGATATCCGCCAAAAAGCAACAGACACATTAATCTTTGACGTCATAACCTTTTAAAAAGCGTCCCTGGACTCCTCATAAATAAAGTCACTCAGTAATTACCAACGAATGCCGTGGGATACTGCACATTGGAAGGGAATACACATCAAACGTTTAACGAATTTGACCGAGAGGCGATGACCGGCTGGTACACTCCATTGCAGGGGTGCTCAACAAACGGTCGATCTTTTTGAGTCGATTTCATGAAAAATATATTCCACACATACACAGATCTCTTTTCTGAAAGATAAGTATAAATAACTAGTGGTCGCCCGCGGCTTCGGTCGCGTTAATGTCGGTTGTTATATAGCCTTCCTCAATAAATGGACTATCTAACACAAAAATATTTTTCAATTTGAACCAGTAGTTTCTGAGATTAGCCCGTTTAACCAACCAACCAACCAATCAAACAAACAAACTTTTCAGCTTTATAATAGTAGTATACATTAAGGCTGGAATTCACCAACACGTAAAACAAGCTATTAAAAGATAAACGTCAGTTTTTGACAGCTCTTCCATACGATAAAATGTCAAACACCGACGTTTAAACAATAATCGCCCGTATAAGTGTTGGTGAACTCTGACCTCAGAGGTTTTTCATTGATATTTTAGAGCAGACCTTCACTTACGTTGACTAAAAATTACATACTGTCCATATTATGTCAAATGCATATATCTGACCAGGAATGCACCCTACCTAAACGACAATCCTGTATCACACATACTTGTGGCCTCTCAGAGTCGATCGATCGTAGCCTAACAATATTGATGTAAATCGCCAGCAGTTTGAGCATCCCTGTTCTATTGACATTAGTGCCGCACTGAATGTTAGCTCAATCGACATTCATATTTACTACTATAAATGTTTGGATAGAACAAATCATGGCGGGTTTTGGGGATCCTTGGTAACACACTAACTAATGAGAAGAGAAGTAATGAGATTGGATGAATCGAAAGTAATATTAAGGATCGTAGAAAGTGGGAAGAAGTGATATCTGATATCTGCCTGGGAGCCATTACCCATGTAATGGTAACACAAACGGGGTTTAATTTTATGCTACATGCACAAAAAAATTAGGCAGGAAAATTTCGGAAACCTATATGCGGGTATCGAACCTGCGTCTTCCGCAATCCGAGTGGTATAGGCAGCCGCCCGGATTGCGGAAGATGCGGATTCGACTCCCGCATCAAAACTATAAGTTTCCAAACTTTTTTTGCCCAAAACTATAATTTTTTTGAACTATTTTTCTTTGTAAGATTATAATTATTTTTCGCTCTAAGCCTCCCAGGCGAGAATGGAAGCACTTAGAAGTATTGAAATCACAATCTTAAGCAAACAAATTATTACTTATTTTGTTCTCTAGTTTAAATCCTACTACAGTGACATACTTATTAAAGCGTATAATTTTACATACCAACATAGGTAAAATGAATAAACAGACAAGACTAAACAGACTAACAAACTATATAGTTGTATTCTAAGCAAGCGCTGTAGTGTTGCCATGAAATTGGTTAATTATGCAGTAGTGTCCTTATGTCCTCATTAACAAAAACATGGCGATCCTTCATGAGTATCGTTGCGTGAACGGGGCAAGAAACGGAAATTTAATTTGGCATAGGTGACGTGCATATGTCAAGTCACTTTCTGATTATAAAATTACACATAACTATTTTCACTAAAAATAATTGAAGGCCACATATAAAAGGCCGGTGGAGTGGACGACCCCACAATAATCCATTTTAATTTGAAATATAAACTTAAGGCATTATTTGGGGGCACATATCTTCTGTAAGAATATAATTGGTATAAAGGACTGCAGAGATGTAGCTGGTATAAGCGACTTAAGACGCCTTGCCGAAGAACGGAGGAGGAACTCGAGTTATTTAATATCTTTTTGTCACCCTCGAGTTATTTAATATCTTTTTGTCAGTCGTGTGGTGACGGCAGAGTAGAATACAATTGTCACCATCCCAAATCTCTCCCGTGGGTGTCGTACAAGGCGACTAAGGATATATCAGTGATGAGGAATGGACAGCAGCGTTCCTCTTATACTACCGTCCTGACAATGTACTGCGACTTTAGTGCTCGATAAATGGCAATAGGCTCGCCACCTATTATATGGGACTTAACATAATTGGCGAAACGCGGGTGAGAATTCGCCTCTGCCTACCCCTTCGGGGATATGGGCGTCATTTATGTATGTATGTATGTTTTTGTCACCCATCTTGGTTAAAAGACGATAGTAATGACAAGAGAGTGGATGATTTTATGACAGCTTGAGCTGACCGAGATGTATGGAAGTATAAAACTAACTGGGCCGACCCCAGACAACCATCGAGCACCAATTTTTTTTAAAAGACTTAATTATATAGACTTTTTTAGCAAAAACCGTACCAAAATGCCATAATGCATTCTCCACCAGCCAACCGAAGAGCTGAGCAACAATCGGTAGGTGATATGTGGACACACACGATTACTTAAATAGAGTCCAAAAAATCATTTCGCTTAATATGTTACCCTATTTGTACCACTACACTCTGTTTGTTTGTCTCATTAACGAGATTAATTTCGAAATACTTGCTGTGTCAACGCTATCGGTCGCCTTCCACCATAAAACGTATCGTGCGACGATAAGAAACGACCAGAAACCCAGCAGCACACAACTCTATCGCCACGGTGCATTGTAATAGGACCCACATTTGTTTGTCACGGTCGAGGTGCGATGCGCCCAAGCGCACTGCCACAATTCTCGATTCTGGCTTCAGGAGTGCGTAATAATTTAATTACGGAATGTTTACTTACTAGGTTTTCTATTGATAAGGTTTAAGTTTCGTTTCGGTTACTTATTATTGTTGGACTTGACAAACAGTTAGGTCGAGAGGGCTGCACACCGACTAAAGATCCCCATAACGGATTCACTCATCATCAAATCATTATCATCACCCTGTGTTTACTCCGCCCTATTTGGGGTCTGCGCTCCTGTCCTTTTCCTCCGCTGTCTTCATCACTCGCCATCTCCTCATTAACATATTATCACATTCGTCAAAACACAACAACACGGTTTCGAACCAGGAGCTGTGTTCGAAATCTAGTGTTAGTAGTGACGGCAAAGCAGAATACAGTCACCACTGTGTATTGTGTATGTGGTCTCATTATGGACCCTTTCGCTAAGCCGGGAAAGCGCTATGACGAAGAAGAAGAAGATGTGGTCTCAATAAACGTTTCTTGTCTTTCTTGAAACTATCTCGCCATTTAACTTTTTTTTCGGTAGCAACCAAGTAAAGTCATTCCGCGGGATATTGTAAAGTCGGTTTAGGTGAACTTAAAATGGTCGTCGAGAGGTCACGAGTTGACATTGCTCGCCTTCTACACATAAGTGTACCTACGGCAAATATTAGAGTAACAAAAGAAATAAATTTGCGAAATGATATATAAACTGCACACGCCTCAATGATTTATGTGGAGCGGGTACAATGGTTAAGTGTAACGTTTGAGTGCTCAACAAATATTTGTAAAAGCGAAAATTCGTAATTAATGGATTCTGTAGCGTGTTCTTTTCGAATTCCCGTAACTGGAGGACAATAAATAATCTTCTGATTAAAAGATAAAACTATTCGTCTAAGAAAATGGCCAACGGCGACGGCGGCGGTTCATATTTACGCAGATAATGTATTTTGTAATTGTTAACAATGTGGTGACGGCAGAGTAGAATACAATTGTCACCACCCCAAATCTCTCCCGTGGGTGTCGTACAAGGCGACTAAGGATAAATCAGTGATGAGGAATGGGCAGCAGCTTTTCTCTTTGCCACCTCGCACTGTACCTACTGCGACTTTTGTGCCAGATAAATGGCAATAGGCTTGCCACCTATTGCATGGGACCTAACATAATTGGCGAAATGCGGGTGCTAGTTCACCTCTGCCTACCCCTTCGGGGATATGGGCGTGATTTATGTATGTATGTATGTATGTAACAATAAAAAATAATGTCCCGATGCATTAAGTATCTAATTTATAAAAATCTCATGTCACAGTGTTTGTTATCGAACCCTTTCGAAACGGCTTAACTTATTTTTATTACATTAAGGGCCTGTTTCACAATCGAAAAGTAAGTTCGAAGTAGCTTACTTCACAGATCATTTGACAGTTGTAATATGAAATATATGTCAATTGAACTTCAAAGTAAGCTACTTCGAACTCACTTGTCGATTGTGAAACAGGCCCTTAGTAATAAAAATAGGCAGTAAGTACGAGAATTGTTTATACCCAAAAATGAAAAAAAAAAAAACAAATAAAAAATTACAAAACCAATTTAGGTAGGTAAATGTAATAGTAAATAATGTTACAACAGAGTTTTATTGCGGAATAGAATAGAAAAATGAATATGAACTAATAAATTGAAATAGAGCGACTGAAAGAAAACTGGGAACAAATGGTATAACCGTCCGTATGATTCGTCCGAATGATTATAATCTGTGGCGTAGGCAAGTATCAATGCCAACCGTAAAGGATCTGTATTGATTTAGGCCCGTTTATGTCAAAACAGGCGGCGCGTCTATGGCAGCTCAGCCATCAAAATCACTTAACACCTTTTTCCATTGATAACAGCCTAATTGCAGTTTCGCAGAAGGGCTCTGTTGACATTAGGACATCCGGTTTACTTTTTTTTACGTTCTGTTTGCTTACGGCTTTTGCCATGAATGCGTGATTCCCGGGCCCGATAAATTCCGAGAATATTTATGTAAAAAAAGAGATTGTGTTTGTGTGTGTGCGATAATAACATTAGTCGCGGCCCGATACATGAGGAGTGCTATAAATAGGGTTGGCATTATTTGGGGAAGTTTATCATACCTACAAGAAGTATATTGCGAGAGGTGCTTATTGTTAGCAATCTTTTCAAAGGAAGGCCTTGAGGAGTCTGGCTGGGTAATTTTATCCAGTCATCATATATTAGTACCTACCTACCACAGGGGCCTAACATATTTGGTGAAACGTAGATATTCATTCACCTATGCGTACCAAATAGGCGTGACTTATATTACATAAGTATATAAGAGGAGATGAAAATATTATGAATATTATACATTAACACAGTTCGCGACAGTCCGCCGAAGTAAAGAGAGCAATAATAGGCGTACCTATACTGTATTCTTCCGTATGTGTTGCACCTTACAGAACATTAATAAGGCCTTGTTTCTGATTGTCATTGACGATTAACCGTTAATCAATAAAAAATAATTATTACTACCCTCAATTTTCTCCATACCTTTATTCGCATAAAGTTTAATTCACAAAGCAAATCGACCAATTCAATCTTCCACACCCACTTAAATGAACCAATATTAAAAGCCACAGGCAACGTAACAACACCTAATATTAAAGAGTAATTCAATACGAGCCGAAAGCCACCATAACTAATTTATGTTGGTAACCCCACAAATGTCCGAATCGTGCCCACACACGGTCAAACAAAGATTAGGATTAGGGTGGGGTGAGCAAATGACATGCAAGAAACGTATATGCCCGCCGCCCCGTGCCGGCTAAACTGCCTCGTAATGCCCGGTGGCAGTTCACTATGCATACATAAATCACGCTCATCCCCTAAGGGGTAGGTGGGGGGGGGGTTCACGTCCACTTGTCGCCAGCTATTCTAGTTGCCGTGCAAAAATAGGCGAGCCAATTGACTTCTGTGATACATAGAATTCACCTGTCAGGATTTATTTATTGTAGAGAAAGTTGGCTGAAAACAGGCATGCTGCCTAAGGCCCGGCGCACGTTGACGGCACGGCACGGCAAGGGATCCTTCGGCATGCCTACATGTAAGAGGTCCTCGAATCCTGGCAGAAGCTAATTTTGTGATGAACGCGTGTTGTACACAGGGAGGAGTGCGCAGCATACCTAGTCTACAAAGATCATGTGGTCACCAAAACCAAGCCATTGGCTACCAACACACACTTTAAAGAGCTGGTTCCAGCAATACACTTATACAATAATAAACTCTCCCGTGGTTGCGCAACAATCCCATAGGTCATAATCCATAATAATACAACAATATTGTGCCCCAACTAACACAATGTCGGTCACGCAGACGCGTGCCACATGCGGGCGCTGGCCAGCCTTTATTGTCCACATTAATAGCTCAATACGTACACCCACATCTAAAGGGAGCTAACTCAAAAAAATCCGTGTTTGACTTATGCTCACCACCGCATTCCTGCCCGGCTAGCATGACCACCGAAACACGGTATGATATCGCGTTGAACAGTCAAAAATCATTGAATTTTAACTAGTGAATAAGCCTGAATTGAATAATTGAATAAGCCTTTAAATTAAGGCTATATCATAAAGAAATAGCCATTTATCGCTTGGGACTGTCGAAAATCCAATGACTTTTGTAAGTAATCATATCGTGTTTGGGTTGACCACCCATGGTCATGCTAGCCGGGCTTAAATCACTAACTGTCGACGAATAAAACAGATTTAAAAAAATGTCCACTACTCGATTTGTAAAGCATAGGTAATATCTATATTCAGAAAACTCCTACAGTGCACAAGGGACACAAGGTAATCAGTTTTTGGCGGTTTCTGAAAAATGTGCTTTTTTGAGTTGACTCTGTTCAGATGTAGGTGTGCCAATAACGCAAGCGCGATCACCCACCCACTCCACGAACACCCACAGCCGTATTCACACGGGCAAGAGCCGCGGGGAGAGATTTGTTCAATTGGTGCTTTTTAAATAACCAAATTTCTGTGATGATTATATTAAAAGGCCCGCATTTTATTACGACTGTCGTTGAATTTTTAATGATTAATTACGACCTTAACGGCTGCGTTATAGAGTCGACAAACCTGTGATTTGCTTTGTAACTAATGTGTAATGTAGGCTGTAATTAAATTAGACAATTAACGCACTGAACGGTTGTTACGTTTATTAAACTGTTAAAAAAAAGATTTCTATTAAGATGTCTGCAACTAAAGCTACTTTGTTAGGCATCATTTCATTTAATAGTCTCCTTTTATAGTATTGAATAATATTCATATTAGGCATTTAATTTAATAAAGAATAATTTATCTATAGATAAAAAAAATATTAGTACACTTACGAAAAGTGTGGGGTGTGAGTGAGATGGTACACATTTCTCTCCTAGAACACAACTTATGAAACCAGCATTCGAGTATTATGCAAGACACTAGTCTTCGCAATAAATAAACAAATAGGTAGTTTTCTATTCAACGAAACCGCGAGTATCATAGAGCTAATTACTGTAATAAATATTTGCTGATCCTCGAATACGGTAACCGTTTCTGAATACATTTAATTGTGCCAAGTCTGATAGTTTGGGTAGAGTGCTTCCTACAAATGTGTTGACAGCGGATTAAACTAGCGTATCACAGAGCAAATTAGCGTAGTATATTGGTTGATACTCAAATACAATAATCAAATAATAATATCAAATACAATATAATCGGTTCTGCATAGGTACAGTTAATTGTTTTGTTACAACTCAGATTGTATTTCAACAGAGTTGCGCTAGAGATGCCATATTATTATGAATGTTTTGACAGTAAATTACCTTCATATATATAACCTATGTATATTTACTTAATATTATTTAATATTATGGAAGTATAAGTAATCTTAATTTTTGTAAGGAAGCTTTATTTTAAGATCATTTACTTAACAGTTTTCACTTTCTGCACCGCCAACTAATATTACTGCACCCAGCTTTCCGGTTGACTGGTAGAGAATGCCTTATGGCATTAAGTCCGCCATTTGTAACTTTTGTGTACAATAAAGTTTAAACAAAAAAAATAAATTAAACTTATAGTATTCGATCAAAACTATCAAAAAGTCCTACCTATTTATGGGTCGGCACTGATTCCAGATTAAAACAGGCCGACTTAGTAAAAATATATTCACTCCAAAACATTTTTGAAATTCAAAATGGAGACTAATGGTTGGCCATGACCTATAATGTAGGCCGAGCTCCGGAACGTCTGTAACATTGTAACAAGTTTGTAACAAGCCTGGTCTTTCCGAGGAATACTTCTACCGCTGGATACCATAATTGGAATACCGTTTAAATATAACCCGTAACGTACTAAGACAAATCTAATAAAATCATGTCATTACCGCTGAAATTCTATAAACAAATCTCTAGCGTTTGTTACTTCCTGACACTTTCATTGCCTAGTTACCTGAAGTAAATTTACTTTCTTTTAGCAGCACCGTGTACGAGAAATTCATACGGTATAAAAAGAATTAAAATAAAATATTATTTGAGTCTCGAATTGGTAAAATAAGTGTGTGGAAGTGGAAGAAAAAAACACGCTGTGCCAACTCCACCTAGAGCGGAATAAGGGCAGAAAGAAGAAGGAAGAATTGGTAAAATAAGTTTCAAATTTTATGCCAAGAGACGCCGAACACTGTTAGATCTATAGACTTCCCCCAAAGGCTGGCTTACACTGAATGAACTACCATCAGCCCGTGGACCAGCATTCATAGCCGTTTTCACATGACAGCATTTGAATAGAGCACACATAGGGGTGGCAATGGGCATTGACTAACGCGCTGACGGCCGATTTGCTGTAACATCAAACCAAACACGACCTTAACACTGAAATTCCATTCCATTTTTAAACTCACAAGGGCCCACGCAAAACTTGCAACACGATTTCAAATCAACCGACAATCGCCTAAAGCAAATATGGTGCTCACTTCACCTCAGTCGCTCAAGTGCTCAGCTAGATACCGCGGTTGCAAAATTACGCTTATCACAAGCGCATAAAGCTCCCCCGTGTCGGGCCTACGCCGACTTGATTGTGGCAGCTATCAACCGCTATTTACTTAGGCGCTATCGGCCAAAATTTACAAAAGTAAATAAAGTAGCACAGCGATAGGGTATTGGACGGTTTACCAAGAAAAATCCAACATTATTGCAAAAAAATATTACTTAATAATAAACATGGTACTAAATAGTATCCTGTAGGCTAAAAAAACTTAGAGACAATACGCGATTTTTGTGAATCATAGGGCCGGTATTTCAATAGCAGCTTATCTTGAATTGATCCTGGATTTATAATAAGTACGACCTATGTGTATTTCAATGTAGGATTAAAATTAAACGGCACTTAAACTCCACCTTAACTAGCCTTAATCTAAGCGGAGGATTTCTGTCGCTTAAGTTCCGATCCAGGATTGTCATCTGGTTACTTTAGAAAAGTTGCTTCATGATAATTTATTTTTGACCCACAAAAAGCAACACGCTGGTTAGGAAATTATGGCTAGTTGAGATAATATTGTACCTATGTAGATAAGTACGTGAAATAATAAAATACCATCCTAAACAGCATTTTTAGTTTGTGTTATGTACCAATTTGTTTTTTATGTATTTTATAGTAACATTTTAGGAAGAGGGGTAAAACCAAGGATCTCTATAGTACAAGTACCCAAGGCTGAAAGCCAGAGCGCCGTTTAAAAGAACCTTTATTAAAAAAAAGTCAATGTCAATGCCGCGAATTTGTCTTGCTGCTAGGTATTATTTATTATTTTTTGTTTAGAATCGTTTTAGAATGGATAAAAAACGATGCGCCAACTTCAGTGAAATAGTTTTTTTTTTAAATTCTCTCTATATTTTAGGGAAGGCAAAGGGCCTTCTACCCCATACAGCCAAGTCTTTAGTGTATATTTTATCTGTAGTCTTATGAAATAATGAGTGGGTGAAATGTATGAATGAAATGAATTTTACGTTAAAATATGGGTGTCACACATTTTAACGTATCTAGGGAGAGCTAATTGAAGAGGCGCGAATTGAATGTTAACAGAGTTCATGATGGTGACTGATGAAATGGATAAAACCACTTTTTATAGTGATCTTCACCACAACATCAAACACATCATAAGACTTGTTTTCAATGATTCTGCATAAATGCACATCAACACGGATGCTTGTGCATCAAAATAACACCACTTTCACTGCACAAAATCCACTCTGAACCAATTTCGGAATTATTGAAAAAAAATCTGACTGACACCACGAAACGCGCCAAACACTCTCAGTGCAATAGAGATAAATAGTTTGCACATGTGTCCAAAGAGTATATAATACACTTGCATGTGTCATGTATCAGCCAATGTCACCAAATGACAACTAAAATCATAGGCAAATGACTTATTTTGTTTGTTATGTTGCAATATTGCAATTAATCTTAGATTAGTTAAGGTGAGGAAGATCCGGATTGAAATACGGTACTGTCGTTCAAAAGTGAAACTTAGCTTAAATGTAGGACTTAACTTAAGCATTAAGATAAGGTAATATTGAAATACCGGCCCATAATGACAGTCAACTAAGTGCTTCATAGGTCACGGACTATTCAGCCTTGTGGTGAGTGTGAATAACACACACAAACATTTTTCGAAGAAAGTGCACTTTATTTGTTTAATTTAGGCAAGATCTATAGATGCTTCTTCAACCAACGCTGTGTGTTTAGAAACCAAATTACTATTTTGATTTTAATTTGAACATTTACGCGGTTTAGGCACGCGGGTGTGATTCCCGCATCAAGACTTCGAATTTTCGAACATTTTCTATTCACAATATTCTTTGTACAATATACCTAATACGCAATTTTTTGTTAACAGTCCAAGACCCTATGGCGTGAGCGGCGTGCGTAGCAACAGAGTCAATGTCTCCAGGCAGTCAGTTATGCCAACATAAAGTATCGCGAGTCGTAACAGATAACAGTGACGCCTCTATCGGCTTAACGACGTGTTTCCAGGGCAGTGACTATTAAAAATGCTCATAGAGATAAATAGATAGCAGGGCTGAAACTAATAAAATAAACTTGTTCACTTTTGACCTTGTACGCATTGCAGGATAACAGGAGAAGCGTCAACTTAACTGGCTTTCAAAGACACACGCTTTAAATGTTTCAAAGTAGATATGCAAAACACTGAATCTATTCGGATAATATCTGAATCTATTTGAATAATGAGAACAAAAGGCAGCGTTCGGAAAGCTACGCGGCATATTCTAGGCCTATCTACCGCAGTGTCAGAAGATGAAGGTCTTAAATACGTGACTGTTGCCAGTGATGACCTATGGCACTGATGGTGGTACGTGGCCGCTTACAATCGGCCTGATAGTCACTCAAAGGGCAACGGATAGGGGTATTCGTAGCGTTTCCCTGTGTGATCATATCAGAAATGATGATCTCATGAGAACTTAGCTGGAGAACTTAGGTCATCCACATAGCCCAAAGAATTGCGGACCTTAGAGGCAATGCACGGCACATTACGAGGAGGACTGACGGCCGTTGGGGCGGAAAGATCCTCGAATGGTGCCCGCGCACCACGGAGACACAGCGTTAGTAAGAGCCTTCCATAAGATGGACTGATCAGGTAACGTTCACAGAAAGCCGCTGGATGCGGGCAGCGACGGACCGATCTGTTTGGAGATCCTTGGGGGAGGCCTATGCCCAACATAGGGCGTCTCTCTGCTCAAATGATGAAAATGAATAAATCATATTATCGTAATAATCGTCAGCGAAATAAGTTTTTAAGGATCCGTAAAAAAAGTAGAAATAGGTCTCTACCTCATGTGGAAAAAAGACGTGATGTATGTGCAGCCCTAAAATAAAAAAGGCAATTACTCAGATACAAGTCAAAATTGCTCATTATTGGGTTACAACGAAGAAATTTGTTGAAAACTATTCGACATACGGTTTAGTCGAATCATAAGATCACTGATTACCGGCCAAGAAATCCCGTGATCGTATCCTGGTCTTCTAACGTTTACAAGCTTAAGCCTATTTTGGGCTAGCTATGATAGCTACTAAAGAAACATTTAAGTATTTTTAAGAAAAACACTCCTTTGCATAATTTAATCACAATACAAACTGGAATTAGTTTACGAAGCGAATAACAACCCGAGTGGAAAAACACCAAGCGAAGTTAATGACTGGAGTTGGCTTTTCGAATCAATAGCGAGAAGCGACACCGTATCTCGAAACGGCGAAGTTCAAGGTCGGGGTCGGCGCCCCCAACGTTTATTGATGAGGATGGACCCATTACGACATTTGTCCCTAAATTTTGTTTTTTTTTTACGCTAGACAGGGAAGCTTTTGGCCCTTTATCTCGCTCGCTTGATGGTAAGTGAGAGAAATAAAACGTTTATTGAGACCACATATGTATACAATAAAAATATTAGGCATGTAAACAAGGTCTCAAAAGGTCTCAGCTCAGCATATTGCAAACGTTCCGCTGGAACCGATAAGTGACAATAAGGGCCGAAGATGGAACCGAACTTCACCTCGAACCCTCAACCACAGAGGGGATGGCAATGTTATCACAGATTGTCGGAACACAATAATGTTGTTAACATTTGATTTTAATTTTAACATTATATAAATGTTAGAAAAATTAGTACAAAGATTTTGGTGGTTAGAAAAAGAATTTCGAAAAATTATGATCTTGAGGCGGGAATCGAACGTCCACTGCTATCCGGGCAGGTGCCTGACCGCTCGGCCACCCAAGACACGTGTCTTGGGTGGCCGAGATCATAATTTTTCAAAATTCTTTTTCTAACCACCAAAATCGTTGTTAACATTATTATTATGGCGACAGACAGATTTTCATAAGATGGTGGTGGCTACTGGCTAGCAGACAGGCAGACGTGGAAACAGTCCTACCACCAACCGAACCGAGTACAAATTTGTACTGGAAATCGGGACCTCAGGATCTTAATTCCCGTGGCCGAATAAAAATGGCAGAGGTGTAGTCGCCAAATGTTTTAGGCCATGTAATGTAGCCGAGCCTATTGCTATCTCTTAGGCACATAGGAAACCAACTGGAACGTTGACCAAAACTCCAATAGGCAGCCACCTCGCCACGCGAGCGGTTGATCTGCGCCGGCCAGTGTTTGTCTTCTATTCGTCCCGATAAACAAGAGGGACCCGTCGATATGATCGGCGGCGGCGGCGGCGCCCCGAGCAAACACACAGAGATTGGCCGCGAGCCGTGAGAACGCCGATAATATGCACAGATTGACACCGCACCGGCGCGGTGATACGCTATATATAACATAGGGCTGCTAGTTGGCGCTTGTTACCTTATAAAAGAGCGTCTTTCAATCTGCGGGTCGCGACCCTAGGGGGTCACGGCGGTCGCCGGCAAAAGAAAAAAGCAAGGTTCTAAAATACAATACACTACTAGCACCCACGTTTCGTCAAATATGTCAGGTCCCATGTAATAGGTGGCGAGCCTATTGCCATTTATCGGGCACAAAAGTCGCAGTTCATTGCTAGGTGGCATAAGAGGAACGCTGCTGCCCATTCCTCATCACTGATTTATCCTTAGTCGCCATGTACGACACCCACGAGAGATATTTGGGGTGGTGACAATTTTATTCTACTCTGCCGTCATCACACGGCTACATAGTTTCTGAGAGAATTAAATGAAATAGAGACTAAATTCTTGACTATAAGGGGGTCCCAGTGTGTTCTAAGAATTTTTCAACCTGTAAAGGAGTCGCGTATTCAAAATAAAAAGTAATTTATTAAGTAACCACTGAGAATCAAATGTAAACAAGATAAGACTTAATATATATATATATATATATATATATATATATATATAAGGGGGTATATATACCTCCTTATTATAAAACATTAATGTCACTTTTATTTGCGTTAGCATCAATTTTAAACCATGACTAACTTTAGTCCATGTTTTATAATAAGGGGGTTAATATTAAAGTCCTACATTTTAATGGAATAACTAAAAACTATTTGATATAAAACGAAGTACTGCGAAGCAAATCATTTAAAACACTGGACACTCTACTGGTATACGGATGCACTTGTCCTTAAACACATCATAGAGCACATCACGTGTCAATTCGAAGCCCTGACAGCCCTGCGTACACGAGAAATGCATTACATTGTAACGATATCCCCCCCACTAATACAGTTGATTCCCCGTTAGCACATGAGTGACAGGAGAGCGAGTCAATAAGTTCACGAGCGCACATAATCAATGGAAGCCTTCACCCGAGGTCTTTTTGCCTAGTTCATATAAACTAAAGATCCTTTGTGCCTGATTCATAAAAACTAAACATTATTTTGCCCGGTTTATATAAACTAAAGATCCTTTTTGATCAGTTCATACAAACTGGAGATACTTGTGCCTGGTTCATATTATAAACCAATATAAACGTAATGTGAACAGAGGCGACCTTGGTATTTTAACGACGTTTGAGAATAATTGCCATATTTTTCTTAATATTCAATGCATTATCATCGTCCTCGGGCATCTTAAACATAATTTACAACTAAATTATAAATAAATAAACAGAGATGTATTACTTACTAGTACTAGCAAAGTTGAGACAGACACAAACCACATCATTACAGTAAAATCATTTGATATTTGTAGTGATTGATGTAGGAGACAACCAAGTATTATATGTAGGTTTATTTATCTACATTATCTGTCGGCATTAGCTCAATTACAACACTCACGTCTTTAGCACTCATTGGAGCCAATCGCAGGGAATCGGACTAATGCGTCGTTACAGAAACACCCCTCGCCGATAAAATCTTTATTGCGAGAGGCTTATCGTCCGAGTCAATTTTGGCATCATTACGATAATTTACGACGGCTGCCATAATTAGAAATGACTCACGAGGAGCCCCCATGTCGAAAAATTGCAACGGCCCGAATGTGGGCAATTTAAATTTGCTGCCACTATATCATTAAAACGGGGAGACTGGGGTGGAATATGATTGAGGCGCTGATAGCGGACCACCAGACCCCTTCGCAAATACTGCGGCGGTGGAATAGTGTTCGTATTGGTGGCAGTATTCACCCACCCATTGGGTGTAATGTGGACTCAAAAACCGATATAGCAAATTATGATGGCGATCAACATTACGAAAGCATTTGCGAGAAAGCGGGGCCCGGTGTTATGGAGCGTTCGGGATGGCTTTTGTAACAATTTTATTATCTTCACGTGCCATCTCTCTCGTTGGACAACAAATTGGACGTGTGTTAATTGTTTTAATTCTCAACACATGTCGCTTTGCGTTTCCACAAAGTGTATCCAGGTGTAAATATTATGCAGTGCAGCCATTGTATATTTAGTGGGCAATGTTTGGTTTTGCTACTTAAAATTCATATCGTGCATTGTCTTATTAAAATTAACACTTGAAACGGAATACGTTAATTATAAATGCACGGAAGTCTCGTGAATGTTTCTTCTGAACTCTGTCTGAATCTAGATTTAAATCATGTATCAATATTATACAATTAATGAAAATAACGCACACCCTGAACAATGCTAACATAGATAACACGTAAATACTATGCTGTTATTAAAAATTTAAATTGTCAAAAATGTATTTCCTCCCCGTTAAAAATTATTCGGTCAGTAAAGCAAAATATTATGGGGAAAAAACTTTGATTTTACAATTTTTAATTCTTGTCATCCATAGTTTTTATTCAGCATGGGTAAATATCAGGGTGTGAGTGATTTCTGTTACATATGAGTTATATCTTTTTCATATTGTATACTAATAGCTGTCGCTATTATTTAAACAGGGCCAGAATAGCGTAAAGAAATTTGTTTTCCAAATTCATCAGTGCTATTCGAAAGGTGTTCTCAACAGCATAGAAGACCTACATCAGATGTCAGAAGCCACATTTGCATGTAGACAAAGCATTTCGAGCAATTAATCACTATAAAACCTGACAAAAGATATGCTAATAATGCCAGTTTCTTGTAATGCCTACTCACGACCCAACAAAAGGACTGTCTCATGATTGAAATAAATAACGAGAAAGAACAAGGAAAACGGATCGACGGAGTCTGCAGTTGCAGACCGTATCTAATCGTTACCTGTTATGGAAGGAGCCAGGGGTTTGTGGTGTGGATAACGAGGCGTTTACAGTTATAGGTGGCGATCGAATGAATTCCTTTGAAGGTCACATTCTTGGGTTTGGGATCGGTGGATTTTGTAGCAATATCGTAAAACTGAATTAAAACATAACAAGGACCCGATACTAACTATTAGGTAGGTAGTTGAAATAAAATTTTAAACAATTATATGTACCTATTTGTGATTCATACACCTAATTATTGTGATTCTTATATTAACTCCGTTTCTTGAAACTGAAGTAATTTTATATTACATATTTGATTTTAAGCTCTGCTGTGTAACTCTGGAGTATAATCCTCATAAATCTGAATTCCTTCTAAAGTACGTACCTATAACTAACAACCCAAACGAATGCTAGTAGTGAAAGGACTTGAAGAAAATCTCAGAGAAAAAACCGAACCATTGCGATAGTTATTCGTGTAATTAACCTTTCTCCACTCATGCGCATCGTCCACATTAGATGGTAGAAGAAACGTTAATTGTATAATACCCACTGTACCTACATGGCGCCACTAAGCTCCCCACAAAAAAACTAAAAACCTTTCAATAGCAAGTGCCTAACCGCATTCCCTGATTATTCATATTCGGGAGAAAATGGCGGATATTCTCTCATTAGTATTCTTAAAAATGTGCATCATTTGTCACTTGTTTTCGGTGGGGTGACCATAAAAAAAGCGCACAGTCATGCGCTTTTTTTTTTCTCGGGACTAAACAAAGATGTTAATGTCGCTTAATCCCTAGAACTGCGGGAAAAATTGGGTAGGGGAAGGCGGCTCAATACTACCACAATCTATTATTTAAAACTCGCGTGTAAAACATCGTTTTAAAAATTGTGATGTAGCCCTCCATCCTCCAACCTTATTGTCTACTCTCTTGAGCAGATGTTAATTTCAATTCCTTTTTGCCCCTTGGGTATGTCGAATTATTTTATACATGAGAGCGCCCACTTTAGCTGGTATAGGTACTCGCTTTAGGCCACTTTCCCCTAGTACGCTTTGATCCATGCGACATAATCTATTTTATTATTGTAGTGGTGGCAGTAAAAGAAAATTTGCCTATTTATGTAAAATCATATTATTTTATTGATAATAAACTTTTTGGTTAACAAACTGTTTGAAGAACGTGGGCGTCAGTTCACTTCTGCCTACCCCTTCGACGATGTTTGTATTGCTTGGAAAATGGGTAATCGAACGTTACTGCAAAGACAACTGTATTAAGATACTTGTCGATCTGAGTTGATTCGCGGTTTGGCGAGTAAATCATCCAGAAGATGGCGCCTAGGCGCCAGGCACCTAGCCAGATCCTAAACCAGTAACTATGACAATTGGCATATTGCACCGACACCAATTAATTCGGGAGGGTATAAATAATATAACGAGCAACGATGGGCAGCAGCGTTCCTGGCTCACCGTCTAGAAAATTAGGCTAGTTTATCATCTGGTCCCACATGCCTACGGCCCATTTAGGGCGAGTTGAAGAAAACCAATACTGCTACGTTTACGATATTGACGTTCCAATGTTCGCTAAGCCTGGTTATTAAACGGGTGACCAAAAATGTATGGTCTCGTGATCCTCTACGCGTCGAAAGGCATGTTAAATTGTTGGTCCCGGCTGCATGGCAGTCGTTAATACCCACCAATGATGGTTGACTTTCCTGGTGAATGACATGAATACACTTGACCACAATCACCCTATTACTACACAGGACCTAACCTAAACTGGCAAAATGCATCTGTTAATTACACCTCAGCAGAAACCCTTAGGAAAATTCGTGATTTATGTGTTGGACATAACAGAAAGAAAGTTGTGCGAACATTGCGAGAAATGTAGAGGACAAACCCATTATAGACTAAGGGCCCATGTGCATATTTCCGATGGCACACAACATGCGGCAGCGCATTGTCGTTCCAACTTTAAAGACAGTTTATTAATCTTCCACAGAGAACATACTGTTATTGAATAATGTCGGATGTCGACTAATGACACTCCGTTTTGTACTTGCACACTGTCATTAGCCGCGGCTTTGAATGCATTGTTGTCAAAAATTAAACTAACAGTTACACAGTTCGGGGATATTACTCGGTGGCGTCACAAAAAAAAACTGTGACATGAATTACTGTGGGGACCTTTTCTTTTTTTCGAAAGCGGTATTTAGTGATGTTTGATCGCTTACGTTTTATGTTGCTTTAATGGCTCCTGTAATTTTTTTGTTGATATATTATTAAGTGGTGCATCCATCACAAGAATGCATTATGTAAGAGTAAGCTTAAAAGTCCATTGACAGAGAGGATAAAAGAAAATCGCTTGGCTTGGTATCGACATGTTATGAGAAGAAACAAAATCCACGTGGCTTTAAGAGTGATGAACATAAATGTTAAGGGATGGAGAGGAAGAGGGAGACCGCAGAAGAGATGAATGGATTGTGTGAGAAATTATATGAAAGTAAATGGAGTAAATAAGAACATGACAGCTAAATGGAGTGAGCGGAAGTATGGTTTATAATTTTATGTTTGCATCCCAATCACTCTCCCCGTTCATCGGTCTCTCGGCACTCTATTTCGTAATAGGTCTGTACATTCATTCATAACTAGCATCTGTAATACACTTCCGCATTGCCCTTCGGGGATAAACAGGAGTAATCAGAAGGTCCCTTGAATTCAAGCAATACCCCAATCTTTAAGACTAGACATGACATTTTCAGAGTGCGGAATAAAACCAACAATTTTGCAGTAACAAAAACAAACTAAGATATTAGTTCAAAGGGTTGGCAAACCGTTATTCAAACCAACTGTTGCCAGGGTCTAGAGACCGTACACTTTGAAAGGGGTTAAAACGTTTATTACAGAAAAGATATTCTTAAATTATTGCATATTTACGAGTAATTCTGTTATATTACCATTTTTATTTCATACGCGTACACTTTGTCTGTTAGATATTATTGGTACAGTATTTTAAGCATCAAATTTAAAGTAAATTATTTTGGCGCTATGACGACAACTGCGAAATGTTGGCTTATTTTAATTCATGAAAGCAGGCCTAGAGCATGAACTGGTGTCATTATTGTGTATGTTTATTAAGCCTCGGATGCATCCAAAATTTTACTTAATTGAATAAAGCAGATTTTAATTATGTGATAAGTGCATTGGGTCTTTATTGGCGTCTAAAAATGTTGGATGTTGTTAAGACAATATTTTTTACAACATCGCATTATGAGTTTTATTTGAAATAAAACTTTTATGTGCCTACACACTTTGGTGAAAACATTCCGAAAGCAACTTTGTTGCAAAGGGGTCACTCACATTCACATATTCGCTCGAGGAGCAAACTCGATACCAGAATCACGTTGCTGAAAGGCACGCGATCACACCAGGGATTCAGCGAAGCTCAGTGTGCCTCTAGCATTCGCTTTTCGAACATTCGATTCGTAATCGTATCGAGAGAGCTCTCAATGTATGAATATGTGAAAATTTCAATTGTCATCTTCTTTGTTAGCAACAGTTTCGATTTTATTTTAATCTACAAGTTTTCTCAGGAAGAAATTTTACGTGACAAAACTTTCGCATTCCTTTAGATAACCATCCTTCATTAGTTTCGATGCCAAACGTCAAAAAACAAAAGACGCACGGAAAGAATTCGAATCCCGCCTCAAAATCATAATTTTTCGAAATTCTTTTTCTAACCACCAAAATCTGTGTTTATAATGTTAATATTCATTTAATATGGTTGGGGAAAAAGTTTCTTCGCATTTTTTAAGAAAATTCAAAACATTTTTTAATATAATATAAGTAATAATTTTAGATTCAATATTTGGATTTTATTTTGTTTTGGCTTTAGAGTGCTTTCTCGATACGAATGTTTGCAAAGTTCGTGCTCGGGGCACAGTATTTAGAACTCCGTCTAAATATAGTGAAATTGCACGTAAATTATTCTGGGTTCTCGTTCTAGTTCTATTTCTCGCCTCTAAGATAGATCGTGCATCGGTCATTCCACGTAATGAGTCATCAAAAGCAGTTTTCTCACTAATATTCGTTATAGATCCTGCGCGCCTACTCCACAGATATATCAATATAAGTACTCCTACTACTCCGTCTTATCTACCAGTGGCGGAGCGTCCATATAACCCGATTCCCAACAGCCGTACCAAACGAGCGAGCATAAAAAAATCATTACCATAATGCAAGTACAATACCATTTTATAAACAAATAAAAAAAATCCATCAATAAAATTTTATCATAACAGTATATTTATATTTTTACTGTGGCTTGCCTAACTTTTTTTTTCACGCCACGCCACTGTTATCTACAATATAAATCATGCATGAGTCAGAAAGACTAAAAGACTAAACACTAAAAGAATTTTCAAGCTGACGTTAGATATGAATTAAGCTAAAAATAACCTACACTTATGGCAAAATAAACCAGTTGCATAACAATTATGTATTCGAAAGAGTGAGTCAATTTGCACTTAAGACATAGCAAAGAAAACAGTGGTAAGTATAGAATTTACCCGGCTTGTGTTTACTTAATGGGAAATACTTGCAATATTTATAAACTAACTCTACGCCTTGGGGAGACTTATTGGCACATGGGGTCTGAATCGGATCTACATAATCCAACTCAATAAATATCGTAGTAATATCATAAGATCGTTGACATTATAGAGATCCTTAAATTACATAGATGAGCCTTTTTATACCGAAGAGATAACTAACATTATTATTAGGTGATCACCAGCCCTTTAATGTCCCACTTCTGGGACACAGTCATTACCTGTGGATGGAAGAATATAAGTAGAATGTGTCATAACCCACCACGCTGGTTGTGCTACCCAGCGCAGATTCGTGGATCTTAACGAACGCAGACAGGACCAAAGCGGCTTAGCGTGCCTTCCGAACGAAGCACAGAGGAACGGAGAATTTTTGGTCACCCATCCAATGTGAACATTGCTTTGTTTACGCAATCATAGACCGGGTACGCTAAGTCACTGCGCCACAAGCTGTACATACCTGTACCTCAAGAAACTATCTTTGACGGCCGCCTTGGTCGAATGCTCAGATTGCTGGGTATTGGCCAAGAGGTCCCGGGTTCGAATCCTGGTAGGGGCAAACTTTGTGATAACCACAAATGTTTGTTCCCGAGTCATGGTTGTGTATGTGTTTATGTAGTATATTTTCAACATTTATATGCATAATTATATTAAAAATATGTCCGTCATCTAGTATCCATAACACAAGTGCTTAGGCTACTTACTTTGGGCTAGATGATAGGTGTGTGTGTATGTAAATATTTATTTATTTATTTATTTAAGTACTATGTAACAGAGAGTGATAACTAAAAATCATTGATCACTAAATCTTCCTCAAGATTTGCCCTTGGCGAATTCGGAACATATGCAAATACTACGAGGAAGCAATAACGTATTTTCTATACATAGAGTTAATGCTACTTTGTGAACAATAACTTCGGACATAGTGCTATAAAGTGCGAGTTTTATGTTTCAAACGATGGTAAATCTGATGCTTCATCAACGCCCACGTGTTTCTGATTTATGGCGATACGGAATTCTGCACGTTTTAAAATTCTCTTTGACCTCATCAGGGCTTTATGTGACTTCTAGTTGTCAATACTCAAGTATCCGATAGCAATAAAGTGGTTTTGAGTAGCATAGAGAAGGATTCAATTTGCACTGCAGTGAAGTGGATAATCATAATATGAGTATCCACTTCACTAATGCACTTGACAAATCTCCAATACCCTGACGAAAATGCTGTAACTGGACATATTGCATTTTTCGTTTTGTTTGCGGGATTTGTATTAAAATTTCGCCTAAGAGATTGATTTAATTCAATAAACTGATAGCCTTTCTTGATGATCCTAAATATCCTGTACTATTCATTAAGACGGCAAAAATGCAAAAATAACGAGACGCATTATAATAATGGTCGGTCGGTTATTTATACCAATATTATAAGGCTGAAGAGTTTGTTTGTTTGTTTGGTTAGTTCGTTGGTTAAACGCGCTAATCCCAGAAACTACTGGTTCAAATTGAAAATTTCTTTTTGTGTTGAATAGTCCATTTATTGAGGAAGGCTATAGGCTATATAACAAACGGCATTAACGCGAGCGACCACTAGTTATGATAATAATAATCAAAAGTTATTTCCAAATGACACGCAGACTTGGAAGCTGCACTAGCGATTCTCGAAACGGGGTCGGAGCGTCTTCCCCTAAGTCCCGCAGATAATAACTGTCCGGTCCACTCAAGTTTTAACTGCCCCAGTCTAGACCGGACGTTCGGTGGACAATTAATTTGTCTGCCTCGGCCGGTACTTAGGGCAGTATTGCTTGATTCATGTTGGGAGCGACAATTGAATTATTCCGACCCCCCGACCACTCGACTTGCTCTTGCTTGTTCGCAATAACATTTCTTCGGGAAAGTTTATCTGATTGTTAGTAACGATATCTCGCTCCGGTAAAGACGGTGGGGTCATAATCACTTTGCCTATAAGTGAGTTCCATAAACACTTTGCCTTTACTTAAGTCAGCCCTGTATCTAAGGCCGATCATTGGATGGGTAACAAACATATCTCATCTCGAGTTCCTCCCTGCTTTGGTAGGCACGTCAAACTATTAGTCGCGGCTGCATCTGAAGTCGTTAATACCCACCAATCTGCACTAGGTCGGTTATAGCCCATTTTCCCTATATTCTTTTTCTTTTTTTTTCTAATTAAAGGGCTGGTGATGATAAAACTATCTACGTAAAATCACACCACTAACTCGAATTATACACAACAAGAATAAAAAACCTACTCGGTAATATCTCTGATACGCACTATCACGAGAACGGATTCAGTAATAATGGTTTCCTGACTCGATAATCATCTAAAAAGTAACTCTAAAACTTTCTCTGTCCTCAAAAAATGCCGATAACTTTAATTGGTTTAGTTTAATCCAGTTCCAAACTTCACAAGCCCTGGGAATATTTAAATTAAACACATACTTAATTAACAAAGAATGTACAATGGGCGGAAGAGAGTTGGTCTTAGACTAGCTGGCTCGGTGGTAGGCTGTCAAACCTCAAAACCCTGAGAAATATTGGATGGAACACGTCCTGATGCGGGAATTATCATTTTCTTTTTTTACTTTTTATAATCTATTTTTCTTGGCAATAATTTTTCTAACATACACTGCTCAACAATATCTAAAGACATTTTATGTATACCTACGAGGCTGATAAAACATTGAAATATATTCTTCTCAGTTTTTCAATGACTTACTTAATTATGGTCATCCGTCATAAGTCATAACATTGAATAAACCGCATAAAAATCGTCAGTATTGTTAGAATGATCGTCGCTACAAAATAACGTAAAGTCAATAAAACATTCTTAGATAAAGTTGATGAGTGTAAACGATTTGAACTAAAAGGGGCTGGATTGCTTAATGACGTCTGATAGATAATATGAAGAGAAACATACTACGCCGACCCCAGACAACCTGGGCAGAGAGCAGGAACACCAGAGTTACATACGTGCATACATAAATCCTTCCTATTTTTCACCGAAGCAAAGGTGTATGACCACCCAGGTTTCGCTAATTATATTATTATTTACTATTCGATTTTAATTTTTAACATTATATAAATGTTAGAAAAATAATTTCGAAAAATTTCCCGCCTCAAGATCATAATTTTTTGAAATTTCTTTTTCTAACCACCAAAATCTTTGTATATTATTATTTGTTAAATTACGATAAATAACCAAACTGTGCCAAACTTCAACTGTTGATAGAAAGAATATTAAGACCCGCCGTAAAGCGGGCACAAATTCACTACATGGCACCGGCATGCCTGCAGAGATGCCCGCTGAGCCTCGCTTCTATTAGGCCTGTGCGACGTTTGTCAATTGGTAGAACCGTCACAATCTGTCTTGCCTCTACAAACAAGGTCCGCGCGGGCATGCGAATTCCCCGCTCTCTCCACACGGCATTAAAAAAAGGGAACGTACTCCACGTCATATGCCAGAGACATTACGCAGCAGTAGTAATCTGGCAAATTAATTCCTAGGCAGAGTCTCCGCTTGAGTTAGTAACGCTTTATGGATAGATATAAACCATTGGCCCCTTTCTTTCGCCCGGGCGAGATTCACGGTAATACCTTTATGTGTTGCCATAAGCAAGACGTAGAACCCCATGGCTGCAATAAAGAGCGGTATATATAACATGTAATAGAAATAACACCCCGAACACGACCCATGCTATAATACTCATATAAAATATACTTAAATACCTATGGCGTTATTAAAGATCGATATTGTTTTTTTTTTAGCCCCAAAACATGGAAATTAGAAAATTAATTTTGCTATTTTGAGTATTTTCGATTTCACCATAGTTTATTGTGTATACGATTAGGTTATGTAAGTTTGCCTAGCACATGGGTAGTGTCCAGTAGGCTTAGAACGGAACGTGGACAAAATCTCTCTCCTCTTTCTCTCGCTGTCAGTACTTTCCGTAGCCATAACAACTCGAACTAATACACAAACGAACCACCAAGCAAACAGCCTGTAATGATAACGACAGCAGAAACCGAGCAAAACACACACAACAAAAAAAGACTCCAAAGGTCACGTCATAAAAATCTGGTAGGGATGCGATTAAAAGTAAAGCTAGTTCAATTTCGCGAGCCATTACCTAAACGGCATTATCGATGACACAAGGCGATTTGTCGTCGGCCTATCAGATGGAGACGGTGTCTGTTAATGACAGGGGGCTGCCGAGACTGATTGTGCCGAGCCGACTGTACAACATGTAACGGATGTAACGCACAGTACGCACACACCCATCCCCCATATCACGGGTCGTGGACAAAATAAAGAAAGAAAATAAAAAAAACCCTTCTCGCACTTACTCCCACTAAACACATACATACATAGTAAGGTAAATACATAATCCAATAAAGTTAGGTACCATGTAATGGGTGACGAGGCTATTGCCATCTATCGGGCACATAAAATCGCAGTATATTGCTAGGTTGTATTAGAGGATTACTGCCTTGTACGACACCGGGAGAGATGGGGGTGGTGACAGTTGTATTCTGCTCTGCCGTCATAACACGGCTATACAACTTATAACGGAAATAACGCACACCCAGTCCCCTTATAGCTTATAGGGACGTGGACAAAATCTCCCCGGGGTAAAGAAAACTGTCAAGCGGTAGAGAGAGATTTTCTCCCGTGTTAGGCGTACAGGCGGCGGCGGTGTACAGCAAGCCCGGGGCAGCCTCACCCGATGCATTGTTTACCGTCGCGGTCAGAGTGTAAAACAATCAGCCATTACAATAACAAAAGTGCGACTCGGATTTCTTGGCACAAACAATGGGGGCTACCCAGCAAGAGGGCTATTTCGGTTCAAAAGAATTTAAATAAGGGCCCCACGGTCGAGCGTTATGTCGGAATCGCAACCTAAAAGGTTTCCGATTTGAATGACAAAACCAATTAGCATCACAATTATTCGGCTGTTTGTTTGTTGCCAATAAGTCTGACTGGATTTTTGGTAAAATGTCCCTCAACTGACTTTCGACACATGCGTTTTTATAATGTACACTATTTAATACACATACATGCATACATAAATCACGCATATATCCCCGAAGGTGAAGGCAGAGGTGAACTAGCACCCACGTTTCGCCAATTATGTTAGGTCCCTTGTAAATAGGTGGCGAGCTCATTGCCATTTATCGGCCACAAAAGTCGCAGTACTTTGCTAGGTAGAAGGTATAAGAGGAACGCTGCTGCCCATTCCTCATCACTGATTTATCCTTAGTCGCCTTGTACGACACCCACGGGAGAGATTTGGGGTGGTGACATTTGTATTCTACTCTGCCGTCACCACACACTATTTAATAACTTTACAAATACTGATGAATCTTTCAGTCACGAATCTTCAACTTTATTTGAGGATATTTTATTTCGATGTAATTTATTCAATGTTATGACGGATGACCATAATTAAGGAAGTCACTGAAAAACTGCAAAGAATATGTCAGTAGGTAATAAAAGAATGGAGGCTGATAGAACATGAAGTAAGTGAACATAAATAACGACATCACCGACAGCAGAACACAGCTGAAACCTACGGTCGCCTTCCGAAGAACGGACGAACTTAGGATAGGTAGTATTATTTTTGATCATCCATCTTCAATGACACGGCCGCAGGTCGATCGAGGATCTTTGTACGGTCAACGGCTCTTCAGACTACCCAAAACTGTCAAATGTCTTCAATCAATTGTCAACCTTATCTTGTTAGCAGTAGAGTCAAAAGTCGACTGAGAATGACATTGATGAATTTAACATTTTGTGGTAGTCTGACGTCTGTATTCTGTACAAACTTGATTTAACTCAGCTCTACTTGTAAATTTTAATAACCGTGCCATTATTTTCTGATTAGGTGTCGCGATCAACACGCGAGATTCCTGTGAATAGGGCTGCACATATGGTACGACGACAGTTACACCCCTACTCAGGTCAAGTATCATTGGCGGAAACACAGATATTAGATCTGCAAATTGGCCGTGTTATCTTTCGCCCTCGCAAAGTAGGGTGGATAGGTTGCTAACGGGATGCAGGACGTATTTTTGAAGAAAAAAAAACGTTTGTAAGTAGTGGGTATGTGATATAAAAATATAGTTAAATTTTTGGCGACCGTTTATTTACAATATGTATTTAAGGTACAGCAGCATAAATTAAATACTAGAAAAAATATAGTTATAACAGCTTTTTGTTTTTTGTTTTCTCATCATGGCTCATTACACAAACATTTGACCCTACTAGAATTCGAACCGGAGCTCATGGCGGACAGCCAGCGTTCTGATTATTCGACCAAACTGGTCGCCAAAATTAATAATGAGCTACGTTTACATTTCACCACATTCAAGGAACTGGTAATTAATTTATGGGAAAAAAGCTAATTTGTCATTTACAAAAAAAAAAAACTATTAACACTAATTAACATAACTAATTAGATTAGTTGCCACTTCAGAAACTTTGCCAGTTAAAACTAACGTCTTGAATTACGGATATAGGAAAAGGGAAGAACTGGGGGAAGTAATTTTTTTTAATTTAATATAAAACTATAAATTCGTCCTTTCAATAAGCAGTCACCATAACATTTTTATTGCAGGCCCTTTAGGATTTAACGGGCACTCAAGCGTTAAGCATTAACAGGGAAATTGTACTAACTTAATAGGGGTATTAACGATCCCCATTACCACAGTTAAATGTTAATTAGAACGCGATAGGTGGTTGCGATAAGAATTATTAAAAGTCACACTAAGCCTAGACCTAAGGTCGCGTGCACACCGAACTTCGTGCGCCGGATGGGAAGTTAACTGGAAAAGTTTTTATTCATGGCGAAGATACAAGCTCAACGGAAGGTCATTGGCCATTTATTGGAGAGAGGAGTGCATGATTGGTGGGTATTAACGACTGCACATGCAGCCGGGACCAACGGCTTAAGGTGAATTCCGAAGCGCGGAGGAACTCGACAAAACATATTTGGGTCACCCATCCAATGATCGGCCTCAGCGAACATTGCTCAGCTTATGCAATGACAGGCCGAGCGCAATCTCCCTATATTATTTCATCCCTAGGGAAAGACCCGTGCCCAAACTGTGGGGACATTTAAGGGTTGATGATGATGAGGTCGAGCGCGATAAGCCACTGCACTATCGAGCTCTTCCAATAAGCTGTAAGTATTGCCGTGTGTGACGGCAGAGCAGAATACAATCGTCACCACCTCCATTCTCTCCAGCGAGTGTCGTTAAACGCTACTAAGGGTTAAGACAGCGAGGAGTAATGAGCAGCAGCGTTCCTCTTAAGAGGGGCTATATACGTTCAGTCCAATCCACATCGGTCCACGCCACCAGTCCCAAATAAAGCAAAAACGTTCCGTGTATACGGAATCCAACGTCGAAGGAATGGAGTGACGAAAATTATTAGATTTCCAGTCAATCCAAATCCGTCACTGCATCTCTCCAAACTCCAAATTCAAGGCGATCGTGTGTGGGGAATCCGGCATTGTACCGCGATTCACCTTTAACATGGGGCCAAACACAATAGGCATGATGACTAATTTTGAAAAACTACACCATGTTTTTCTTGCGTCTCTACTTTACCCAAAATAAATTATAATTTTGTAAAAACTTTCGATTTTGATACAAAAAACATGTTTTGAATAATGCAATTTCTGCTAAAACGCGTCTGGGTGACGTCACTATTCCGTAAAAAGGCCAGTTTCTATATTAAACTAGTGAATTTGATTGGCAAATAAAATGTCAAAATGGAGATAGATAACTAAATAATGGCGTCCGTCACGCGGCGTTTTCGCAAATATGGCGGATTGCTTAGTTTTGTACTTTTATTTTTATAAAATAAATATCAATCACAATCTATATATAACAAGTGACTATTAACGAATCTCCTTATCTTAAATTATTACTATAAATCATTATATAAGTGATTTTTTGTAAGTGTCATCATCCCATCCTTAAGAGCTTTATCCTACAATAGACGTAAATCAGGGAGTCCCCAGCACCCTCGTCCCGAACGGCCAGTACCTAATGAGTTGCACACCGTCGTAATAGCTTTATTGGCCCTCGCGAACGTGTTGTATTTATACGAGACGACAATTTTACGATGACCGCTGAACAATCTCAAGAGGGGACTGCCAGAGTGCCTAACAAATTACGGACACCTTTAAGTAATTATTCATTTACTATGTAACCTATTAGTTGATTTGATGGCAATAGGCTCGCCACCTATTATATGGGACCTAGCTTAATTGGCGCAAAGTGGGTGTTTTATTCACCTCTGCCCCATCCGGGATATAGGCGCGATTTACGTATGTGTACTTTTATTAAACGACTTTGTGCTTTACGTCAAACAAGCGAAGGTTGACAGTCGATTGGACATATTTGATAGCTTTGTATTATGTGATATGTTTGTATTATCATTAACAATCTAGTTTGAAATACCTACCTAATAAGAAAAAGGCAAAAATCCCACCACCAGAGCATTTTTGATCTGTGATTAGTAATAATTGTTACTCTATTTTCATTATCTACTGACTTATTGAAGTAGTTATTACATTAGATATAATTATCTGTTATCGTTATCAAAGTCTTTCTGAATAAAACTAGATTACGCCTCGTAAATAGGGTTGCCTACTTCTAAAATAAAAAAGCCTAAAAGCCGTACAGGTTGGACATAATTAGCCGGACCAAAAAGGGTTGGTGTCAGGCAGGCGGTCGTCTGTAAAACCTAAGACAAAAGAGCTTCACTCACAAATGTGCGCCCACGAAAGAACGCACCTGGGGGCCTACTATAATTCAACGAAAATGGAAACCACGGACGATATTTCGCGAGTTTGCTACTAAAATTCTTTATCGGACCGAAACTTGGTTCGACCCAACGCTTGAAACCAACTAAAAGTTTGTACCTATACCGACTTGAAAATATGGAAATATTTTAGTTGGTTGACAACCGCCAACAAATATTGGTACAACACGGTTATTTTATATTGATTAAGGTAACGCATAATAACGTATAATCGTAACATTACAGTACTCTTAACATTATTCGTTTGAGCATCCAAGAACATGTCTTACTGCCGGACTCAGAGACGTCAATTAACTTTATTGAGTATTTAATATCAAAAATTTTCATTCAAATCAATACCATAGACCCGGCAAGAATTGTCATTTTTTGACGTTAAGTACTCATTAATGTTATTTGACGTCTCTGAGTGCGGCAGTTAGAGTAGGATCAGTTCCAAAGTTTAAGTTAGTTTCGTTTTATTCCCGTTCGATTGACAAGTTTCGTTCGGAAAATTATAGTAGGCCACCTGTATCGCATTATCAGTGCGCGTTCGTTCATACATACAAACAGCACGACAATATCTCGTGGATCTACGTATCTGTAAACGGCCGCGTGACTAGACGCGAGCGCCGCCGGCTGGCACACTGACCGAGTTGCGCGGGCGCAGCGGCGGCGCCTCGCATGCGCGCGTGACGCAACCCGCGACAATCACGCCGGCCCGCCCCGACTACTACACAGTAGCGTGTGTGCTATTTAAAAAGACTGCCATATCGGATGTCTCTCTGTGACGCGGCGTGCGGTGGCGGCAGAGATGAGAGTACAACACCCGGCACAACACCCGGCGCAAGTTGATTAGTTGACCTATGCATACATACATACATACATAAATCGCGCCTATATCCTCGAAGGGGCAGGCAGCGGTGAACTAGCACCCACGTTTCGCCAACTATGTTAGGTCCCTGACATAAGCTAGCGGAACACGGGCGTTGAAACGCCTCTGCCTACACCCCCATTAGAGGAATAATAATAATAATTTTAATATATCTTTATTTCGAGTAACATGACAAAGGCATAATAAATGTATGATATTTACGAGGGAATAGACGAAAACGCGGCCGCCGGAACATAGTAGGTACGACGCATCGCGACATGCCAAAGCGCACTAAATGTATCTCGCGCGAGACTGGTTTTATTAGTCGCCTCATTTGTCATCGACTAATTTTTTTGCAATTTCCGAGAAATTTACGCGTGCGCTATGCAATCATCGCTCCGAAATAATCCTCATCTTTGTGACGCATGTATAATGGCAGATTAGCGAGAAATGTAATAATTACCCTGTCAAGAGTTCTTGTGGTGTAACTTAGTTAAATATTAGTGTAACATAAAATGCATATTTACGGTAACAAAACATTAGAGACGGGTAAACAGAGGATGTGAAAGTGTTTCGTGCGATGGGCTGTAATGTAATGAATCGTAAAATTATTTCTGGACAGCATGTGGCGTCTCGGCAAAGGCAGCCAAATTACATTATTACAGAGTGTTACAAAACGGGACGCGACACGCAATTGTCTATTAGGGACTTCTGCGAAAACGAAAGTGGCTTAATTTTCAGTGCTTCTGATTATTTCTTCTTCTCTCTGCCGTGTTCATAGTCTATCTGGGGGTGGGCGCGTATGTTTCCTCTTCCATTCATATCGGTGTCAAGACATCCACTCTCTTTTGATTCATATCTTCCATCACACGAAATGGTGCTAGTGATGAATGGATATGTATAAAAAAGAGAGGGAACTGACCATGTCGAGAGATCGAGTAACGGGGAGAGTGATTGGGATGACAACGTTCCAATCCATACTTCTTAAGGTTTTGGCTAAGGTTTTACAGCCGACCGCCTATGCCTGACACCAAACCAACCCCCTTTGGGTATGCTGTTGTTGGTAGTTTGTCCTCCACCATTCGGGTGCCCCAAGATGCTTATTGGTTTACACTGGGCAATCTCCCTTAGTTACGACACAGCAGAGATGACGCCCAAGATGCTTATTGGTTTACACTGGGCAATCTCCCTTAGTTACGACACAGCAGAGATGAGGCACATTGTACTACGTTATTACGTTTTTTCGCTTCCAGGTCAGCATAGAAGACTCGCAATACGCAATTGTCTATAAGGGACTTCTGCGAAAACGAAAGTGGCCTTTCAGTGGCTCGCAATATTTGCGTATAGACGACGACGGTGTCGGCTCAAGCGTTATTCATTGCGCGCCGTCATAAATTAATTTTTGTCAATTGCCAAAGACCAAAGATGAACTACAATGACAACTTGCACCTGAACATAGATCATCTTTGTCAGTTCTCGGTAGAGCAGGGTACCTGCTTGCGGAAAGCAGGCAGGAACAGAGACCATTATTGCGCGCATCACAATGGGAGACTACGTCATTCATTATCTCAATAGACGTATGTCAACTTTCGCAGAAAAATAAGAAAAACATCAAACATTATTGTGCGTTGGTTCCAATTGTTAGGTGGCCGTCCAGCGGTCATTACACTTAAAAAAAACTGTTTTAAATCAAACCTGAAGCAATGAACCTGTAGAATTTTTATTTCTATGTAATTAAGCTGATAAATGCCTAACTGCCGCACTCAGAGACGTCAAATAACGGTAATGAGTACTGAACATCAAAAAATGACAATTCAAAACTAGTCGCTATTCTTGCCAGGTCTATGGTCTAGTTTTGAATGAAAATTTTTGACATTAAATACTCATTAAAGTTAATTGACGTCTCTGAGTGCGGCAGTTAGAAACTTATTTTCCTTTATTATTTTGAATTTTCGCGCGAAAACGCTGGCTGTCATGTTTCGGTTCGTGCGTCACACTGTTAGTAAGCAATTACGACTGCGAAAGACCAAGATCTACTTTGTGTACTATCAGAGTGATGTCACGTCGGTATCTAATATGGCGAATTGCGTCTTAGAATTCGAAGAACATGTAAAAAAATACGATTATAAAAATTTTATTATAAACTTTACATTGCATAACTAAAATCGACGCTTCTAGCTTACTTTTCATGAAATCTATCACAATAACATGCACATTTTTTTTCTTAGACGGTGCAAAATTACGCTACACCTGCACCGCGGGTATGTTCAGGCGAGCAGTAGGCCCAACACGGGACGTGGTCAAAATCTCTCTCCGCCTCTTGACAGTATTTTGTTTCGGGATTCAGTGGGAGTCCCGGGTAACTAAGACCGAGAGGAAACTATTTCCTTTTGCCCGAGGAGATTTTCTCCACGTTCCGTTCTACAGGACAGTACAAATGTTGCCCGGCCGCCGCCTCGGTTCATCGGGCCCCATAAATTCGCGCGCAGACCGCCCTTGAACGGATAAATCCACTCGAAAAATTGGCACACGCGTCCGAACGAACCACACGGCGTGACATTGAGAGGGGTAATTCATGGGTTCCATTCATTTTTATTAGAAAATATAACGTTTTCTCTCTCAACTAAAGATAGGAATGTTCCGGGGTACGTTTTATTCTGAGGGCCGTATTTCTGTCATTTGCAAACAATAAAACGGGGCGTCGTATTTAGAATTTCCAACGATTTTTCAAGGCCGAAGACGATCAAGGAAGTAATAATGAAGCGAGCGACGTAATAATAAATAAATATTAGCCGGCAGCGAACTGGTCGATGAGATACGCCGCCGCCGGACAGATGTTCGCCATCGGATGAGAGCGGGTGTTAAATATTTAATTTATTTAAAGTGTGTTTACTACGCAGCAGCGCGCCTAACAAGCGTCGCTCTGTTACGGCATCCGATAACGGGCCATTTAGCTTGCCGTAGGTCAGGGCTGCAATCAGCGCTAGTAGGTGTGCACTGTGCGTGGTCCCTTTGTTTTACTCTCGGACATCATCGTTTGATTTCGCTTTCGTGTGCGAGCTACAACGAATGGTTATGGGACGGGACTTCTTTTTATGCTAGATAGGGAAGCTCTTGCCCTTAATTTCAATTGATGGTAAGTGACGATAAGGGCCGAAGATTAAATCGAGCTTCCCCTTAAAACCCGAGGAGCTAGCAATCTTATTAACATTATTGCGACAGATTTTGATAAGATGGTGGTAGCTAGTCAGGCGGATTTCGAAAAAGTCCTATCACCAAGCAAACCGAGAGTACACTGGGGATCGAACCCGAGACCTCTTATCTTGATTCCGGTGGGCGAAGCACTAGATCAAGGAGGCGGTTATAAGGCGGTATGCCATGAATGTGACCAAAAATGTTATGAAGATAAATGTCGCAGTAGAGGAAGACGACTGAAAAGATGGATGGATTGCGTGATTGAGGTATGATATGAAGGTGAGTAATGGGTGTGGATGAGGTGACCACGATTGACAGAAGAGAGTGGAGAAAAGAGAACATACTATGGCTACTCCAAATAGGATGGGATAAGAACAGTGCAATGTCAAAAATGATGTGCAATCAACTAACCAATTGTAATGTCGCAGAATATGGAAGATTAGCTGGATTATGATGATCGCTGATATTTTGGCACATGCTTACACGGTCCATTACATACAAGAGTGGGTGTTCCGAATTGTCCAAGGTAAAAATTTCGCGGCGAATTCTCAGAGATATTATAAGCCCGTGAATAATAACTCCCATAAAATATTGTGGCTTATCAGACGTTTCCTGGACGTTTAATTATACGTACGAGCGGAGAGGGGCACAGAATCTGGTGTGGACTTAGGGTCTGACAAATTGACTTCTGAAAAGAGCAAGAGGGGGGTGAGAAAACAAACGAGAAATTCATCTAGCACACCGCGGCTGCGGGGGACGCGTTTCAATGTTGAGTGGCTCGAAATTACTTATCGCTGGCCAAGATTTTTTCCATAATTAGAGATACGTGTAATAAGTACCTATGCGACAAAATAAAATATGAACTTAGAAAAAGTTGAAAGCAACGACGAAAGCTTCATTTTTAATTAGCCTTGTAACGTATTATGGGAGGTGATGAATGTGTAATACCCGAAAAGGGTTGGTGTCAGTCGGGCTGACTGTCGAATGTAAAACCTAAGCCAAAACTTTAGCACTATGAATTGGAATGTTGCCAACCCAATCACTCTCTCCAATCAGTAATCTTTCGAGATGGTCCTTTTAATCACTTTTCTATACATTCATTCATCACTAGCACATTTCTGGTGTGACTGATGACATGAATCTTACCGATACAAATGGAAGAGAAAACACACTGCGCCGACCGACAAGATAAACTGGGAACTGTGGACGTACCATGAAGCATTAGTACGATCCAAACGCGGGTGACAAAACGGGACGCCGCTCTACTCGGCTTATAGCATTGTCTCACTTCAACAATGGGAATTGACTCGCGTTAAGAGTTGGTGGTAAGGCCCCAGGGCAGGAAGAAGGATGTACACCCTTGAGGCATCAACACATACATAGAGAGATAGGGGAGCTGGCAATAACACGAGGGGGGGGTCAATAAGTCCGTGACTTTTGGAATAAAACACAGATTTTTTGATAAATAACTCAATCAAATTGTCCAATGCTTCTCCAATTTTTTTATCCCTTCCAAAAAATATGAATTGTCGAGGTTCAAAAAGAGGTTCGAAAAATTCAAAGTCACGGACTTATTGACCCGCCCTCGTAGTATTCCCTGCCATCACCGCATGGCATAGAAGTCAAGAACTTATTTAAAATAGCCTTATATCTACTATTATATTCCTCTGGCTGGTTACTATGCGTCGATACGGCGACCGCGCGACCGGCCTCGCCTATCGGCGGATAGATTACTAATCTGCGTATTATTAGGTAAAGAACCAAGATAATAGGTTTAACCGTTGCCAGTGGCCAGTGCGTAACCGAAGTACTTACATTACTATTCCTTGGCAGTTTCGTAACAGTAGGTTCTTTTATAATAAATATTCCTTAAACTTAAGCTCGCGTGCTTAAAGAAAGATGCTAAAGCTGCATTTTGGTTACAATAACGGCCAATGCCTGGCTAACCACCATTTTATCCAAATCGCCATAATAATGTCGCGATAATAATAATGTTAACACCATTATTACTGCATTCCGACAATTTATAACAAATTCTGTGGTTGAGGATTCCAGGTAAAGTTCAATTCCATCGTCGGCCTTTATTAAAGAAATAAATAAAGAAACGCCGTGTGATGACGGCAGAGTAGAATACAGTTGTCACCACCCCAAATCTCTCCCGCGGGTGTCGTACAAGGCGACTAAGGATAAATCAGTGATGAGGAATGGGCAGCAGCGTGCCTCTTATACCACCTAGCAATGTACTGCGAAAATATTTTCCTCTCGCTGCAACTGCCACTAAATCCCGAAACAGAACAGTGTCAAGTGGTGGAGAGAGATTTTGTCCACGTCCCGTGCTAAGCCCACTGATTCTTGTAACAAGTGCGGAAACTAAAAATCACAAACTACGCAGTACCGCCAATACTAACATTAGCGTCATCAATCATTGTCTTGAAACAGTGAAACAGACAACAACCTTGAATACTTTTAGAATCAAAATTTACAGCAGCTCGTCAATCTCGTCATAAGAGGCAGAGGGTATTGATGATAAAGACAACGATACGTCCACGACATGGACGAGGAATGGTTTGGTCACGTCGAAAGAATGAATGAAAGGAGAATGACAAAAAGGATTTATATGGGAAAGGGAAAAGGGAGAAATGGGACGGGGAAGGCCTAGGCGGATCTTTCATAATCAAATTGAAGGACTATTAAATAAGAGCCACGTCAAGAGTACCCGGAACCGACGGGCATGCATACATACATACCAGTGGCGGAGCGTCCATATAACCCGATTCCCAACAGCCGTACCAAACGAGCGAGCATAAAAAAATCATTACCATAATTCAAGTACAATACCATTTTATAAGCAAATAAAAAAAATCCATCAATATAATCTTATCATAACAGTATTAAACGCGCGCGAAACAATATGCAACACAGGTACATACAATTCGCTCCCGCTCTCTAGATTCCTTCAACTAACTCGCTAAATATCGAGTTATGGACGCCTGCTAAGCGCCTGCACGCACACAGACAAGCGTAGTCTTGTCAGGCGCACGCAACGCGAAATAGTACCTAAAGTTTGCCTACAAGCCGGCATCAAGCCGGCATTTCGGCAGCCTACGCGCTTATGCATCGATACACTACGACACACGCACACATTAGTAATAAACTCCCACGAAAAAAGTTCCGTCAAAAGTAAATATTTTAGATCTTATTGCAATAGCCATAAAAGCGGAATTTCTTTTGTGAACTGCACTCAATATCGCGGTCGTGCGCCGCTCCTGCAAGCCGCTCCGGACCGGGTTGAATCGTCCTTCCCTTATTAACACGGCTTTTGTTTGTATAATGATCTCTCGTTCTGGCTGTATAAAACAAAGCACAAGCACGCAAAAGTGGCAACGTAGTTCTCCGCTTCGTCACTAGATGGCGTTGAACAGTTGTAGCCGTGTCCTAGCAGGCGGTGTTAAAAGTTAATGCTTAAACCATAAGAGGCTTCATATAGTTGTGGCTTGCCTAACTTGTTTTTTCACGCCACGCCACTGATACATACATACATAAATCACGCCTATATCCCCGAAGGGGTAGGCAGAGGTGAACTAGCACCCACGTTTCGACAAATATGTCAGGTCCCATGTAATAGGTGGCGAGCCTATTGCCATTTATCGGGCTCAAAAGTCGCAGTATATTGCTAGGTGGATAAGTGGTTGTATAAGAGGAACGCTGCTGCCCATTCCTCATCACTGATTTATCCTTAGCGGGCATGCAACCATAAATAAATTAATGAGATTGGATGAAACCAAAGAAGTATGTAACAAGCAAGCGGAAAGAAGTGATCTCTGCCTACCCCTGCGTGAGAAAGGCATGACATATTATTATGTATGTATGTATGTGTATTTATTAGCACAAGGCGACTATGGGTTGAAACTAAGATGACTAATGAATTTGCAGAAACATTTAGAGAAATTATGTTGTATGTTTCTGACCTTTTTTTCTTTGATGTTTCTAATATTATTTAAGTAAAATGAAAAATGAAATAAAATGAAATGAAAATTTCATTAGTTAAGTAGGTAATATACCTAGGTGTTCAAATACAATGAATTATTAAAACATTATATTACTTAACGTAAGTATATGCTATACTTTAATGTCATATTAAATAAATTAAATTATGTCATTTTTCGATATTTTTCTTAAGAATTCAATTAATTTTATAACATACACTTGATTATAATTTTATCTTTATTAATTTTGCAGATTTCGTACTTTTACGAAGATATAACATTGTATTAGTTTCGTTTTAATATCAAGCCACCCAAACAATTTAAAGGTCCTTGAACCCATCGGTCCTTTTAAATTAAACCTTATCTACACCATAACAGCAATTATTACCTCCTATAAAAAAACGCGTCCCATTGGTCCTCGTTTTTATTATCTCATTTAACCCTCTGGTCACACATTAAAATACAGTCGTGTTGAAAATTGAAATCGTCGAAATTATCAAATACACAAATGGGATATTTTTTATACATGACTAAGTGGAAAATTCCATATTCAAACATTCAACAATAAAAACTTTTATCAACATTCGAATTCAACATCATTATAATTTTTTCCTTTCCTGGTATTTAATTTCGTTTTTGATTCCGCAGTGTTTTTTTTAAACTTCGTACAGCCGAAATCCTTTTCCATAACACACAAATAGAAATGAATTTCACTCCATTTAGCAACTTAAACATTGTTTCAACCCTAAGCCCAAGGTCTCAAGTTACACTATTGTTCGCCGTCTGCTTCTCTAGAGAAATGAAACAATAAATTTAACCGACACGGAACTAGGCCGTACCTTTTAGGTAACCGCTTTATCATAAATAGCTGTTAACTTGACAACTAGGCACTTACACAACAAAGATAAAAACAATACGTTGAACTACATTTCCCAGGAACTTCATGACTTGATATATTTCACTCTTAGTTACCCCATCGAAAGGATGCGTTTTATTCCACTCATCATCCTCTTCCATTCATATTGGCCATTCACTCTCTCCTGATTCATAATATCTTTTGATCAATAATCTACCGGAAAGGTGCTAGTGAAAATTAAATGAAAGTGATGGATAGGACTATGTCGAGAGACCGATGAACGATTGGGATCACAACAGACCACTGTTCAAGGTTTTAGATCCGATGGTTTGCCCTCCGCCATTTGGGTGCACAGAGTCCCAGGGTCAACAGGAGCTAATTAAGTAGATCCTGCCTACTTAAGTACGTTCGAATTGAGAGTAAAGAAGGACAAAGAAAATTGTGCTTTGAAAAAGTAAAATTATACTCTTGATGCGGGAAGACTATGTTTTTTCGAACTATTTTTTTGTCACGATTTTGTTGTTGTTACTATTGTGACGATTTTTCTAACTTATTATATTATAATATTCAAATAAAACTCGAAATAATAAGTATAAAGAAGCATGATAGTCATATTTTTTTGTACGGAAACCAAAACCTCGCCCTACAATGCCGATGTGCCGAACGCAGCACTGGTAATAGTTAATTACATTACCTATATATCCCCTTCGGGGATACAAAGGCATGACGCGTGCATGTAAATTTTATAATCATCATTACAAAATAATTAATGCATCTAAATGCGATCACAGAGCCGCAACGTGGGTGCTAACTAAAATTAATTAAGATTGTTATCTGCACTTATTTAGTACAATGTAGATTAGATGTTCGGATGGTTGTTTGACCACGCTTCTCTGAGTAAACGGGTTTCGGCCGCGATTGTGACCAAAGACATAAATAACCAAACGGAAATTGGAATTGCATGACGATTCAATTAAGTGACGGAAAGATTTTGTGACATCCGAAGTTTGGGATACTTTGTCAGACAACCGTTTTTATTTCGGATTCGGTTCTCACGAAAAGCGCCCGAAACGCATGGATAGAAGGTAGTCATAAGTCAGAATGCCCAAAGCGCAAATTGTCCGAAGTCGCAGAATGTCCAATTCGTAGAATATCCATTTCTACGAATAATATCTATAATAATAATATAATAATAATATCTGCTCAGCAACTAATTAGCTTGAAAATGGGTTAAGTTAAGTAACCTTACAAAATTTCGCTACTTAGCGAGTATTTGACGTAAAATTAATAATAACACAATAATGGTATGTATTAACATTATTAGTATGATATGCTACAATTAACGATAGATTTACCCGATAGATGGCAAAAGGCTCGCTATACGCCTACGGTAACACATGAGCTAGGACCTTATATAATTAGCGAAACGTGTCTGCTAATACACCTCTGCCTACCCCGTCGGGGATAAATAGGAGAAATTTCTGTTTTTTTTTAATGCTAGGCTTCCCTGTCTTGGCCTTCATCTCACCTGGATCTGAAAGATGGATCAATCAATCATCAAGCTTCATCTGGAACCACAGAGGGGCTATCTTTATCTTATCACAAATTGTCGGAACACAATAATGATGGTGGTAGCTAGCCAGACTTGAAAGTCCCACCACCAACCAAACCGAGAACAAATTTGTAGTGCGCTAGGGATCGAATCCGGGACCTAAGATCCTAATCCGGTGGGCGAACCTAAACGGAAGTGGGTAAATTAATTATTGATTAAAATGCAGTATGCAAGGTAAGGTTCCCACATTAGGATTAGGAGAGTATCTCCACTTCCCGCTGTTGGCCCGCGCTCGCGCCGAGCCGGCCGGCCGCGTGGGCCGCGTGTGACTCAGCCAGTTATTCCCGACATCCTGTCCCAATTACACACAGCGCCGGTTAAGGCGCAGCGCACTGACCCTGCCTATTTATAGAGCTACTTAACATTTCGATCGATCAAATGCCGATTCAATTGTGGGCTCGGTGGCTACTTGATTGCGCAGGATCGTATCATAAGTCTTGGACTGAGCAATGCTGAAGAGAGCTTCTTGTGGGAAAAGAGTCACTTGACAGTCACTATAGCTATGTCGGTGACGAAGCAACGGTCTTCAAAACATCGCAAGGTATTTAACCGCCTCCGGTGGTCAAGCGGTTCGTCCACCAGAATTAAGATCCCTAGGTCAGCCAAGCTCGATCCCCAGGGGAGTCAAAATTTGCACTCGGTTTGGTTGGCTAGTCACCACCATAATAATACCGTTAACAGCATTATCGTGTTACGACAATTTGTGATAACACAGCCAGCCCCTCTGTGGTTGAGGGTTTCAGGTAAACTATTCCATCCATTCCAGTAAAGTCTATTCCACCTTCGGCCATTATCGTCACTTACCATCAGCAGGCCTAGCACGGTACGTAGACAAAATCTCTCTTCACCATTGACAGTTTTTATTTCGGGATTTAGTTAGAGCGAGAGGAAAATGTTTTCTTTCCCCCGAGGAGACTTTAACCACGTCCCGTGCAACTGGATCGGGTGAAACAAAGGCCGAAAGCTTCCGCGTCTAGAATAAAAGTAAAGCTTCAAACGAGCATTAACCAACGCCATAAAAGACGCAACAAACCAGGAACGCCAACTTTTCGCGTCGTCGCCCCCTTAACATAGTAACACGTGGGCCGAAATGTAGACGATTAGCCGAATCTTTATTGAGCAAACTAGTGGAATGCGGAATTAAAACGGCAGCCCGAGCCACCGCACCGCCGAATTTCCGCGGGTAATTGTGTGCGATGCGAGCGTGGTAGGTAATTATAATTTCTGTTCGTATCAGGCATAGGGGTGAAATTTCTTTGGCTTTCCCCAGGGTGTGGCGTCAAATGGCAGCGATTGTGGCGATTACGACGTGACGACAGTTGGGACTGTTTGCCGCGCCTACTCCAAATGTCTTACGATTCATCACCATCCTCACGACGACACAAATTCGACTCCTATTTGGATAGCATAAAAACGCTCGCTGCTTCGATTAAAATTATTATTAAATATTATAACTTACTATAGCATAGAAAAATACAATGGGTAGACTTTGCCATGAGGCATAGACTACCAGTCTACCAGAGAACAATGTGATTCTGAACATAAACGTGAGAGAAGTTAGCCCTAAATAGAATAAAACGCAGATTAAAGAGCTGGTGAGATTATGGTAAACGTATACAATTCAGAAACGTGTCTAAAAGCCGCCTTTTTATTTGTTATACAGGTGATATAACACCGGGAAGCGTAATTTCAAAGTCCACAACGCGACCCCATCTCGGAGTCATAAAGCTGAAAACTGCCGCGATGCAATAAAACACAACGATGCACCCCCGGCTTGGTCCGAATCCGTCTAATGGTGACATTACAGTTAAAATTTGGACCCCACGACGATTCTGTTTCAAAATTACATTCAAGTGTTTCAATTTGAAAATCGGGTAGCCAACTGTGCCAAGAAACCTTTTTTAAACAAAATATACACATACACACGTCACGCCAATAACCCTAGGTCCCATGTAATAGGACCTAGGGTTATTGGCGAAATAGGAACTAGGTGGCGAATCTATTGCAATCTATCGAGCATAAATTTCGTATTATTTGCTAGGTATGTAGTTTAAGAGAAACGCTACTGCCCATTATTCATCCAAGTTGGGATAAATTAGGGGTGGTGACATTTGTATTTTGGCTCTGCCGTCACCTCACGGTGGGATAAATGTGTGATTAGTTAGTCACATTTTGTCGTTTATAAAACCTCACTTATCATACCGGTGTGATGAATGTACCTATAAATTAAAAATGAGTGGGTGGAATGGGATGGAAGAGGAATCATACAAAGCTAAAAGCCCCTAAAAATTAATATTAGTCTATGTTGGTGAAAACGGGTATTGGAGTATTTATAAATAATTTAATACATGTATGTACGTATAGATACATGTGTTTTCTTTGGGGACGATCAAGATCGATAATTTTCCTGTTAGTCTTACAGCGCGCAAACTAATTTTAACGATTTATTTTTATTAATAACTTACAAAAACTAGCCAGTCACTCCACAATTCGGGTAAGCCCACAAATCCTCCGGAACAATGGCCGATAGAAATGTCATAAATGGCAAAGATCGCAAACACTTTGAACGTTACCACTCAGTGTTGCCCTGTTTATCTAATATTTATTACCTGCAGCACTGCAAGCCACTCCAAAAGCTAGCTGAACGAACAATACGCAATAACTCGCTTATAAACAGTTTGCCACAGAGAGAAATGCCCCCTATTCGGAGCAATTTCGAGAAAACGACATAAATAAATGTGCCAATAGTTTATAATGTGCCGTTCCTTTACTTTTGGCGAAAATTATATTTATTTATTAGGGCTCCGTACACAAAGGGTAAAACGGGACCCTATTACTAAGGGTACGTCCGTCGCCAGGCTGTATCTCATGAACCGCGTGATAGTCAGATAGGTAGTTGAAATTTTCACAGATGATGTATTTCTGTTGCCGCTATAACAGCAAATAAATAAATATTTAAGGGAGCTCCCTCCCATACACCAAACATTTTTTGCTTGTTTTATAAATAATCTTCTTTTGTTTTCATCGCAGACAGTGAAGCTCTTGGCCTTCATCTCACCTGATGGTAAGTGACGACAAGGGCCAATGATGGAATCGAGCTTCACCTGGAACCCACAACCACAGACGAGATAAATTTTAGGAACTCAATAACGCTGTTAACATTATTATTATGGCGACAGATAATGACACCATCTAATATAATAAGCTAAACAAGCTAACACCATTTAATCATATCTGTCGCCAGCCAGGCGGACTTGAAAAAACGTCCAAAATGGTACGGAACACTACGTACGCGAGTCCAACTCGCACTTGCCCGTTTTTTTTAAGCGCCGTTCCGTTGCGTTCGGCGAAAATATAACATTTATTTATTGTTATACTTACGCCTCACGATTTAGGCAGCTGCCCCAGCCCAGCCATTACAATTACACAGATCGCGGTGAAGACGTCTTCGAGTCCCGGGTTTTTTTTGCGCCCTTTCTATGCGACAGCGCGAGTGCACTTGAGAGCGAATTTACGATGCGAGTAACGATGTAACGAAGTACTATTGAATTGCACGTTGCGCTATTGTCTGGTTAATGCTGGGTTACTGATATGTCTTCAGTGTGAGTTAGAAGGTAGAATTTTGATATATACTTAATATACATTTCAAACGCCCCGAATGATCTCTGCCGTTTCCGCCTCCCGTAAATCGTCCTTCATTATGTTACATATTTGACTGTTTTATTTTATTTGAGCATTGAAATTGAAAAATTATCTTTGTTTTGGATAGTCCATTTATCCAGGAAGGCTATAGACTTATTAGACTATAACGCGAGTGAAACGGCGGGCTACCACTAGTTATATTAAATGTTAGAAAAATGATTACAAAGAAATTTTTGACTAGAAAAGTTGCCTTTAAACGTCTTGGTTCGCTTTCCACATCAACACTTTAACTTTTCTTTTTCCTTTTTTTCTTCATTTGACTTTGAAAAACACACAAATAAATTACATTTTCAATTTTAATTACACACACATCAGGTACCTACGATGGCTCGCAAACCTTTCACGTTCTCGGTTAATTGAAAACTAATGTAAAACTCCATAACAACACTATTAGGATGGGTAGTGAGCATTAAATTGTGATAAACAGTATATTATGGAGGCGGGCATAAAACCAGATAACGATCGCCCATAACAACGACGCGTGACGCGCCCGAATTTCAATCACTACACAACTACACTACACTTGATGTACTTTTAAAACCCACAATTGCGTTTCCATGTTGCATTTAATATGCGACAGTAAAACTGCACTTAATAATAACAATGTACAAAGCGTACGGTGACAAGGATTTTGACATAATGCAGGATATATTTGCCTTTCGTTTAGTAAACGCTTTTCATCATACATCATGACGATATGTACTGCTAAGTAGTGATATAGCAGGTGGGCAGAGAGATCACTCCTTGCTACGATCCTAGCATACCTACTGATTACGCTTCATACGATCCTTATGCATGCCCGTCGGTTAAAGGTTAGGCTCTTTTTTATTAAATTTGATTAAACTTTCGACAAATAAATTTGTTTTTCTCCGCTTAAAACACAACCATATTTAAAGATCCTGGTAAGTATAACCAAAAGCGACTCACAGATCCATGTCTGCACGACGATAGTATAAACTTACATCATAAATCACGCCTACTTATCACCACAGGAACTATAGCGAGAGGTGAATATTTAAGAGGTAGCCAGAGGTGAATTAACACCCACGTTTAGCCAATTAAGCTAGGTCTCATGTAATAGCTGGCGAGCCTATTGCCTACATACCTACATACATAACCTTATTTACCTACATAACTCGCAGCATACCTACTGTTAATTGGCGTATAAGAGGAACGCTGCTGCATTTTGATTACACAATATTTCGAAGTATTTTTTGCGCTATGCCTTTTTTAATCAAATGTGCGATACTATGCAGAGAAGCCTGGTCACCACAAGTGGGGGGTGAAGTTTACGATCTAGCGCAGTTTAACTGTGCTAGTTTAACATCGTTAGTGCAGTTATCAAACGGGCGGACGGGGCGAGTTGCATATCTGTTTTGACGGCGGAGGCACTTAGTTTCGCGACGGATAATGTAACTATGATAATGTAAGTAGGTGTACTGTCTGTAGTCCAAGATCCCGGTGCCCCCAGACGTTACTTATTTTCTCACTAATAATTGCGTTATATCGGTGATGATAAGTTACTTATTCATCAACATAAACCACACTTAATACAGATAACAGTTAATAATATTATATAATATTAATATGCCGTGTGGTGACGCCAGAGCAGAATACAATTGTCAGCACCTGCATCTCTCCCATGGGTGTCGAACAAGGGGACAAGGGTAAAGACAGCAATGAGTACCTAATGGGCAGCAGCATTCCTCTTGTACCACCTAACCTAGCTCGTCACCTATTACACAGGACCTAACTTAATTGGCGACAAGTGGGTGTTAATTCTCCTCTGCCGACTCCTTCGGGAATATAGGCGTGATTTATGTGTATGTAAGAGTTAATGTGTAATACGCTTTCAACCTTAGGAAGCTCCCACCATCTATAATACACAAGAATCTCGTGTCACATTGTTTGTTATCGAACTTCTCCTAAACGGCTTGACCGATGCATACAACAACATGCATAATATATTTTAACATATATTCTAATTCTATCGATAATTAAGTATTTTAATAATAAAAGGCTGCCTGTCAAAATCCTGTCTAGCGTTAGTAGGTACCTCCCTGCGAAATATATTCCAAAACATTTGCAGGCAAATAACTTATATCACTGTGAAACCAGTACAGCGCTCTTTTCTAAGTTCCACCATGCAAAAGGTTGCCCAGGTAGACGTCCAGGTAGTCCCGGTTGCCATGGCAACAATATCGGCACGCAAACAAGCCTCTGCAATGACAACAAACCCAGCCGAGACAATATCAGACAAAGGGCAATATTAGACAAGGCTTATTGGGGAGACATACAAAAAACCATCATTTCAAAGCAGGCAGTCAGTTTGCGTTTTAAGTAAAATTGAACCTAATACATACTTGAAGTACATACATATATATATATATATATATATATATATATATATATATATATATATATATATATATATATATATATGTATAAATCACGCCTATATCCCCGAAGAGGCAGGCAGAGGCGAATATACACCCACCTTTCGCAATTTAAGTCAGGTCCCATGTAATAGGTGGCGAGCCTATATTGCCATATTCATATCGGGCACATATATCGCAGTATATTGCTAGGTGGTATGAGAGGAATGGTGATTCCTTTTCGGCTTCCATTCAAGTACATGTAACATGCTGATCACTCAATCTGCCTGTGAGTTATGAAACTTTCCTATGAACATAATTTTTATTATTATATTACTAGCCGACGCCGGCATACGTTGTTATGCCATATAAATTATCCCGTAGTCATGGTTACAATATTGTTGCCATGGTGACTTCAAATGTGTGACAGGAAAGCAGTTTATATGACAAAATTGTTGCATTTACTATATTCCTCGAATTTTTCCATATTTTCTCCTTTCCTGCCTTGCCTGGCCAAAGACTATCATTTCAAAACCAAAATCAGCTAAATCGGCCCAGCCGTTCTCGAGTTTTAGCAAGAAAATAGCATAGCAATCATTTTTATATGTATTTGAAGATGATATTATTATGTATTAAAAGAGAGAAATGCATTCCTGAGAATGGACGTGTTAATCACCAATATCTAAAGGCATTCAACAACAAACCCTAACAGTGACTGATTGATAACTTGTTCAACACACAGCAATTTTACACCCATACCAGCACAGATGCACGTTCGGTACGACAGGAATGCGTTGTGACAATATTTGTGTTCAATAAGTGATAACTGGCCACGTACGGCCAGTGACTCACGATCCGACAACAATCTACAAGTCTTTTTTTGGATACGTAATAAACTGTCTTTTTATAAAGTAATCTATAGGCGCGGGCAATTTTCTTGGCAATAATTACTTGGCAAAAGTAATGGATCAATCTGGAGCAATTACGTGGAGCAATCTGGACCACCGCAAAGAATTGGGGCAATTGTTTCGGAAATATTGGTTATATAGTTGGTCCATATATTCCGTATTTCTCAATGTCGCGAATAGGAAAATGCAATCGGTTTGGAAATCTTTAGTCAATTTTGATATCCTTAGTCAATTTTCTTTAGAAGACATGTAAGATAGAAATAGATAAGATGTAAAGCGACTAAGCGTTACAAAATATAGTCAGGAATGGGGCAGCGGCGTTAATGACGACGAACCTATCAAAACTATAATTACTTAATATGTCCGTGCTAAAATAGTCCTCGCAATATAGGATAAAGATTTGTGTTGGGTATGTATGCCACACAGCCATTGTTGCAATTCACCAATCATATACTTCGGTTTATCAATAACTCTTTTGATTTTATAATTTTTCCAAAAACTAACACTAAACAAAACTAAATGGAATCCTAACTACTTAACCATTAGCAACCGATTCATGTACAATTCACAAGTTTACGTAATAATATACTCCGATACCGCCAACAAATAAAAATATGACACGAAATCTAGAGACATCATTAATATTTCTCCAGACAAAACACCATAAAAATATTCTGAGGACCTCTATTTAGATACAATCTCTGTACGCATTCAAAATCCCATTAACAGCGTATCATTTTAAGGTCACGACTGTGCTTAAGGGACGTGTTGTTTAGACCATCAATTACGCTAAATGTGTTTTGTAGTCAATAACGTTAGCTGTGTAGGAAATAAAGAGAAAATTACTTAGGACTCCCCCCAGCCGGGGATTTGACAAATCTCCTTTTGTCTAGACAAAAAAGGTTACATTGTAAATAATAGGACGGCCCGCTGCGACCTTCCCGCGCTGAAGGGGAGGAAGGTGAAAAGTACAAATCAGCAATATCATCCCTGGATCTGCATTTTATGGCAATTACTGAAACACCGAGCCAGACGATGGAGCCATTACGTTCACAACTTGTCTGGGGAATTTGACGCATGTTTTGAGAATATAATTTAATGGACACGCCGCGCGGCTAACGACGTCTGCCCCGGAAACTATTGTAGGGAGAACGTGTATGCACTTTAGAAGCAGATACTTAACAATATCATCCACACCAGCCATTTAATATACCCACAGTTGGGGCACAGGCCTATGAATGGCAGAATATAAAGAGAATAGGCCAAAATCTACCACGCTAACCCAGTGCGGGTTGGTGGGTATTAACGACTGCAGATGCAGCCGCGACCAACGGCTTAACGTGCCTTTCGAAGCACGGAGGAACTCGAGACATTATATTTTTGATCACCCATCCAATAACCGGCAATAGCGAATTCATAAGTATGTGCAATCGCAGGGCGAGCGCGGTAAGCCACTGCGCTATGGAGCTCTTCAACCAACCTCCGTAGCATGGACAAAATCTCCTCGAGGAAAAAAAAAATTTCCTCTCGCTCTGACTAAATTCCGAGACAAAACACTGTCAAGTGGTGGAGAGAGAGATTTAGTCCACCTCCCCTGCCTTCATTGTATACTAAACGCATTGCCCCAATAAAATTGAACCAACAAGCGCTCAGCGATTCAATGATCGAGCCGGGCTGGCGGCTTTCAATTGAATTCGTGTTGTGATACGTATGTCATACGAGACGAGCCAGCCAGCAACAAGCAGAGCGTATCCAGGATAAAGCTAGGAATTCACTACACGGACATGCCCGCGGGAATGCCTGCAGACATGTTTTTGAAGGACCTAAGCTGTTGGCCGAGAGGCCTTTACAGCATCTACCGGGTATTTTGGGAAAGGCGAAGACTTTGTCCTCGAGCCTTGCAATTGAGCACTCCCTGAGAGGGACCTCACTTCTATAGGGCCATCCATAAAGTACGTCGCAAGATAGGGGGTGTCAACTAAGTGTGACTTTGTGTGGCAAGGGGAGGGAGGAGTCGTTTTTTAAGTTTCGTGACGTTACATTTCAAAATCTAATAAAACCCGACACATGCACGGTAAATCCATGGAATACTGTTTCGTCTCAATGTCTAAATGTAAAATTGCTAAAATGTAATGTCACACTTTCTCACAAATATGACCAACTGTGCCAAGGATGAGGGAGGGGTCAAAAAATCACGAAATTAGCGTAACGTATACTTGTACCCTTTAGGTCTGTGCGATGTTTGCCTAGTGTAGGACCGTACGTCACAGACAGTCTGGCCTGTACAAACGAGGTCCGCGCGTCTGGCGGGCATGCCCGTCCAGTGAATTCCCCGCCTAACGCGTGCGGAGTTCACGGAGGGCCGCCGCCGTCTAGTCGCCCTGTATTCAAATCCGTCGCCGTTATTGCTCTATAACTCAGCGATGCCGCCGTTCCGCGTGCCACACACATTCCTACAATATTAAAACAGCCCCTGCTAGATGCGACTTAACTGTCCATACGTGATCCGAATCGGTTCTACTATGAAGTGCCCGCTAATTTGCGGACAGCTGGCGGATTATTAATTAAATTGACAACGTTTCAAAAAAAAGCAAAGTTTTGATAATTACGAAACCATTTGGAGCTTCGATCATCTAGCTAGAACACTTTTTTTCAGAGTTTAATTGCTAAGTTAAGAGTTATTTCAAAAATCAAACTAAATGGTCCAAACATGGAATTGTTGTAGGATTACTAACCACCATACTACAATACCTACTCAATTGTTTATTGCAATAATAATGTACAATTAGAAAAATAGAAATAGAAAAAAAGGCATAGATCATTATGGAACCTGTCGGGCACAGCAAAAATAAACACATAATTGTTTGAAGAGGATACAAATCAAATTATGTTAAGTATGTATAAAATTTAAAATCCCTTTCGTATAAAATCAATTGTTAATGTGTAATTTTAAATTAATAAAACACACATTAATTTATAAAAAAATTAAAAATGTCGTGTCGCGTCTTTTAATCTTTATTTTCCATCCATTATACCTAATTAATTAAATAATACTTTACAAAAATAAAAGTAATGTTGTCAATTTCTAACTTTTCATTGTAGATAGATACTATATTACATCACCGGAGAAACGGAACCGACAGGGCGTGGATTGTAGCACGCGATAATGTCACGCTACGTGCCATTGCACTCCGCTTCACTACTTGAACGTCTCAGAGCCAATCTACCACACCGCGCTAAGCACCCACCGGAAGCATGAGCAGCAATGGACAGCATCAATTCATAAATTCACACTTTACTAGCGGAGCACGTACCACGAAATGTGATCTGCGATCGTAATCTCCGTCATTGTTTTGTCACAACGCCCGGCTCGTTGCCCGAGACTTGTAAACACGGCTATGAGATCGTTCAAATCTGGAACTGCAATGTTTGGTCTACTGAATTTTACGACTACAAGTAGTTGTGACATCACAAGGGCGATTACATCGTTTAGGCTAGAGTTTACATACATACATATACAAACATAAATCACGCCTATATCCCCGAAGGGGTAGACAGCGGTGAACTAGCACCCACTTTTCGCCAATAATATTAGGTCCCATGTAATAGGTGGCGAGCCTATTGCCATTTATCGGACACAAAAATCGCAGTGCATTGCTAGGTTTATTCCTCATCAATGTTTATCCTTAGTCGCCTTGTACGACCACCCACGGGAGATTTGGGGTGGTGACAATTGTATTCTACTCTGCCGTCACCACACCGTCACCACCCACACTAGACTTTACCAACACGTAAAACAAGCAATTAAAAGATAACCGCCAGTTTTTGACAATACTTCCAAACGATAAAATGTAAAAAACCGACGGTTAAATAATAATCGCCTGTTTAAGTGTTGGTGAACTCGGACCTTAGTGTATAAAATCTCCGAGTTTCTTGCCCTGCCCTTTCTTCTCAGGACATAGTCTCCTGATAGTTTGTGAACGGATGGCGTAGATTTTTTCGCTAGATATTGAAAACTTCTGTGTCCGTATAGGTTAGGGGATTGATTGCTCGCAGTATGTTTCGGTTTATGTGATTGGCGAGTTGTGGCATTGTATGGTGCATAATTTACAATGTACATGCAATGTCACTGCACAATGTTCTCTGGCCCACTTGCGTACCTATTCGCTAGGGAGACTAGGGGCGCTGGCGCGTTAGTATAAACTTTGGTGTTGATTTCGTTGACGGATGGATTTTGGAGACATTGTTATGTTGTCTTAGTATCTCTTTTCATATTCCATTTAATCTTTCTAGTAAAAGTTACACCTCACCTCCCAATACAGAATATAATATTCAGGATTCGGTGTTAAAAGTTTATAAAAAGTGATGTGATTTCACCCCCGTGCCAACAGGCTCACAATATTTTTTTCTTATATTATAACACTCGTAATATTCAATGCCTAACGCGTGATATCCATCCAATTACGTATTCTTATGTTATGGTCCACACTTCTTTGCTTACAAAATCCCCGAAAAAGGGTTTGGTTGCCACTTAAAGTGGTACATCCGGGAGCCGGGTCACGTAGCGGCGATAACGTGCGCCCAGCGCTGAACATCTGCGACCCTTCCCACTGCAGACTCCATTCCCATTTGGACGACTGCGAGAAGTCAAAGGCAAAATTCGTTTATTCATATCTGGTACTAGTGGACGCCCGCGGCTTCGCTCGCGTCAATGTCGGTTATTATATAGCCTCAAAGAGCCTTCCGCGACAAATGTACTATCCAACACAAAAATAATTTTTCAATTTAAGTTAGTAGTTCCTGAGATTAGCGCGTTTAACCATACAAACAAACAAACTCTTTAGCTTTATAATATTAGTATAGATGATTACAATACACTTACGAATCGTTAAGCCGCTAGACACCGAAAACCTGCGTGTGCAAGGGAGGATAGGGCAGTGCGCAGTACGCCATGCCTCAGTTTGTAATGATATCCATTGGAGCTATTCATTCATCTTCTTACTATTTTCCTAGTTTATATGTATTCGTCGCAGTATGTTTCCTACATACATACATAAATCACGCCTATATCCCCGAAGAGGTAGGCAGAGGTGAACTACCACCCACGTTTCGCCAATTATGTTAGGTCCCATGTAATAGGTGGCGAGCCTATTGCCATATATCGAGCACAAAAGTGTCGCAGTACATTGCTAGGTGGTATAAGAGGAACGCTGCTGCCCATTCCTCATCACTGATTTATCCTTAGTCGCCTTGTACGACACCCACGGAAGAGATTTGGGGTGGTGACAATTGTATTCTACTCTGCCGTCACCACACGGCATGTTTCCTCTTCCATTTATATCGGCCAGCCATCCATCCATCACACCGACATGGTGCTAGTGATGTATGAACGTATAGAAAAATACTGAACCGACTATGTCGACAGATCGATGAACGGAGAGAGTGATGGGGATGACAGCATTCCAATCTATGCTGCTCAAGGTTTCGGCTCAGGTTTTACAGCTGGCCGGCTACGAGAAACCAACCCTCTTTGAGTATTCCATGCCATGCAAACATTAAACTCCCAAACATTGTGGTGCTGAATAAGCAATCAATACGCTACCACAAGAGCACAAACCATTGCTTGTTCCGAACAACCGGCCGGTAAATACATAATCAAACCCTCATTGTACATCACAAAGCGGGCGCCCTCACAAGTTACAGTCCTAATCCGGGATTTGCCAGTTCCCACAGTCGAGTTCCCAGAAAATGGAGCAAATAGCAAAATTTCAATTTGCTTAAGAAGTGTATGTATGTACGTAAGTAACTATAGAAACGTACAATTTCTCCCGACAATGCACAGTGCACAATGGTGATCGCAATCAGTTTGGGGGCAAAAAATGGCATCTTCGGAGAGATGGCCAATAGAGAAGGGAGCCTCACGGATGTAACATCTGCCGCGAGCTGGGTAGGGCGACCATGGCTCTGCAACGGCGCGGATTTTGGTTATCCGTTGCTACTTTTAATACTTTCTTAATATTTCTAATTTCATTGTCATATATGAGAGAGTAGTCTTATAAGTAATACATTAATCACGCCTTTCACCCCTAAGGAGCAGACTGTCATTTCACCAGCTTATTTCGGGGCCCATGTAATAGCAGGCGAGCGTATTGCCATTCACAGGGAACTAATTACAGTAATTTGTTAGATGATGCACCAGGAAGGCTGCTGACTATTTCTCGTTATATTACAGCTCTTACTGCCGCACTCAGAGACGTTAATTAACTTTAATGAGTACTTAAAGTCAAAATAATTTATTTAAATCTAGACCTTAGACCCGGCAAAAATAGCGACTAGTTTTGAATTGTCATATTTCGACATTAAGCACTAATTGTCGTTATCTGACGTCTCTGAGTGCGGCAGTTAGTCGCCTTGTGAAATATACACGACAAGGAAGAAGGCTCGAACAAGGAACGAGCGTGACAATTGACAATTGTATTCTTTTGTGACGTTACCCGCGGAATGCGATTATGATATGAAATATGATATTAACCAAAACTTTAAATTTTCTGGACATTTTCTTCCTAAATAGCCCTCAAATGTAAACTAATTTGCATCAAGAAACGTCACATAATAAACACAGCTCTTTATTTTGACGCCTTAAACGGCAAAGTCAAGCAGGGCGCTTCGCCAAAATTCCAATTGGCCATTTACATGTTTGGGTGGACCTCGTAAAACAGTTATTTTACCACGAACAATAACAATAATCATGCACATCCTACACGCAGTCGGCGCTCGTCTTCCACAGACGTGAAGTGACCAAACGGCGCAGCAACCTGCGGACTCGGGCGCCATTAGCAGCGGCCATTTTTCAAGCGAACCAAGCGTCGTCAGCCAAATAAGCATTTCCAGTTATGTAACGTGAATTGTTTTTAATGCAAAAGGGAGCCGAGAAACATTTGGTCCGTGACATAATGCGCCTTTGCTTAATGTAATAAGTTCCCCGATGTTATTACACCAAATTGGCTCCACGGGCTGCTATGAGCGTTGTTATTATTGTCCTTGTTTGGGTGTTGGTCCGAAATTTCTTTCAATTACCTACCCACGGCAGTAGATACTTGTAATTTACATTCGTTCGAGAGTTTTTGGAACGGGTTGTTCGCGCAGTTTTTCTTGCTTGTTGTATCGTTATTGTTTAAAGGGCTCAACACAACTTCGTTATTAGTAAGGATAAAATGAGGAATATTTAACTATAGTATTGTCACTATCTTACTGAACTCTAAATAGGCATGTTCACATGAAGAACAGAAAATAGTGATACAAACTTAATTTTGATTAATTACCAAGAAACTGCCAAACTATAGCGCTAGAACCCACAAATCCGCACTGAGTAGCATTGAGGGTTATGGCCTATTCTCCCTATATTCTCCCATCTATAGTGAAGGCCTGTACACTAGCAGTGGGGACATTAAAGAGCTGGTGATGATGATGATGATGATAGGGCTAGACCGACAATCGCATCAACTTTTAAAAAAAATAAAATAGCAAAGAAACCAACCACACATAAATTCAACAGTGGTCCTAACGACCTACAAAACCGGACATGCTGTCAAAGTGACAGCTGACACTTTGACAGTTGTCCCGCGCACACGCAGCGACGTGGTCACAGCACACAAACTGCTATTCCATCTCCGAGTCATATCCAAACTACACCGAACAAAGGTTGGCAGAGTCCGTAATTTCTCGGGCAGCACGTGTGGCTGCGTAGCGCAATTTGGCGTATAAAAAAACAAGGCACCCACCCCTCCTTTGTGCCGCGGATAATACAGAACGAAGATTATGCTTAGTTATCTTGATTTGTGAGACGTTTGAAATTCGTGAAAAAAAACGCCGTCGCATTGTTCGTTCGGCGTGCGCTGTAGTTGTTCAATATGTCATAAAAATTTAAGTCGCTTTGTTGTGCGTACAGGAATCACGAGAGCGTGTTGTGTCACGGCGTGGCACATCAAATAGTCGTTTGCCGTGCCGGATTCGACGCCGGTTCACGCGCGACACTTCATTTGCACAGTTTTGAAATGTCTGTAGATAGATATGTTTAGTACGTAATGTACCTACGCGTGTATACAACATGTAACCGAAGTAACCCACACCCTGAATACTACCGAGCGATGCTATGATAACATTTGGAAATATTCTGCGAGAGCCACCTTAGACACGTTACAGTATCTATAGAACTTACGAATAGAACATTCAAAAATGTCCGTAGGATCCATTACGAATATTATCATCGAAAGCATTATATTATAATGCTTTCGATGACTCTGTACGTGATGGACGAATTTCATATAATTAATGACAATTTACCACAAGTCATTCGCCGGCAACATAGTTGACAGTTGACTAATACCGCCCTATACAAGTCTGGGTTAATACGATTTATCGGTCTGCCTAGGCTTAATCCTGTTACTGCCTGTAAGTTAATTGAGTTGATTGTGTCTAATGCGAAGCGCAACCATACGCTTGTGCCTCCACTTAAGCAAGTCATATACAGTTCAATTTCAGTTTCAATTTCAGTCTGTTCAATGCATTCTTTATAAAATAGAAGACTATGGAAATTGGAATATGAATGAACCAAATGTTTAATTTATGTGCTTAAATTTGTCTATCCTATTTAATACTAAAAGTCACGCCTATGTTCCAAGGAGTAGGCAGAGGTGAATTAACACATTTAACACCTATACCTAACCAGGAAATATCCCAAATATTAGTGGGTAGTGATAATTGTATTTCGCTCTGCCGTCACCACACAGCACTATATCCTATAATTATCAATCTGCACACATCTAAGTAGGTAAATTTTGAGAAGTGAAATTAACTCTATCACATTCTATTTTCTTAATCGCAAAACCTTAACCAACCTAATCAAGCAAAAACTGTACAATGACACGTACAAAACTCACACAACTAGCCTACACTATACGTCTTCAGTTCAACAACCAACAAGCGTCGGTCGGTATCGAATTTAAGACGCCATTAATATTTCGCGTCGCAACAAAACGCCGCCGCGCAACAAAAAGGTTGTGCAAGTTGTTGCTTTTTTTTCACTCCCAACCAAAAACTCGTTCATTCACATTCCCGCTCGAATTACGGCGGCCGCGAGCCTTTTCTCACGCGTTCTCATTTCGAATTTGGGCGCGAAGCCGTCGGCCCGGCGTAGATTGCACTCGCAGTTACGAGTCAATCATCGGCGAGCAAGCAAGCACAGATTAAAAAAAACGCAGACACGATGAAATGTGTGTAATTATGTAGGTACTTTGCAAATGGAATTGAGCTTGAATAACCTAGGCCGTTGGCCGACGAGCCATTGTATCATTTTTATTGATGAAAACTTTGTTTGTTATTGTTTGCGGAAATATAAGGAAACTACCTTTTTAATTTCTGATCAGGCAAAGTCATTTCTTAAAGGAAGATTACGAAAGATCGACGTAGCTTTTCGTCTTAAAAATTGTTTACAACCTTACATATGTTTGCAATGTTTTTTAATTTATTTCTTAATAATCGAAAAACCTCATTTTTCAAGTTGCCGTGTGGTGACGGCAGAGTAGAATACAATTGTCACCATCCCAAATCTCTCCCGTGTGTGTCGTACACGTACTAAGGATAAATTAGTGATAACGATGAGGAATGGACAGCAGCGTTCCTCTTATACCACCTAGCAGTGTACTTACTGCGACTTTTGTGCCCGATAAATGGCAATAGGCTCGTCACCCATTACATGGGACCTAACATAATTGGCGAAACGCGGGTGCTAGTTCACCTCTGCCTACCCCTTCGGGGATATAGGCGTGATTTGTGTATGTATGTATGTCATTTTCATCAAGAAACAGACAGGAAATATGTAAATATTGGGCGTATTCCCATTTATGAGAAAATTAATTTAATAATCCTGGTACCTACTATTTAATTCGTTGATGTTAATTAAAGCTGATCCAGAACATCCATAACTTTAACCACATCTACCAGATATGCATACCAATTATAATAAGAGGATGAACAAGGAAGGACAGTATTTTACAATTGAAAGATTGAAAACCAGAGTTAACACTTAACAGGCAGAATGAAAGACATGTTGCACCTAACACAACATATCATTAAAAATGTACAATGGAATACCAAGAATTATAATAGAAAGAAAGATTATTTAGCTAGGAATTTTAAAAAAACCTATTAAAATTAACTATTAGTCAAAACATTCAGCCGTAGACATACAAAACCGCGTACGTTCACTTAAAACCTTAATTGCGTTTGAAAACAAAATCGAAAGCATTCTTTTTTTTAATTGCACCGAGTCGGCGTAGAGCCACAAAGTGCCAAAACAATTTCGAGAACCCTTTTCCATAACGTTGGCAGTACCTATACAATGTTTAGTGGAAAAGAATATTGTGTAATTGGTATCTTTATTTTAAACTTATCCCAATTAGCGATAACGTTGGTGCACCGGGCGGCGCCGCTAACACGCCAACTAAAGGTCTTTGCCCACTCCACCGTACCATACCATTGCCGTCACCGTATCGGGGCGGCACATGCAATAAAATTTTCTTTCATACAATTTATATGACCCAATGTCCACAAGACCGTTCCGTCACCAGCCATGCACGGAGCACCGAATTCGAGTCGAATATTTTTCCGGTGCGGATACGCTCCGTGCGAAGCGATGGATGGATTGTGTGAAAGATGATATGAGAAAGAGTTCATGCTGAGCTCACGTCTAATAGAGGAGAGTGGAAGAGGAAGACGTGTTGTGCCAACCCTACTTAGAGTAGGATAGGGGCAGAGAGAAAGAAAGAAAGGATACGCTCCGTGCATGGCCGGTGACGGAACGGTCTAGTGGGCAGGGATCTTTAACCGTCCCCGGTGCAAGGTGCATCGACACCAAACAATTACGTCACGGCCAGTTTAGAACCGCAAAACACTATGCAGAGTACAGAGAGTCAACTCCAGTTGGGTGCCATTTGGAATACCTACAACCCACGGTACGCTCGCTAGGGCTACCACAATTATTTATTAAAAATAATAACTTATTTATTATAATAACCCAAAGACGGGTGGTGTCAGGCAGGCAGCCGACTGTAAAACTAAAACCAAAACCTTGAGTATAGATTGGAATATTGTCATTCCAATCATTCTCTCCATTCATTGGTCCCTCGACATGTTCCTGTCCTCACTTTTCTATAAAAAACAAAAGACGGTTAAGTACAAAAAATAAACAACTATAAAAAAATTTTTAACATTTAATTTTGTTAGATCGACTGCCAACTCCTCATGTCGAAAACTCGGCCATTCGGGTATATAATTATATATTACTAAAGTATATATTATTTTAAATGCTTATATACTTGACCTCTTGACAAGGTCGCCTAATCCGGGCAGCGACAAAACGCAGCCGGCAATTAGGTAGAGCTTGCGACAATTCCGCGCTTAGCATAACCAGTTTGTGACCCTAGAGGATTACACGGCCAAAATGGGGGGACGGTGGTGGGGAGAGTATGTACCTATTCAAGATTGTATTCAATCCACAAAAACCAGTATACAACTTCCCGTCTAGACGGCTAGTGCGTGCCGGCAGTCTCGCTATTAATTATTAATACCGGTTGCTACATAAATATTTACAGATGCAACTGTCGGTGGAACATCTAAGCGGAGGTGTTGTATGCACGCGAAATTAATGCAACTAATCGACCGTTTTTTTTTCAGCGGCTTTAATCTATACCGCCGCTAATACCCTCGATCGCAATTATGATGCCCTAAGCCAGTGTTTTTCAATCTGGGGGTCGCGAAGTCTTACTCGGGGTGTCACCGGCAAAACGAAAAGTCAAGGTTCTATACTACAATACAAAACACCGTTTCAGTGAGAATGAAATGAGATAGAGAAATAAAGGCTTACTTTTTGTCTGTTGGTATATTTGGCTAGCGACCTACGAAGGTCGTTAGAATTACTCAATCTGTAACCAATACGCGACCCGCGTATTCAAAAAGATTGAAAAACACTAGCCGAAGCAAGTTTTGCACGAAGGCTGCTGTGGGTTCGTGTTGTACTAACTGCGGCAATAGCTGGATTGTTCAAGTCAAGTGCTGTCATCATATCAACTCCGATGACATGAGGTGCCAGATAAGAAACAAACCCTCCTAAAAACTTTTTAAGAATTCCTATTTGCTTCGCTATTCACGAAGTCTCATCATCGCCATCACCAGCCCTTCAATGTCCCCACGGTTGGGGCACGGGCCTTACCTATGGATGGAAGAATAATTGAAAGAAAGCTAAAATGCTATATAGTTATCATAAATCGTTATGTAATACATATAAGCCAATATAAGGTCAGAAAGAAATTTCGACACAAGCATTATGACATTATTGATCAAAAATTTTATAATCCATCATCATTACAATATTAAAATACGTATCATAATAAATACTCCTGAAACTACTCCTCAAACAAAGTGTTCTATACCAAAAGAGGACTGGACACATGACTACCGTTTGACACCATCAGAGCTAATGGCGGTGACCTATCTGCGGGCCGTTTACCTACGAAGCGTAGGATTTTGGCATGCTGTCAATCAATAAACATGTCAAGAAACTTCAACGTTTGTGAAACATTTACTTTTAAACACAGCCCCCCATAAACGTATCTCGGAATGTATCTTCACCATTGTTTAGAACATGACACGAGTTTAACGTGATCAAAAAAAAAACATCCCACACACAAAAATATTGGGGTTTTTATGCCCCGCTTGAAATCTAGGATACTGGAATCACATACACATTCATCGAAACTCCTTACAATTAGGTGCCTACCTACACTTTGTTTGATAGATTACTTTAAAACTGTGCCTGTTAATACACCTCTGCTTACCCCTTCGGAGGTAGGCGCGATTTATGTCTGTATGTAACTTAACAAAAGTTTATAACATTTACACAATTTATATAGACCTATTTATTTCCAGTCTATGTATGGTCAACTCAACTAGTGCAGCTGTTTGTTTATTTGGTAAATATAAAAGTTACACCACAGTACATAATATAATACACAACATTACAGCGAGTGAGCTTTTAATAAGCGCCAATCCAAAGTACTCAGCGTTGGCCACAGTTTATGGAGCGTGTCATAATGACCATTATTTTTTATCCGCCAATCCCCCTGGTAATTAAGGCGAATGGTCGGATTTAATAAACATTAAAAGCACAACATTAGAAACTGGATGACGGACGAATATACATTCTTACCTACCTACATGATAATTAGGTACGTACTAATGATAAAAGGAGTCCCGGCGGAGTGCACAGCGGAGTAGTGTGGTGACGGCGGAGTAGAATACAATTGTCACCACTGCAAACGTATCCCGCGGGTGTCGTACGAGGCATAGGGTTTTTTAACAGTGACGAGGAATGGGCAGTAGTGTTAACGATACAACAACCTAAGAGCATATCGAATGAGCTATACAATCGGCGTATTAAAAACACAACTAGAACATAACTCTTTTGTTTAAGCACCTACTTTGGTTATACGCGAGTACATCGGTATAATTACAAGCTCACAATTACTTATTATAATATATTCCAGAATTGGCATATCGAAAACTCAGGTAGCGTACCTACCTACGCTGTTATTGAATACGCCGCTCAAAAAACAGATTGCCCGGAAACAACTGAGGCGATTACAAGCTTTTTCCATCGTATTTGTTAGGTACCGACTAAAAGATTATATAACATAAAAATTGCGCCGTACGGCGGCGCGCGCGCATGCAAGACGATACGTCTGAAACATTCAAAGATCGCGGATTGCATTAATAAGTTAACGGCGGGCTTAGGGGTGTACAAGGAGATTTAGCGTGTTAATAACACAGTATTATATCAACATGGACAAAAGGCAAAAATAAAGGCAAGCCTTGACGGGCAAATATATTCTTTGTCGAATATATCGACAGTTTATTTTGTAGATTACTATAGTAGGTAGGTATTCATTCGGCTCTACTCCCAAGTTATTTGGGATCTGTGCAGTAATGTCTAGGCCGGGCTTTTCAAGCCGGTCGCCGGGACTAACAGCTTGACATGCCTTCAGATCCATAATACATAAATCACGGCTACATCCCCGAAGGGGTAGCCAGAGGTGAACTAGCACCTACGTTTCGCCAATTATGCTAGATCCCATGTAATAGGTGGCGAGCCTATTGCCATTTATCGGGCACAAAAGTCGCAGTACTATTGCTAGGTGGTATAACAGGAACGCTGCTGCCCATTCCTCATGACTGATTCAGATCCAAACGTAATTTTATGGAGATCTATAGGACGGTGTTTTACAGGAGTTGCTTGATATCCTCAATCAAAGCTTACCATTAACTTGACATCACACCACGAGCCCGTATAGTGACGGCAGAGCAGAAAAGACTTGTGGCCACCTCCGCCTACCACTGCGGGAATAAAGGCGTGATTTATTTAAACGTACTATAGGTTACAACCATGAAAACACGATGCTTATTATAGTAGGTATATAAAGATTTACTTAAATAACCTTCTCGTAACTTCAAGGTGGCAGCCCTGGCATAACGCCGCAACTTCGGCAAACTTAAAATGTAAGCCGTCCATTAATCACGAACGCTCCTATGGAACTTTAAATAGCGTGTGCACAAAAAATTTGCTTGCATCTTGCATTTGCGTGTAACCGCTGCACTCAGAGACGTCAATTAACTTTAATGGGTACTTAGGCCCGTGTTCAGCAACTCGTAAAACAAGCGATTAATTGATAACCGTCAGTTTTTGACAGTTCTTCCATCCATACGATAAAATATTAAAAACCGATGGTTATAAAACAATCGCCTGTTTATGAGTTGGTGAACTCGCTAGGCTTAATGTCAAAGAATTTCATTTCAATCCCGAACATAGATCCAGCAAGAGCGACTAGTTTTGAATTGTCATTTTTTGACATTAAGTACTCATTAACGTTAATTGAATTGACGCGATGCGAATTCGCAACGCAGAACACTACAACGGCGGCAAGCGGCAAAGCGGCGAAACAAAGAAGAATGAAATTGAAGGAATGCGCGCTGCGAATCAAATTCGCAATCTCTTGCGATGCGTCGTGGGAGCTCGTAGATTTTACGATGCGACGTCGCATCGCAGTTTTGTGTACAACGCCTTAGACATACTCTGTAAACGAGTCATTAGACATAAGTAGGTACATACATACAGCATTAAACACCGGTCATTGAATCTCTAATGTATTCAGATTAAATATTCCAATGCCCAAGCTCTTTATTAGGTACAAGCTTTTTACGACGAGAGACCGAAGGTGGCCGGCGGCTATCAAATAGAAGTGGTCAGAGATTAATTATTGTTATATTATTGAATTATAAACTGCGAACATTAAATTATACATATGTATTACATGTACACATAAATCACTGCTATTTATCCTTCAAGGGGTAGGCAGAGGTGAATTAACGCTCACGTTTCGCCAATTATGTAATTATGACGGCAAGCCTATTGCCATCTATATGGCACGTGAATCGCAGTATATTACTAGGTAGTATAAGAGGAACGCTGCTGCCCATTACTCATCGCTGTATTTGCTCTCAGTCGTTTTTTACACCCACGGAAAGGATTGGGGGTGGTGACAATTGTATTCTGCTCTGCTCTGCTCACCAAATGGCTATTACTTTACTTATATAATATTTTAATGAATAATTATTTTGTGCCGGCCGTATTCTGAGTGACGACAACGAACAACCTGAACTGAAACAGTCGAAGTGACGAAACCGATCCTATTACCGAATAAAATTTCATTACCTAAATCCAATCGTAATGAATAAATTTCGCGGCTGTTAAGCCGGCAATAGAAGCGATATGTAAAGAGAAATTGTTCGACACATTACGTACCTAGCTACAAATATACAATATAAGACGTCTGATTGACACGCCACTTAGAGTGCCGAGGCAAGAGCTCTTAATTACTGCGACGAGTGGCTGTTTTATATATCTATCATGTGATCATGAGTAGCTAAGTACTATTTAATAAATACGTTTTATTAAATAGTACTTACTATTATATAAATACATTTTAATAAACTAAATTGGGTAGAATATCATCGTATCCACGGTCTTCCATGCTGCCCATCATTGTAGACGTTGGAGCGAATAAATAACGTAGAATGTGCCAGCCCCGACTCATCCCATGGTAAAAGTCGACTAAGGGAGATTGCCCGGTGTACACCAATGAGCACCTTGGGACGAAGAAGAAGAAGACAAGAAGATTCTTCTTCTTCCTTCCCTGTTCCCAATTTATTTGAGCCGACCTCAAATAAACTGGGAACATGGCAGGAAGCAGTATTTACCTCCTCCATTGTGGGTCAGACATCGTCGAATCATCTAGCTAGTCCCTTTTACTTCATATCAACATCATAAGCAGACAAGAAAACTGACCGATATTAATGGAAGATGAAACATACCGCGCTGACCCCAGATAATCTGGGAACAGGACAATAAGAAGCAGCTTATAGCATTCACAAAGCACCAACCAGAGCATACAGAGCACAGCACAAAACACCGTTAAAAAATTAAAATTAAAAACCCCATTTAAAAACCGAAAGCGGCTCGGCACGCGACGCGCCATAGCCAGCCCGGGTGCAGCGCGATCGCAAAATGCACCAATTTTTTTCCCCTTCATCCACGGGACGTTTTTGTGCAAATCTCGCAAATCTTTTGTGCTAAGAAACGTAACCGAAGCCCGTTTCTTCGCACAAAGATCCAGACGAAAAAACTTCCCACCTGGCCGGGGCGAAAGGCGGGCGTAAACCAACTCTAACGCGTTACAAATAAGGTGGATTACGGAGCGAGGGGATATAGAACAAAGTGGGGTACACAAAAGCGCAAGACGTCGAAATGGGGAGCCGTAGCCGCTCTATTTTGCTCACTGTGCAGGTGATGCTACTGTTATAGAAAACGTGGAATTCAATTATCCGTCTATTGACTATTTGGAGCGTCCCCAAACCAATCCGGTTGCTAGGCGGAAAGATGCGAGGCTGCCCGCGCGCACTACACTACAAAGCGGCACCACTATAGTGGCAGTACAAATTGATCGTAAATTATCGACGTGACCGGAGTAATATGCAACCGACCCTTTTATTGCTTAGTGGGAAATATAATAAAATGTGCATAAGTGGATTCACAAAAGTTCTGGTGTCGTTATTGTCAGGTTTTATTGCTAACGGTACACGCCCGGACTACATTTTCGAATCATTATACACTCGTAAAACGCTCACTGTAAGAGAGCTTTTTGTTGTACAATATGCATTTTACGGGCTCAACTTATTTAGTGTTAAACACACTATATTTACAATACAATGCTGGTTTATTGAATAGTCGTTTAGACATACTTTGCATAATATAATGTTCAAAGACATAATACATAATATCATTTAATAGTTAGTGTGTACAATTCAGTGTCATGCTCTGATTACCTAAATGCTTGGGAGTTAGTGGAATAGAATACCAATTCTTCTTCCTGCGGTCGGAATGTGATATCGGTCAGATTGCCATCAATGCGTTTCTCTTAACTTATACCATCAAACAATATACTGCGATTTACGTGCCCGCTAGATCGCAATAGGCTCGCCCCTTTTACATGGAACCAAACATAATAAGCGAACCGTGGGTGCTTACCCTTTCGGGGATAATTAGGCGCGATTTTTGTGCATGATTCATTAAAACATCCACGGTGATTTTTTCTGGGGCTCAAAGATTATAATATGACTTTAGAGGCATATGCTTAAAACGCGTCGGTTGCATGTTGTATACATGCATACAAACATCACGTCTTTCTCCCACAGAGGTAGAAAGAGATCTTTCCACTTGCTACGATCTTTACCAACACAATAATAAAATACAAAACTCAACCTCAACCACTCCAAAGTCGGTATTCCACGTTTGCGCATTAAAGGGGAAATGCATTAAAACTTATTCAAGATGCAGGCGCCCATTTTAAATATCGATCGCCTATCGAATCGGCGCGCTTTACTTCCACTTCCTCCGATCGTCATCCGTTTCTGGACACAACATCCGGTGCTGTTCACGCTTTGTTTGTAAATATAAAAACGTTTAATATGTTAAAACGCTACGTGAGTCACAGCGCGGTTCGGGGTTAAATCGGCCACCAAGCCTTCCTCAAACCTGAATACATTTATAAATATTTATTTTAGTCATAAAACCTGACTTTATAATAGTCAGCCGTGTGGTGACGGCAGCGCCCCCAAACTCTCCTACGGGTGTCTTACAAGGGTTAATACAGAGATGAGTAATGGGCAGCAGCGTTTTTCTGCTATAGCTATAATAAAAATACGGCCAAGCCAAGTGCTAGTCTAAAAATCATGTCTGTTGTATGTGAGCCCCCTTAAATATTTACTTATTTAATTCTGTTTATTAGTACATATTGAATATTTTTGTTATAGCGGCAACAGAAATACATTATCTGTGAAAATTTTAACCGTCTAACTATCACGGTACATGAGATATAGCCTGATGACAGACGGACGGACGGGCGAACAGCAGTCTTAGCCATAGGCTCCCATTTTTAAAATGTCAAATAAATAATGTAAGTTTCTCACCACCATAAGAGTTAATAATTAATTGAATGAGTTACACGAAACTAATTAATTATTATGTCATAATGTCATATCCTTGAAGTGTCACTGGAGTCATTACATGTTAAACAGCTACGTTCCCACGTGTTGACGATTGCAACATGATGACACAACTGGTGTTGATAAGTGAATGATCGCCGTTGCTTAGTGTTAGGTATTTATTATTTATAGATCAAGTTCATTCAGACTTGTTTCTTATCACACTAAGAACTTAATTATTTGTTGTGTTCTAACCCTTCAATCGCTTATAACAACTTGACCTGAGGGCCAAGCCAAGTAAGTCCCTTTTCTATTCGAACGCATAGAATACAAAAGTATGATAATGACGTTTTGTTTTCTCTGTAATATAATACGTCAATACGTCGTTTCATACATTTGTTTTCTATGCGTTCGAATAGATTTGGCACTTGACTAGGGCCACTGGTTGAGTTGGTATTCAATTTAATTTGACTGATTTACATAAGTAGTGCCAAATTAAAAAAACAATAAAAAAATTGGTCGCTAGAAACTGACCGATGCCCTTTTAAGACTTCCAACTTAATAATAATTCTAATAAAATAGTCTCAACTCCATTGTTTTGGTGGACACTTAATTGATCAATGTAAAATAATTCTAATTACATGAAATGGTGTTTGTACAAATATAAATACATAATACATTTTGCAAATAAACAGTACGAGTCCTGTCAACTGAGATAAAATGAGTGATGAATAACGGCTCTGAAAGATGTAATAAGCTCCCCTTTCTTCCCAGTGACATAATCTTCGCAAGCCTAATATATAGACGGATGGGTGACCTGACGTAAGTAAAGGCAGTTTCGTATTGCCCGAGCGACGGGGATTTCAAGGGTGCTTTTCCATCAAGAAAATCTAAAAATTCTATTTCTGCAATACGGAAGTGGAGCGATCCCATTGGCGGATTTTTCCTAGCGCACCGCTCAGCTACCTCGCACGTTTCTGGTGGAAAAACAGCCTAAAGGTGCCGATGGTGGACGGCTTAACACGTCTATCAGGAGATACACCAACTCGGTTCCAAAAATTATTTGGGCATGCCCATTGATTGCAACACTGCTTTTGGATATGGCTGACTATTTACGGCATCGTAGAGAACGCTATTATCGGTGGTTTACACAGAATAAATCCCGTCTTCGGCTCTTACGACACCCATGGGATGTGAAGCACAAACATAACTCTGACATTTCTAATTTCGGGGACATTCTTCAAATATTGATGGTTTTGTTTGAACATTTAAATAAGTAATAGGAAAAATGTATACAAAGTGAAAGGGTTGTATATCACTTAACTGTTCACCGGATTAACAACATTAAAAACCAAACGAAATTAATATGTTGGCTTCTATTTGGTAAATGGAAAGATCTCCCACGTTCCATTTTTTGAGTTTCATGCTATAATTTAAATTAGTAATAGTGGTAGACATTATTTGTTAGTACTAGGTCGGTACACTCACGAGCACCGACAGGTATACATAGGTACCCAAATAAGCTCAAGTTGTAAAAATGAACAACGTTTTCCGTCACTTGACACGGTGAAGGAGTTGCAATTTAACAACCGCAGTAGCTGTATTATTTTATAACTCAAATAACGCTAAATATACGATGCGCATTGACCGGCTGCATTTTAATGTTTACGATTACTAAGTTTTATCAATTATGTAATACCGTTATAAAATAACTGTTGCGGGTTAACAGCTTGACTGAATCAAGTGCCTACCTCTTTTATTGAAGCAAATACAGGCTTCTGTATAATGTGAACATTTGTAGCTAGAATATTGAATACATACGTTAAGCGGGGAATTCACTAGACGGACATGCCTCCAGCCTGCAGGCAGACAGCCCGCCGGACCTCGCTTCTATTAGGTCTGTGCGATATTTGCCTAGTGTAGGGCAGTCACTGTCTGTTTCGCTATAGAAGCTAGGTCCGACGGGCATGCCCGTCTAGTGAATTCCCCGCTTTACTAGAACTTTCATCATTATTTCTAATCTGTCCGAAAATGTTTGATTTTGATTGACAAATGTCCGATTAATCATCGCTTTTTTTGTTTCAATATTTTTAAAATTACATTTGATTAATATATTATATAAATATAGACATTTTGTCCTGCACATGGACATACGAGTATTTTTTTTCCAATGTCCTCAATTTTTGTCCTGAACATTACATTATTCACAATCTACACAATATTTCATATTCAGTCGACCTACCCTAACTTACCAAAATCACTCAAAGGTATACATAAGTAATCATAAAGTAGTTAAGTAAGTACTTCGCCTTATATCCTCGCTCATTCATCTCTCATAATTACTTACAGAAATAAAAATTTACCTTGAAACATAAACATCTTCGCATTAAAACCATGGGACATGAACATTACTACGTGTCCAGGGTCAACCTTGAGATAAACGACAATACCGACTATACGCAACTCCAACATACGCTTTCGTAAAAATAAAAGTTCTATAATAGCCTCTTATAACTGACCCGCACTTTTAAGTCGTTAAAATCGCCCATCAAAATAATACTGCCATTAAGCATCGTTTACAACTGGAATAAAGTATCAGTCGGATACTTTTAATTCCAACAACACAAACTACATATTTAATATTAAAATGCGAAAATGAATTTATCATTCTTAATTGATTCAAGTCAATTTATTATTATATTTAAAAGAGAATGCGCCATAACCCACTAAGCTGGCCCAGTGCGGATTAGTGAGTACTGACGACTGCAAATGCAGCCGGGCCCAACGGCTTAGCGTGCCTTCTTAAACTGGGAGTAAATTGAGATATATTTTCCGTTACCCATCCACTGACCAGGCTTAGTAAACATTATCTCGTCATTGGATGGGTGACCAAAATACATTATCTTCAGTTCTTCGGTGGTTCGGAAGGCACGTTAAGTCTTTTATCCGTTGGGTCAAATATTTGTCCAAGGACCCAGCTCAAACTTATTTAATGAAAAAGTAGAAAGACTGATCACTTCGAAATGTTTGTATGTTATTTTCCCTAGGGGCAGATTCTCACGAGCTATAGCCACCTTTTGTGACACGCGTCGACACTAAGTCTGAATGTTGATTTCGACACCCTTTTCTTGTTAGAAACTATTTAAATTTATATTATAGAGGAATTTATTTTAGAATTATATTTTCATATCAAACTACGATAGTTTGGAATGGACTCGGAATAAAGTTGTTGAAAGCTAAGTTACGTAATTAAGTTTAATTAGTATTTTTATTGCTGGTTACGAGAGAAGAAGAAGTCATCAAGCCATCCACTCCCTTTTGATTCCTATCATCCATCACACCGTAAAGGTGCTAGTGATGAATGAATGTATAGAAAAGAGACGGAAAGAACCATGTCGAGAGACCAATAAACAGAGAGAGTGATAGGGATGACTACATTCCAATCCATACTGCTCAAGGTTTTGACTTGGGTTTTACAGCCGGCCACTACCCCTCTTTGAGTTGCTGTGTGCATGCTGCTATTGGTGGTTTTACCCTCACTGTGATTGTTTTTAATAACAAGAACGTCTTATTGCATTCTCGACCGTTCCTTTACTATTTTCGTCGCTTTACAACGTCAAAAGTAAGTACAAGAGGCTTATTAATGCCACTACTTTCACAGCCGGACTATTAACTTAACTCGTATGCAATTAACGACTTGGGACAACACAAAACATGTCCAATAGTGATGTGAAACATGGCCACCGTCGCGACTCACCAACTCATTGTCATTCGTCGCGGGCAGCGGACGCCCGCCACAAATTCTCACCCGCCGAGGCGAGCTACATTATAATCCGGTTGACTACGGAAAATAGCTGGTTGCATACATACCTACATATATATAGAGGGTATTCTGGCAGGACAGAAAAACTGCAAAGTATGTCATTATGATAAACATGAATTTTAAATTTATAGCTGCTAGATAAATACAACTACATTAACAAATAGTAACTTAAGTTTAATATCGATGAAACAACGGGCTTTGGTTTTACATAGTTTATTTACGTTTATGGTTATCCCCACTCGGGTCCGACCAATAATTTTGTGTCAATTTCATTCAACTCCTTTTGTATTTACTCAAATAAAACATAGCCAGAATCAGAGAAAAATAATTGAAAAACGGCCACAATTGTAAAAACTAATCGTAGCAATCGTAGGCGGTGAAAGGGTCAAATTGCATTCGAAGTCCATTAGCAGTTTATCGATCGCCTTTTACGAGTACTAGTAATCGATAATTCGCAGTGGTCATAGTGAGCGGGCGTTCCCGGTAGCAGTTGACCACCGGTGTAATATCTGACATCGAAAAGTGTATCACCGAATACCACATCCCCGTAAGTTTACTAATACGAATCACTTAACAACGAATGCTCGCCACAACGAAATTGTTGAGAATGTTACTATTTACATACATGGGTTAGTATGTTGGTTAGGTTAAGTTAGTACATACGGCGGATCCCAGAGTCTCCCCGCTTGAAGGGCTAGGGGAACACCGGAATAGTTTAGTGGTGTATTCCCGACTCGAAAGAGTGGGGCGAGTCCCACACACGTCAGCCGCCTAACTAGCGGCTGATATGGTGGGTAAAGGCAGTCTCCACTCCGTTAAAAAAATAAAAAGTTAGTACATGAAGCAACGAACAGCACGAGCCGAGCGAGCGAAGCGAACGTGCCTCGGCAGCGGCCGACGAGTGTTTTTCGTGATGGCGTGCATTCGTTGTTAAGTAATTCGTATTAGTAAACTTACGGGGACGTGGTATTCGGTGATACACTTTTCGAAGTCAGGTATCACACCCGTTGACCACCGCTAGTGAGAATTGTCGAGTGATGCCGATAAGCATGCCTACGCGTCCCGTCTGGTAGGACGCATTCAAATAAGTTTCCCGAAAACGATCCAATAGGAATGGGATTGTGTGAACGTTTGCTAACCGTTACTCTGGCAGTTCTGACCATTCGAACGGGCCGTCAATAGATAAATGTATTAAGTAGCTGTGTAACACCTTACACTTGATACAAAGATACAATCACGCCTGTATCCTCGAAGGGATAGGCAGAGGTGCCGTAAATTAGTCGTAGTTGTGAAGAAACCAATAAGTGCTATTATTAATTTGATTATTAACATTGCTTATATTCACTAAAGTCACTAAATTTAGAGATGGCGGCAATGTAATGAAGATAATAATTAATTTCAGCTAGAAAATTTCTGTAATAATTACGAACAAATATACCTTCTACAACAAAATTAATACAATTTTGTCTAACAAGACGAGTATTTCTAATACATATCTAACAACTGCAATAGGACGAGTGTATATTGGCCGGGCAGTAATTCTAATTCTTAGTTGTATCTCAATCTCAAGAATGTTATCTGACATCAGTTCGAGAGTTACACTGTAGAGGAATTTGGCCCAACGCGGTTAATACTGTCATTCTTACTCGCTAAGTAGGCATACTGCTCTCTGCCATACTGCTGCCATTACATCGACATAACCATCAGTAACTTCGTAGGCTCTTTAAGATAATCTTTTGCTGCCGCACTCAGAGACGTCAAATAACGTTAATGAGTACATAATGTCAAAAACTGAGAATTCAAAACTCGTCGTTATTCATTCCGGGTCTAAATACCCATTAAAGTTAATTGACGTCTCTGAGTGCGGCAGTTAGTCCGTGTTCACCTACCTACTTAATTATTAGGCAGGACTCAACATTTGAATAGCATTTCAGTATTCGGAGGTTATTGTAATAAATTTTAACACATCAATAGCCTATTGCGATCTATCGCAAGACGTGGTATAGCTAGTCGGTATAGGTAAGAGGAACGCTGCTGTTCATTGCTCATCGCTATATCAACCCTTGGTCGCCTTGTACGACATTCGCGGGAGAGATTAGGGGTGACAATTGTATTTTATTGGACCGTCACAACACGGTGTTGCTATGCAGTCACCACACGCCGGCGCGTAATAAATTTAGAACACAATACATATATCTATCTCTAAGTATTTTTTGCGTTGCGTCTTTATCTATACTAATATTATAAAACTGAAAAGTTTGTTTGTTTGTTGGCTTGGTTAAACGCGCTTATCTCAGAAACTACTGGTTCAAATGGAAAAATTATTTTTGTGTTGAATAGTACATTTATTGATGAAGGCTATATATAGGCTATATGTATAACAATCGACATTAACGCCGCGGGCGACCACTATTGTAAATGAATGAACTACTTGCTTGCGTGCGACAAGTGTGTTTCCGGCTTTATTCTGTAGCCGCGACCAAACGTATAGCCTTAGCAACAATATGTGTGTGCTCTACACATCCCAAGCTCTAGTGGGCGAGAGCGTTTGCGTTCGCGTCGCAGTTTCGTATTGTTTCTCTCTTTATGAGTTTTCAACGCTAGCACGACAGGTCTTTCTGAATAAAAAGGACGACGAACTCCGCTCCGAAATATGGGACGTAACTACAACTAACTGATCTCTGTTTTGAGAAATTAATTATACGTATACGTGCCGTGTGGTGACGGCAGAGTCGAATACAATTGTCACTACCCCAAATCTCTCCCGTGGATGGCATATACAAAGCAACTAAGGATAAATCAGTGATGAGGAATGGGTAGCAGCGTTCCTCTTATACAACCTAGCAATGTACTGCGCCTTTTGTGCCCGATAAATGGCAATAGGCTCGCCACCTATTACATGGAACCTAACATAATTGCCGAAACATGGGTGCTAGTTCACCTCTGCCTACCCCTTCGGGGATGTAGACGTAATTTATGTATGTAATTATCCGTACAAACACTGTTCAATATCGTCAAATAATTAATTATGCGTCTTGCGTCTTAGGTATATATTGTATTAATTTTTGAACTTCAGTAAGAATGGTAATTGGAGGATGTCGATAGCAGTTGGATTAACGCGTAAAATAATTAATGTTCGCTAACACCTGACATAGGATGAGTGATCAAAATTAAATTATCTCTCGAGGTCCTCCGTGTCTCGGAAGGCACGTTAATTGGGAATTACAATGGGAATTGAGTCGCGTTTAGAGTTGGTGGTAAGGCCCCTGAACTCTGCCTTCATTCATAAAAAAATGTTTTTTATTCTTATTTAAATAGGCAGAGCGTTTGGCCACAATCATGCCCGATGGAAAATGATGATGAGGCCTAAGATGGTACACGCTCGCCTAGAAGATACTATAATAAGTTGAACATAAATTCATTCAGGTGATATACTTATTATTAATTAATTATCATCATTGACCCTATGCTAAAATTATTATGAGACACACTGTATTTCACATAAATTCAACTCGTAACCTTAAAATTTATAATTATTGTGCAATTTTAAAATATTGCGCAATAGACAAATCTGAATATGAACCTTCCAAAATACGTTTAAAAACTTAATAAAGTAACATAATAAGTCAAATACTATACCGATTAAATTAATTTAAGCACAGTTTCTCCGTTTATTCAAAGTAAAACTTAAGAAAATAAAATGTTGATGAAACTTAAAATACTGGTACCTAGCGCCATCTGTTGTTAAAAAGCGACATTAATAATCCCGCATCCCGACACGAGATGTCGCTGTTCAAGTTGGTAATAAATTATATTACTTACCAGCGCCACCTAGCTGTGAGTAGCTGAACTAGTACCTCGCTTGCAAAGCAACCATTTCAACATTGCCATCTAGTGAAGAGCACTGCATCCAAAGCGCACTTTACGAAACTTTTTCAAGTTGTCAACATAACACATTGCTCACGTTTTATTTTGGACGTAAACACAATTTCTGGTATATTGCACTAAATCTCCGACACAGATATCACATTTGCACTTTAGATATAACTTAATTGGAGAATTGACCTGAAACAAAAAAAAGATAACCATAAAATTATACCCAAAACAAAAATTATCAAAAAGTAAAAAATTAACAATGCTGTCTTATTCAAACTATTAATGCCGTGTGAGTAAAATTCATCTTAAGTTTTGTATAACACACTATCTCTTTTATTTTTTATTATAATATATTTTTTTTAAATATGTTTAAATTATAGTTCAATTATACTACTAACAAGCCTATGATTGAGAAACAAATAGTTGGACATGGAATATTTAGATCTATTTACTGACTGGCTTTCTAGAACATGGTTACCACATGTAAGCTCTTTTCAAAATATGTTTAAATTATAGTAAAATTATTTTAACAATCTTATTATGACAGCTTATTAAGACAACAAGCTTAGCAAGATTGAGAAACGAATAGTATCACTGACCGAGGCTTTCTAGAACATGCTGACCACATGTAAGCTCTGTTAGCTCTCAAATTATATTCTCATAAATTTAGGTGTATAAAGCGAAATATGCATAGTGTAGCAGAAAATAATATAAAATCATTGAGTAGTGGCTTTTCACATCTGCTAATCAATAGCATTATTAAAAGATAAAATAATCATTATAATTTCATTAACTAGAGCGCTCATGGGTTTTCTAAAATATAGTATCTTTTTAAACCCTTAATTATATTCCAAATTTAATTTAAATGTAAAAAACTATAAAATGGGATATATTTTTATAAATCGCACATTAATGTTTTTTCTAAATGGTTAAGGCAATTTTTTATTTGTCTACAAGTTATCGTTTACTGAGATTTATTGCCATTGAAGGAAAACCTCCTTGAGGTTAATTACATCTAGTTTAAATTAAAAATACACGTGACACTATGAACTTTAATCAGATCAACAAGAGTGTGACTGTAAGAAGGCATTGCACATTTCTCAAGTATTTCTTCTTTTTATTAATGCTTAGTTACAAGAGCACACCACTGCACATGATGTAATACATACCACTGACACTTTATCCCACGAGGCACTAATCCATGGGAGAGAATCCATCGTGATAACCTGATCTAATAAATAACCAATGTGTCTAGTACCACTTGACTACTACCTTTTTTTATCAACACGTTTTTGGAAGAATACAATATTAATGTACACGGTAAAACAACGGAAGGCACTTAGGAGGATTCAAAGACTCGAAAACCACTTTTCAGACTGATAGATTACTGTACCATTTAATTATTAGCCTGAAAATTGCAAGCACGTGCACAGGAAAATGCACCTATATGCACTACACAGATTTTGTCCTAATCCATGTCTTACAAAACAAAGTAAGGCGTCACTGGTAAATTTAACCAATATAACTTTACAAACGAATTTTTAAAGGAAAACTTCATAACCAATTCGAATTACAGCGGCCGAAAAAACTACACAAAGAAAACATATGATCGATCGAACTTAGTTGCACATGGACAGTCTATGGAATTTTAGTTCTGTCATTTTAGCTGACAGTAAATTTCGTTAGATGGCGCTGTGGACGCACGATAAGAATATTTTTTGTCTGTGTAGGAAAAGGTGCCTATTTTGATGTGATAATAATGCCGGTTTCACACGAGGGCAGAAAAGTGGACAGCACAGTAGGCCTATTCCCTAACTTTTTTTGACAGTTGAAAGTGATTATCACCGAACTATTTACTAATACATTGCTGTTATCACAGGACAAGTGTCACAATAACATTATAGTAAAGTAGTAATGGATACGTAAATAGTTCGGTGATCATCACTTTCAACTGTCAAAAAAAGTTAGGGAATAGGCCTACTGTACTGCTACTGTTTGAACTCACAGTACAGTACAATACAGTGCTGTCTTGAGACACACTTAGAAATAGCGTTAGGACTGATGGGTGGGTTTTAATATCTAGTATTTTTCAGTAGTTTACAAATACAACGTTTGAAATAGAAATTGGCGAAACACTTACCGTTATTACTACGTGATGCATAATGTGGTTCAATAAGATTTTAAGTAGATATAAGAGCCTGCAATAAAATAAACACATATTATTACAATAAATAACACAAATAAAATCATAGTAACAAAGATAAAATAATCATGTCAAAATAATCATGTAAATAAAATAATAAATGTCTTTAACGGTATGAATTTTACTGCAGGAAAAACTAAAAGACATACCGGCTCATTCTCCACCCATAGGCTCTCAAACTCCTTTTCGAATTTACTGACAATGTTAGGGTGTGATGTAACAATAACGCTCTCATGGTTTGAGACCATTGCCTGTGTGGACCAATTCAATGAGCCAGACATTATAAAAGATTTGATCTGTTTCGTTTTGAGAGATTGCTTCGTATTATTATATTTCGTTAGCTGTGCATGTACATTTAATTTTTCTGCATAGGATTTAAGTACATTCTTTCTCTTCATCGCCTTGGGTCCATCGATAATGCAGAATTTATGATGCATTAGTATAGACTTTTTACTAGTCTGTACCTGAATAAAACCTGTAAATCAAATTATTGATATTATTATTTTATATACAAAATAACGTTTTAAAATAATAATAAAATAAAATACATACTGTACTCTTTTAATTTATTAATTTGCGACTGTGGCGTAAACGCCATGTCACTATCCACGACTATTCTTACTATGACGTGCTTCTGACCCAACCTTATTAATTGTTCGGCTATTTCACTGCTTGTTATTAAATACATGCACACATCTAAGGTCTCACGTGCAGATTTAATATACTTAATCAATTTGAAGCAGTTCAGTTCTCTACTTTCACAAATAGTCACTTCTTTATTTGGCGGAACCCTAATAGTATGCCGAACAATATCATCCGAGAACAATATAACATCATTTATCTCGCGGTTTTTAATTGAAAAAGCATCACATGTATCTTTGATAGTTTCTTCTTCTACAGAATGTTTGGAAGTGAAAAAATATTTATATATCTTTTTCGCGACTTGGGATGCTACCACTGCGGTTGCTGTTGACGCCAATAAAATCTTTGCACTTTTCCAATCCATTTCCGTAACGTAAATAATAGAAAGCCACAAATTAATAAATTATTGATACGGTTATCTTAGTCCACCATGTTGTCCACGCATTGAAAATATACGTTTGTGGAGGCCTGCCTGCCTATACCCTCAATACAAATATAACAGCGAATTTCGAATCTACCCACCGATATACTTTTTTAATACTTGAATGAGTTTCAAAGTAATAATTATTCCCAAAAAAACAATGAATTAATATATCAATCAATAATACAAGTTTACTATTTTCTGTTTATTGTATTTTAACAAAACATTTCGTACGTTTTAATAAAATTGTCTTTTATTTTTATTAACTATATTACCGATTGTTTTTCTGTCTTTTTCATTCATGGTCGGTCTTACGCATAGTGTATTATATACTCTTTGGGTCTTACGTAGTATTGTATTTTGTATTCTCTTTGGGTCATTCATTCACTCATTCAAAAATGGTTTGTTGTTTCTTGCAGCAAGTAAACATTATTGTTGATGATTATTAATCATTATGAATTCCTTTTATTAAAAACCTTAATTTGTGTTATAATATACTAAAACGCTAGCAAGTGTAGTGGTGTTCGGTTAACTTAAAACAAATGATAAGTCATGTGTTAACGTAAAATTATCGAGAAGAGCCGCAAATAGCGCGCATTACGATGCCGAAAATACCATACAAAGCGGAAAAGTCGCGCGAAGAAGACGAGGACTATGAAATTGTTTCATTCGAAGACTTTTGTGATAAGAGTTCAGGTTCCAAAACGGATTTGTTGACACTAAATGATAATATTAATTACCGTCTTTGCTATGAGAGTGACAAATCACCTAGTTTTGTCGAAAAATATGGAGAATCATCAAATAGGGACGCCGAGAGTCATACTGAAACTTCATTGAATGATTCCAAAAATGTCACTTTCAAAAGGAAGTTGTCCAATTCATTTGCACCCTTCGGTAGGTCAAATCCTAAGTCTGGTTCTGGTAGGGCGCCGCTCTTTAGTGGAGTTATACCAAAGCCAAGAAATGAGGGAGGTGAATCAACTTCAAGAGAGCATAGGTATGTACCACACCATTTTGTTCGAAATCAATCAGACAATTAGATAGAGACAAGAACTCTTAGCATTCCATGGATTTACCGTGCAGGCACCGGGTCCATAGTCTGGCAGAGAGGGAAGTCAGTAGCAGCTGCTGGGACTTGTGACCCAAATGTAGGTGTAAGGGGCCCCCTGCCAACTAGTCAACACTTACCTTCGCCCCCAACTTCAGTCTGCCTAACCACCAAACGTTTCTATCATACTTGCGTATTAGCTATAACATAAATCAAAAACACATCACTAAGCAAATATTACACTATTATTAATTAGAACTAATTTCTAATATATGGTAGCAGCTTTTGCATCAGCAAACAACAATACAATACAGTATTCTTTGTATTGCATTTAAATAGTTGCATTAGAAATGAAATATTACTTGAGTACTTAGTTAAGTAGTATGGATGTTAAAGTACGCTTGTGTAGTATGGATAAAGATCTACTATGATTTTATTTTATGAAGAGTAAGAACTGAAGAAAAAGAGTTCAAAATATATTCTGTCTAGGCCAGAGGTTCCCAACCTTTTTTTTCTCATAGACCACTTTCAAAACTTTCTTTATATAATATGGTAGAAACCATATTCCCAAAACTCAACAAAAAAAATTAAGATTAGATCTAACTATGGAAATTTGCAGTGCAGCTTTTTGGCCAAACCACAAATTAACAGCTTATGAATCTTTTTTTTTTTGCGGCAACATAGACCCCCTTCGAATCTCCTGTGGACCCCTGGGGGTTCACTTGGGCCACTTTGGGAATCAATGGTCTAGGCTTTTAGAAACAATAAATAAAGCTAAATCTTTTGTCACCATTTTCTATTTATATTGTTAGTTATGACATAAGACAAGAGAAATGAGGACAGTAGGACTTTAAATATACAAACATATCATCAAAACAAGTATATAATGACTAATTTATTTACTTCTGTTATAAAGTTCACATTGCTACATTTCCAATTTCCATTCCATTGTCCAACATTCGTTTATCTAATAATAACTTATATAATGTGGAACAGTATGCTCTAATTAATCAATTCCATTCCGATTTGTAATGCAATAACACAACAACATCTTTGTTGGAGCAGTTAGGTGAATTATTTTGAGTAGTTGGTTGGTGATGTTCTAAAATGCTAGGAATTATGCCTTGGGGCAAAAATGCAAGGTAATAACAAATTGTTTGATATCATTTAAAGGTGTCTATGAATATTCCCATGTGTGAATACTTTTATTTTATCAACTTTTTAAAAATATGTGTAACATGAAAATGTTGCTTCTTTATGCTCAAGCTTCTATGTTAATAATATATATAAGTTCTGATTTTTAACCCTTTTATTTATAGATACCAGCGTTTCTCGGAGCAAAGGAATTGGTTCCAGCGTTTGTGGGATTTTATATCGAGTGCTGGACCTGGGATGGTTGGGGTCGGACTGGTGTGCGCGCTCTGCGTAGCGGCGTGGTGGGCCGCCACCGGAGCCCTAAGTGGCGCCTGGGGCGAGGAGCATTACAGGTAAAATGATAAAAATATACTTATTGTGTTCTTTTATAATTTCTGATAGTCTATTCTCACTTAATCTTCTAATACCTACATATTTTCTTCTAATATTTTCTATCACAGACTTAGCTCTCTATCTAATTTTCTTCACTTTCTTGTCATTCTTCACACAATCCATTCATCACTTCTTCGGCATACTGCTCAAGGTCATGGCTTCGGTTAGGTTATACAGCAAGCCGCCTCCCGACTCATACCCTAAGAGTATGTTATTGGTAGTTTGCCCTCTACCACTTCGGTGCCCCAAGGTAATTATTGGTAGTTTGCCCTCTACCACTTCGGTGCCCCAAGGTAATTATTGGTAGTTTGCCCTCTACCACTTCGGTGCCCCAAGGTAATTTTTGGTATTCTTCTTGGTATGAAATTTTTTCGTCGAAAGATTTTGATGGTTAGAAAAAAAATTCTGACAAATATATATAATTTTGAAATTAAAATCGAATAGTTTTTCATCGACTTTTACGACGCCCCTGGGATGACTCAACTTACTTACGGAATTGACGGAATGAACGGATACGGATGACTTACGGAACCGAAACGGGCTGCTTCCAATGGGCCTCATACGAAGGCTTTAAGTCACTCAAAGAGCAATGGAAAGGGCTATGCTCGGTGTTTTCCTGCGATATGGTCATATCAGAAATGAGATCCGCAGGAGAACTAAGGTCACCGACATAGCCCGAAGAATGGCGGACCTTAAGTGGCAGTGGGCAAGGCACATTGTGAGGAGGATAGTAGGTAGTATAATAGGCGAAGGGTCCACTTAAATAGGGCGCAGTTATAGAAGCTCGCACAGGGGGCAGTAAAGGCTAATTTAAAGCACTTCCGACATGGTGTATTAGAAAGGTTTTTAATAATTAAAATAATTAGAAAGAAAATTCAATTAATTAATTTTAATTCATTACAGAAAGTTATGGGAACGTGCTCATCCCGACAACGCGAAAAAGCCGCCTACCCCGATGACTTACGAAAAGGTAATTTTTTTCTGTTACTAATTAATCTATTCCTTCTCCCCAGTCGGGTTCTGTTGAGTTTCCACTTATAATTTGATTGCTGCTTATAAACAGTCGTAACTTATTAGTTATGGTTCGCATGGTTTTGTCGCGGAGCGAAAGAGTAAATACGTAACGCCTTTCCTCCACAGGGGTAGGCAGAGGTCACTTCTTTCCACTTGCCGCAATCCTTACATACTTCTTTCGCTTCATCTAATCTCATTTATGTCTTACGGCGGGTCCCAATATTCTATCTACAGTTAAAAGTAAGCTTACTAAAGTTTAGTTGCCTGGCATTTTTGTTATAGTATTACGACAAATAACAGATGTTGCTAAGCAACTAAGATACATACATACATACATACATAATTCACGCCAATATCCCCGAAGGGGTAGGCAGAGGTGAACTAGCACCCACGCTTCGCCAATTAGGCTAGGTCCCATGTAATAGGTGGCGAGCCTATTGCCATTTATCGGGCACAAAAGTCGCAGTACTTTGCTAGTTGGTAGGTATAAGAGGAATGCTGCTGCCCATTCCTCATCACTGATTTATCCTTAGTCGCCTTCTACGACACCCACGCGAGAGGTTTGGGGTGGTGACAATTGTATTCTACTCTGCCGTCACCACACGGCCAACTAAGATGTGGTACATCTATCTTCAACTGTTGATAGAATATTGGGACCCGCCGTTAATCCATGTCCGTCGGTTTCGGGTATTCTTGACCTGGCCCTTTTTAAAAGACTTTCTAAATGTAGTATATTCTATTTTGCTTTTACCAGATCTTGCCAGAATACCGGTACCACGACCACAATAATCTGAGCACCAAGAATAAAAGCAACGGCACCGAATTCACTAGGAAGAAGGCAGACCTCTACAAGAAGAGCTACCTTGACCGCCCGCCGGAAGTACTCAAAGATATTTGCATGAAGGTGGAAGACAATATGAGATTCGACTGCTTCCCCCAGGCAGACGCTAATGAGAATGACTGTATCAAGAGGGGTAAAGCTGTTTACATTTATTCTTTATTGAATTTGGCCCAAGGATAGTAAAATTGAGGAGCCCGCTAGTGCAGTGGCATAGCGCGCTTGGCCTGTGACTGCGTAAACTAAGCAATGGTCGCTAAGGCCGGTCATTGGATGGGTGACCAAAAATGTATTATCTCGAGTTCCTCCGTGCTTCGGGAGGCACGTTAAGCTGGTGGTTCCGGATGTATCTGTAGTCGTTAATACCCACAAGCCTCACTGGGCCAGCATGGTGAGCTGTGGCCCAATCTCCCTATATTCTTCCATCCCTAGGAAAGGCCTGCCCCAGCAGCGGGGACATTAAGGCCCGAGTCCACCACCACTTAAACAGTCGATTATTATTTATTTACATAAACAGTCGATTATAATTTTATGGAAGAACTGTCAAAAAGTGGCGGTTATCTTTTAATCAGTTTTTGACAGTTCTACCATAGTCAGTTTTGGACAGTTCTTCCATACTGTTAAGGCTGGTGTTCACCAAGACTTACTGCCGCATTCAGAGACGTCAAATAACTTTAATGAGTAGGTACCTAATGTCAAAAAAATTCAATTAAATCTAGACCATAGACCCGGCAAGAATAGCGACTAGTTTTGAATTGTAATTTTTTGACGTTAAGTACTCATTATCGGTATTTGACGTCTCTGAGTACGGCAGTTAAACAGCCGATTATTATTTAACCGTCAGTTTTTGACATTTGTCTGTATGGAAGAACTGTCAAAAACAGCTGGTTATATTTTAATCGTTTGATTTACGTGGTGGTGAACTCCAGCCCGCTTCAGACCTGAATTAAATATCAAAGATGTAAAAAAAAAATTTGTTGTTTTTTTTAACTCATGAGACCAATGAATGATTCTATGTAGAAAAAAATAATATTAATTTTTTATTTTTTGAGAAAAATTTATGTCCATTGACATGGAAATCGGGTTTAAAGAGTTGATTTTCTAAATATTTATGATTCTAATACGTCTAGAAATAGGAGAATTGTTTACATTCGGCATTTGATAAAAGCCAACAGTACAATTGGTGTTTTAGTTGCATGACAACTCACATGGACGTCGGGTCTGAAGGGGGCTAGTGATGACTATGATGCATTGGCCATTCTAGCGTAAACAAGGGGATAACTGGAGACATTCCAGCCAGGATTTGACCATGTTTGTGGCATTCTTTCCCCCCTAGGTTGCTGTTGGCGTCTCCCCGACCACAAAGGCGGCAACATACCGTACTGCTACTACCCCCCGCAGTACGACTCGTTCAAGTTCTTAAACATGACGGAGGATAAGCACTCGGTGACCGTGTACTATGAGAAGGATCGCCCGTCGGGATACCCGGACGACTTTGAGGTGGCACGGATGGACTTCAAGTTCCTCTCTGATGATACTCTGCAAATTAAGGTGAGTAATGCAAAGTTAGCCGCGTGGTGACGGCGAAGTAGAATACAAGGCGACTAAGGATAAATCTGAATATGATTAGGAATGGGCAGCAGCGTTCCTATTATACCACCTAGGCTAGCAATGTACTGCAACTTTTGTGTCCGATAAATGGCAATAGGCTCGCCACCTATTACATGGGACTTGACATATTTGGCGAAACGTGGGTGCTAGTTCACCTCTGCCTACCCCTTTGGGGGTATAGGCGTGATTTATGTATGTATGTATGTAATGCAAAGTTGCTTTATTGAAATTATTTATAATTTTTTTAGGAATCGAAGTCTTGTCTTCCGCAATCCTACCTAATTGGACCTGTTTTTCTTTGTAATAATTGTTCTAACGTTTAATATGGATAGGAGGGATTTATGGATGTACAAGACGTAATTGATCAAAACAAATAATGTCATCAGCCTTTTCCGCACTTAGCCCGCTGATTGGGCATTGTACGTCAAAACAAGTCACCACCCCCTATCTCTCTCTCGGGTGTCGTACAAAGCGACTAAGGGTTAAGGTAGCGATGATTAATGGGTAGCCGCTCTTATACCTCTTATAGACGTGCCCGATGGATGGCAATAGGCTCGCCCCTCCTATTACATGGAACGTAACAGAAGTCCACATGGGCCAATTTGGTAGGTTATGGCCCATGATAGAAGAATATAGGGAGCTATATTCGTCTATCAATAGGGAGGGAATTTGTCCCAGCAGTGAGGACATTAAAAGGCTGGTGCTGCTGATAACATAATTGGCGAAACGTGGGGTGGGTGTAAATTCACCTCTGCCTACCCCTTCTTTCTTCCTATATGTATGTAGATATGTATTATTTGTGTATTTATTTATCTCTCTTTACGCAGATCTACGACGCGGAGCACAAACGCTTCGAGCCCCCACTCCCGGAAATAGCGACGGTGGCCAAACCACTGACCGATCTCAAGTATCGAGTGCAAGTGAACACATCCACAGTTGGCTTTAAAATCATCAGGAACGCCAACAATGTTACCATGTGAGTTTCAACGTTATACGGGTTTTATAGTAAACACCTTACATACATACATTATGTCGCTCCTTTCTCCCACAGGTAGGTAGGCAGAGATCACTTTTTTTTTATACTAGACAAGGGAGCTTTTGCCCTTCATCTCACCTGATGGCAAGTGATGATAGGGCCAAAGATGGAATCGAGCTTCACCTGGAACCCTTAACCACAGAGGATCTTATCACAAATTATCGGAACACAATAATAAATACATACATACATACATAAATCACGCCTATATCCCCGAGGTAGGCAGAGGTGAACTAGCACCCACGTTTCGACAATTCGATTTGGGGTGGTGACAATTGTATTCTACACTGCCGTCACCACGCGGCGAACACAATAATGCTGTTAATTCTTGATAATTCGTTCATGGGCGTTATTTCTGGTACATGTTGTATAGGCATGATTTATCTATACTTTAGCATTATATCAAGATAAACATCGTAAACAGTTTATATATGTCTCTTTATCGACGAAATGCATTTAAAAATAAGAAAGATGTATTTCCCAAAATCTCTCCCGTGGGTGTCGTACAAGGCGATTAAGGATAAAACAGTGATGAGAAATGGGCAGCAGCGTTCCTCTTATACCTACTACCTAGCAATGTACTGCGACTTTTGTGCCCGATAAATGGCAATAAGCTCGCCACCTATTACATGTGACCTAACTAATTGGCGAAACGTGGGTGCTAATTCACTTCTGCCTACCCCTTCGGGGATATAGGCGTGATTCATGTATGTATGTATGTATATTATGTATTTTAAAATACAACATCCATTTTAGAAAATCAAAATGATTAGCTACTTCGAGAAATAGGCATTACAATTTTTTTTTTTATTTTATATTAAAAGACCCGTCAACATTGTTTACGTTCTTTATCACGTCTCAGTGGCCTTACTATATATACATTGTAGATTTCATTGTATATCATTCATCAACATTCCAGCTTCGACACGCAAGACGTCGGCGGCCTGATACTGTCGGATAAGTTCCTCCAGCTGTCAGCCATTTTGTCGACGCCGCACATCTTCGGTTTGGGCGAGAGACGAGCCCGGTTCATGGTCGACATGAACTGGCAGACGTTCGCACTGTTCAACAGGGACCGGGCGCCGGTTGAGCATGTGAGTGGGACACGGCATTTTGTCACTTACTTCAGTACTGACTGTAGCCAGATGTGGGTAATACAAATAAAATAGGCATGATGACTTATTTTGATAAACTACACCACGTTGTTTTTACGTGTCTACTAAGCCAAAGTAAATTATATTTTGATATTGATAGAAAAAAGAACATATTTTTAATGTTGCAATTTAAAATTGCCGCTAAAAGAGCAATTTAACGTCTGTGTGACGTCACGATTTCGTAAAAATGCCAGTTTCTATTTAATAGTCGTGATATTGATTGGAAAATATAAAATGTTAAAACGCAGTCAACGAAATCGTGACGTCACGCAGTCGTTATTGCTTCTTTGGCGTTAGTGTTAATACAGCGAGGCTACTAAGGGTTAATACAGCGATTTTTCTCGTACCACCTTGCAATATACTGCGATTTACCTGCCCTATTACATGAGACCTAAAATAATTGGTTAGGTGATAATGATTTGTTTTCTTTATATTGTAAGCAAAACCTGTATGGGACTCATCCGTTCTTCATGGGTGTTGAGCCGGAAGGAAATAGCTTTGGTGTGCTTCTATTGAACTCAAATGCTATGGGTAAGTATTACTGAACATTTGGCTAGTAAAGCAAAAAATGTAAGGGGTTACATGTTGTATATTTTTTAGAAAAATTTTACTAAGAAAATTATTGTTAGCAAAAGTTCGAGAAATTATTGTCTGGATGCACACTTTTCTTTGAAACATTTTTTTTATACTAGACAAGGAAGCTCTTGGCCTTCTTTATCTCACCTTATAAGTGACGATACGGGCCGAAGGAGAACCTGTCTTATCACAAATTTTCGGAACACAATTATGCTGTTAACATTATTATTATGTCGATTTTTCATTTTTTCTTCCTGTGCGGTGTGGTGACGGCAGAGCAGAATACAATTGACAACATTTCATTTTTTCAACATACCTTTATTATGATGTTATATGAAATTAAACCGAAAATGAAGACACCCCATATTTTTAATTTCTTTTGAATTCCGTCGTTTTCACTACAAAAAATCATGATTGAAATACCGGTCATTCTAAATAGACGTAAGCGCCGAATGACGTCACTATCGTGGACAAATGGCGAAATCACTCGACCAAAAAATAAAAAGATCACTTGTCAAAATTGACCAACTGGCGTTTCCGGTGTCGAAAATATAAACATTTTATCTGAAAGGTTAAAATCAATTTCAAAGTAAAATACGTTTTAAATTAAAGTTTATGAAAGATTTCAATTTATTGCTACTTTAATAATGTTAATTTCGACGATAACAATTAATGACACTGGATTTGATTTATGACTGACGTCTGTTATCATGTCTATGATAACTTTTTTATTCTTCCATTTAGGAAGGCAAACGTTTTAACTCATACATCCACGACCGTGACGTCATCGCATGTTTTTTTAACATTTTATTTTTTTCTGGTGCCGTTTCAGCCGTGTGGTGGCGGCAGAGTAGAATACAATTGTCACCACCCCAAATCTCTCCCGTGGGTGTCGTACAAGGCGACTAAGGATAAATCAGTGATGAGGAATGGGCAGCAGCGTTCCTCCCTATACCATCTAGCTATGTACCTACTGCGACTTTTGTGCTCGATAAATGGCAATAGGCTCGCCACCTATTACATGGGACCTAACATAACTGGCGAAATGTGGGTGCTAGTTCACCTCTGCCTACCCCTTCGGGGATATAGGCGTGATTTATGTATGTATGTATTATTTTTTTCTCTGTAATTAAGTAATAAAAAAATTTAATAAAAATATTCTCGAAGTCAGGATTGGAAAATAAAGAAACGGTGTTTTTATTTTGGGGGTTGCCATTTTTTTAATGTTGTCAATTGTCACCACCCCCATCTCTCCCGCGGGTGGAGACTAAGGGTAAAGACAGCTATGAGTAATGGGCAGCAGCATTCCTCTCATACCACCTAGCAATGTGATTTATTTATGTTTTTTATATGTGCTGTGCTCGTGCAAACATAAAAAGGAACGTTGTATCTTATTGTTTTGCTTTCACTCCAGATGTGGCACTCCAACCGACCCCGGCTATAACGTACCGGCCTATCGGTGGGATTTTGGACTTGTTCGTCGTGTTGGGTCCCACCCCCCGTCAGGTATACTCCCAGTATGCCAACCTTGTGGGGAGACCCTTCATGCCGCCATACTGGGCTCTAGGCTTCCACTTGTGCAAGTTAGTGACATTTAAATCATTCAGATTTTTATTTGAACATTATATAAATGTAAAAAAATATATACCCAAGGTGAGTTGGTGTCAGGCAGGCAGCCGGCTGTAAAACTTAAGCCAAAACTTTGAGCAGTATGGATTGGAGTGCTGTCATTCTAATACTCTCCGTTCATCGGTCTCTCGACATGGTCCGTTCCGTCTCTTTTCTAATACATTCATTCATCTAGCACCTTTACGGTGTGATGGATGATATGAATCAAGAGGCACTGGATGGCTTGATGACGTCTGACCGATATGAGTGGAAGAGGAAACTTACTGCGCTGACCCCAGACAGACTGGGAACAGGGCAGGGAGAAGAAGATATAATGTTAGAAAAATAATCGCAGATAAAAATTGTGGTTAGGAAAAGTACGAAACATTATAGGTGGTATTGCAATAAATTGGTTAAGTCATGACATGGTGTAATGTCAATTTACAGATTCAACTATCTGTCACTCAACACGACACGTGATGTTTGGAAGAAGAACAGGGATGCCGGCATTCCATTTGTGAGTATTGTTTTATGGTGGAAGAATAAGCTTATTTTATAGTTAAATGACTATGGGAACGCGTTAGAAAAAATCAAAGTTGTTGTTGCCAATATGCTTACAAATAGGAAATAAAAATTGTTTACTTCACGACTAATTTGTTTACTTCAGGACGTTCAATGGAATGACATCGACTATATGAGGAATGCCAACGATTTTACGTATGACGAAGAAAATTACGCTGGCTTGCCATCCTTTGTGGATGAGCTACACCGAGAGGGGATGCACTACATGATCATTATTGGTGAGTAGTTAGTATTACCCATGACATCTAGTCGATTAATGAACTTATATCTAAGAGATAAGGGCCTATATATTGCTGGATATTTCCCTTTTTTGTTGCCGCATCTGATATTATTCAAGTTTTGAGAATTTATTTATTAATGAAAATTATCACTATAATTATCAAGATAATAACAATTTGATTCTGGTCATTCTATCAATTGAGAATTTAAAAAATATTAATGTTGAATCTGGCAGACTGGTTTTTACTTTTGGTTGTTCTTATAATGTCGAATCTGACGGAAGATCGAATCTGATTTAATATACGTGGGGGTTTGTAATTAGCTATAAATAAAGAGTATGTAAATAAATATGTCAATTTCCTAAAAACAAATAAATAATAAAATACTAATACAAAAAAATGTTTTTATTTCTAGATCCCGGTGTGAGCGCCTCTGAACCTCCCGGCACGTACCCTCCATACGACCGAGGCATGGAAATGAACGTCTTCGTCAAGAACTCCAGTGATCAACCTTTCATTGGCAAAGTCAGTATCTGATGTTCATGTATATCATATTACATTCATCATCATGACCAGCCCTTTAATGCCCCCACTGCTGCTGCACAGGCTTTCCCTATGGATGGAAGAATTGGGGAAAATAGGCCATAACCCACCACGCTGGGTCAGTGTGGACTGGTGGATATTTACGACGGCAGATGCACCCGGGACCAACGTCTTAACGTGCCTTCCGAAGCACGGAGGGACTCGAGATAAAATTTTTGGACACCCAGCCAATGATCGTCTTCAGTACCCACCAACCAACCCGCACTGGGCCAGCGTGGTTGGTTATGGCCCAGTCTCCCTACATTCTTCCATCTATAGGGAAGGCCCGTGTCCCAGCAGTGGGGATTTTAAAAAGGCTGTTGATGGAACTTGACGATGAAGAGCCAATGACCGGCCTTAGCAACAAAAAAACCCTCAAGCGTGTAAATGTAGTAATAAATGTTGACACTCCACGGACTCCAGTCTCGGCATTTTTCAGGTTTATTTTATTTTTTAGTTTATTTTTGTTTATTATTCTTCAGGTGTGGAACAGAGTTAGCACGGTGTTCCCGGACTTTACACACCCGAACGCGACGCAGTACTGGGTCGAGCTGCTGGCCGAGTTCCACGCGAAGGTCAAATACGACGGAGTTTGGATTGTGAGTGGAATCGTGCAATTTTCTGCATGGCTGCTTGGTGACTTTGATCTGCGATAAAAATTGGAAATTTGCGAACTTGGTTATTGAAACGGAAATCTATACTTATATTATAAACCGAAGAGTTTGTTTGTTTGGTTGGTTAAACATCTTAGAAACTACTGGTTCAAATTGAAACATTCTTTTAGTGTTGGCTAGTCCATTTATTGAGGAGGGCAATAGGCTATATAACAACCGACATTAACGCGAGCGAAGCCGCGGGCCAACACTAGTATTACATAAAATATTTGCAAGGCCTTGCTTACTATTTTTATCCGGTTTCATGACTTTGGAGGTAAAAAACTAAAGACAAATAAATTAAAACATAAAAAAAAACATTGACAGTTATTCTGTGAAGTTTCTTTGAGTGTTGTTGGCTGTTGGGTCTGAGAATTTTTTTTTTTAATAAATTAATAATTATTTTTACACTCACACCTATCATCTAGCCTAAAGTAAGTAGCCTAAGCACTTGTGTTATGGATACTAGATGTCGGACATATTTTTAATATAATTATGTATATAAATGTTGAAAATATACTACATAAACATATACACAACCATGACTCGGAAACAAACATTTGTGGTCATCACAAAGTTTGCCCCTACCAGGATTCGAACCCGGGACCTCTTGGCCAATACCCAGCAATCTGAGCATTCGACCAAGGTGGCCGTCATCATTGTGTAAAAGATCATTTTTAGAATTTATGCAGCCTATAAACGATATAAAGACGAACTAAACTTTTTAAGCCGTGTGGTGACGGCAGAGTAGAATACAATTGTCACTACCCCAAATCTCTTCCGTGGGTGTCGTACAAGGCGACTAAGGATAAATCAGTCATGAGGAATGGGCAGCAGCGTTCCTCCTATACCACCTAGCAATGTACCTACTGCGACTTCTGTGCCCGATAAATGGCAATAGGCTCGCCACCTATCACCTGGGACCTAACATAATTGGCGAAACGCGGGTGCTAGTTCACCTCTGCCTTCCCGTCGGGGATGTAGGCGAGATTTATGTATGTATGTAAACTTTTTGATCATGACAAGTGAAAAATGATTGGTGTGCCTGGCTCGGCAGGACATGAACGAGCCGTCGAACATGCTCGACGGGCCGCTCGAGGGCCGGTGCGCGGACGAGCGGCTGCCGTACAAGCCGCACACGCCCGAGCCGCTGTTGCGCGCGCACACGCTCTGCCTGGACGCGAGGCAGCACGCCGGCGAACATTACGACCTGCACAACCTGTACGGGGTGACTGAGGCCGTCTCCACTAATTTGTGAGTGTTCGAGTTTAATGTTGCAAAAAAGTGTACAAGTTTCTTATTAGGTACTAGCAAAAAAAAAGTCGTCTTCACTAATAATATGTGAGTGGTCAAGATTCTTTGTTGAAAAAAAAAGTACGACCTGCACAAACTCTACGGCGTCACGGAAACTGTCTCCACTAATTTGGGAGTGGTCAAGATTCTTGATTCTTGAAAAATCACAATACAATTATGTCTCAGTTCAGTTTGTAATGTTCAACTTTCTTATTACCAACCGCCTTTTAACCGCCTCCGTGGTCTAGGATTTAAGATCCAGAGTTTCCTGGTTCGATGCCCAGGGGGGTACAAATTTGTACTCAGTTTTGTTCGTGGTAGGACTTATTTCAAGTCTGCCTAGCTAGCTACCACCATCTCTTAAAATTTGTGATAAGATGGTCTCTTTGAAGTGAAGCTCGATATCAGCCCGGCTAGCATGACCACCGAAACACGATATGATTAAGCCATTTATCATTTATGAACAGTCAAAAAACATTGGATTTTTTTCAGTTTAAAGAGATAAATGGCTATAACTACATGTTATAGCCAAATATGCTTTATAGCTTAGCCGTTTATCGCTTTGAACTGCCGAAAATCCAAAGATTTTTGCCAAAGGCCTGTCTAGAGGCTAGCAAAAAGTAACTTTATAACAAAGTACTGAAGATTGTTTTTTGTGCGCAGTGCGTTGAGCGACATACGTGGCAAGAGGCCGTTCATAATATCCCGGTCCACGTTCGTGGGCTCTGGCCGGTACACTGGCCACTGGAGCGGCGACAACGACAGCGAGTGGCACGACATGGCGATGTCTATACCAGGTAATAACCGATGATATGATTTTAAGCGTCTATCTACTGAAAATTCGAAATATGTATATCTAGTGAAAGGACATGTTCCAAAATGGCCCATGAATTTGTAAACTCTCTCAAATATCATGAAAAAATAGGTGATTCTGTGAAAATTGCAAATAAATATAAATAATAGGTAGTTTTTGGCTCAAAAACCATTAAAATCGCATACATCTGTCAGTATGTACTCATCTAATGTCAAATAAAATACGTACGTCAATGTTATAAAGTGACAACTTCCTTCCGCCATGACGGTAAGCTAGGCTGTTGTGTTGCAATGAAAGCTTAAACAAAAGTACAGCAAGCCAAAAAACAGAGAAATAGGAATTTAACGCATAAGAACTGTTTTATAAATTATTGCCTACATTTTGAATAACTGTACAAATATATCAGAGTCCATACATTTTGGAACGTCTCCTTTACAGACCAAAGACCCCTTAATCATTTATTTATATCTACTTGCCAAGCTGTGATTTTTTTTAGTTTACATTCCCTTTAGGGAAAGTGAGTGGAACTAGCCCATACAACCACGTTTTTAGTATCTACTACACACATATATATCGACGTAGGCAGAGGTAGGATTTCGAATTTGTGCCAAGATGCCCCGGGTTCAGATTCGTGGCATCGCGTCTCATTACATGTCCGTACCAAGCTAAAAGGGAGAGCCTTTCAACTTTTCTGTCGCTGGCGCTGTTACTTTCAAACTATCTTACGTACTCATTCCCTATTTTATCCAATTTCGTCACTCCGCACACCCATGTCAACTTTATCATCTCTGCCGCGTGCAATTATATTTGGTCTGCTTTTTTCACAGCCCAACATTCCGATCTTTATAACAGAGTAGATCTTTCCTTTTAGCTTTAGTGGTTATTCTTGGGTCGCATGTAGTTGCTGTAACCTGTCGCCTGTTCATCCAACCTACATACCGTGGGCAGAGGTCACTTCTTTCAACTTGCTACGATCCTTACATATATCTTTCACTTCATCCAATCTCATTAATGTCTTCGTGCACGCCCGTCGGCTTCGGGTACTCTGGCCCTGGCCCTTTTTTTGATAGACTTTCAATTTGATTATGAAAGATCCAACCTGACATTTCAGCCAACCTGGCGAATTATATCTAATATATACCCACACCACAGTGTTTGTTCAAATCCTCCGTAACGGCTAGACCGAGTTTTATTAATTTTTTTCTGTGTATTTGGTATATTTACATACATAAATAAATCACGCCTATGTCCCCGAAGGGGTAGGCAGAGGTGAACTAGCACCCACATTTCGCCAGTTATGTTAGGTCCCATGTAATAGGTGGCGAGCCTGTTGCCATTTATCGGGCACAAAAGTCGCAGTAGGTATATAGCTAGATGGTTTAAGAGGAACGCTGCTGCCCATTCCTCATCACTGATTTATCCTTAGTCGCCTTGTACGACACCCACGGGGGAGATTTGGGGTGTGGTATATTTGCTTTTTTTATTATTATTATGAGGCTATATCCTTGGCTGATATGGGCAAAACAACGTTTGCGGATCATCTAGTTTATTTATACAATGGTCGTTCCTCAACAGAGCTGCTGAACTTCAACCTGTTCGGCGTGCCGATGATGGGCGCCGACATCTGCGGGTTCCGCGGCGACACCACGGTGGAGCTGTGCCGCCGGTGGATGCAGCTGGGCGCCTTCTACCCCTTCAGCAGGAACCATAACAGCGACACTTCTAAGGTGGGCTCGGTCTTTTGATTCTACATACATACATGCATGACGGCCGCCTTGGTCGAATGCTCAGATCGCTGGGTATTGGCCGAGAGGTGCCGGGTTCGAATCCTGGTAGGGGCAAACTTTGTGATGACCACAAATGTTTGTTCCCGAGTCATGGTTGTGTATATGTTTATGTAGTTAATTTTCAACATTTATATACATAATTATATTATAAATATGTCCGTCATCTAGTATCCATAACACAAGTGCTTAGGCTACTTACTTTGGGCTAAATGATAGGTGCGAGTGTAAAAAATAATAATACATAAATCACGCCTATATCCCAGAAGGGGTAGGCAGAGGTGAACTAGCACCCACGCATATTTCGCCAATTATGTTAGGTCCCATGTAATAACGGTTGATTTATGTTGATTCTACTAATGGCGGATTTCAATATTCTATCTACACAAAGATTTTGGTGGTTAGGAAAAGTTCGAAAAATTATGGTCTTGATGCGGGAATTGAACCCGTGTCCACTGCGATCCGCGCCGGTGCCTAAACCGCTCGGCCAACCGAGACACTAATTAACTTGCCGAAATTTCTCTAACCTTTACACTTCACGTTGTAAGCCAACGGTAAATAAATAAAATCTAATAGGTATTAGAAATTTTTATTATTGTATTTTATATTCATCATCAACTAATATACCCAAAGAGGGTTGGTGTCAGGCAGGCGGCCGGCTGTAAAACCTAAGCCAAAACCTTGAGCAGTATGGATTGGAATGTTGTCATTTTAATCACTCTCTCCGTTCATCGGTCTCTCGGCATACTCCGTTCCTCTTTTCTCTTTTCTATGTATTCATTCATCACTAGCACCTTTACGGTGTGATGGATGATATGAATCAAAGGGAGTGGGTGGCATGATGACGTCTGACCGATATGAATGGAAGAGGAAACATACTGCGCCAGATAAATTGGGAACAGGGCAGGAAGAAGAATTCAGTCCAGCGTACTTGTATAATAGAAATCAGTGCATCTAACATTCTGCTCGCTGTAATTGTATGAAAGTGAATTCTGTAGTTGTGTGTAAATAAATAAATAACACAAGTGCTTATTCTTTTTTAACTTGGGCTAGAGGATAGGTGTGTGTGTAAGAAATATTTATTAATTCATGATTCTTATCTCCGCAGCCTCAAGACCCGGCGAGCTTAGGCCCCGAAGTGGTGTCAGCCAGTCGCGCAGCGCTCCGGCTACGCTACCGCCTGCTGCCGTACTATTACTCGCTGTTCTACCGCGCTCACCTCTACGGAGAGCCAGTTGTAGTGCCACTGTTTTACGAGTTAGTACACAATTCTTAATAAATGGATTTTTTAATTCATTTATATAGGCAGAGCGTTTGGCCGTGTGGTGACGGTAGAGTAGAATACAATTGTCACCACCCCAAATCTCTCCCGTGGGTGTCGTACAAGGCGGCTAAGGATAAATCAGTGATGAGGAATGGGCAGCAGCGTTCCTCTTATACCATCTAGCTATGTACCTACTAAGACTTTTGTGCCCGATAAATGGCAATAGGCTCGCCACCTATCACCTGGGACCTAACATAACTGGCGAAACGTGGGTGCTAGTTCACCTCTGCCTACCCCTTCGGGGATATAGGCGTGATTTATGTATGTATGTATGTATGCAGAGCGTTTGGCCACAATCATGCTTGATGGGAAACGATTATGGTACACGCTCGCCTAGAAGATGCCTGTTCAATCTGGCCTTGAAGATGTCCAGATTATATTGATCCGGGAAACCGAGGAATAGAGAAGAAGAGGAAGACCACAGAAGAGATGGATGGATTGCGTGAGAATTTACATGAAACTAAATGGAGCGATGCCGTGTGGTGACGGCAGAGCAGAATACGATTGTCACCACCCCCATCTCTCCCGTGGGTGTCTTATAATGCGACTAAGGGTAAAGACAGCGCCGAGTATTGGCAGCAGCATTCCTCTACCACTTGGCAATGTACTGCGGTTTTAGTTAATCCTGCCGAGGCGTTCTTAGGTATTGTCTTGTCGCGATATCTCATGGTATCCCGAAGATTGTCCAAGCATACCGAGGGATGCCGAGGTATTCCTAAGGCTGCCGGCACGGCATGCCTAAGCATCCCACGGCATTGTTTTTGTACCTACGACCTTCAACAATGAACTTTCAAGTTTTTTGTCGTAATATTTATTAACGTGTAACTCAGCACCTTTTCACCTGAAACACAGGTTTTACCTAGTTCAGGTACTAAATTTTGTCATGCCTAATTCTTTATGTCAGCATTTAAAATTAATATCGCATAATGAACAAATCGCTATTGTATTAATTTTCCTTTTCCTAATATTTAGTTATATTGATATTCGTCGCCTAAAAATGCCATGCCGCCACTGACCTCTGTTAAATAAATACGCTGAACTGAATACTTGTACTAAATTGACAAATGTTTCTTGTGCCCATTTTCAAGCGCCCCATCGAGCGGCATGGTTACTAAATTTGACGTTTGTTGCTTGTATTTGACATTACAAATGCATCTCTATATTAGTTCCGTGGACGTTCACCTTCGTAAACCTGTGCCATCAGCGCCAAGATAGCGATAGTCAAATTGCCTTAATTTTTTGGATTAAAACCTACAGTCCAACGTACGTGTATAATACAGGGTGGAATCGAAATGAATCGACAAATTATTATGGGGGGTTCTAGTGCTATTAAACATTATATTGGTGAGGTTTAAAAACAAATCTAAGTCAACAAAAAAGTATCAATATTATCATTTTCTTTTACTCGAAACTGGTAAATATACAGATTAAAAACATAAAACAACAAAAAAAATTGATATAAAATTTATAAGAAAAATATTAAATTAAATTCTTAATAATAAATTAAATTAAATTAAATAAATCGTTCGTAATTCGCGGGCTGCTAAGCGGACGGGTGCGCGCGGCTAGATAGCAGAACGCTGTAGATACAATCCCGCGCAAAGTGGGTCGACTGCAACTAATAAATCTAATAATTGCGTTCTTGTATTTTATTACTTAATGTTTTATTACAATTTTAATTGTTATTATAACGTGATCGTTGTGAACATGTAGCTGTTAAAATGTCATGTAAAATTTTGTCGACCGATTTCAAATTCATCCTGTAGAGGTCAGTGCATGCCGCCAATCTGCGCCGGGCCTAATACATATTTTATTTCTCAGCACCCCAGAAGACGAAACGCTGCTAGAAATCGACGACCAGTTCCTCATAGGGTCCTTCGTAATGGTGACTCCGATATTGAAGCAGGGCGCCTCGACGGCCCGCCCCCTGTTCCCGGCGCCCCAAAGGTGGTACCGGCTCGACGGCCAGTTCATAGCCTCCGGGGCCAGGGTCGAGGTTGATGAGGAGCATACGGTGTCTGTCAAGGTCGGTGCCGTATGCGGGCTTATTTGTAGAACTTGTATACTTTTGTGGTGTTTGCCGAGTGGTGACGGCAGAGTAGAATACAATTGTCACCACCCCAAATCTCTCCGGTGGGTGTCGTACAAGGCGACTAAGGATAAATCAGTCATGAGGAATGGGCAGCAGCGTTCCTCTTATTCCTACCACCTAGCAAAATACTGCGACTTTTTTGCCCGATAAATGGCAATAGGCTCGCCACCTATTACATGGGATCTAGCATAATTGGCGAAGCGTGGGTGCTAGTTCACCTCTGCGTACCCCTTCGGGGATATAGGCGTGAATTATGTATGTATGTATATACTTTTAACCGCCTCCCCCCCGAATACAGAAACGCTAATCAAAGTTTGAGTCTTGCCTAACACTTAAATGTTGTCAAAATTGACGTTTTTCCATACAAATTCTGACAGGTAATGTCCACTTAACTTTTTAAGCGGTGCCCCAAATTTGATTAGCGTTTCTGTGTTCTGTAGTCCGTGGTATAATGGTTCGCCCACGCACCGAAATGAAGATCCAGAGGTCCCGGGTTCGATTCCCAGGGGGGTACAAATTCGTGCTCGGTTTGGTTGGTGGTAGGACTTGTTTCCAGTCCGCCTGGCTAGCTCATCATCATCATCACCAGCCCTTAAATGTCCCCACTGCTGGGGCACGGGCTTCCCTATGGATGGAAGAATATAGGACCATAACCCACCACGCTGGCCCAGTGCGGGTTGGCGGGTACTAACGACTGCAGACGCAGCCGGGACCAACGGCTTAACGTGGCTTCGGAAACGGAGGAACTCGAGATTATAAATTTTTGGTCACCTATCCAATGACCGGCCTTAGCGACACTGCTTAATTTACGCAATCGCAGGCCAAGCGCGCTGTTAGCGACGATTTATAATATAGGTTTAAATATTTGTAAATTTAGTTTAAAAAGGTATTTGTAAAAAACTTGCCGATGTCGGTTAGCGGCGCCTGTTGGCCCACCAGTCTGTGAGCATCCGCGAACCGATACCGTTGTGTCTTTTTTGTAATATTGTGTTGTAGTGTACATTAAACTTTCGTGGCCTGTGAAACGTTGTCGTAGTCACTTATCCAGCACACCCAATCACCTACACGCTCCTCTGGCTAGCTGCCACCATCTTATCAGAATGTGTGTTCCCCAGGGTGGAGCGATAATCCCGTTGCAAGAGCCCCCGAGCCGCGGCCCTGTGAGTACTACGAACAGTCGCAGCGGTCCACTGCAGTTGCTGGTTGTCCCGGACGAGCAACGCCACGCCCTGGGCTGCCTCTACTGGGACGACGGCGACAGCCTCAGTGAGTGCTCTATGTAAACATGCCAGTGTCTTCTTCAATGTTATCACAGTATAAAACAGTACGCCGTGTGGTGACGGCAGAGTAGAATACATTATTGTCACCACCCCAAATCTCTCCCGTGGGTGTCGTACAAGGCGACTAAGGATAAATCAGCCAAGGGGAATGGGCAGCAGCGTTCCTCTTGTATCACCTAACAATAGTACTGCCACTTTTGTGCCCGATAAATGGCAATAGGCTCGCCACCTATTACATGGGACCTAACATAATTGGCGGAACGTGTGTGCTAGTTCACCTCTGCCTACCCCTTCGGCGATATAGGCGTGATTTATGTATGTATGTAAAATTCCACCAACAGACAGCTACGACGAGAAGAAATTCAGCCACATCGAGTTCAGTCTGGATAAGAATGTGCTCCGCAGCAATGTGACCTGGTGGGGCTACGGCGTGCCTTCGGTCAACAACATCACAGTATTCAACCAACCCGTCGTCGGTTCAGTCGTAATCAATGACAGAAAATGCGAAAAGCCCCTATGCCAGTTCTCCTACATAGCAGACACCAAAGCTCTGCACATATACAACATCAATCTGTCACTAGGGAAGCCGTTTGAAGTGCAATGGGTTTATGGGGGTGCTGAGATAATTTATACCGCAGACCTTGCCTCCAGGGTCGGCTAGGCGTACCTATTTCGTTCAGCATTGTTGGTTTACAGCGGGTTCCAATATTCTATCAACAGTTAAAGATAGACGTACCACAGTTTAGACTGTTATTTATCGTATTTTAACAAAAAAATGCCAGGCAACTAAACTTTAGTCAGCTTACTTTTAACTGTAGATAGAATATTGGGACCCGCCGTTGGATTGAAGCAAAAAAGGGAAGATACGTTACCTGAGTATGCGCATGTCCTTCTACTACGACCGCTACTTTGTAATGTAGTGACTCGCTGCCTTGCTCGCGCTCACGTAGAAAGTGATCACTGTATCTCGCTTTTTCGATCGGCACTATTCGGTACCTTATCGATGCTCTACGTATCCTTTATTGACAGTGTGCGAGTTATAGTTTGTCTATGACATAGTACAAAGATTTTGGTGGTTAGAAAAGGGTACCCGTTGGCTTACAACGTGAAGTGTAAGGGTTAGAAGAATTTCGGCAAGTTAATTAGTGTTTTGGGTGGCCGAGCGGTCAGGCACCTGCCCGGATAGCAGCTGACGCGGGTTCGATTCCCGCCTCAAGATCATAATTTTTCGAAATTATTTTTCTAACCACCTAAATATTTGTACTAATTTTTCTAACATTTGTATAATGTTAAAATTAAAATCGAATAGTTTATGACATAGTAGTTGACGTATGTAGTTGACGAAACCTACTTTTTCATAAATACTTTATGGAGGATGACATAACTTCTCTCTTTTGCTTTAATCTAAGATTTTTGGCCATTTTTATCAAACGGATTAATTGCGAACGCTGTCGACCGTCTTTAGTATTTATACAGGGTGTAAAGAAACCACTACCGAAAACAGCATAATCATCATAGACATAATACATTTGGGACCGGTTCCCCTAAAACACAGAATATGTGGTAGTTAATGGTGGGCTTTTGACCAACCCAAATAATTATATTGTTATGTGATTGTTTATGTACACTTCGGTTTTCTTTTTGGATCACTATTTTATCATATAATTATGGTAACACCTATTGTAGCTATATGTTACAGCTTTAAGTCTGACCGATGTATGTATAAAATTAGGTTTGTATGTGCACACACAAATTGAAATTGGTTGATGAGGGAATCATAAGATACATTGTTGTTTTGCTTAGTAACAATGTAATAAATTAATAGTAACAATGTTAAAACATAGCATGTTTTGGCATTGTACATTTTGCAATGTAACTTTTTTTTTTCTAGTCTGGGCGTGCCATATCACTTGACTTGTCTTAAGTAATGCATGATGTAGTTAATATAAGGTCCTAGTTTTAATTGCTTTGGACAAGGTAGTGTGGTGTTTCTTGAGGTTTAATTTATTGTACTTTGGACATTTTTAGCTGTAACATAATTATTACAAAAGTTCACACTATCTGTTTGTAAGTTATATTGTAAGTAAACATTATGTATAGTCCTAACACTATTGGTGATTGGCAATGTATTAAATCTAAACTTTATGTATCTTATACTCATTTACAATTTTTATGAATTTTATATTCTTTATACAAAAGAATATCCATAATAATAAGTATAACTCAAAATATGTTAAATTTTGTATGTATTTGTAAAGAAAATCTTGTTAGTGAGATGCAACAATTGCCAATTAATTACAGCACAAATGTATGTATGTTATTGTTACGTATTATGTCTAGTCATAAGAAGATATTTCTTACTTTGGTTTGGTATAAAATTTCTAAATTGATGTTTCCGAAATAATCTGATTTCGAGATATCAGTTTTCTATTAGTAAGTTTATTATTATTCAGACAATTCAATAGTATTCAAAATAATAATGATACGATTTGGAAATGGTTATGAAATAAAACTATTCTTAAGAAAATAAATTAGTATAATGGTAAATTTTTTATCTATATTATAGGCAAAATGTACACATCATAACAATACTCCTATGATATTCGTCACTTGCACGCCTACAGTTATGCCATTTTGTGAGTGTCAGCATAAAAATTTTATATGAAAAACTCCTTTTTTATGACAGTAGTCATCGACATGAACATTTGTTTGGTTTATTATACACTTGGTTTATTATACATTATTATTTTTAGTCATCAACTGAACATTGTCAAGTGATATTATTTTTGTGTACAACTTATTCCAAATGCTCAATATGATAAGTAAATTTTTCTATTCAAACTGCTGCAAGTCAAAAGAATACTAATATCTGTCAATTGAATATTAAGCTAGCTAATCCAATTTTAACATTACGTTTTATAGTACATACATACATACATAAATCACGCCTATATCCCCGAAGGGGTAGGCAGAGGTGAACTAGCACCCACATTTCGCCAATTATGTTAGGTCCCATGTAATAGGTGGCGAGCCTATTGCCATTTATCGGGCACAAAAGTCGCAGTACTATTGCTAGGTGGTATAAGAGGAACGCTGCTGCCCATTCCTCATCGCTGATTTATCCTTAGTCGCCTTGTACGACACCCACGGGAGAGACTTGGGGTGGTGACAATTGTATTCTACTCTGCCGTCACCACACGGCTTTTTTTTTTCACACGTTTTATAGTGAAGTGGAAATATTCTATATAATAGGAACTTAACATTTATTGTTAGGACTGACCCAAAAAGTAATCATATAGTATAGTTAAATAAAGATTGTAATTGATACTTAAATTATCCAATTTAAAAGATGAAGTTTTTTATGATATAAGTATTATTGTTACCATAGAAGTGATAACTTGTGTTACTATTATTTTTTTATGAATGCACTTTAATAATAAATAAATATGATAGAGCACACACTTGAGTTTCATTACTATGCATTATACTGTTATGGTATAACACTCATGACAAAGACTAATATTTGCAGCAATGAGGATGTATCCATGGAAAGGGCTGTTTCCATAATCATCCTCCTGATATAAGATTCCTAAGATGGTTTTCAATCGAAATGGGTAAAAAGGGAACTAAAGCTAACCACTGCACTGTCTTCTTTCTATCTTCCATGCTGGCCTGGGGCGAAAAAATAATGTAGAATTGGCCAGTCCCAACTCATCCCATGGGTGTCATAAAAGTTGACTAAGGGAGATTGCCCGGTGTAAACCAATAAGCACCCTGGGGCACCCGAACGGTGGAGAGCAAACCACCAACAACAGCATACCCAAAGAGGGTTGGTGTCAGGCAGGCGGCTGGCTGTAAAATCTAAGCCAAAATATTGAGCAGTATGAATTGGAATGTTGTCATTCCAATCACTCTCCGTTCATCAGTCTCTCGACATGGTCCATTCCGTCTCTTTTCTATACATTCATTCAATACTATCACCTTACGGATGATATGAATCAAAAGGAAGTGGATGGCTTGATGACGTCTGACCAATATCAATGGAAGAGGAAACATACTGCGCCAACCCCAGATAGATTGGGAACAGGGCAGGGAGAAGAAGACTGCACTGTCTTGGATTTTATAATAGTACTTATTTGTTATTTAATGTTTTATTCTAATTTATTTATGTTCTGGTAATTGAAACTACTAAAAAATTAAAATCAACATGACTTTACTTCTCTTTAACAACAACTAATGAATAAATAACTTAAAATAACCACTAATCAATGTTCTTTTACAACATCTGACTTTAAAAATTCTTCATATTGCTTCTCATCCATAAGTTCTTCTAATTCTTTCGGCTTTGATAACTTTAATTTAAATAGCCACCCTTGTTCATAGCAAGATGTGTTGATTAATGCTGGCTTATTTTCTACATTAGAATTCTTTTCTGTCACTGTACCGCTGACTGGTGAATAAATTTCACTTGCTGCTTTCACACTTTCCAATGCACCACATTCATCCCCAGCTGCTAATTTTGTGCTGTTGTCGGGTAATTGTGCAAAAACTACGTCTCCCAGAGATTCTTGTGCGTATTGACTAATACCAACAGTACCAATATTTTCTTTTACAGTTACCCATTCATGCCTGTCGGTATATTTTCTTGGACATGACTTATTACTGTACTGGTTTTTTAATTGACAGAAAGTTTGTTTTACATTGGATTGAATTATAAAACACCTTTGCAAGTTTAGTTTAGTCATCTGAAATACACACATGTGCATTGCCATTTCTGGAATAAATAAATAAACTATACTGAACTAACTGTTACAAGAGATCACACCAAGTGTGAAAGACAAAATAATATAAAGACATATATCTATCTAACTACCTTCATTATTTCATCATTGTTTATTACATTGTATTAGGGCAGAGATAACAATTTTACTTTAGTAGCAGAGCAGTTATCCCGTCTGATAACCTTGCTTGAACTTGTGATGTTAACACTGGCAGTGTTTTTAAGACCCAAGGCAAATAATATAGAAGTCATAAAAGAAAACATTTAGACGAGGGAACATTTTAATAGTAATACGGTTTTTAACGATATAAAAGTAGCTACTCTACGTTAAATTATAAATTCAATTATGTAAACAAACAAAATATTACGTACCGCAAAATAATGTTAGACGTACTTCAGAAATGTAAACAAAGTAAAAATAAATATTTTTAGTGTAGTAGGTAGTTTGTAGTTTTAGTAGTAGTTCGTAGTCTAATAGGCACCTTCACTTCACCTTCCTTTTAGTTTTAGGCAAATCTGTGAATTAGGTTTGATTTTAGTTTCAAAAGTTGGGTTAAATTTTTTTTTTTTTTTTTTTTTTAATATTTTTTGCTTGGCATCTAGGCCTTTGGGTTAAATTTTTTTGGCTAAACCACAGATTGCATACAGTCAGGCTAATATTGTTTGTGAATTTGCATGAATTTTATTCAGAGGGGTGTTTGGCGCGTTTCGTGGTGTCAGTCAGACTTTTTTCGATAATTCTAAAATTGGTTCAGAGTGGATTTTGTGCAGTGAAAGTGGTGTTATTTTGATGCACAAGCATCCGCGTTGATGTGCAATTATACAGAATCATTGAAAACAAGTCTTGTGATGTTTGATGTTGTGGTGAAAACCACTTGAAAAGTGGTTTTGTCCACTTCATCAGGCACCATCATGGACTCTGTTACTATTAAATTCGCTCCAAGCACTCCCTAGACGCGTTAAAATGTGTGACACCCATATTTTAACGTAAAATTCATTTCATTCATACATTTCACCCACTCATTATTTCAAAAGACTACAGATAAATATATACACTAAAGACTTGGCTGTATGGGCTAGACACCTTGCCTTCCCTAAAATATAATAAATATATATATATTTTTTTTCACATTTCATTCATTCATAATTATTCATTCTTGTCTTGGAATGGATCTGTTTAAACATTGTACTCTTTGATCCGATACGATATGTTTCCTTCCTATTCTATAGTAAAGGAAAGGATGTAAATATCCATGCAGCCTAACGTGGCAAAAAAGAGCTTGATTAAAATGAGGGCGCCACTCGTTTTATTTAATTAAAGCCTACTACGAGCTATTTTAGCAGGCTATAATTTTTAGTCAGTTATTCGTTGAATTGAAGTTAATAAATTAAAATACAAATAAGTCGCAAAGTTACCGAAAAATGTGATTTATTTTTGAACGACATACATACATATCAACGTCATTGTCAACGTCACTTATTTTGAAACTGTCTTGTCTGACACTTCCTTCTAGCTAGTCTGTGCTTAACAATGACTGAAAGATGTCAAACGAAGTTTACAGAAAAATTTGATAATCAAAATTATATTATTTACGTGGGTATTTTAACTGCATCGGTTGCTGTTTTATATTTCTACAGGTGTGGTTCTTATTCAATTAATTCATAACGGTATTCTTCTATAATAGAAGTCAATAACTCAGTTTTTGGTATCGCAGGTTTCACTTCGTCGCTGTGATCATAAGTTATGTGTTGGGGTGTCTCGTTTGTTATTATGGTTTGAAATCAAACGTTCTAAATAATTATTTGGAACAATTAACATGCCATTTTGATAGGGATGCAATAGAGGATCAACAACCGAAAGATGTTCCTGTATTGGTAAGTCAACAAAGTGTTTTATGCTAGAAGTTGATTAAAATTCAAGTCGTTAGAATCCGCCTACTTCATTGTGATAGGTACTAAACAATGCTATGTAAATAATAAACACTCAATTTCCAAATTCCAATAAATTGCAAGTTCTTTAAGAAATCTGATTAGCCATTAATTATATTTATGAATTGATTTTTAGGGTTGTGTTACTTGTGGATCAAAAGACTGTGCTCGACATGATCCTGGAGTACCTGTGGAGCCCTGGGTGGGCTTACAGGTCCATAAACAATTGGACCAAGCTATCGAAGATGTAAGTAGATGTTAATCAAATTTTTTATCCCAGTATATTGATCAATAAATCAACAATTAATAAATCTATGTATAGTTAAAATACAAGACTGATTTAATTTATTTGTATTCTTCTACCAAAGAACATTGCATTTGCCCTATAATAACTAAGTACTAATTGAAACTATAATTTATGATTCTCAAATGACAAATAACAAAAACAAATAATCCACATCAATCAATTCACTATTTGCCAGTATGTGTGTGGTAAGTATTATAATGTAATGTAAAAAATAGTGTTGACTAACAACTAGCTTAGAAACTGCTATTTTTAAAAAAAAATTGGTTTATGTAACCAAATATCAATTTATTTTTCTGTAGCACTGTTCTTAACTTCTCTACCTTAGAGAAAATTTATAGTTTTTTTTCAATTGTACAGTTCTACAACACAATATTGGATCAGTTCATCAACTCATGGTACAGCAAGGTGACTATGCAGCCTTTCTTCATTGATGAGCTGAGGCACCAGCTTAGATATGCATCAGCCTGTCTTCTGAGGCGTGCAGTAAAGGTTAGAATATCTTCTTCTTTTTGGTTTAATGGCGTTTATTCAGTATATTTCACCAGTCTCAAGTTTTTTCCTATATCAATGTAATGCATTGTGGAATTATAAGAGGATATTGTGGTAGAACCTTGTGATTTCAGGTAAAATATGTCGATTTAAGTATCGAATATCTAAAACATGTGCATTTCCAATGTTTAAAGTATTTATTATTTTTTAATGGTTCCTTGAGTGTTTTTACACATTTTTCCTTACATGATTTAACCATATTTTAATTAATTAATTTACTTAAATATTGTATTTATACACAAACTATTAAAATATCCAAAGAGGGTTGGTGTCAAGCAGTAAAACCTAAGACAAAACATTGAAACTGCAGTATGGATTGGAATGTTGTCATTCCAATCTCTCTTTCATTTCATTGGAAGTTCATTGGTCTCTCGACATAGGTCAAGGATGGTTGTCCAGTCGTCTAGCTAGCGGCTGGTATGATGTGTAAATGCATTCCACTCAGACAAAAAAAAAGATGGTTGTAATTTTCAGATAAACTACTCCCGCTTCATAACGGAGCGGCTGGTGCCGTGCGCCCTGGACCACTACTGCGTGTGCTCTGGCAGCGGGGGCGCGGGTGTGGTGCCGCCGGCGAGACTGGCCATCCATCCCGCTGCTGCCAACCGCACGGCAGAGCTCCACTACCTGAGGAGCGTGGCCAACGCGCTCATGCCCTACCTCCTTAATACCACCGAGACTCAGAACGAGTGAGTGCGTTCGGTTTAACTATTGCTATTTTGGCGTTTTGGCGGAAGTTTTAAATTGCATTGTTCAAAACATGTATTTTTCATCAAATTCTAAAGCCTCAGATCGCATTTTTATGACCCTCTCTTTCAGCTCGGGCGTCATTTCCCCATACTAAACCGAGAACCAGCTGACATCAGTTTATTTTTCTCAGATTTCGATTTTGGTCCCTCAGCGAAAGTTGTTCAGTTTGATGGCCTGAACAACCCCTTTAAATATGACTACACCTACACCTTGTATAATCTACTATTGTTTTGGGTAAGGTAGACACGTAAAAACAACGTGGTGTGTGTAGTTTTTGAAAATTAGTCATCATATTAGTGCCTGTTGACGAGAAATGTGCATCATTACAGCGTGTTCCGCGTGCTGATCCGCGAGATATTCTCCGGTTGGGTGCTGCTCTCGCTGACGGACGTGCTCGCTGATCCCTACATCCTGAACGCGCTCATCATACTGGCCACGGGCGACGAGACCATGGCCCAGTTGCCTACCACGCCTAACTACGAGGTACCTTCCTATAGTCCGAAAAGTTCCTATAGTTTGCTTATAAATAAATACCGCAGGATTTATTTATAAGCAAACTATACAGCATACCATTTCAACATTACAATCGTAGTTACATGTCTTAAACAGCCAATTATAAAGTTTGTCAAATTAAATTACAAATTTTGTTGACGTGTATATTATTTAGAGGACGTGCAGAAATTCACTTAGCCAATTGAATACAATTCGATTAGTACAAAAAAAAAGGAAACCGTGTATGTGTTAATGTGATGTGTAACGTGTGTTAGGGTAAGTGTGAGTTGCGTGGGTAGCTCTGTTTATTAGTTTATTGGGTATGAGAGACGGTGGCGGGGACGGGGTACTGCAGATGCTAGCGGGGGTAGGTGATGCGGAGAGGGGGGTGGGGGAAACTCGCCCCTCCCCGCATCACCCACCCCCGCCATCATCCAGAGCACCCCGTCTTTCTCAGTTAGGCTCGTCAGGCTTTCTTTTATTTCATTTTATTTTTATTAGGGTTGGTAGCCGTGTGGTGACGGCAGAGTAGAATACATTATTGTCACCTCCTCAAATCTCTCCCGTGGGTGCCGTTCAAGGCGACTAAGGATAAACCAGTGATGAGGAATGGGCAGCAGCGTTCCTCTTATACCACCCAGCAATGCCCTGCTACTTTTGTACCCGATAAATGGCAATAGACTCGCCATCTATTACATGGGACCTAACATAGTTGGCGAAACGTGGGTGCTAGTTCACCTCTGGCTACCCCTTCTGGGATATAAGCGTGATTTATGTATATATCTATATATGTATGTACAATCTACTATTTTGTTACGTGTCAGGTGGAGTTCCTAGAGACGTTCGCCCGACACACTGACTCTGTGTACGCGCAGCGAGGCAAGCTGCTCCGTGTGGACCTGGAGATGGTCATCAACGACCAAGACCACTTCTATTCGTTCATGCAGTACCTGAAGACGACCAACCACATACAGCTGTTGCAGTTCTACAAGGATATCAGTGAGTGGTTTTGTGTAATACACATCGCCTTCTGCCTCTTCACCTCTGTGAATTAACACCCAGAGGTTGGGTATTTTTTAAATTACATACCTACATAAAACACTCCTATACCCCTTCTGCCTCTTCACCTCGGTGAATTAACTTAACACCCAGTTTTTTTTCTATCGAGTAAAGTGTAGTTAATCGTGTTTCTGTTTTTTGCATTCACTAACTCATATCTTCAAGTTTAATGTGTACGAATTTCAGACTTGTGAGTTCTAACACAATTAATAACTAGAGGTTCAAAATTGTACCAATTTGCGAAAAAGTCGCCCTAAGTTAAGGTCCCATGTAATGTATGTAATAGGTGGCTAGCCTATTGTCATCTTTCGGGCACATTATCACTTTATCTTTAGTCGCCTTGTATGTATACACCATCTTCCACCAATCTGTTTAGCGTTACTTCTTTTTTGATCACTGAGATCATTGAGGAATGGTATTAATGTAAAGCGATGTGATAGAAAAGCTAGGAGAAACGAGAGTAGTTTAGTTTGGTATTCTCTGTACCAAATTATATATTTTTTATATTATAATTATTATTATTTAGTTGTGAGTGTAAGAAATATTTATTTTCTAATGTATAACTCATATACTGCGTTTTACGTGCCCGATAAATGGTAATAGACTCTCCCTCTTATTACATGAGACTGAAAATAGCGAAACGTGGATTTTAAGAGGCTTGTGAAGCGCCGATACGCGGCGTGAGGTATGCCTACATTTGCTTACATTTTCTTTTTGAATATCTACTTGTCTCGAACGATAACTTTACAAAATGAGAAAATTTCGGTCTTCTAAGGCTCGAGTTCACCAACACGTAAAACAAGCCATTAAAATATAAACGCCAGTTTTTGACAGTTCTTCCATACGATAAATCTCAAAAAGTAACGGTGAAATAATAATCGCTAGGTTTACGTATTGGTGAACTCCTGCTTTAGATTCGATACACCCTAATCTAAGTTTGTACGTTTTTCTTTTTAAACAATTGAGCTTAGTTTAATTAAAAAATATATAAATAATGTCCTGATTTATGTATATAAGTATTCTTCCACAGAGGTGTTCCAAACGAAGCTCCTGAACCCCGACCTGGGCCCTGCGGAGAAGCAGGCCCTGCATCGAGAGGCGTGCGCCCTGCACGACCTGTACCTGTCCAGGGCCAGCCTCAGCCGGGTGCCGCTGCCAGAGGCGCTGGCCGACGAGCTGTACCAACTGTTGCAGGCGCCGGATAGCATCAAGGGGTCTGTGACTTATATACAACGCTGTGGCACAGTATACATACAAAGGCCCGGCCGCTGCTGCCCATTAGAATGTGTGCTTTCGTACTCTGCGCCGTGTAGGCACGCACTGTGACACACATTGACATTAAATACGGGGGCATAAAGGTTCGGTGTGGTCGCGCGTGTACAAGGTGTTTGCACTTTCGCTCGCTGCTCGAAAAAATAAATAAATTATAAAAAAAGAAATTAACGCCTGGCACAGTTAAAACAGCAATAAAAATATCAAAAAAGAAACCTTAAAATTGTTTGAAAAATGAATTATTTACATGGCCAGGGACGATACCACCGACAGCCAGGTAGTCCGGGAGACAGAGACATCATATCTAAAGATTGGCCTACTTGAAATTCTTGTTTTTCCGACGTTACTAGCTCATACATTGCTTAGTTTACGCAATCGCAGGCTACTTGAGCTAAGGCATCTAGTTCTCCACACTATACACAATTACTTATTTATTAATGTATAATAAATAGCACATTAGATTAAACATAACTATTATTTTGATGATATTTGTTTGTAGATTACAAACGAGTAGAGCGCTGTACCAAGCGGCGAGACAATCGCACGCGTTCTTGGAGAAGGTCTTGCTGCCAAAGTTCTTACATAGCGACGAGGTAAATACCATTTTTAATAAAAAATATTCTCACGTAATGTAATTTCTACATTCTTAGGGCCTGTTTCACAATCGAAAAGTAAAGTTCGAAGTAAGCTACTTCGAACTTATCTGCTCAGTAAACACATTTTTGCGTTTCACAATCTCTGAGTAGGGTTAATTACAACGTAATCTGCAGATTAAATTAATCAACGGATGCACTACCAAGTAGCCGTATACTTGTGAGAAGTAAATCTATTTATGACAAGATAACCTCAAATACGACATTTCTAGATTCATCAACAATGTTTATTATTGTCATTTAAAATGGAAATTTTTGATCTTATTGAAGATAAATTTGACGATTTTTTTTGGTCGCATGACGGGACCGCGTAGGGAACCAATATTTCGGTATCGTGTAAACAACATGGAAAAATATTATGATATTGACTTCAAGATAGGATTCCGACTTTATAAAGAGGGTGTTAAATATATGTTTTCTCTAATAGAGCATTCAATAACTGCTCCTACATCGAGGTAAGTTGTTATGTATTCCTACATCTATAGCGACAGTACGTAAAATTTACACTTTTCATTATTTTATGCATCCTAGTCCTACTACTTACCTAGTTTTATTAATATATTATGTCCTTGTTCTAGGAATTATGCAGTTAAACCTTTGGATCGTCTATTATTAACACAAAGATATTATGCAGCAGGAAGTTTCCTTAGCGTAGTTGGTGACTTCACTGGTGTAAACAAGGCATCTGAACGAATTGTTAAATTAATTTTACATGCGATTACACAGCTACTGATCAAGAAACATCCAAACATCAATAGGGATAATGGTTGAAACATACCACCTCCATCCCAACACCGTCCTCATACTGCCAACAACAATGATACCTACTGTAAGCTCTGTTTGTGTAAATCGAAACACCTACAAATGTGTACTACACAATGTAATGTTTAATTTATTATAAGAAAACATTATATAGTTAGTTAAGAAATTTATTTAAAATAAAATGTTCACAAATTTTTATCAATTTTATTTTGCAACCACTGTTTCCGTTTATGCTCTCATTCCTCTTCTATAATTTGTTTCTGCGATTTCTAGTTTGCTTTCTGCCACCTTTTCAAAAGGTCTCATTGGTTTTTGTTTACCTAAAACAAATAGGAAATTATTTATTTAAAGAAATTTTCATTTGGCTAAAGTGTATGAAAATATATCCTCGTGAGGCCCAGACCGAGACAGACTAATCACCGGAGTCAGATATTTGAACGTATCTACTGTTTGGCGTGAATTTAATGGTAACAGAGTTCATGATCACTGATGAGGTGGTGAAAACCACTATAGAATTCTCAACATAAAACACATCACAAGACTTATTTTCAATGATTCTGCATAATTGCACATCAACACGGATGTTTGTGCAGCAAAATAACACCACATTCACTGCACAAAATCCACTCTGAAACAATTTTTGAATTATTGAAAACAATCTGACTGATACCATTGAAACCTATCTCACTGACAAACTTTGACATGGATGTTTTGTTGACAACTCGTTACGTTCCATTCTTACAGAAACATTGATTTTAGAAAAGGTGAAATCACTCAATAACCTCACAATGTACTATGTTTTTCATGTGAATACATCTTTATTTTATGTGAAAATCATAACGAAAAATATTTGTAATTTAGTTGCTGCATTTACTGTACTTATTACAAACACAGAAATTATTCTTACCTTGAAACGAAACGTTAAACTCTAAAGCTGCCAGCATATTCCTAAGTAAGTATTTTTTAGTTAATCTTCACTTTAATTTACTAGTTGGATGATTGTGAAACGCAAAGAAAGTTAACGGAAGGATTTAACCTCTATGTAATTTACTGGCTAAGTAAATACTTATAACTTTACTTTTCGATTGTGAAACAGACCCTTAGTCTTACTGCCGCACTCAGAGACGTCAAATAACGTTAATTAGTACTTAACGTCAAAAAATGACAATTCAAAACTAGTCGCTATTCTTGCCGGGTCTATGGTCTAGATTTGAATGAAAATTTTTGACATTAAATACTCATTAAAGTTAATTGACGTCTCTGAGTGCGGCAGTTATTCCATTATCAAAAAGGTTGTCCTATAGTCAACCTTTCTGATAATTTAATTATCTGTTTTATGGTTATTGTGTAACAAAATACTTCACGACAAAAAGGAATTTTATGACTTATTTTTTCTGTCGGAAATAGAATACAATCCTGACTTTTGTGCCATTATTATAGTTTTTGTTTTATTTATTATTTATTGATTTTGACTTATTACCAAACAAATAGATTTTATTTGTCATCAACGGCTAGTCTGTTTTGTTTTAAGGTTTTTGGTTTTTCAGTACTACAACCTGCTGATTGGATCTAGAACACCTACTGGCTATCAGAAGCAAATGAACAAAAAGTGAGTGGAACCGGCAACATTTTTAAAGTGGTCTATGAAAAAAATAACTTTGGGAATCTCTGTTCTAAATTATCTTCTTGAAACTTTACAGGCCACAAGAGAAGCTGATACTGACGGCCCTGAAACTTGGAAACAAACTGAAGGGGGCGCTGAAACCACAGGTCTTTTTTTATATTATTATAACCTATTTTATTTAAAAGACTTATAACCATTGGATATGTTCTGTTCAATTTGCCACAATTAAATATGCTTACCTATCAAATCTGAAATTAAACCTACCTCGGTTTAATTTTAGATTTGATAGGTAGAAAAGGCTGGCCCTGCAGGGTTTTATGATAAATTCTTTTTTATTTTGATCCTTCATCAAACAAAATAATATTTTTATTACTTGGCAGAATGAAATATGTACAGTCAACAGCACGTCAGACTACCACAAAATTTGCTCTATTATTACGAAGGTAAGGTTGACAATCGATTGAAGAAATTTGACAGTTTTGGGTAGTCTGAAGTGCCGTTGACTGTAACTAAGTTAAATATCGCCACTAAAAAATAAAAACTTCACTGGCGGGTAAAATTTTCGTTTATATTTTGAAATAATTGTTTAACTTTCTCACAATCGAAGTGAAAAGCAGAGTGTATAACACGGGCATAAACAAGCCATTGTAGCACTCTACTTGCTATCACCCTCGCCTGTGGTTGGCGAGGATAAAATGTTCTCGGGGTACAATGACTCATTTTATGCCCTTGTTTTACATCTACTATTGTCCTATAATTTCCGTATAAAAAACTCAGTTTTTCCGTAAAGGTGTTGGACGGCCAAGTGCTGGACTGCTTCACGAACACGGAGGAGATGGAGGACGGGGCGGACAACATGGACATCCTCAAGTACTTGGACGCGCTGTCCGCTGAGGATAGTCTCAGGGAACAGGACCTGAGCACCTACAAGGTGGTGCTCACCAATGTGGAGACGAGGCTGGTGAGTTTTTGTGTACGGGCACCAATAAAAATTGTTAGAAGCCTATATTTTGGTTTTGTGTCGTATTTAGTGTTTTTTTATTACGACCAGCAAGGGTCTAGTAGCTGCCCTTTATGCCCCATCTGAACTTTCCACATCAAAAATATTACAAAGAAAATAAATTTAGAAAAATTGTTTTCCTGGTGCGTGTATCGAACTTGGGACCGGTTGGCCGCGATTGCGGAGACATCATTTTATCCATGCGAGACTTTAGTAATCGATAGTCGAATTTTTGAGCGTGGACGTGAAGTATACATTTTTATATAGTAAAAAAAAATATTTTTCAATAGCAGTGTGGTGACGGCAGAGTAGAATACATTATTGTCACCACCCCAAATCTCTCTCGTGGGTGTCGTACAAGGCGACTAAGGATAAATCAGTGATGAGGAATGGGCAGCAGCGTTCCTCTTGTACCACCTGCCAATGTACTTCGAATTTTGTGCCCGATAAATGGCAATAGGCTCGCCATCTATTACATGGGACCTAACATAAATGGCGAAACGTGGGTGCTAGTTCACCTCTGCCTACCCCTTCGGGGATACAGGCGTGCTTTATGTATGTAAAAAAATTCCTTAGTCCGATTGTGGGTGTTCTGTTGGTCGCCAGCAAGCAGCCCCGCGGCGCGGCACGGTGCGCGTGTTCTCGCTGGCAGTGCACCGCGCGGGCGGGGGGCGAAGCGCCGGGGGCGGAGCGCCCGAGGCGCGCCTCTGGGCTTTGGAGAGGAGTGAGAACGACTTCCACCTGCTGCGCTGCAAGCTGCACGAGTTCCACGGGGACCGGCTGCTGCACGACCTGCCTCTGCCGTCCAGGAGGTACAATCACAGTATACCCAGAAGAGTAATACTCTTACCCCCGAATACAGAAACCGTGTGGTGACGGCAGAGTAGAATACAATTGTCACCATCCCAAATCTCTCCCGTGGGTGCCGTACAAGGCGACTAACGATAAAACAGTGATGAGGAATGGGCAGCAGCATTCCTCTTATACCACCTAGCAATGTACTGCGACTTTTGTGCCCGATAAATGGCAATAGGCTCGCCACCTATTACATGGGACCTAACATTATTGGCGAAAGGTGGGTGCTAGTTCACCTCTACCTACTCCTTCGGGGATACAGACGTGATTTATGTATGTTGTTAATCGTCTCCGTGGTCTAGTGGTTCCCGGAGTTAAGATCTGGAGTTCCCCGGATCGATCCCCAGGGGAGTACAAAATACTTGGTTTGGTTGGTATTAGACCTTTTGTTATCCGCCTGGCTAGCTTAGCTACCAACACTTTTCCAAAATATGTCGTCAAAAAAAATAATGTTAATAGCTTTATTGTGTTGTTTAGAATGATCGGAATTTGAATCCTGATTTTTTGTATGAAAACGACGGAATTCTGAAAAAACAAAAAACACGGGTGTCCTCATTTTCTGTCTAATTTCATATAACATCATAATAAAAGTGTTTGGAAAAAATGAAATGTTATCAATTACAGAGACAACAGCCCAATGGAGACCCTCCGCTACAAGTACGAGGACTTCCTGCAGCGGCTCCTGCAGAAGAGCCTCCTGCAGACCAGCGAGCTCCTGCACCTGTTCCTCACGGTGGACGGGGACTTCTCGGTGGTGGTGCAGGCGTCCACCCTGAGCGCGAACAGCAACGACATCGCCAACATATACCAGTCCGTGGCCCATAAGCTGAGGAAGGAGAAGGGGCAGCATCTGGAGAGCTTCCTGAGGAATCTGCTCGTGTCCAGCGATATGGAGAGGTTTCAGGCGCTGTGAGTGTGTTTTGTTTACATCTTCATCATCACCAGCATAATCATCATCACCATCATCGGAAGAGCTTCCTCAGGGATCTGCTCGTGTCCAGCGATATGGAGAGGTTTCAGGCGCTGTGAGTGTGTTTTGTTTATATCTTCATCGTCACCAGCATCATCATCATCACCATCATCGGAAGAGCTTCCTCAGGGATCTGCTCGTGTCCAGCGATACGGAGAGGTTTCAGTCGCTGTGAGTGTGTTTTGTTTACGTCGTCATCATCGTTATCATCACCAGCCCTCTACCGTTCCCACTGTTGGGGCACAGGCCTTTCCTATGGTATGGGGGTGAATAATATAGGGAGAATGGTTTTATAATCCACCACGCGCGAGATAATACATGTTTGGTCACCCATCCAATGGCCAACCTGAGCGAACATTGCTTAGTTTATGCAATAGCAGGCCAAGCCTAGTCATGATATTGTTATATTATGTATGATTTTAAAATCGTAAAAAATGAAGAAGAAAAAAAGGTAAAACGGGGTCCCTATTTACTAAGACTATCCATCTATCACCAGCCCGGTTAGCATGACCACCGAAACACGATATGATATAGTCATTTATCGCGTTGAACTTACAAAAATCATTGGATTTTTGACAGTTCAAAGCGATTAATGGCTATTTCTTTAAGATATATCCCTATAGGCTTATTCAAGTGTTAAAATCCAATGATTTTTAATAGTTCAACGCGATAAATTGCTATATCATATCGTGTTTCGGTGGTCATGCTAGCCGGGCAGGCTGTATGTCATGAATCGTGATAGAGTGCGCGCGGTCAAAATTGGAACCAAAACAGTCCGCCTGCCGTTTTGTTGGTCTAGGAGCGTCAAAGTGAGCGAGCAGCGCCGCCCATCGTGCGCTGACTTATCTGGCGTAACTTAACGGAAAATAAATATGCCGCGGCTCCCATACATGGTTCTTTTATGTTCATATTAATGTTCACCTAACATAATTGGCGAAACGTGGGTGCTAGTTCACCTCTGCCTACCCGTTCGGGGGTATAGGCGTGATGTATGTATGTATGTATATTGTTGGTACGCACAGGAAACAAGGCACCCGCGACGTGGAGGAGGCGCAGGAGGTGAGCGAGGATGCGGAGGCGAGCTCGCCCCGCCCCCGCACCCGGAACACGCGCAACATCCTCGGCGGGGCGTTCGGGAACAACTTCGACTTGGAACCGACGCCGGATGCCCATTTGACCCGTTGGAGCGGCCGCCGGGCACCCGTGGCGGGGTTCACGCAGTGCGTCATGTTTTTGTGTGAGTCGAAATACTTTAGAATCCTGGGGCCTAGACAAAGTAACATAACGAAGGTCGATATAGTAAAATGTATGGGATTTGACGTAAGTCGTCGTGAAATCGCGTGACCAAAATCGTCTTCGCAAGTTCCTAGTTATGTTGGTAGCGCAAGCTAAGACGCTGTAGTGCCAAATTAATATGGCCGATCGTGACGAACTTCGACACGTTATCGTTATGAAACGATTGCCACTTGGCTACGGGCCCTGATATATCACTTGGGGGGGGGGGGGGAGTGGTAAGAGATCACGTGTAGTTATTTATTTGTCAAACGTGCGATTTAATTGTATACTTTTGTACAAAGAAGTAGATTAGAATGAGGAACAATGTAAATTCATGTCACAGGCAACTTTTTTATGCGAGCAACATTAGGCTAGAGATGCACTATAGGTAGCGACGAGACTTTAAAAAAAAACACGTGATTTGAGGGGGAGGGGGGGGGATGACATGATTAATGGACTGCCCCTAATCCATACTGTTCAAGGTTTTGGTTTAGGTTTAGTTGAGTGCTCCGACACTGGTATTCTGCGGACACCATAATTACTTGATACCATAAAGTGCCTGCCTGGACATAAGAGCCTCAGATCGCTTAATTGACAACATAAGAAATTAAACCGAAAATGAAGACACCCATATTTTTTATTTCTTTTGAATTCCGTAGTTTTCATACAAAAAATCATGATTGAAATACCCGTCATTCTAAACAGACGTAAGCGCCAAATGACGTCACAATCGTGGAAAAATAGCGAAATCACTCTTGACGCAAAAAATTAAATTATCCCTTTTCAAAATTTACGAACTGGCGTTTCCGGTGTCGAAAATATAAACATTTTATCTTTAATGTTTGAAATCAATTTCAATGTAAAATACGTTTTAAATTTAAAGTTTATGAAGGATTTCAATTTATTGCTACTTTATTAATATTAATTTCGAGGATGACAATTAATGACACTGGATTTGATTTAGTTAGTTTAGTTTTAAATTCTCCCTATATTTTAGGGAAGGCAAAGGGTCTAGCCCATACAGCCAAGTCTTTAGTGTATATTTTATCTGTAGGCTTATGAAATAATACATACATACATACATAATTCACACCAATATCCCCGAAGGGGTAGGCAGAGGTGAACTAGCACTAGTTTATGAAATAATGAGTGGGTGAAATGTATGAATGAAATGAATTTTACGTTAAAATATGGGTGTCACACATTTTAACGCATCTAGGGAGTGCTTGGAGCGAATTTAATGGTAACTGAGTTCATGATGGTACTTGATGAAATGGATAAAACCACTTTTTATAGTGATCTTCACCACAACATCAAACACATCATGAGACTTATTTTCGATGATTCTGCATAATTGCACATCAACACGGATGCTTGTGCATCAAAATAACACCACTTTCACTGCACAAAATCCACTCTGTAACAATTTTTGAATTAGTGAAAATAAATCTGACTGACACCACGAAACGCGCCAAACACTCGTCTGGATTTGATTTATGGCTGACGTCTGATAACATTTCTATGATAACTTTTTTATTCTTCCATCTAGGAAGGCAAATGTTTTAATTCATACATCCACGACCGTGACGTCATCGCATGTTTTTTACATTTAATTTTTTTTCTCTGTAATTAAATAATAAAAATATTTCCGAAGTAAGGATTGGAAAATAAAGAAATGGTATTTTAATTTTAGGGGGTTGTCATTTTTGAAATGTTGTCAATTATGGTATTTGACGCATCATAAGTGGTAGCATCATGCTATGCTAGTAACTCATAACGAGGCATTTTTTGTTTTACAGCCCTTGTTAAAGTATTATTATTAAATGCGGCCGTGTGGTGACGGCAGAGTAGAATACAATTGTCACCGCCCCAAATCTCTGCCTTGGGTGTCGTACAAGGCGACTAAGGATAAATCAATGATGAGGAACGGACAGCAGCGTTCCTCTTATACCACCTAGCAAAGTACTGTGACTTTTGTGCCCGATAAATAGCAATAGGCTCGCCTCCTATTACATGGGACCTAACGTAATTGGCGAAACGTGGGTGCTAGTTTCACCTCTGCTTACCCCTTCGGGGATATAGGCGTGATTTATGTATGTATGTATGTATGTATTAAATGTACTTTTAACGACGTGTGCGCAGTAGAGAAAATGCAATGCGGCCGCTCGGTGGTGGCGGCGGCGGTGGGCGCGGCCGTGGGCGGAGCCCGGGCGGCGCTTGACGCGGCCACCGTCGCAGCCCTGGACGGAGCCCTGCGCCGCCTGCTCGGGCCTACGAGGATCGCCCACCTCATCCGGCTAGCGCAAGGTATCGTAAATTAAAATTACGTCAGTTTATACCTGAAGCGGTAGACGGAGATGAATAAGGCATAATGACTAATTAAAAAAAAACTATACCACGTTGTATTCACGTCTATTTTAGTATCTAATAGTAGTAAGTATAGTAGTGACTTTGATTGGCCAATAATATAATAAAATAATTGGCGATACCGAGACCTTTAGAGCAGTACCAATCGACAGCTCGGAGAGTGAAGAAGCGTGCATAAACCGTGATTTTTCTTCATTACAATAGTCTTGTAACAAGAATAGTTGCGTACTCTTAATAATAAGATCTACAACACTAAACACTATGACGCTTGACTGAGGTCCGCGTCATAGGTGTAAATACCCGCCTCTACCTGGGGTTGGAGAAAGATTAAATCTTTAAAAATAATAATAATAATGTATTTATTTGCAAGAATATGGTACACTTTAGTTGTTACAGAACAGTAATTTACCAACATATCCTGTTGAAGTATTCAACGTGCAACGTTCTTTGCTATAAATGTATAGTTTCTCTATGTATTTCCATATAAATTCCCATATTTCATTGATATTTTCACTCACTTGCCATCCATAAAGGCTCACTCAAACAGCAGCGGTGGCGGGACGGTGGCGAACCCGAACAAACATTGATCGCGCTGGTTTGAATAATGTCCTTATGTTACCTATGTTACAACTGATCGCCACCGCTACCGCGACTGCTGACCGCTGCAGTATGAGTGAGGCTTAACGCTTGCTTGTACATGCATTTTCTACATTCTATCGTCAATATACATTTCCACCACATTCAGATTTTCACTAGCAATCTCCGTAACAATTCTGTTGCACTCCACAGGACTGATATTTGGCAAAAGGGGCTCGCCACCCCGGACCGACCCTGTAAAGCAGCGCGAGCAGGCGCGCAAGCAGTTGCTACAGAGCATTCCCTCGTCCGCCGCATTTATACTGGGAGCCGGACTGCCCACAGCTGTGAACAACGCATTTGAAATCGTACAGAAGCCGGAACTCAATAAACAGGTATCTACATACATACAAAAAATCACGCCTATATTCCCGAAGGTGCAGGTGGAGGTGAATTAACACCCACTTTTTGCCAATTAAGTTAGCCTATTGCCATATATCTGGCGCATCAATCGCAGTATATTGCTAGGTGGTATGAAAGGAATGCTGCTGCCCATTGCTCATCGCTGTGCCTAAGCCTTAGTCGCCTTGTACGACACTCACGGGAGAGATGAGGGAGGGTGGTGACAATTGTATTCTGCTCTGCCGCCACCATACGGCGTAAGGTATCTATGTAATTTGTAAACTTAAATTCATCATCAGACTTCTAATGTCCCCACTGCTAGGGCACCGTATGAATGCAAGAAGATAGGGAGAATTGGCCTTAAGCCACCACGCGGACCCTATTCAGATTGGTGGGCATTAACGACTGCATCTGCAGTTGTTAATACCCACTAGTAAAGTCAGCGCCACTTCTCTTGAAATGCGTTTAGTTATTGCACTAATATAAGTAAATGAACGATCATCTCGATCATTTTTTTCAGAAGGGTTATTTTAATCAGAAATTATTATACATAAATTGTTTTAACATTAGCATTATAATTTATTTATTAATTACAGCTCTCGTCGTTACCATTTAACTTTAACTTAAGTATGGTCCATTTGGTTGCAGTTGGTGTACAATTTATTGGATTTGTGTCTAATGGAGCTGTTTCCTGAATTGAGCAACTCGAATGGAACAACCAAGGAGCCAAAGAGTTGAAATTTAAAGAAAAATTGTTCATAACATTTATAGGACCTTAAGTTAATAACAAAGGCTTTACGTTCAACGCTGATTTTAAACGCAAATGCTGAATATTTTCACTACTATTTTCTGTATAATACAAGTTTACATACTTATTATTACTTTTATTGTGACTTGCTATTATTTAATTGTAAATAATTAATTATCTTATGGTATAAATATATTTTTGTAATATTAGTTTTAAAAAGAATTTGTTCATGCCCTCCGGGTGAACGATAATGGACATAAACAGACCATATTATGGATAGCGTGTAAAATAATATTTTTATCCATATACTTGTTTTTCAGTATAAAAACTCACCGAATAAAGTATTTTTGTAAAAAGTTTTTGTTGTTTAATATGTGTCGACCCTACCCGTCTACGTTTTAGTTAAAGAATAATATGTAAATGAAATTAAAAATCAAGACTTCACTGGTTCAGTCAGCGTCATAAGATGATGAACACTGTAGGATCTTGTCACAAGTAATTTACATATTATACATTGCGATGATTAACTGTATAAGGCTACACATGTAAAATAAAACAAATACTCGTTTCTCAGTTCGCCCGCTCTCAGTTCGGACGGGCTCAAAGATGTCGAGTATTTGTTTCGAGCGCGGCGGATTCCGCATACGCGATACGGCGTGACTCAGGATGCAGCCTAATACTGCACAAACACTCGTTGGTATAACAGGCTACAAAAGTGGTGAACTGGGCATGTCGAGTTCATAATTTATCGAAAAAAGGGATGAGACAAGCGCGGATGAGAACATCTTGTTGCTGGCCTAAATGAAATATAATGTGCCAGCCCTGACTTACCCCAGTGGTGTCGTAAAAGTTGAAAGGGAGATTGCCCGGTGTATACCAATAAGACCTTGGCAGCCAGCCGGCTGTAAAACTAAAGCCAAACTTTTAGACATGATTGAATTGCGTTAAAGTCATCCCATCACAACCACTACTCGGTATAGAAAATATTTATCCTCATCCTCACTCACCCCTTCAGTTATTATAATAGCTAACAGGGTCCAGCTGTTTAACTCAGTTCCGCCGAAGGACCACGCCAAACGTAGAATTTCAGACATACCGTACGTAATATTTATAGACGTACGTATATTACGGTTTTTTTTATCAAATTTATCATAATTTAAAAATTACCCTTTTTACAGAAAAATAACAAATAGTATGGTAAATTTGAATGTCCCCTCGTGCAAACGAGCAGTAACAAAACGCACATTTCGTTCGGAAACTCGTTTTAAATCGCTACTATCCGACTGCCAATTTTGTTATTCTGTAGTATGAAACACAAAGGTATCGTAGGTCATTTCAATTTTGTCGTATTATACCCAATCATTTTGGTCTATCCATGTATTTCTAAACGAAAGCTAATGTCAATTTATTTACAGTGGTATGGAAAGTAAAAGGAGATGGGTGTGTTGCTTTGTATTTTAGTTAGACGAAATAGCAAATTTTAATATAACGATATAGTTTACTAAACATAGTTTATATTAGATGTTTAGTTAGTTTTATTTACGTCTAAGCGCAAAATTAATAGAAGTATAAATAAGTAAAGTGTAATAGATCGAATGTTATTCAGTGGATGTGTATTTTGTGTGTTGTTGTTATAATTCAATGAGCATCGCGTGAGAAATTAAATTATAACTAATAATACAAAGAATAGTCATCGTGATGCATGCGTTGCGAGTAGTGAATAAAGCTTACAGCATTTCAGTGTCGATACAAACTTGATTTAGAAGAGTCATGGCTTCAGTGAAAAACAATACTACACCTGCGGATATCGAATCAGCTAGAGAATGGTTTAAGCCTTGATAATTTCAGTTTTCATTATGTCGTCTACTTCGTGCCAGAAAGGTGGGATGCGCCTAAGCGAAGCTTTGGACAATATGCAATTGGCTTACAATCCAATTACAAAACAATTGCACTTTGTGAGTCCAAAGGTTGAGAAACCACTGGAGGATATCACGGACGACATTGATAAACTGTCCAAGAAAAGTAGTTTTAGTGATGAGGGCAATTTCTCAATATCAACATGTGAGAAAAGTGATACAAGTGATTCCCCCAAGAGTACGCTGCAGTGGGGTGGTAGTGTTAGTGGCCACCAGCGTGGCAAAGACGGTGGCTCATTTTCAAGTACAGTGTCAAGTTTGTCTGAGTGCTCGTTGGGGTCCAGTGCATCAAAGGAGGAGGAGGTGGCTGATGCCAGCACAGTCGACCCGGAGCAGTCTAAACTGAAGAAAAAAGGCCTGTCTGGCTTTTTTAGTAGGTATGTGGAATATTTTACGTTTTTTTTATTGTTGTTGGTCTAAAATATTTTAGTTTATCTGGGCCTTTTCTGCACTTAGCCTCCTTATTGAACCATTGGGTGAATTTGCGTGTCTCCTTTTCATCCTTGTTGGTCTGTCATAGGAATGTGTATTAAATGGTAAACAACCTGAGTGGAATGTTATTGAAGTATGATATAAAAAAAAACAAATTGCTTAAAATTATATGGGTACTAATTAAGGACTCGGATACAAGTGTTGATTGTTGTTCTGCTGTCATAACTAGTAATGCAGTAACTAAATAAAGCACTTTTTTCATTAGGAACAACATTTTGTTTGAGTAGTCAACTTGTAAGCTAATTGATAATAGATTAACCACCTATTTTTATAGTTACTACTTTCTTAGTTTACATTCATTTACCTCCCTACCATATATTATTAAAGGTTTATTGAGAGCTAAATATATTTCTAATTACAGAACTGTTCATTAAGATAGCAAGCAGTATTAGTGTGTCCTTTTCATAATTGTAATGTTCATAATAATATTTCCTTAAATCATAAAGAGTTTTTTACCAAATATAATGAGTATAGATTATCATTTTTCAAAGGTTTATAGTATTCAACAAATTGATAAGTGGGAAGTAGTTTGAGTAAATAAATACTTGACTTATTAACAACATTATATATGACAAAGTTTGATTGATTATATTGGAGCTTATCAACTGGATGGGCACACATCCAAATTCTTAGGGATAAATTCTCAATTCATGACTCATGTTTATAAAATGTTTCTGCAATATTTTTTCAGTTTGTACAATAAATAATAACTACCTATTCGATTTTAATTTTAACATTATATAAATGTTAGAAAAATTAGTACAAATATTGTATAACCCGTTGGCTTACAACGTGAAGTGTAAAGGTTAGAAGAATTTCGGCAAGTTAATTAGTGTCTTGGGTGGCCGAGTGGTCAGGCACCTGCCCGGATAGCAGCGGACACGGGTTCGATTCCCGCCTCAAGATCATAATTTTTCGAAATTCTTTTTCTAACCCCAAAATATTTGTACTAATAACTACCTACATAATTATTTGTCCATCATATAGTATTCATAATTACAAGGGCTTATGTTGCTGGACAATATAAGGAGATTTTTCCTCTAAAATGTCTAATAATATAATCACAAAACTAGGAGGAATATGTATTAAAACCGTTTCTCAGTACTTATAATATTTTATTGTTCCTTTAAAATACATTTGCTCAGCCTTTCCTCTAATAAATACCACACACACACTTCATAAACAGATCATTGGCTTCCATATTTTTCAGCTTTTAAATTAGTCAATTTGCAAGATATATCAAATAGCTTTTTTTGGTGATCTATATTCTTTGAGAACTTATTGCTAATGCCTTCTACACAATTACTGATGTACAGTCCGCCTTTCTTCTCCAAGTCCTTATCAAAACAGGCATGCAGTATTGATATTGCTCCTTTTGCTGGTGTTTTGAAGAATATTCTCATAGCCCAAGGAAACAGTCTTCGAAATAGAGTTCCTTCAAACAAATCTGTATCCACAATTCCTGGGTGGACCGCAAAACTCCTCACTTTACAACCCTCTTCTTCCAACAACTTGTTAATATACCTTGAACTCATTAACTGAAACAATTGGATTAATTATTTTATAGAGTGTAATTAATTAAAAAAATATTACCTAGTTAAGTAATATATTGTATAAATTTTCTATTTTAAGACACCAATCATCAATTCAGTACATTACCTGTGCTAATTTAGATTGTGCATAAGCTGCTGACGTATCATAATGAGCTGTCATGTTTATATCATCAAAGAAGATCTTCCCTGGATAATGAGCGCAGGATGTAACATTGACAACCCGGGAAACTTCCCCAATTTTCCCTCCACTTTTTAATGCTGGCAACAGTAAATGTGTAAGATAAAAATGGCTCAAATGGTTGACAGCCAATTGTGTTTCTATACCATCTTCGGTCTGCTTATAATCTCCAAACATAATTCCAGCATTGTTGACTAAAATGTGGATAGCGGCAGTTTCTTTCAAAACATTTTTTGCAAACTCTTCGACAGATTTCAATGACTGTAAATCCAAATGGAACACCTTCAATTTCTCTCCGTTCTTCATAGTCTTTGCAAGCTGTTCGGCTAGTTCTGGTTTTCGTACTCCCATAATCACTGTCATGTTTGCCTTTAGTAGGCCTCTTATTACCTCGGTGCCGATACCTCGCGCGCCTCCCGTAATTATGGCAATTTTGTTGTTCGCATCTGGCAACACTGTTCTGTTTCTGGCAACGTTCACCCAGTCGTCGATGAGGCCGCCGACGCCCGCCCCCTGCATGTCGAACGTGTACCTGAGCTCGCTCAGTATGTACTTCAAGGGTTTGCGCCTGTTCATGTACCAGTAGATAGCGGCTGCGGTGGTTAGAAGCGCCACTGACGCGATCGCTGCAGACATTGCGAGGTTGTTTCCGTCCGTTCCACAGAATGCGAGCCGAGCACTGACTTCGCGCTTGCTTTCACTGTACTGGAAATCCTCTACGCTTTCTCTCGCGCGCTCTGTTTGTATTCTGCCGTACCGTTAGTCCTGACGCCATTAATGTACCTGCTTGTTTATGATGTGTAATATTCAGGACGCTTTAGAGAGAGATCGAGCGTGTTATCGTATAACATTGCGGCGTCTGACTGAATGAAGTAGTACGCTGCCGGCTGTGGCAATAATAATCTGTGGAAATGAAAGGTCGAGTCAAGATAATAAAATGAATGGCTACATCAACATAACTATTGGCAGCAGTTTTTTAAATTAAGTATGTTTCATCATCAAAGTAATGTATGACGTTGGGATGTAAAAGTGACGCCCCGTGATAATTCCCGTGGTCTGACCCTCGCGGGTCACGTAAACAAAGGACTCACCAGGAACACAGTCCGCTCTGCGCATGCGTTAAAAACTGTACTCGTGTCCTTGTTTGTTGGTTTTAATTATGGTGAAACCACGTCACTCGCAATAATCGCGCATGTGTTTTGCATGTATGTAGGAAGTTGATTTGCCTCAACTTCTACGCGGCCAACGACACAGTTAAAATATTTTATGTAAAACTGCTGTGACACTACAACAGCTACTCGAACACGATCGTAAAATAATCTCGAAATTGTTATCTTGCCGATTGTCATTGAATATAGATAGTCGTGAATGGTTTAGGTATAGGTACTATTGAGTTTTATCGGTTCTGGTTTTGGTTTATTGGGGCATTTATCGTTCCCTTGCTGTGATTTTAATGGAAAGGTCTTTGAACCCGCAGCTGCAGCGGTGGTGCGTGTCGTACCGTACGCCGTCGTATAAGCTCGTCTTAGAACTTTTTGTGATGTCATTAATCACAATAACGGCATTCCAATCTATTCAGTGGACCCGCCTCACTCGGTGTTTTGATTTTATGTTAACGTATGATTTTTTAGGGTTATTGGTTAAGTATTGTGAAAAATTAAAAATGTTTAGTGCGCGCAACAAGTCATAAATTTAAATACCTAGCGTTTAAAATTTAAATGCGTGCATTATAACACAGTATATTTTTAAGCTTGAGCAGTGAGGAAGCTAGTTTTTCGATATACATACTTACATAAATCACGCCTTTATCTCCGAAGGGGTAGGCAGAGGTGAACTGGTACCCACATTTCGCCAATTATGTTAGGTCCCATGTAATAGGTAATAGAGCCCATTGCCATTCATCGGGCACAAAAATCGCAGTACTATTGCTAGGTGGTATAAGAGGAACGCTGCTGCCCATTCCTCATCGCTGATTTATCCTTAGTCGCCTTGTACGACACCCAGAGACTTGGGGCGGTGACAATTGTATTCTACTCTGCCGTCACCACACGGCAAGTTTTTCGATATAGTAACCTCTATTAACGCCTTAGGGCTGCCACTCAATTTAAAAATAAAATAAATAATATGAATTTTTATAAAATGGTACAGAGTTGCCATACCTACATTACACTGTACAAAACTTACTTATTTGATTTGAAGTGAATTGTATCGAATTTGTTATATGTATATGTCATGCATCCAATTTATTTCATTTTAAACCTAGGTACTAGGTACTCTGTAAGGTTGAATTATGATGGCAACTATTTTAAGACTGCCATAAAAAGGCAATAAAATAAAGAAAATTGGTTAGCTCGAAGCATCTAAGGTTACGTCAAACTTGTTTCTCTAAAATGTTGCATTCCCAATATCACGTTGACCGGAATACCCAGTTGCTAATTAGGTAGGTACAACAAACAACAAGTGACGCCATAACTAACGGTAAAAGTTTCGCAATCAATTAAGCACTTTAAAATGTCGTAAAATCGATTGGAGAACATAGTTTCGTTTGGACTGGCCCGTTTTTTGGTGGGTGTATGTAGATAGATTCAAAAGCAACTCAGACTGTACAAAACTGTTAAATTTATTCAATCGATTGTCAACCTTATCTTGTATGGCGTAAAGCACAAAGTCGTCTATTGACTGTAAGTAAAAAAATTAAAGCATTCTTTTTAACATATTATTATTATTATGTTTATTGCAATTTTTTATTTTATTTTAATGAATTGTATGAATTATATGTATCATAATATATATCAATGTTATCTGAAAATAAATAAATTTGAATTTGAACTCAAGGGTTTTATAAAATATAAATAAAAATTCTATTGGTTCAGTACAACTTCTGAATTGATCACCGAGTGTTTGAAATAACATTGTCGATTTTATCAAGTGACGGTTCTGTCAGACCCACCGGGCACGCCTTGTATTTTTTACCCACCAGGCACCCCAAGGGTTAAAACAGTTTTCAAAAAAGGTGTAAGTAATACCCTATTGTTGTGCTGGTAAGTTTCTAGTGGATTGGTCGGTGTGGTTTTTTAATTACGTACCAATACCAAGAAGGCCGGTTTCAGCACGCTAGGTGTCGGGTTTACCGTGAGAAAGGTGTTATGTGCCACCGGTTACGTTCAATGCGCCTGCGTCCCATCGGGGTTTGACCAAGCCACTGACGCAATAGTATTACGAGTCGTAATTTACGATTTAAATTAAATACGGGAAACTGGGAGTCCGACTTTTGAATTTAAATTCATTTATTCATATCTGGTATGATTAGCCGTGTGGTGACGGCAGAGTAGAATACAATTGTCACCACCCCAAATCTCTCCCGCGGGTGTCGTACAAGGCGACTAAGGATAAATCAGTGATGAGGAATGGGCAGCAGCGTTCCTCTTAAACCTACCACTTAGCAATTTACTGCGACTTTTGTGCCCGATAAATGGCAATAGGCTCGCCACCGATTACATAGGATCTGACATATTTGGCGAAACGTGGGAGCTAGTTCATCTCTGCCTACCCCTTCGGGGATATAGGCGTAATTTGTTTATGTGTATGGTATGATTACAATGCTCTTATGAATCGTCAAGACGCTATACATCGAAAATCTGTGTGTCCAAGGAAGGGTTCGGAGGATAGGGAGTGCGCAGCATGCCTCAGTCTATAATGATCATCGTCGTCATTATCACCATCCTTTTAATGACCCCACTGCTGGGCAAGGGCCTTCCCACTACGCTTGCCCAGTGCGGGTTGGTGGGTATTAACGACTGCAGATGCAGCCGGGACGAAAGGCTTAACGTGCCTTCCGAAGCACGGAAGAACTCGAGATAATAAATTTTTGGTCACCCTTCCAATGACCGGCCTTAGCGATCATTGCTTAGTTTACGCCATCGCAGGCCAAGCACACTATGCCATGCCACTGAATGCCACTGCCATGAATTAGGTCCCAAAACCCACTCATGCCCCGATCCACCAACGAAGGGTAAAAAAAATAGGGTAAATTGAACTACTTGCTGAATTGGCCCACATTTTATTTTTGTCTTTGTTGTTGTATTGTGAGCATAATATCAGGGAACTTTGGAACTAGCGCCATGACGCCAACCAAACTTGGATGGTTTAGTTATTAATAAATATGTACCTCTCAAAATAAATACCTCTGCTTGAAAATAACTTGGTTGATATGAATGTATGTATGCATGGAGGTGCTTAGTTTTCATAACATAATTCAATTCACTCTCACTCATTTTTACAGAATATGCAAAATGAGATTAGCAACAATGAATTCTGGCTTGAGTTACACTTTTTACAGGTTAAACTACATTACCTATAAAGGTTATACTTTATTTCTTTTTATTGTAAATATTTTTTTTACTGTCACACAAATAATTAATTATAAACTCGACATTCTGTTGACATTATATTATTATTATTACAATTACATTGGCTTTGTTGACCGCCATTGTGGCATTGATATAACAATACGTCATATGTTTTGTACTTTTAAAACATAGTAAGTAACACAGTAGTTCATGGAAAATGTATACAGCCGTCGACGTTCCGTAGCAAATATGATACTGTACAAAATAAATACTATACCTTCAAAAAAAACGTCGATAACCCGGTAAGCATATGGCTCGACAGACAGAACCCTCGTCCAAATAAATACTTAGATGACAACACTTCAATCAGGGTAAAATTAAGATATCGACACAACTAAAAACACGACTTTCTTTATCTGTGATCCGCTACCTTAAGTCAACAAGAGTAACCCGAGTGCTTCGCGGTCTTATTAGAAATTCAAAAGCTTTTACGTAACTTTTGTGGTCCCTCCGACCTTGACCTAAACACGCGTTGGCTCAGCCTGAGGTTGCAGGGAAATGAATTGAATAATGAATAAAAAGAAGTAAGTACTTAAGTATGTTATCAATTATAAGTATGAATTTGTTTTTACTTACACCCACTATGCCAGAATACAACGATTCTGGGCTAAATGCTTGTTTAAAAATAATAAATAAATCACGTCTGTTTATCCTCGACGGGTAGGCAGAGGGGAATTCACACACACGTTTCGCCAATTACATTAAGTCTCATGTAATAAGGGGCGAGCTTATTGCCATTTATCTATGGGACACGTAAATCTCATTATATTGTTAGGTGGTCTATGCGACATCTTCTGTGACAATGTATTTTCCTCTGCCATCGCCACACGGCGCGAAATTAGGTATAAGTAATCGTTGTAACGTTAAATTGTTGCAATTTAATTAAACCTCGTTTATTACGTTAAATTGTGTTACGATGGCAAAGCCGAATAAAGAAGCCGCTTCCTCAGGTGTTGTGCAAGGCGACCAAGAGACTAGCTGCGTGATATAGGCACCGATGTGAAATCAAATTTTAATATTACTGAACTTAACGCGTCAGTGGGGACAATATCCCAGGACTACCTAGTCTAAGAAGAGGTCCAAAGAAGCAAAGCATCTATTGTGTTTGCGGGATGATATGAGGAAGAAGGGCTGAGAAGAAATGTTAAGATGACGTGTGAAAAAAGAGATTGGATGAAAGAAAGGTTCTTTCAATATCACTTAGAATCGGATGAGGGCAGGGAGAAAAAGTAGATGAACTGGTAATCAAACCCAATCGGGCATTTGTAGGCGTGTCTTATTAATCTAATGCGTTAAAGAAAAAATTACAAGTTTAGAAATCTTTATAACCGACTTCAAAAAGAAGGAGGTTCTCGATTCGATTTGTATTTTTTTAATGTGTACATGTACACCGTTTACATGGAGGAGCTCGCTAGCGCAGTGGCACAGTGCGCTTGGCCTGCGATTGCGTAAACTAAGCAATTTAGCTTAGGCCGGTCATTGGATGGGTGACCAACAATTTATTATGTCGAGTTCCTCCGTGCTTCGGAAGGCACAATAAGCTGGTGGTCCCGACTGCATCTGCAGTCGTTAATACCCACCAACCCGCACTGGGCCAACGTGGTGGGTTATGGCCCAATCTCCCTATATTCTTCCATCCATAGGGAAGGCCCGTGCCCCAGCAGTGGAGAAATTAAAGGGCTGGTGATGATGATGATGATGACACCGTTTACGCCGAGATTTTTGGTCCGGAATTCTTTTTAGTTCAATGCCATTTATCGGCAAAGTTTTATTATTTTTTTACACACAGTAGTTTTTATTTTATGATCATTTTTGTTGTTGACTTGGACGATGTAATTTTCATGATATTTTACGTATACGGCTTTTTTAGGAGTTCTCATTTTTTTGCAGTACTTAATTCGCAAAAAGTATTCAATGGAATACGTTTTTTAACGCCAAAGTGTCGTTTAGTCCAACGCTGTTAGGAGCTGCTGATTATACGCTTCATAAGTACAAAAGAGACACAACTCAAAGTCTTATATCCATTAACTTAGAACACACAATATTTCTAAGTATTTTTTTTGAGTTGCGTCTTGTAGGTATTAAACTGGCGATATATTACTACGAATGTTCCGAGATAGACTCGTGCGCACGTTCAATAGCAGTCCCTTGCATTGCATCTGGGGCCGCGCGGCTATCCTAAACTGAAAACCAGTTTCCCCAGGGCAATGCGGTTTGCCTGACGCATCAACGCCTTTTGACCTCACCTCGTTTAGCTATTCACCGGTGCGTCTGTACAACTCAGTTTTGGCTTCATCCTTACTTTTGCGCCCATCGATGGTTCGCTTATCGATTGAGTTGCTGGAATTCCGATGTTTGATACCGTTGTGTTATATGTAACTGCTACTTGCTTGTCTTCTAAAGATAAGTTGGTATTAGCAACACTTATAGAACTACGCCTAAACTGGTAGAATTTTTTTGTTCTAATGTTAAAGTATTTAACTCAATTAATCGGATTTAACTCGCGTGTCTTTTCATCTTAACTTTAAAGTGATCGAAACTTAGGGTTAATACTATTAACATATTGATAAGTTTCATTCACATCAGATTCGTGTGATCCAAGAACCCTAAGTTTCGATAACAGATTTCGATGAACAGCTGCCGTCACTGGTCTTAATCTCAAATGTATATTCTCTAAGCATCGATTTGACACCTTAACATGTGCTTGAGTGCACCATCGAGACAAGCAAAAAACAAAGAAGGAGCGGACAGGTTTCCCTCGTCGCGCATCTGTCCGCTTTGAGCTCAGTCAGGAGTAAAATCTTTCAAGGCTGCATTGAATATTCTTTGCAGTTTAAAAGGCTTTTAGGTTCAGAATCTAAACTTTAGATTAACGACTGGTTTGCTCGAATGGTTAGATGCGCTGGCTGGTCAGAAGGTCAAGTAATATTACCTACATTAAGGAGCGAGGTTACATATGCCATCTACCGTGGATTGCAGTATTGATGGGTACTATACGAGGAAGATACGCTGCTATCCATTCCTCATAATTAGTCGTCTTGTACGACACCCACTGGAGTGCAATTTCTGATTCTGTATTCTTTATTTAGTTCTGTTGTTTATGCAATCCTAATTGTAAACAGCATAATTATTTTAATAATATTTTAAAATAATTTTGCTGTTTTATGATACCTGTTTGTTTTACGATGACAATGTACCAGACTTAACCATGGGAAGTTCAGTTAAAAGTTTATCTTCTAACTGAAATGCTTCCACCTGACGTCACCGTAATCTGCAAAAGGCTGCGTCATTCACAAAGGAAGTAGGTACGCCATGAATAGGCGACATGGGTTAGTCACTCACAAATCGACAATGGACTAATTATGACTAAGTAGTTGTAACACCGAAAAGCAAAAACTCGAACAGCTTTTTTAACAAAACTGTATCGAATCCCGATCGATTTTGATATGACGTCATTCATAAGCGTTTATTAATAATAAAAAAGACGTCTCAAATACTCGTCAATATAATAATATTATATTTTCTTCCAAAACTGTTAATGTCGTAAAAGAACCCACAAAGTTTATGTGTGGCGTTATAGTATTAAGTAAATAAGCGAATATTGCGTTAAGTATTTTATTTATTTTATTTAGCAGTGCCCCAGATTTGATTAGCGTTTCTGTATTCGGGGATTGGTCTATTGGTTGAGTGAAGTAATTAGCTCGAATTCATTTTATACGAAGACATGACTTACTGCTGTTTAATTTATTACTCCACCAATTTCGAACTTTAATTTCGACAGTAATGCTCTTACAAAAATTTGGTAGACAGATACTAATAATAGATAGAGCTTTCTATTGATTAACGACCCGTGATATTAGCGGCTCAAATGTAAAAAATCGCCATTTTAAAACCAATAATAAATACGAAAGTTTTTATACGTCACTATCAATTTAGAAATATTGTAGGTTGCTAGTATTCTATTCAAGCGAATCACAATGTGTTTTTAGTGATTTTGGTCGGCTCCAAGAAGGATATTCGTGTGTGTTATAAACTTATATAAATAGGAATACAATAACCGGTAATGACACCATAAAACGGGATAATATACCCGTATAATAACAGTGTAAAGTATCTAATAGATTGCTTTGGATTGGGGTTATATCAGGGCACCACCAATCAGAGTTATTATTGATCTCGATTGAAATCTGTCAGTTAACCGCTTTTAGTTCTGTTTATACCGAGATGGATTCTGATTTTATTATAATTAATGTCTAACTTGTGTCTATGTAAATGTCTCAGAGTTCAGATGTTACTGATTTCGTTGTTGTAGGAGATATTTCAATTTCATCTGTAAAGATTTATGATTTTAAGATAGTAAGAAAACTGTCTACGGGTTGGAATCTGATAACTTCTGTAAGTAAACAAAAATTCCAAACTTACAAGGTATGATATGAATATTACCATAGATAACTATTATTATGGAAGCTAAGCAACGCTCGCAAAGATTATCGGATAAGCAAAATATTCCGAGAATTATGACTAAAAATTACTGTTTGCAAATGTCGTGAGAATGTCAGCTCCTTCTGCATTTCATAGGTATACACATCTTCTGACTCATTCTCTTAAAATTCTACTAGTAGTCACAGGTATAAGTAGGTATTTATATCACTTGGAGCTAGAGGAACCCACTTCTGCAGCAGTAATTACCTTTTTTACGATGGGAATCATTATCATTACTGAGAGGTTTCAGACTTCAGTATTATTTTCGACGCTTGGCCTTCTGGGCGAAACTGACAATGAGAACCCCGCTCTACGTTCACTCAAAGACTTGCTGCTCTCTGTTAAAGGCATTGGGAGTCTGGAACATCTTCACGGGACGCCGAAACCGATCATCGATTCCCACCAATAAACATTGTAAAATTACCCGAAAAAAAAGATTGGATGTGTGATCAAATATATCGAGTCTTCCATGCTTCGCAAGGCACGTTAAGCCGTTGCGCATTGGTCCCGGCTGCACCAGCAGTCCTTAATTCCCACCAATCCGCACTGGGCCATTGTGATGGGTTATGGGCATGGCACATTCTCCCTATATTCTTCAATCCATAGCGAAGGCCTGTGCCCCAGCAGTGGGACATTAAAAAGCTGGTGATGATGATGACCCGAAAATCTCTCGTGTTTACCTAACGACCTGTGACTGTGACCGTTATTTGTTAAATTATTAGTAGGTATAATGATGACAACAACCAACCACTTATTTGTTGCAATACAATGAAAATTACGTTGTGAATATGCAAAGTGGTGGACGGCCTAAGGAGATTACAAACAGGAACGGATGTCCAATTTCCGAGGCCCCTTCAACTGTGGCGCGAGTGGCAAGGGGTCAAGGATGTGAAATTGTTATTTGAATTTCGTTCTCCGGAATTCCCTCCGACTGATATTGAGAGACATTACGAATTCCCTCCGACTGATATTCGGATTTGAGAGCCATTGTAATGTTACAAGTATTTGGTGGATAGTTAAAATTTCTAAGGAAAATTGGGATCGAGTAGCAAATAATATTTTTAGTAATATATTATTATGTAAAATACAATACACTGTCAATATAGAGGAGTTCGATAGTGCAGTGACTTAGCGAGACCGACCTGCGATTGCGTAAACTAAGCAATATTCGCTAAGTCCGATCATTGGATCAAAAATGTATTGAGTTCCTCCGTGCTTCGGAAGGCTTGTTATGCGGTTGGTGCCGGCTGTATTTCTGTCTGTCTCCCAGCGGTGGGGACATTTAAGGTCTGGTAATAATAATGAAAACATTGTCACTAAATTGTTAAATGTTCTAATTCATTAATTCAATACCAACTAACGTAATGGTTCAACAGTTCAGTTTTAGAGTTAACAAAAGTCTACACACATATTTTTACAAAACTATACCAAGATAAAGCGAGCGCGTTAAACAAAACACCAGTATGAAGTTCTTATAATTAGATAGCGGTTAATTTCTCAACGATAAATGGAAGCGGCATGACGCTTCGTATCTGCGTTGTGTTATTTATGTAGCCAGATCTGAGTGTGGGGTAATGCTTTAGCCCTTGTGTTTATCTGGTCCTCCTGGTATATCTCACTAGTGTTTTCATTACTTAGATTGTTTTTTTAAATAACATTAATGGTCTTGTTGTTCTAAGAGTCAGCCAGAACAGCTATAAAAGTGAGAGTTTTGAAATATAAAGCACTCTTGTTATTGTCTCTACAATGGCTGATCACTGTGAAAACAAATTTTGAACAGTGAAAGTTGTAGTACACAGTATACTACTGGCACTTAATCCGCGGAAGTTACGAAATGCTTCATCCAACGAAACATCGCGTAATGTTTTTTTGTTTTACAGCTGAACTACACTTTATTGTGTTGGAAATGAACTCTGGCGCTTTTGAATTGTCGTAATTTTGCTTAGGCATTAATTATGTTTTCGTATTGAATACCCCGTTTTTTTTAATTCATGCATTATTATGAATAACATGGGAACAGGGCAAGCAAATAATGACGGTAAATGTTCTTTAATATACGAATAGATAGAGTTCTCTTCCTGTCTTTACAAGGCTTGAATTCCTATTAGGGTTAGTACAACTAAGAAGAAGTGTCTTCAGGTACTGCTAGGCCCGAATGTGTTAGGTGGGCGAGGTTATCAGCACAATATATATTTATTTCGTATAGTGTTTAAAATTAGCCATACAATGCCACTATTTTGGTATTGCGGTCTCTCTGTATATTTAGTGAAGCAAGAAAGCATTGTGACATTCTAGCCACTATCCGGTATCTTCGCGGAATTTCCTCGTTCGCTTTATGCAACCAGTGAATTTGCAATTCTAGTCACAGCTATCTCCAGTAGTAGTATATCCACTGACGGTCACACAGTAAGTGCATTACTCTTAATGTTATCTTTGTCTGCCATCAGAATAGTTTTGCTAACAGGAGCCCTGTAGGGTTAATGGATGCCAAGTGCCGTATCACAGCACAGTGCTTTTAACTCTTTATATTGTACGTAGAAGCGAGCTAAGAATTTCGGATGTGTTTTGCCAAATTGATTTTATTTTAGAAACGTCTGCGAAATATCGTTTGAACGCTGTTTTACGCCAAAGAGTTCCAATTGCGATTGCCAAAATGTTTATTTCAATATTATTACGCAATATTTTGGTGTCATGCTCTGTTAAAGGGATCTTCGTTAATTTCTAGGATAAGATGGTTTACAAGAATTCTTATTTTATTACATGTCGGCATCTATTTATACCGGTTCGTTTTATAGTATTGTCCTCTGAGAATCTTTTAACGGACCGTGGCGGATACGTCATGGAATTGTTCAACCATTCGAAAGTAACAATGTACGCCTATGTTGAATCGAATTTAAACCGTTCGGTTTTTATATATACTTGATATAATACTTGTTGTGTATTACATTGCGGTGGTGGTGCGGCGATATGTAGAATAAAGATTATATACATTTTGTAGATATTGTTCTTTCGTCTTCTTTTCATATAAGTCCCAATACACATTTTTTCGTGTTATCTTAAGTACATTCGTTATGTTTGTAAGTAGTTAATGTTGTTAGAGGAATAATATTAGCTTTATCAATTGAAGGTTAAGTAGTTTTATGTTACTCATCGCTTTGCAGTTGTGTTGTAAGTCCTATTAAGATAAAATCCGTTGGTTTTATCACAGCTCACGTGATTGCAGTTCCAATAAGTTTTATTTTAGATAAATCAATTTATCTAAATAAATATTCAGTGATATAATATAATACTTTAATTATAGCATCTCTTATCTATTTTAGTTATCATAAACGTTGTTTTATATTTAGTTGGAGAGTTGAATTGATAAGGTCGTACGAATGTCGAATGAATGTCCGAGCACAAAGTTAAGCGACAATTTAGCTCCATTGTGGCCTGAATGATTTAGATGCTTGAACTATCGTAAATAGAAACTATAAATATCTGGTGGCGTTTAAATTCAAACAAGCGTCGAAAATCAGTGGATTGTTTTGCATCGTTTTGAATAAAGTTTAAAGTGTTCTAATCTGCTTCCGGTGTCTATACCGGTTTGATAATTTAATTTCATTGACTTTCCCGTTTCAATTGTCTCTTTTAATAAATAAAATAATGACTTGAACTTTATCTGACGTCATATTTACGATACTAAATAAAGGTAAGGACCGAACGTCTACATAGACCTACGCACTCGATCGAATTTATTTAAATATTCACCACTGATATTTATAGCTGGGTGTAGCCTGAGCAGTATTTCCTGGTAATATTGGTACTTAACTTAAATAGCCAAATCGAAAGTTAATTTGACAAACTGTCGCACAGCGTTGTGGGATAGCGTGTCATGGCACAATTAATACATTGTTGTTCATAGCACCTATTGTTGAAATTCCTTTGATTTAATGTCACATTGATCTATATTGTGAAATTAATGGAGTAATGGTAAATAATGAACCTTATTGTGCCGTGACAGTCGCTAACAATGTAAGAAAAGAGAACGTGAGATAAAATCATATGATGCTTAAAACACTAATCGTTGTGCTAATCTTTTGAGGTGCTTATTGTTTTTTCTTGTACAAAGTCACCATATTGAAATCTTAAAATATTTGGAAATATTATTTTTACTTGCTCTTTGTCTAGTTCGTTTGAAATTTATTTATAATACGGTTTGGTATAACTACTTGAGTATATCATGATCGTCATCTTCTTGCCATGTTCCCATGTTATCTGTGATCATCACGCCATCTACTTTCTTTTGATTCATATCATCTATCACACCGGAAAGGTGCTACTGTTAGTAATGAATGAATCTACAGAAAAGTGATGTAAAGGATGCTAAGTAATTGGAATGATAATCTAATCCATACTGGTCCAGGTCTAGGTGAGGTTTTACTGCTTTCTTTGGGTATGCTCAAATGCTGTTGTTGGTGTGGTGGCCTATTCTCTACCATTTGGGTTCTTCAATTTGCTTATTCACATTCACCAGGCAATCTCTTTTAGTCGACTTTACGATACCCTTTGGTTGAGTTGGGACTAGCACAATTTGCATTGTTTTGCTCCCAACCCAGGGGAGATAGGCGATTGCAACTTCAGAACTGAGTATATTGTAATCTTGTTCAGACTGTTTATCTCTTGACCTCCGTTATAATTTTACCTAACTGGAATAAAAATAAAAAACGAGTATTAAGTAAGTCTCGAATTTCACAACTGTAAAGCTATTGTGAAAAATTTACAATTTCGCAAATTGTTCTTACTTGTAAGTATAATGTATGCTTGCTTGTAGTGTTATGTTCACATACCATGATGTGGTCGAAACTCGTTACCTAATACATGGCACATTCTTTCTTCACTTTCTTGATTACGAAATGTGATATCGTGCGTGCCGCAACGACATTTTCACACAAATTTAATTATGTATATCGTCTAGACTTTCATATTATGCAGCTGAATATTGTTGCTCGTTTCAGCCTATACGTACAATCACTACTGAAGTTGTGTACTCAGTAAGAATCCTTCGTTAAACACTAAGTTTGTACTGAAAACAAAAGTGACTTGATTATTAGGTAGTAGTCCTTAAAACAGAAAAACTTAGTATCTATAACAATCCTATCGTTATGGTTCTTCGCTTTCTAGCCTGTGAGTTATTTCACGGGTTGCAAAATTTACAGCAGCTGTTTTGTCATTGAGGACTTTATTTTAAGAGGTCTGTTTTAGGCGCTGCGATTCTAGATCTGTATTTACTTAATCAAGATATCACAATGTGTACTTTTTGCTAAATAAAACATTTGTGATTTTGTTTCCTTCATTATTAACAGGTCCTGCTACACTAGTTGCTCTTGCGTCTGTTCTTCTGATCCACTTAAATCTAAATAGGAAAAAAGGTCATTTGATCATCTTGAATTAAAAAAAACGAACTCAAATCACCCAGAATATTCTATCATTATCAGTAATACACTTCTCTGGTTTTTGTACGATCATGTACCATATGTTAGTCAGTATCATTGTAGAGTTATTTAAATACTGATGTTTCGTTAGTGTGTTTTGTTATCGCTTTTATTTTATACACATAATTATATTATTCATTTTGCAAGTGGCTGTTCTGGGAGGCAGCATGTGTTCAAATACTATGTAAGTGTTCATTGAATTTTCAACATTGCGCTTGACCTTGTGTTGGCGAAGATTGAAGAATTTTCTGTCTTCGGTTACACAGTATGTTTGCGTGCATTGAAATAAATCTAATTCATCTTTTGACTTAAAGTCCACTCATACAGAAAAATATAATAATGATTGATTTACTATAAATACTAACTTTAATAGGGTTGTTTTCTATCTGTAATGTTTGTCAAATTTAAACTGGTCCTTCAACAGTTTCACTGTATATGAATATGGCGTCTTTGTGTGTATTGAAAAGATTCAAAAGCTTGAAAGCCTACACAAGACTCCCACAGATTTCAGCTCGAGCGTGTTAATATTTGCTTCCCATTTGCGCAAGTGTAGGGTCAGCCAAATGTAAATAGGCCTTGGTCGTTAGTGTCGAGAATTGTGGCATCATCAAGGTCACACTGCTCTCGTATGTTTTGTATGTTTACTTACCGTGTCACTATCGTGTTATGTTGTGTTATCTGTGACTCCGGTATTTTTATTGCTCTGACCGATTAATATTAATATGTCTTTATCATTTGTAACTTCCGTTTATCAAGGAAATTGGGAAGTACAATTTTTGGTAACACTTTAATAAATTTAATTTGCAAAGAAAAGGAGTTCGGTAATTTATTTTTCTAACATTTGGTTATTTTATTAAACAATTTGGGAAAAATTTTTATTTACGTGCTAAAATTTTATTATTTGTCAATAATTTTACTGCAGCCGTGATACGGAGAGACTAAAGAAGCCATGTGTCTGTACTTCTGCTCACATTCACATTCATTTTTAGTTAACTACAGCCGAAATATTTGTTATTTATGTAGTACGATCTAGAGGCAAACGGGAGCTTATAGCGTCTAAGGATTTGTCAGTATGTAGACGACTAGACAGGCTTGGTATTTTATTAACCTAATGACTTGTTTTTTTATCAATATTTGCTAGTTTTATGTAACTGTTCGTTTGTTTGAAGATTTATGCTGTAGCGTCATTAAAAGCTAATTTTTAGTTTTTATGTAACTAGTTTACTCAGAGTCTCAGACCAAAGATAACCTTGGCATTAGCTTTATTATTGTATTAACTAGTATAATTAGCAGCACGACAATTTTTAGCCTTGGCGCTGTAAGTGTTTTCGTGAGTCAACGTGCGTCTCATCGGCTGTAAACTTTCCTCGGACGGTATTTTAGGAGTTTGGTCGTAAAATGTTATAGGTTCTGTTTTATTACTATAGTAGCGAAAGGAATTTTAATAAAACTCATGGGCAGTGGTAAGTTCTGTCGCACTAATAAGCTTTAAATATTCATGCCTATTTATTCCCAAAGAGCAGTTTCAGCCGCTGGAGAGATTGGGATGCTGACAATTGTATTATGCTCTGTCGTCACTACACGGCTTCTAAGCTTGTAAGAATAAATTTATTTTCTAGTGAACATACCAGATAATATTGCTGTCAAAATCATCACGAGGCTTTCTTCAACTGGCAAACGAAACTATGGTATCGTTTGGAAATACCTACATTTTCATTTGTCTTCTCTGGAGTGATTTCCCTATACTAAGAAAAATTATAAAGTAATTGTAGACGGGTCTTATAGTTAGGGAGCGTACACAAGTACTAAACTTTTACTTAAAATAACATTTATTTGTCAATATTTTATGATTTGCCTTTATGATTTGTGATATGACTACTAGTAATATTAAACATTCTACTGCTGAAAGAGAATGTTTGATAATAAATTCTAAAACTACTCGATAAGGAAGTACGCCTGTAACCGAATAAATCATTCAATTAGTTGTACCCGGCGGCATCTTCCACGCTGCTCTTCTAATCTAGTATCTACGGCTCGGTGTCTAGATCAGTATTGGAATGTGTTATCGTCTTGTCTGCTAATCTCGCATCGCCTTGCGTCAGACCTTGCCATTCTCACGGTTGAGTCGTGTCTTCTCGGTTTGGAGACCAAACCCGAGCGGAGTTTGGGCAAATTGTTTTGCAACCTGAAACTGTCATGGGGCACGGATAACTGTTGTTAGAATGGTGACATCCTTACGTGTATCGCCGGAGTCGGATGTCATACTCAATGCTTTGCATATTTATAAATGTATCTGGTAACGCAGCGCTTATTAAATTTCAAAAGCTAGTTTTTTATTCGTTGTTATTAATTTTACTTCTTGAATAACGTAAGATTGACGGATTGGTAGATCAAAATGGTTTTTAAGGAAGTAAACCTTATCCAATTGGTTGACGCAATGACGGCCGCCTTGGTCGAATGCTCAGGTTGCTGGGTATTGGCCAAGAGGTCCCGGGTTCGAATCCTGGTAGGGGCAACTTTGTGATGACCACAAATGTTTGTTTCCGAGTCATGGTTGTGTATATGTTTATGTAGTATATTTTCAACATTTATATACATAATTATATTAAAAATATGTCCGTCATCTAGTATCTATAACACAAGTGCTTAGGCTACTTACTTTGGGGTAGATGATAGGTGTGAGTGTAAAAATATTTATTTAATTATTATTATTATAAATTAATATTGTTATGGTTGTCTGTCTGCAGTTAAGTGAGTCAAAGCGTGGTTTAGTTGAATGACCTTTAACAACATTGCCTTTTATATTACACCTCTACCGTAAAACATTTTGAACGCATAACAATATATTGGACCAAACCTAAACAAGATACTGCTAAAGGGAATGTCTTTAAGAACTCGCAAGGTTTTACACAAAAGTTCCAGTCACTAGTAAGCTGTTTTCCCTTTTGAGTTTATAGTGAGAGTGGTTGACGTCAAATGGTTAGTAGTAGCAACTGTGGATACTTGGTCTAAGGAGTATTTTATATTTATGTAGTGTTTCACTGGATTATGATGTATAACAAGAATGTCAGAAAGAAATCGTTTTGCTGCAATTTAATTGATATTCTTCTTAACGCTTAAAATTTTAATTCCTCTTTATATTTGATGCAATACTCTGCTATAATCTACTTATAATTATCGGTGTCAATATTGATTAGACTGAATTTCAATCTACCTACCTACCTAGTCTGAGACTGTCTACTTTTTTCTGCAGCTAATTCGATAGCGTATAAAATATGGTGATGCTATCTTTGCACGCAGTGGAGCATAAATTTAATGTTAGGTTTCCTATCACCGTTTCATTCATTTCTTGTCTGCAAGTAACATTATAATTTGACCACGGGGCGTGCAATGCAAGAGTAAATGGGGGTCTATATTTTATTTCCGCTGCTTGTGCAGTACAATAACTACCTAATACCTGATTGAAATCCGATAGCTGGGTTTGCAGATCAGCTATTCGATTATGAAGGCCAACATGTTAATCGAGTCAAAATTACCGCAACCAATTCTATAGGTGCTATTGAATAAGAAACGAAGAACAACGCACTCAAAGTATTGACAGCTTAGAGCGGGAAGTTGAATAAAACAATATCTAATTTCAAAGTTGAATGTTTGAGATTTTAATTTTGATTCTGCCTACTGCTGGCTGGCAAGTATTTTACAAATTGGTTTTGTGCTAGTTAAAAGACGTAAATTATTTTCTTTATACTTGAGGACCGTACTTTTCGTCTTTGCATTCTTCTTATTTCTTGTCAATATGCCAAATATTGCTCTTGCAGTCGTATAACCATTCACGCGATCCATTCACCCCAGCTTTTCCTTTGGTCTATAGATTATAGAACATCGCACACCCTTAATACTATCTATGCTACCATAGTCATACCAATTAACTGTGGTGCTATTAAAAATCGTAATTGTTATTTTTTTTTTTTCCCATACAAATTGTTCGATCAGAAGAACGAATTAAATGGAAAATTCGAAATGATTTTTTTTGCAATTAAGGTTTTTGTTTTGATATCACCATAATATTCTTTATGACTCAGTTAGCATAGGTAGCGTTCAGGGTGTGCGTTATTTCTGTTACATGTTGTAAATATCCCGCCTTATCCATCCACACTCATATACATTATCTTCTGCGTCGTCACAACGTAAAAAAATGTTTTCTTCAACTCCGGGGAATGTTCTAAGACTTCGCACATTATTTATGTCAAAGGTTATCGTGCGCCCACGCAGAACCTTTCGAAACGAGCGAACAGGTTGATCTGCGCTTCCCACACTAACTTGTAATCTGCGCATGTACACGTTCCGATTGACAGAAGGTCAGCTATGCACAATGGAATGCCATAAACAATACACAATAGATGGGTAGCAGGCGTGGCTTGAATACATTGCATATCGATGATTTTGATTGATGAGCGACGCGACGGCATAGCCAGGCATAGTGCGCGTTGTTTTGATGACGAAATTGCGTGTAGCTATGCGCTGTATCACTGTTGGTAACCGTGCTTGTTCAAAACGGGTCCTTAGGTCTGGTTTTTAGATGCATAGTTATCTCAAACAATTGTTAAATTTTTTTATTATAATGGTTAAATATTAGACTGATATTTCATTCCCCTCCTAGAAAGATACTGCGATTTTATGTGCCCGATAGATGGCAATAGGCTCGCCATGTACATGGGACCTATAACTTAATTGGCGAAAAGTGGGTGTTTAATTCACCTCTGCCTTCCCCTTCGGGGATATAGGCGTGATTTATGTTTTTAACCATTAGTAACAATTGGTTGAGTAACTATGCTTTAAAAAACCATCAATCATTTTACATGACTATAATTGGCAATTCATTGTTATTCCAATTAAAGTCATGTTTCTTATCAGCATGTATTTTTATCCGTTAAGTAAAGGCTTCACTGAAAGTTTTTGTTATCGTCCGACGCTAATAAACAATTTTTCGCATACATAATCTGTGATGTGAATCCATTGAACTACTATTACTAGCGTAGTGAATCACGTTTTTTACGATCGTTCCCACGTGAGTTATACTAATTTTTTTTTAATAATCTATGTGTAATGTTACTATTTGATGTACCTAGTTACCATATCGACTGTAGAGCAAAAAAATTATGCGAACACTTTTTTAAATTATGCGAACACTTTTTTATGCCCTTAATTTTATGCACATAAATATTTAGTCAAGTCAAGGCTACGTTTTGGGTTAAATTCTCAAACTCATTCTATTTGATCACATTCTGTGTATAAGATTATACAATTCTGCGGTCGATAGATATAATAGGTGTGTTGTTGGTATTTTAAAGTTAAACTTAAATCAGTTAAGTAAACTTACCGCAGTTTCCCTTTACGACTGTTATTTTATTATTTCTATCCTCGAGTCGTCGAAGAAGTTTTTACCTCATTCCCTAATATTATTACATTTTACCTACAACTGCTTACACTCGTGCCGAGCGCAAGCTAAAAACAAAGCTTGACGTATGACTCGTTACATATTTGTTCAGTGGATTATATGGTGGCGGTACTGTTTACCGTTGTCATTTACAATATTGCATAGCTTTTAATGTGATTATGACGGCATTTGCCAATTTAGCTTTGTACCTACATGGTGTCTCGATGGGCACAGTAGGATTGTTGGATTCTTAACATTATTTAAGAATAATATTATAATTACTGCAATGGATTATGTAATGTACCAGTTTGATTCTTCCGTGCTGGCCTGGTAGCGAAAAAATTATGTAGAATGTGCCAGCCCTGCCTCACTCTAGGGGTGTCGCTAAATTCGGCTACGGGAGATTGTCATGTCCGGTGTAGATCAATAAGCACCTTAGGGCCGAATGGTGAAGGGCAAGCCAACCAAGCACCAACAGCATACCCATCGAGGTTAGGTGTCAGGCAGGCGGCCAGAAACTTTTCGTTTTGATGGATGATATGAAATAAAAGAGAGTGAAGGTTCGATGACGTCTGGCCGACACTAAGGGCTTGTTTCACAATCGACAAGTAAGTTCTAAGTAGCTTACTTCGCAGATCATTTGACAGTTGTAATATGAAATATATGTAAATTGATCTGCAAAGTAAGCTACTTCGAACTTACTTTTCGATTGTGAAACAGGCCCTAATAGAAGGAAGATATACGTACTGCGCCGACCTCAACTTATGACCATTACGACATTGTATTCTAAGTTTATTACATCAAGACTTCCTTTTGCATGCATGCAATTTTTACTAGTATTTAAAAAATATCTTTTGTGTTCAAGAAGCGTATCTATGGTATCAAATTATTGTCTTTCATGTCAAAAGATGTGCACATACATAAACTTTAGAGTGACGGCGAGACCGAGACGTAATATTTAACTAGTAATCTCGAGGCGCCATCATTGATTAATGCTTAAGTCAAGTCAGATAATTAACTAAACAATTCAGTTCATAATTATATTGTGCTTAAGTCCTTTGTGTGTGAGAACGGAACGTTGATAGTGCCGGTAGTTGTATCTATTTGAATATAACGTTGTCTCATGCGTTGTCGGTCTTATGATTTATTGTTAAGATAATTTTAACAGGTACTCTTCCTGCCTACTACAATTATCATTACCTCATGATAATTGTAGGATTAAATTCTTATATATTATGTTAGGTCCCATGTAATAAGGGGCGAGTCTTTTATTGCCATCTAAAAGGCACTATGTGAAGTGTAAAAGTGTAGCAGTATATTGATAGCTGATATAAGAGAAATTATGTCTTTACCCATGTACATATCTCCCCGAGGGTGAGATGGGGGGTGGTGATTCCTTAATAATCTAATTGAAATATTGTTTCGAATCCAATAAAATATCCGGATTCGGAGAAGTTGTTGTAAGCTTTAATACTTAACCCAGTTAAGCACTATGTATTTAATTTAAACAGGCACTGTTTTGTCAAGATAGCGTGGGCTTCACGAACGACTTTTACATAATAAAGCCTAGGTGGTAACTCGACCATAATCTTCAAGTCGGCCACAATTTTTATTCAATTCATGCATTTGTTGCAATTCAATTGTTGCATGTGTGACACTGTTGTAAATCTATCTTATTAATTATAACGGACATACTTGCCGTTTAGTATTGTTTTCCATTATTCCATACAGGACATTAAAAGTATTAAAACTTTATTGGTATATGGCATATTGTATTGGGGCCCCAAAAGTAATTAGTTTGTGACCGAGTTGCGTAATCAACCGAGAAGCCATCCAAAGCGCAATTAAAGGAGAAAGGGGTCGAGTAGATATTCTATTTAAGAACAATGACACGGTGTATTTAGTGTGTAGTTTATAGTTAGTAATTCTCTCTGAATTATCAGAAGTTCTATCTGGGGTCGGCGCAGTATGGTTCCTCTTCCATTAATATTGGTCAGACGTCATCATCCTATCCACTCCCTTTTGACTCATATCATCCATCACACCGGGAAGGTGCCGTGGATGTATGCATGTGTAAAAAAGAGACAGAAAGAATCATATCGATAGACCTATGAACTGAGAGAGTGATTGAAATGACAACATTGCAATGCAAATACTGCTCAAGGTTTTGGCTTAGGATTTACAGCCGGCCACTTGCCTGACACCATCCTTTTTGGGTATGATGTTGTTGGTCCTCCCTCCACCATTCTGGTGCTACTATGTGCTTATTGGTGTAAACTGATGAATTGCATCCCAGACTCTCCCCTCCTCTAGGGCTGGAGGGACACCGAAGTGTTCTAGCGGGTATTCCCGGCACACAGGCCAGTTAGCAGCTGGTATGGTGTGTAAACTGCATTCCAATAGTTTATCGGAGTACTCCGGGCAAGCCCTTAGTCGATACCACACCACCCAGTGTCAGTTTTGCGACACCCCTGAAGTGAGTCGGGGTTGGCACATTCTTTAAATTTTTCGCTCCCATGCCAGCATTGGACTTCTCGTAATTAAGACACGAGCTCAACTGCACCATTCAATTAGCAGTCACCTGTTGCGGGTCGCGCTGATAGCCATAATGCATGCGCGGGAGTCGCTTACGTGCGCAGCGCGCATTTGCGCGTACCACTGCGTGCCATGCGCCGAACTCTGCGTCTGAATGTGTCTGAAGTTCTCACGTTTTGACTTTGAGCGTTTTGTTCGCAATATTAGCGATCACTTTAGTCGATGTATAGTCGGTTCGAGTCCTCGTAGGGTCAAATGTTTGTGTGGTGAGAATAAGTATTTGTTCAAGTCATAGTTCTAGTTGGTTATTTATGTTTTATGCATTATACTTTTTGTCAAATTTGTATAATCTAGATTCTATAAGACTAGCACTGTAGCTGCTTATTCTAGACTAGATGGTAGATGTGAAAGTCATAAATATTAATAACGTAATTAATTAATATTTTTGTATAGTTGGCATCTTAATATTATTATAATTGGTTGGTTTTGAACATAATATTTTGCACCTATAGTTTTCTATTTTTAATAATTTCATAATCCAAAGAACTTATTATTTTGTTCTAATCTCTTTTCTAACTAACCTTATAGTCAAGGGTATATTTTCTAATTCAATTTGTATGCCTTGTATGATTTCATAGACATACATATTACATACCATTCCTAAATTGGCAAGCATTTTAGTTTGCGTGCAATGTGTGTTGCATGTGGAATGTTTGACGAGCTAAATCGAAATTTGTTTGTTGATCATACACGATCTAGTCGAAGGCTTTACTTTAATCAGAAATAATGTTCGAATGTGCCATAGAATGCGGACAACTGGTGAGACTATTTCTAGAGTTGGAAAAGACAATTTTGGGTTCTGTAAGCGCTTCTGATTGGAAAATCCATGAATGTATGATGTAGTGCAGACCAGGTATATTAGTTATTAGTGGTCGCCCGCGCCGCGGCTTTGCTCGTAGTATTTTCGGTTATTATATAGCCTATTAGCCTTCCTCGATAATTGGACTATCCAACACAAAAATAATTTTTCAATTTAAACCAGTAAGTAGTTTCTGATATTAGCGCGTTTAACCAAACAAACTCTTCAGCTTTATAATATTAGTATAGAAGTATGGGTTTGATGATAAAAGAAAATGTTGAGTGGTAATTTAAGGGTTTGGTCATCTTACGAGAAGGGACAAAATGCACCTGACCAATCGAGCAATTAACATTAACGTTAATGAATGTAGAGGTAGAGAGAAACCGCAGAAAAAAAATATGGATTTTGCGAGTGATGTCTTCAATGTGAAGGGAGTGTCTGATGATAAGACCATTTAGTAAGTAGGAATGTATAGAATGAGGAACCAGACATGCTGCACCGGTTGCGAATAAAATGGGCCCAGGACAGTAGGATGATTTCATTTAGAGGAATAATATTACGTTTAACGTCTCGGGTGAGCGTTTTGGCGCGTGTTCAAAGGTCTACACGAGTATTTAGTAAATGAATCAGGGGAAGTTTGAAAGTAGCGCCATTGAGAGATTGTGGAGGGAGTGGCTTGGATTGTTTGGTCATGGTATGCGAAGAGATGAAAGCTATGTTGGCAGAAGAAAGTTAGATACACAAACGTGGAAGGACGTAGGAGAAGAAGACTAAAGAAAAGATGAACGGATTGTGTAAAGGAGGGTATGATAGCGAGAGGAGTGGATGAGAAATTGGTGAAGGATAGAGAGGAGTGGAAGAAGAAAACATGTTGTGCCGACTCTGCCTAGAGCGGGAGAAGGGCCGGAAGAAGAAGAAGACCTAATATTTTTAACTTAAATGCTTCATTAGGAACATTTCGTATAAAAAGAAGCTAACAAAAAAGAGTTATAATATTATACAATAATTCCTTCCTCCGCACAAAATACCTCCGGTTTTTCCCTGAAGGACTAGCTAGGCAGAGGTGTTTTGAATACACACATCACTAGCTATGTTTGGTTAGGTCTCATGTAATACAGTGCCTATTGCCATCTACTGGGAATGCTAATCTTAGTATTGTTAACGGGTGTAGAAACGCTGATGTCCATTCCTCATCATGTTTATAATCCTCGGGAGAGATAGGGGTGGTGAAAATTCTTTATTATGCTTTACCGGCACCGGGCGTTATAAATCTATGCATTTATATGCAAAGCACTATTTAAAGTAATGGAACTCAACAACAAAGTTATCCGTCGAGTCAAAAACCAAGATGTCATCGCTAAAAATACACTGCGTTTGCGCGCTGCATGATAATGGAAAGGAAAACGAATTATTATGTGCTCATTGGCATTCGGGAATGATAATGCTTCAAAAATTAATGAGTTGTCTGGGAATGCAACATATTTTTCATGTCAGAAACCATATTAGATGATTGTAAAACTATAATAATAATTTATGGTTTTGTAAACTTTGTTTGATTTTTGTTATTATCAGTATCTACTTACCAATTATTTGCTCATGCTTATAAATAGGAGCTCGCTAGCGCAGTGCATAGCGCGCCAGGCTTGCGATTGCGTAAACTAAGCAATGTTCGCTAAGGCCGGTCATCGGATGGCTGACCAGAAAATGATTATCTCGAGTTCCTCCATGCTTCGGAAGGCACTATAACCCGTTCCCGGCTGCATCTGCAGTCGTTAATACCCACAAACCCGCACTGGGCCAGCGTGGTGGACTATGGCCCAATCTACCTATATTCTTCCATCCATAGGGAAGGCCCGTGCCCGAGGAGTGGGGACATTAAAGGGCTAGTGATGACAGCTATTATCAGTCAAAGGAATGGAATGAGGCCAACATTTCACCAGTTTTGTAGGAGTATTTTAGATCCCACGTAGGGTAATAATTCTCATTCCTTATCTATTCATTTTATATATGTAATGGAATTTCAATTGTGATTGAGATCACGTAGTCTTTGTCACGATTCCATTTTAACATAATTTACTCATTGTAATACCTTTAATAAAGCAGGTGTTCTTGCTTATATGCGCGTGCGTAATCTTTGTTAATTATACGTAATGTAACAGAATACGTGTGTCTGTGGTACTTAAACTGTTTTGTTATGTTATATACAATAGTACCTACAACTGTTACCTCAATACAATATTGTATTGGTAAATATAGACAAATATGTACCTACCTATATTTGGTAAATAAGGTTAGCGATAGCTTTATAATATTTGTTTACTGATATATTCCCGCCCGAATTAGTACTTGCATCATTAGCAAATTATGTTTGTGTGAACGGTATTCGGAAGAATCGTACCTACTTGTTTATATGTGTATGTCGGCTCCTCGTCAGGGTTCATAGTAATAAAATCACGTGATAACTCCACAACTTGTATTTCAGTCAAAACACAACCAAGATTAGTACAAGAATAATGCAAAAATGGCGGTTCACAGTCTATTTATAGAACTGATACAAGTACAACTCTTAATTATTTCAACAAATTAAATATCGTTAACATAAATTGAGAACTTCTTGTAAATGCAAGCAAACACAATTTAAATTAGTTTAAACAGATTAAATAACTTTTATACTCCTTATTTATTTTATAAAATAAAATGTTACTTTTACGGAAACTCGCGAAAGGCGCTAAAAATAACATCTCTAAATCCAACTCAATAAATCGAAACAATAATTTAAACATAATAAAATATTTATAAACTAATTATGAAAGCTGTTTTATAGTTAACTAATTTGTAATTAATATTTTACACTAATTAAACAAAACCATTTTGATCTCTCAACTAAAAACGTTCGAATTAAATAAGAAGTTTAATCACTATAACAATTAGACGAATGACAACCTTAAATTTAATAATGGATTGTTTACACTTCTTTTTTTACAACAAAAATAATATAGAATAATTAAATAATATTTAAACATGTTATTGGCATCGTTTGAATAGTAACAGCTTCTGTAGGCGCTAGGTGGCGCTCTGTTTGCGAGAAATAACAATAAATGCTTATAGATGTCGCTGCCCGCCATGAATTAATTATTATTTTAATAAATTATTTTCAATATTTGTTGTCAACCAAATTATTGGATAAGTATAATAAATTTTACATTTTTATTTATTCATATTTGATTAAAAATAACAGCGCCCATACGGCCATACTGACTCAAGCGCGTTCTCTGCGCTTTACTAATTCCCAATAACAAGTTTTATAAGAAATTACAGTTTTATTTCAATAATATCTAATTAAATTTATGTCATAAAAATATAACGATACACCGCTTAGTTAAAATGACACAGTAATTGCATTGAGTTATGAACATCAATCAGCAAACAACAGATTCCCCAATCAAATAACCAATAAATTATAATTAATCATTAGTAACTCATACAAATCCAGGCATTACCCATTTTGGGACTTAGCCAATAGGCATCACCCATCCTGGGATCTAGCCTCGAACAGACGTCACCCATCCTGGGATCTAGCCTTCAAGACCGGGATAAGGATACGCATGGTGGCCAGCCAGCGTTTAAGGATGGATCTTTGGATTGGTTAAAAATAAAAGAAATATAGAACAAAAACAGCATAAAGTTACAAATTAGCTGCGGAAGTTGACGCATTTAAATTCACCGGTATATTTGAACAGTCCGTTTCGGAGGTAGTGTCGTTTAACTCTACAGGTTTCTGTTCAGAATCATTACCATTTGCCCATACGGTCGAATCCTCTGAATCACTATCAAAAGGGTCATACTGAGCCAAAGGTGCAGGGCGTAGAGATTCGTGACTAGCGATCTTTTCTGAACAACCACGAAGATTAACATGTTTGATTTTATATCTATCATTGGGTAAAACTTCTAATATTTCCATAGGACCTTCGAATTTTGGACCTAGTTTAGTTGTATGACGTTCATGACGTCGAAAAAGAACAAAATCTCCTACTTTGTGAGGTTGTATTTTAGCTTTTCCTTTATCAAAACGTGTTTTGTCCTGAAAGGATCGCTCGTCCATCCTATTTTTACATTCTAAGCGCAAGGAATCAAGATTTTCAGTCATTTGGTCATCATCAATTTGTATTAACTTAATACAAGGCGGTGAACATTGCTTCCCAAATAACAACTCCATGGGACTTTTCCCTGTAGTTTTTGAAACAGTACAGTTTATTGCAAGCTGGAGTTCTTGGATAGCCTGATGCCATGGTTTATTGACCTCAACAACAGACATATTGTCTTTAATGATTTTCATAATACGCTCTACCTGCCCGTTCGCTCTGCTAGCACCCTTTGCAACCACGTGATGTTGAATACCATAACTTTCACAGAAATTTTTAAATTCAGTCGCGGTCATGCTTTTATCTTGGTCAGTAATAAGACGTGTTGGTGTTCCAAAAATACTAATCAAATTTTGAAAGCATTTAATTGCAGTTTCGGTAGTGCGGTCATTTGTATAAATCATATGAACATATTTAGTGAAGCCGTCTATGAAAACAAAAGCATATTCTGCTTCATTTCGTTTTCCATTCATTCGACCTGTAATATCACCGTGAACAGTGTGGAAAGGAATTGCTACTTTGTTAATAGGATGCAATGAAATTTGTTGCGCTCCAGAAATACCTTTACGAACTCTACAACTAACACAGTTTTCAATGTATTTCCTAACCAAACGAGACATGCTAGGAAACCAATATTGTTCTCGTATTTTTGCTAAAACCTTTTCCCAACTAAAGTGTTGTAAAGCATCATGATAATGATTAATGAGATTCCATCTGTAACTACGAGGGACTATGATCAATTTAAGTGTTTTATTGTCGATTTGTATTTTACGCCTCAACAATTTATCTGCAGAAATAACATAAGTGTCGGCAATAGTTTGAGGTATGGCGTCACTATTGAGTTGCTCTACGATTTTGCTTAAAATAGGATCGCGCTTTTGCTCTATTAGCAACCAGTTATGATCAAGGGAAACTGAATTCACTGATAATACAATTGCTTTATCAGTTTTCCCACCATCGCAGTGATTACTATTAACAGATTTGTAGGTAGAGACAGGGTTACGACTGAAATAATCTGCGTGAGCAAGACGGTCGCCTTTACGGTATTCTATTTCGAAATTAAAATTCTGTAAAAATGCCCAGTATCGATGAACTCGAGGAGTCAATTCTCTCTTATGTCGGGACGCTTTTAGAGAGTTACAATCGGTAACTACAATGAAAGATCGGCCATGCAGAAAATGCCGAAAATGTTTGATTGCTTTCACCACTGCGAGAGTCTCTAATTCGTATGAGTGATATCGACTCTCACAGTTGGTTGTTCGTGCGCTGTAATAGCCAACAACCATAGGATTTTTATTTTGTCTTTGAATTAAAACTGCACCGTAGCCTATGGAACTGGCGTCCGTATGAAGTTCTGTCGGTAAATCTGGGTTAAATATTGTCAAAAGAGGGGAAGATGTTAATCGGTCAATAATTTCTTGCCTTGCAAGAGAATGACTTTCGGTCCATTTGAAAGGAACATTGTTCTTTGTGAGTTCATATAGAGGGGCCATTATTGTTGAGAAATTAGGGACAAATTTCCTAAAATAGCCAGCCAAACCATTGAACTGCCTGACTTGTTTAGAATTTTTAGGTACTGACGAACTTACTAAAGCTCTTATTTTATTTGGACTTGGTTTAACAGTGCCATTTTCGATTATATTGCCTAAATATTCAATTTTTGTCTTAACAAATGAACATTTAGAAATGTTTAATGAAAACCCTGCGGATGTAAGGCGGCTCAGTACTAATTTAAGGTTGTGCAAGCCTTCGTCAATTGTCTGACTGGTGACTAAAATATCGTCGATGTAAACTAGTGCTATTTTGTCCCTATAGTCACCTAGAGCTAAATTAATCGCTCTTTGATAAACGGAAGGTGCGTTACAGAGACCAAATGGCATGCGTAAATATTCAAATTGGCCATCGGGTGTAACGAAGGCAGTTTTTTCTATAGAGTCTGAACTTATTGGTATACCGTGAAAGCCTGCCGCCATGTCTAAACATGTAAAATAACGTGCTGTTCCTAATTTGTCAATTTGGTCGGCAATCAACGGTAATGGAAAATGATCCCTAAGCGTGTTAGCATTGAGTTCACGGTAATCGACACAAAGTCTGTCGCTCCCGTCCTTTTTTTTTGACCAATAATATAGGACTACTAAATGGAGACGAGCTTTCACGAATTATTCCATTATTTTTAAGATCTTCTACGATTTCTTTAACCTTTTCACGTTCCGCAGGTGACAATCGGTACGGTCGTCTTTGTACTATTTTATCTGAATTTTTCAGTCTTATCTTTAGTTCTCCGGTTGTCACTTGCGAAACACGGTTCCCAGATGTAAAACTACTTTTAAATGTGTTAAGTACTTGTCGCAAAGTCTCTACCTTAATGGGATCAGTAATATCGGTATTAAGATTTGAAACTGGGTCTACAATAATACTACATATGTTTATCGAATAATCGCGCTTTACAGACAGGTTGTTCTTACTTATGGTTACACTAAGTCCCGAAACATTTAAGAGGTCAATTCCTATTATAATGTCAAACTGTGTTAGCTTATCACCAACTATATAAAACTCTATCTCAATGTGAGTGCCATCTATTGTTACCAAAGTAGTAATGCTTTTATTTGATATAACTGGAATACCGCCTAAGCCTGATAAAGTGACATTTACATATTTACGTTTACCGGGAATAGAAAGAGCAACACTCTCTCTAATCAGAGAGCAATCGGCGCCCGTATCAATCAAACAAGAGTAGCTTTTGCCACCGATCTCTACACTAGCCATATTGCTGCTAGAATTATTACAATAATTAACGGTTTTATTATTTTGGGGCTTTAAACGTTCATCATTCTGACGACGAAAACAGTTCTTTTCAATGTGACCTTTTCGGTGGCAATAGCTACATTCAATAGTTTTAGTAGTACTCGCGTTAAAAGAGTCTGTACTACGTGGTATTATGGTATTAGATTTAAAAGCTGACCTTTCCCTACAGTCACGAGAATGATGGCCAGGCTTATGACAGGTATAGCAAGTAATGAAATCCCTTTTTGATACTTGAGGATTGGATTCAACAACACGTGGTCTCTTAATATCATGCTTATCGTTACTGTGTTTAATTAAATTACTATCTAACTTTCGTTTGCGATAAGTTTTCAAAACAGTAATAAGACTGGGCAAAGAATTTGGTGTGTTGCGTAATAATTCTGAACGAATAAATTCAGGATAAATACCTGTAATCAGAGCTTCCACTACCTCCGCATCGGATGCCTCAGGTCTCACACGCTTAAACAGGGTCCACGCCGTAGTTGCATAATCAGCGTAGCTTGTAGCCTGATCCGATGTGTAAGACCTCCATTTGTTGACGTCATCAGCATATCGAAATTCCCTGCTAAAAGTTTGAATTAGTTCGGTTTTCACTTGCTCCCAAGTCGTAGATCTAAGTGACCAAGTATCGGCCCAAGTTTTAGCCCGACCTTTCAACTGCAAAATGGCTTTCATACGCGCTTCGTGTGAGGGGATATTAAACTGCATAATCGTCTCATCCACATTAGAGCACCAATCTCTAACATCATGCGATCTTTCATCGGGATCAAACGGTGGTAAATAAAAGTTACTTTTTTGACGAATTGGTAAAGTCTCCGATGATAGGGCTGCAGAGACGGCGCTTGCTGCAGCTTGTTTAGTTACAGAATTAACAAGGCTCATAACCTGTTCCATGGTGAACACGGGGTCTGGCGGTCGTGGTACCGGATCAGTTGACTTCGATCCCACCGCTGCTGTCGGCTCCTCGTCAGGGTTCATAGTAATAAAATCACGTGATAACTCCACAACTTGTATTTCAGTCAAAACACAACCAAGATTAGTACAAGAATAATGCAAAAATGGCGGTTCACAGTCTATTTATAGAACTGATACAAGTACAACTCTTAATTATTTCAACAAATTAAATATCGTTAACATAAATTGAGAACTTCTTGTAAATGCAAGCAAACACAATTTAAATTAGTTTAAACAGATTAAATAACTTTTATACTCCTTATTTATTTTATAAAATAAAATGTTACTTTTACGGAAACTCGCGAAAGGCGCTAAAAATAACATCTCTAAATCCAACTCAATAAATCGAAACAATAATTTAAACATAATAAAATATTTATAAACTAATTATGAAAGCTGTTTTATAGTTAACTAATTTGTAATTAATATTTTACACTAATTAAACAAAACCATTTTGATCTCTCAACTAAAAACGTTCGAATTAAATAAGAAGTTTAATCACTATAACAATTAGACGAATGACAACCTTAAATTTAATAATGGATTGTTTACACTTCTTTTTTTACAACAAAAATAATATAGAATAATTAAATAATATTTAAACATGTTATTGGCATCGTTTGAATAGTAACAGCTTCTGTAGGCGCTAGGTGGCGCTCTGTTTGCGAGAAATAACAATAAATGCTTATAGATGTCGCTGCCCGCCATGAATTAATTATTATTTTAATAAATTATTTTCAATATTTGTTGTCAACCAAATTATTGGATAAGTATAATAAATTTTACATTTTTATTTATTCATATAAACATTGATTAAAAATAACAGCGCCCATATGTATGTAGTAAATTTTCTATATTAGTGCCGATACAGTAATTTACTTACCACCCCAATGATTATTTTTTCAATAAATAAATTCTGCTATTACTAGTACAACCTGATCGTTTATCTGTAGAAACAATTATTGATTAAAAGAGTCTCTTATTCTTATTACATTCACTTTACTTAATAAAGCGTGGAAAGTTTTTTATGACAGATAACATGAATATGGATAATTACTCTTACGAGTGTTAAGAGTCTGGTGCATTTAGATAATTGTATCGCAAGATATCGACTCTTAAAGTTTCGGCACTGATATTTCTAACACTATCGACGAAGATAAGATTGTATTATTTTAGGTTGCGACACAAAACTATAACTTTGTCACTACGCAGTATATCATTAATGCCCGATTTTACCAGGCCATTTATATTTATTAAAAATGTGGCAAGTATGTGATTGTTGTGACCACTGTATTGGTTGTGACTTATCTGACAAATAAGAGGTATTCTTTTTACATTTCAATACAAATCACAATTTATGGACAGTTTACAATATTGAGAGGAACGTTATTTAAAATTTTACGGTGGCATATCATATCCATTTTCAAAATGATATATGACAGTGGCCGTTTTAGGCAGGCAATCCGTTTTTAAGCTAGTACCCGGTTTTTGTACTACTACTAGTAAGCTAGTAGTAGTACAAAAACCGGGCATAAATAAGGGTGCTTTTCCTCCAGAGATGTGATCAGGTTTGCGGAAAACCAATAGAATCACGCTGGAAAAATGGAGTGTTTCTATTGGTTCTCCAGAAACACATCCCTGGCACGTATCCTCGCGCAGCTCAGGTGGAAAAGCACCCTTAGGCCGTTCCTCAAATGGCAAACCGTTGGGTTGCTTTGCAGTTGCTGAGTATGGATTGTACACAAAGGTAGTAGAAGATAGATTTAATTCGTTAGAAAAATGTGTGGTAAAAATGTTTAAAAATATAGAACTTATCTCGGAGAATAATTTAAAATACCAAAAAATATTATGTAGGGATATGGAAGACATGTGCAATTATAATGCGGACAGGTTTGATGCATTAAACAAAAAACAGTGTAGTATTTTACAGAAACAAAGTTCTCAAATAGCTGCATGTCCACTGCTGAACCAGCTGAGTTCCACGGAGGAATGTCAAAATTTTACTAAACCAATCCCAGCGGTGGACAGTCAACTATCACCAAAAAATGCAGACTTTGTGAAGGATTGCCATAGTTGTACTTTTACTTTGACCGATAGATATTTAATATTTAGTGATGAAATTGGTAAAGACTTTGGTAATTTACTCTCTAAACAGTGTGGTCAACTGGCCTTTAATTACTGCATGCCAGGCAATAGCTTAGAGAACATACTGACTAAATTACTACAATACTCATTTGTAAAAACTGATACAGTAATTATATTTATAGGAAATAGGAGCGGAGAAAATAAAAATACTTTCAAAGAATACATTTCTAAATTATCTTTGTTAAATGTCAAACAAATTATTTTATACACATTGCCATACAGTAATAGCCTGTCATCAGAGGAAAATAATAAAAGATACAACTTGAATTTAAGTCTGCATACCATGACACAGTACTGTGATAAGATACATGTCATTGATACTAATAAAATGACTCATAATTTTCGCATAACGGGGGGTAGAATGTTTCTATCCAATTTTTATAAAAAACAAATAGCAATCTCGCTATGCTATACTTTAAAAACATTAAAAAAAAATTTGGCTAATCCATATACTTTTAGTAATAAAAAATATTTTGACAATGCTTTTATTGAGCAATTAGGTACTGACGTACAAAATTGTACAGTGGAATTTATTCCAAATAATTTAAATTAGTATGTAAGACAATAGAGAAAGTCTCTAGCGCATTGCCAAAATCTAGTATGCTGCAAATAGTCCACCAAAATATTCAAGGCTTTTCAGGTAAGGATCTGGAATTATTGTTATACTTAAACAGTATAAAAGCTCACGTTTTATGTTTAACTGAACATTGGTTAAAAAGTAATGAAATACTTTCCAAATATGAAAATTATAACATTGGTAGCGCCTTCAGCAGAAAAACTGCAATTAGAGGTGGTTCATTAATAGCATTGCAAGAGGGACTAAAATACAAAGAACGGAAAGATATTGTACTATATTCCATTGAACAAATAATTGAAGTCTCTTGTGTAGAACTTGAGGAACTGATTGTTGTCTGTATATACAGGCCCCCGACGGGGAACTATGATCTTTTTGAGTCTTCCATGGAAGGTATACTTAATAAACTTTGCAATAAAAATAAAAAAATTGTTGTCTTTGGTGACTTTAATGTAGATATACTAGTTACTTGTTCACAGTCAGACAGATTTATAAACTTATTCGGATCCTTTAATCTTTTCTATACTTTTTATGAACCGACTAGAATTACTCCAACGTCCGGTACTTGCTTAGATAACGCCTTTTGTAATTGTAATATATTAGATAAATCAATTATAAATTGTATTAATTCAGATCATACTGGCCAAAAAATTATTATTGAATATCAAAATGTTCATATACCTAAAAAGATAATATTTAGGCCAATAACACAAAAGCAGTTGCAGTAATTTGGAAATAATATTACTACTAGACTTAATTATCTAATAAATGACACCAATGACAGTCCTGATTTATTGTACAATAATATGTTTAATTCTATTAAAGACGAATATCATAAGATTTTTAAACAAAAATCCTTAACATTACACTCTAAAAAGAAATTCAGTGACTGGGCTACCCCAGGAATTTATATAAGTAGAAGGAAACTTTATGACTTATATAGCCAAAAATATACGTCTGTTGATTCAAAATTTATAGACTACGTCAGGAACTATTCTAAAATATTCAAGAAAGTCTGCAACACTGCGAAATCGATCTTTATTAGCAATAAAATAAAAAATTCGGACAATAAAATAAAAACTACATGGAAAATTATTAATTCAGAAAACGGAAAACTTAAAAGCAACGACAGGTCGTTTAAATTAAACATAGATAATAGGGTTATAGAATCCGATGATGCAGTTGCAAATGCCTTTGAAACTTTTTTCACCGACATCCCTGCTCGAATAACTAGCAAGCTTAACTCTTGCACCAAAAGAGCTCTGGCTCTACTAGAATCAAGTACAGTCAAATCCAATATATCTTTTGATTTTCACAAAATTAATGCTGACACAATTATTAAAACTTACAAATCCTTGAACATGAAGAAAACTGAAGATTTGTGGGGTCTATCAGTCAGTATTCTGAATTCCATTATTAATATCATCGCCCCTCAATTGACAGCAATATTTAATAAATGTATAGATGACGGCTGTTTTCCAAATTTAATGAAGCACAGTAAACTTATACCCTTGTTTAAATCTGGAGACAAATGTGAACCCAATAATTTTCGTCCCATTTCCATATTACCGTCCCTTAGTAAAATCTTTGAAAAAATTATGCTAAACCAGCTACTTTCTCACTTTACATCTAATAAACTTTTACATGTTAAACAGTTCGGGTTCACGAGGGGTAAATCCACCACTGATGCTGGCATAACTCTCATTAAACACATATTTGATGCTTGGGAAAATCGGCAGGATGCTTTGGGTATTTTTTGTGATCTGTCAAAGGCATTTGATTGTGTTTCACATCAAACATTATTGGCGAAATTACAACATTACGGTGTATCTACTACCTCATTGAAACTGGTAAAGTCATACCTGAGTGACAGGACTCAAAAGGTAGTGATTAATAAAGCCGAGTCCTCGGGTTCACGAATGCGAATGGGTGTTCCTCAAGGATCAATACTAGGACCATTGCTGTTCATAATATATATAAATGACCTTCCCTTCTATACAGAATCTCTATGTGACACGGTGCTATTTGCAGATGATACCTCATTAATTTTCAAAATAGACAGAGGTAAAGATAATTATGATGACATCAATATAGCAATTTCCAAGGTTCTAGATTGGTTTACAAATAACAACTTGCTACTCAATTCTAAAAAGACCAAATGTATTAAATTCTCTTTACCAAATGTAAGGCAAGCTAGTAGTCAGATTGCAATTAATAATGAAACAATTGAATGTGTCAATTCTACAGTGTTCTTAGGAATAAGGTTAGACTCAAGATTGCAATGGTATCCCCATATTTCAACTCTATCCGAAAGATTAAGTTCAGCAGTATACGCCGTAAAAAAAATACGGCTATTAACTGATGTTCAAACAGCCAGACTTGTATATTTCAGTTACTTTCATAGTGTTATGTCGTATAGTTTACTGCTTTGGGGCACAGCTGCTGATATTCAGGATATATTTATTCTACAAAAAAGAGCTATACGTGCTATTTATCAATTAAAACCTCGCGACTCACTAAAAAATCTATTTAAAGACATTAATATCCTAACTCTTGCTTCACAGTACATATACGATTGCATTCTATACGTCTACAAATATCTAAACACATTTGCAAAAATTAGTGATATTTATAAATGCAATACTAGAAATAAAAACAAACTTTCCTTCCCTAGACTAAGATTACACAAAGTAGCTAATACTTTTGTAGGTAAATGTATACTTTTTTATAATAGGATTCCAGATTCTGTGACTGAACTGCCTTTACACAAATTTAAGCCCTATATAAAAAATATACTCCTGAAAAAGGGGTACTATAAAATTCAGGACTATTTAGATGACAAAGATGCTTGGAATCAATAACTTTTACATACTTTTTATATAAATACTAAATATCTTTATCCAGTATGATTAAACGATTGCCCTTGAGTGTTCTTTATTTAAAATAGACATTGTGTTTGTAATGAAGGATGTTGATAACTTCAGAATTTGTATCTTTATTGACATACTATTACTTGACGTTGTAAGTTATTGACATCTTTCAATTTCCAATTATTAATTAACTTAAATTACTTTTATGTAAAGGGAGGAAAAAACCTGACTGAGTTTCTTGCCCGTTCTTCTCAGGATAGGGCCTCCTGGTAGTTTGCGAACGGATGGCGTAAATTTCTTGTCTTGACGATTCATAAGTGTATTGTAATCATACCAGATATGAATAAACGAATTTTGATTTGATTGATTTGATTTGATTTGGTTTTTGTCAGCCCGATCACTCGCTATCTCTTTCCAAATGCAGGTAAGAAAAGTAAGCAACTCCAACATTTCTTTAGCCAATCGACCGGTTGCAATTGCCCATTGTCTTCACGCATTGCCTATTGAACATTACGACACAATGCAATCGGCAACTATTCAGGTTTTCTAAAAAAATGCATTACAGCGAATTCACAATACCGCTTCCCATATGCGGCGTTCGTTTATGGGGCCTGTGTGTTACTACACATGAACGTGGTATTAGAAACTAGAATGTCAGAAAACTTTTATTAGAGTAATTTAAGTGATTTAGTAATATTGGCCGTGTGGTGACGGCAGAGTAGAATACAATTGTCACCATCCCAAATCTCTTCCGTGGGTGTCGTACAAGGCGACTAAGGATAAATCAGTGATGAGGAATGGGCAGCAGCGTTCCTCTTATACTACCGTCCTGACAATGTACTGCGACTTTTGTGCCCGATAAATGGCAATAGGCTCGCCACCTATTACATGGGACTTAACATAATTGGCAAAACGCGGGTGAGAATTCACCTCTGCCTACCCCTTCGGGGATATGGGCGTGATTTATGTATGTATGTATGTATGTAATATTGGCCACTTGGCTAGGCCCCGGAAATGCTTCTATGCTTCTTATTCCATACCAAAATCTAAGAAAAAAAGCGTTAAAGAAAGACATATAAGCATATCAGCCCGGCTAGCATGACCAACGAAACACGGTATCATATAGCATTTTATCGCGTTGAACTTCCAAAAATCATTGGATTTTCGACAGTTCAAAGCGACAAATGGCTATATCTATATAATATGGCCTTAGTTAGAGGCTCATCAATTATTCAATTCAGGCTTGTTCAAGGTTAAAAGTTAAAATGCTATGATTTTTGACCGTTCACATCGACAAATGGCTATATCATATCTTGTTGAGGTGGTCATGCTAGCCGGGCGGTAGAGTAGAATACATGCAGTAGAAGTGTCAGTGTTGTAGATGCATGCTCATAAGGCTCGGTCGTCTATTTCTGCACCTTCTCACGTACCATAATGGACCCGTCAAGAATACTTGGATCGCTAATTAATTCATTTTACTCGTGATAATGATTGTTTTATTTTGGACTAGCAAAAACAGCTGTAGCAGTTTTTGTGTGATAACCGATAACCATCGGCGCTCACGCTCTGAGCGTGTGTGATTAGCGTGATATTCATATAAATACCTGCTTAGAGTCAGATCTACGCGCGAGTGAGACACGTTCGTTATACATCGCTTGCTATCAAGGAGCTTTGGAGCGTGATTAGTGTAGCACATTAGCGGCATTGTACACGATAATTAAAAAAATATTCGCACGTAAATCGCCTCATCGGTACAGGTTCTAAGCCACCGCGTTTCTAATCCATTCTGAAATATTTGCACTAATTCGCACATGCTGGCAACATTGTTTTGTGTAAACAATATTTAGGGCGTCTTGTTGTTGCGTTCGCAATGTAATTACAATTAGGTATGCGAAAATTACTAATGCCATTGTGTAAATAAGTTTTTTTAATTTTTCACGGATTTCTTTCTGCGGTTTTTTTGCGAAGGAGTAAGCAGAAGTGTATTAACCCTTGTAATAGAGTGAGCCTATTGCCGTCTATCGGACACGTAATTCGCAGTATATTGCTAGGTGATATAATAAAAACGCTGCCCATTCCTCATCACTGTTTAACTTTTAGTCACCTTGTACGACTACCCTCGCGTGACAGATTAGGGGTGGTGACTGGTGACGATTATATTCTGTTCTGCCGGCGTCATATGGCGCATGCGCATGTCTTAAGAACAAAATCAGGAAATTCTTCATCTGTTAGTTAATTCGTCTTGCTTCTCTGCAAGTTTCTTAGGTTTTTTAATGCATTTTGTATATTGCATGGTTATGTAGGTACCTGTTTGTTGAGGAAAACGAAATAGTGACGTAACTATTAGTACAAGCCAATGTTGCGAATAAATACTTATATCAAGCTGACCCGACAGACGTTGTCCTGTCTTATTCCAACTGGGATAAATTATTTAATATTAGCCGCTTGGTGGCGGCAGCGGGCAGAGTAGGTAGAATACAATTCTCACTTACTCAGATAATAGGGGATGTGAACCTTAGAAAAAATATTACGAAGAAAATGGTGCTTACAACAAGTTTGCTGAATACAGTGTTTCTTTTGTTCACAGAGGAGTGTTCCCGTGGAAGAGCAGTTCGAAAACCCAGGAGGAGCCTCCTCGGCAGGTGACCTCGACGGTCACCTGGCGGCTGTTCGGCAGCAAGTCAACGCAGAATCTTTCAGCTAAGACCCTCGCCGCGGACTCTCAGAAATCCCTGACGCCGGTGTCGTCGGCGGCGAATACGCCCCATCATCACAAACGGCAGGGCAGCTCGGCGAGCGAGAAGCAGTTTGAGGATCTGGTCGCTAGCTCCATTGCCCTCATACAGCATGATAGGTGAGTGCCGCCCAGAGTTTTTTTCTTTTTCATCCACAGAGGGGCTGGCTATCTAATCATAATTGACCGGAGGACTGCAATAATGCTGTTAACATGTTAATTATTATTGGAACAGGTTTTGATAAGATCGTGATAGCTAGCTAGGCGAACTGGGTTGGTGAATTATGATGATTGTTTTGTAGTCACAAACATAGTAATTGGACGCCTGCAGACATGAGAGAAGCCTAAAAAGCTATTGCGAAGATGAACAATTTAACACACATACATTAGGCCTTCGCCCACAGCCCAGGCAGAGATCACTTATGTCCACTTGCTACGACCCTTACAGCAATCTTCTTTCGCTTCATGTCTTGAGCTTGTCATTAATATCCTCATTCATGCCCGTTGGTTTTGGGTACTCTATACCTGGCCCTTTTTAAATTAACTTTCAATTTGATTATGAATATAGACCGATCTTAGGATAAGTCTTCCCTTTCCCATATTTTAATTCACTCCCGACATTTAAATCCTTTTGGAAACATGAACAGATCAGACAAATTAGGCTCTGATACGGAATATACTTAATCTGTGATTAAGAATATTAAAACACTATTTATCTGTGTCACAGCTACTAATATGTGTAATTATAAACTTACGTATTAATTAAACAAAACATCCGGAAGCTAGAGTGATTCACCGACGAAACAATATTCAAAACATGTTTGACTAATCATAACATGTTCGAAGTAGATATCTACATTACACATAAAACAATTGGTTATACAATACTACTTATCGTATTTGTAGTACATTATTGTAACAAGCTATTTTATTTTTAGCAAGTATATTTATGTGCCGTGTAGTGACAGGCAGAGTAGAATACAATTGTCACCACCCCAAATCTCCGTGGGTGTCTTACAAGGCGACTAAGGATAATTCAGTGATTAGGAATGGGCAGCAGCGTTGCTCTTATACCACCTAGCAATGTACTGCGACTTTTGTGACCGATAAATGGCAATAGGATCGCCACCTATTACATGGGACCTGACATAGTTGGCGAAAGCTAGTTCACCTCTGCCTACTCCTTCGGGGATATTTATGTATGTAAGTATATTTATAATAACCACAGAGAAGGAATAATCAGGATGGCCAAAGGCGTCGATGTCGACGTAGAAAGAGGTGGAGAGACGATCTGAAGGCACACTGCAAGATATGAACGGAATTGGCTTGGCTCGGGATCGCTCGAGATGGAGGGCTGCGGCGGAGGCCTTTGCCCAGCAGTGGGATCATACAGCCTAATAAAATTTAAAAAAAGTATTCAAATAAATATTCTGCTCTGCCATCACCACGGGGTACGACCAACTTCATAGTATTAGTACGTGTTTTATACTATAAAGCACCTCGGGGTACTCCATTGGTGGAAGCCAAAGGCAAACCACTTACCTACGATATACCCAAAGAGGGTGGGTCAGTGTCAGAAAGCCGGCTGTTAAATCAAAGGCAACACCTTGAGCTGGATGGATTGGAATGTTGTCAGTCTAATCTCTCTTTACTTTGGTAGGTGTCTCGACATGGTCCTTTTCATCAGTTTTCTTTACATTTATTAACCACTAGTACCTTAACGGTGATATGTTTACGAATCAATAGGGAGTAATTGGCGCTATGACGTCTGATCGATATGATTCATTCATAAGAAGTCTGTTTAGTGCGTTAGGAATATTAATACTAAAGTTAAACATCTTGAGAGAATAGCAAAGTTGAATATGTATTTTTAATACGGCGTCTGCTCCAAGCCTGTGTCCTTGGGCGAGCCGTGCATTATTCATAGCCAGGACCTTGGAGCGTCTGAACCGGTATCGAAGCTATAGGGCCCGCAAATTGTTTCTGATTCTTTCGAGGGTTGTATTGCACTGGATGTTGTCAACTGAGAGCGCTCACTCATCCCGTCGGATCAGTTGGCCTGATAACCGTGGTCTAGTGGTTCGCCCACTGGAATTAAGATCCAGAGGGCCCGGGTTCGATGCCCAGGGGGTACAAATATGTACTCGGTTTAGTTGGTGGTAGGTTCTTTCTAGTCCGCCTGGCTACCACCAACTTATCGAATCATGTCGCCATAATAATGTTAATAGCATTATTGTGTTCCGGCAATGTGTGATAGATAGTCAGTCCCTCTGTGGTTGAGGGTTCCAGGTGAAGCTCGTTTCCATCTTAGGCCCTTATCGACACTTAACTTCAGGTGAGATGAAGGGCAAGAGCTTCCCTGTCTAGCATAAAAAAAGGTGTGTCTACTGACCAACAAATGTTTGAGCATTTAAGATAATGCGATAATGGGCACAAATATATTTCCATGTCAAACGGAATCGATCGGGTGGTTTTACGACCGACTGATAAGAGCGTGTGCCCTAGTATCGTTAATTCGTGACCGACATTCGGTGTCCCAATAAAACAGTTCGGTGCCTTGTCACGCCGCTTGTCTGCCGGTCCAATTGGTGCTAAGCTAACACTGGAATTGTTGAATAGACTATCGTCACCTTTTAATGCCTCCAGGGCTGAGGCAAAGGCCTTCGTTTTAGGGATGGAAAAATATAGAGATAATGGATGGATTCCATTGCGGGTTGGTAATATAGGCAGAATAGACGGGATCCAGTGCTTGTGTACCCATTCACAAATCTGCGCTGCCATTTATGTACCTGTCCACCAACTCGCTCTGCGCTTTGTGCAAAGACGACAATGTATATACAGAAAGCTTTGTGTGTCTATCCACCAATCCGCGCTGGTTTAAAATGACTACAGAAACTGTCTAGATACAGATAATATAATACATAATAATTATATTGCTTATTTTACGCAATAACAGACCAAGCAAGCAACATTGCGTCATGCTTGATTTACACCATAAATATTATGAAATAAATTAAAAATAGTTACTTTTAAAATTGAAGTATATAGAGGAAATCAAAGCGGTCCGATCACAGATATATCAATTTAAGGATATATCTGTGGGTCCGATGGTTATTCACCCCAGCCTGCCTGACTATAAGCTTATTATTTATTCTGTGCTATCGCTCCGTTTAAGTTCACGAGGTTGACGCCTTGGTGATGCCATCTAGAATCTAGGTTGGAAATAGGGTGGGTCACTGCCTGTGTTAGGATTTAATGAGGGTTATTGTGCTCGGCTAACTCTTTATATGTAGGTGTACAAACACGCAAGTAGGTACAATGTACAAGGTACAATAATAAATGCAAACGGCATTTTGTCACTATTTAATTTGAATTTGAGACTTGTGTTGTTGATTATTTAAGAGGGTTGTGAAGCTGCCGTGTGGTGACGTCAGAGCAGAATACAATTGTCATCACCCCCACATCTCTCCCGTGGGTGTCGTACAAGGCGACTAAGGGTGAAGAAAGCGAAGAGTAAAGGGCAGCAGCATACCTCTAATACCACCTAGCAATGTACTGCGACTTTCGTGCCCGATAAATATCAATAGGCTAGGCTCGTCACCTATTTACATAGGATCTAACATAATTGGCGAAACGTGGGTCTTAATTCACCTCCCGGGATATAGGCGTGATTTATGTGTGTATATGTATGCAATTTGAATTTGAGACTTGTGTTTTTGATTATTGAATGTAGAATTTAAATTCGATTTTATGCTTCTGTCTCTGTCGAAACAATAAGGAAGACCGTGCATGCTAGCCACTGCGCCTTCGATCTGCTCCCTTAAATATTATTGGCACTTTTTCTAATTAAACGCACGTGGACCAACGGCGGGTTTATGAGTGTGAGCACGCGAGTGGACTTAATTTACAGACTTATAACACCACATCACGTGCTTGTTCACGCAATTGCTAACTAATTTTTATATTTCTTTGACGTAACATGTCACATGGCAATGAATGTGCCTTTGGAGCACTAATCCAGCGATTTGAGGCCTGAAAACTTGGTCACCCATTGTCAACAATTGTCAACAATTCGGTCCTCAAGGACCGAGCATAAATAAGAACCCGTCCCTTGATTACCTGAGCTGTTTACACACCGGTTTCTACTAGACAACTACCACCAATATGATTGATATAAAAATTACACTGACAATTTAGAATTATGACCAGAGACAGAGCTAAAGAGGCTATGGCAATGCTCGTCGCTAACACCCATCTTGCTTGGGTAGTTAGTAGTTCAGCGCCAGTAGTTTTGCCAATAAATATGTGCCCTGTATTAACTATTTGATTACCAAAACTGGTAAATATATCAAGAATAATGGCGGCGATAATGTGCCGTTCCGCTTCTACAGCAATAGCGACCCTAGGCCCCAGATTGCAGCCGTGGGTCGATCGATACGTGTCGGTAATCGTCCGGGAAATTCCTAACTAATCAGCCAGTAGGCCTTCCAGACAGTTTAGCTGGTTCGTGACTCGTACCAACTCTCACGTGACCGCGTAGATGTAGCTGGTTTTGAGTTTTAACGTGTGGGACATTAGGTCCCTTTTCTTTTGCACGTGCGATATTTTTTTTAGTAGGGTATCTACCATTCAAATTGTATTACCCGAGGAAATTCTTGCGGGGCGCTGAGTAAACATGGTACAGTCAACAGCACGACATGCAGGCTCCCACAAAATGTGAAATTTCATCAATCGACTGCTTTACTACCAACGAGATAAGATTGACAATCTTTTGGAGAAATTTGACAGTTATTATTTAATATTACCTATTTCGAGTTCCTCTGAGCGTCGGAAAACATGATAAGCCCTTAGTCCCGGCTGCATCTGCAGTCGTTAACCTCTTCTATCCATGGGAAAGTTCTGTACCCCTGCAGTGCGGACTTTAATGGGCTGATGATGATGCTGATGAAGAAGTAATAGCAAGAAAGCTACATTTGTTATAGTTCTATTTCAGTTCGCTGCAGACATAATATTCAATTTCAAAAGGTCCCGTTTTCTAAACTTAAAAGGAACAGCAAAACAACGTAAATTGCTTATCACTTTACTAATGATTGAGAGACATTATTAATTATTATTTGATTATGCCATTAAGTTCAGTTGGTGACTTATATTTTAGTCCATTGGCAATTATGAAGTTTCAAGAATGATAGTTGTGGATAGCTGGACCGGAAATGCCGAGATAATGATGGAGATATCTACGCCGGCGCAGCAATTTGGTCGTGACAGCTCCGGGGTTGGTCAGCTAACTGTTAGAACAGTTGACAGGGCGTTCTACATTGTTTTAAAGAGAAAAGGGAACATTTACCAAGCTAATGACAATCAATAAGACAATACAATACGTATATTATTTATTTTTACACTTAAAAAACACAAAGCAATTGAAACGGTTACCACACACAGGACTAATGTACTGTGTGTGTTAATTAAAAAGTACTTGTACGGCCTTATTGCTAAGCAGCAATGTCTTCAATCTTTCAGACAATCAAATAACGCTGACAATATGCGCTAATTGATTTAGAAACGAATAACACCCACGTTTCGCCAATAACCGGGCACGTACATTTATTTATATTAGGTATTTATCAATATTGTGCTTTTCCATCGACAAACGCCCAACAAGGCTTAAAATATTCAGGCCATGATTATTTGATGAACGAATGACCGCAATAAACATTATTATGATTTAAACAGTGTCGTACTTAAACTTAACGGTTTTAAATTCTGCATTTATATGCCGTGTAATTTATTATTCATGTAAACTTTAATATTTATTCATCGTTTCATTCAGACTTACATGAATAGCAAGCACAAGCCAAAGTGAATTATCGCGTTGTACTGCATTCATATTTAGTTTTTGTAAATGCACCTTACAGTCTGACTTTCTATGTAATGTTGACACACCGATCTCTAATTTAATTTCAGAATCATTGTTTATACTGTCATTAATCAGGGATCAAATCACCAAAATTATTTTGACGAATCACTGCTCATCTAAAAAAAGATTCAGGCTCAAAATATTTGGTTGAACTTTATATCAAGTTCTTATTGGTTTTACTTGTTATGAAGTTTTAAAACTTACTACCGAACTATAACATCATTTATTACTAACGTAAAATAAATCTTCATTGGTGTATATGTTGTGGCCAGGGGGCCTACCGCCTAGCTCGATTGCTGATGATAGCTTCATAGCAATGCACTGCTTACGGCTATAGCAGCCATCCTGAATTATTAGGCAGTACGGATTTTGTGCCAAATTCATACAAAATCATTCGGTGATCATTCGTTCAAAGCTATCGCTTATAGCAATCGAGTTGGGCGGTAGGCCCCCAGATCATAGAATTGATCACTTCATGATGTAGCCAATCATTTCATGAAATGGCCAGCTAAAAGAGGTTGAAATACTAATACTATACTAACTACTGGTTCTACTGTTTTGTAACCAAGAGTGACTGCACGTTCTTTACTTTGGTCCCGATGTTACAACTTCCCGTTGACGTTGTCAGTAAATCAAATTCTGGTGCCGATTAGGCGTGCATGTCGATAATGACGAAATAAGTTTCCAATTGCTCGCGTTTTGTGCAAGTTTATCGACCTCACCGTGACTACAGTAGGCCTAGCACGGGACGTGGACAAAATCTCTCTCCACCACTTGACAGTGTTTTGTCTCGGGATTTAGTGGGAGTTGGAGCGAGAGCAAAATATTTTCTTTTCCCCGAGGAGATTTTGTCCACGGTGCTACGGGTACTGGTTCGGTTAATGTGTTCCAAGCTATAGGATCTAAAATTAATATCTTTGTTTACTGTAAATTGGACGCTCACAGCGCGGGCGGCAAAAGGTCGGCTTTAGTTGAACTGTCACTAGACGCTTGCTCATATGCGTTGGTTAAATAAAGTTCTATAAAATTAATGCATAGTACATATTAAAATTAATTATGAAGCTTATCATTGCAACCGAAGATTTCTTACTAATCGGGACAGTTCTATCAACCTGTTATTATTTATTGCCCGTTCTTCTCAGAATAAGGCATCCATGTTGTTTACGTGTAATTTAATGCAAAAATGATGCAGCAACAAACCATGTACGATAGTAATGGTATCTACAGCTAAATTTGTGTACGGGTCGTTCGGTTCGGAGTCATCCTTCTGTCTCATCAATTTATTTAGAGTACACTTAATTTTCAAGAAACGTTAGTCGAGCATCATCTATCGTCAGCTCGTACGCCTACTGTAATAGTGGATTCGCACCTGTGATATTTCTGTTGGTACAAGGCCAGCTGAAGATCTTATTTTGCATGTACGCACATTAGCATTCGTCTTGCATGTTTTTTTTAGATCTCGCGTGTCGATACTGGAATCAGTTGTAACAGATGCACGCTATCGTATAAAGCGGATAGTGGAGTTATTGTAGTGTTACGTAATAACAATTATAATCCATTCATTGCCAAAAGTTATTTAAGATGAGCATTACAAAAGAGTTTCTTGAACTAGGTTTCTATTTGGTTGTATAATTAACTATATGTTTGTAATTGTAATACAAAGTAGCAATACGTGCTCTACATATAAACACCTAACCAAAAAGACTCAAACTGCCGCACTCAGAGACGTCAAATAACGTTAATGAGCACTTAACGTCAAAAAATGACAATTCAAAACTAGTCGCTATTCTTGCCGGGTCTATGGTCTAGATTTGAATGAAATTTTTTGACATTAAATAATCATTAAAGTTAATTGACGTCTTTGAGTGCGGCATTATGAGAGAATAATTTTAAGAAGTAAATGTTTTGTGCTAGATGTTAGGTGTGTCTTTTCTTCTTCATACCCTGTTCTAAGTTCATCTGGGGGCGGCACAGCATGTTTCCTCTTTCATTACAATAGGTCAGACGTCAGCTTTTGATTTATATCATCCACCACACCGGAAAGGTGCTAGCGAGTGTAAAAATATATTTATTTATTAGATCTGTCTACCATTTGTTAACAGTGACGTGTATATCATTATGTATTCTTTCAAACGTAGACTGAATTATATGTAAACGTAATGACGCGTGTTATTGACGGAGAGCACCAGCTGCAAAACAAAGTCTGCTAACTTGTTTTTCTTGTCTCTGTGACGTATTTATTTTTTTGTTTCACATCACACGTCTAATGCTTCGTTGTGACAGCGTTAATGTATTGTCTCTGTATTAAAACTCTCGGAATTGATTTGCAATCTGTCACACTCGACTATTTTATGATTTACTTTTAACTTTGTTGCTTTAACATTAGTTTTGTTATAAAATCTGAAATCTTTAAAATTGCGTTACAAATGTTTAAAATCTTCTTCTTCCTGTTAACTTCTAAATTAGTTCTCTTCTTAAAAACAAGTCGTGTTATTACATCTCTACATACCCTTTATGGATAAATAAGCGTGATATAATTTTTTATGTATGTATTTTCGAACACTATAAACGCAAAACTACAAATATGAAAAGTAATATATAGTATTAATATAGACGATAACTCTTAGCATTCCATGGATTCATCGAGCGGGTGCCGGCTCCATAGTGTAGCAGACGGGGAAATTAGTGGCAGCGCCTGGAACTTGTGACCCAAGTGTAGGTTAACGGGGCCTTTTCACAACTATAATCGAGGGTGATGCGAAAAGGAGGGAAAACTTGCGCCTCCACACACCGCCCACCCCCCTTACATCTAGAGTGCCCCGTTCCCGCCACCGTCTCATACTGCAGCATGGTCGCGCACGAACTTGGCGGACTATAGTCAACACTGACCTTCGCCATTCCGACAGCAAACATATAACCACAATTTTTACCTATTTTCTCTCTTTGCAGACCATCAAATCTACCCGCGAAGTGTACGGAGGAGGCGCTCCGGCACAAGGCCGAGCATGCTCGCATGGTGGAGGCGGCGCGCAGGCGCGTCGAGCGCGAGGCGGCCGCTAGGCACGCGCGCCTCCAGGAGTCCATCAGGCTCGAGGAGCGGCTCGCCAAGCATGCTCGCGAGTGGACGCAGACCATTCTGCCCGATTGGGATAACATGTTAGTGTATCATTTTTTAAGTGTAATACAGATAACATGTTAGTAATGTTAGCATATCAGTTTGTTGAGACATATTACCCACCGGCCCGCACTGGGCCAGCGTGGTGGGTTATGGCCCATTCTCCCTATATTCTCCCATCCAAGGGGAAGAAATGTGCCCTAGCAGTTGGGACGTGAAAGGGCTAATGATGATGAACATACATAATTGGCGAAATGTGGATTTTTTTAATTCATTTCTGCCTACCCTTTTGAGGATAAATAGGCTTGATGACTAAATTTTACTACACTACGTTGTTTTTAAGAAAAACATCCTAACAGGGAAGTTATCTTGGGCTAAGTATCGAACAATGCTCAGAATGACTTTCTCACAGACTTTTGTTCTTGTGACGAGTTGTAATTTGATACGGCTTAAAACAGCACACATTTTTCTGTATTTGTTTTCTTAGTCAGTAGAGCATGTCTAATGTTGTGGGTACCTACAGCCTACGGTAGCTTACTTTCAATAACTTAGATCGTAGGTGCTTCTGGTGCGTAAGTTAGAAAGAAATTTGTTTGTAATGTAGTAGCAGTTGGAGACGTTAAAGGGCTGGTTATGACCATAAATGGCGAAACGTGGATGTTAATTCACCCCCGCCTACCTCTTCGGGGATAAATAGCCGTGATTTATCATTATCATAAATACTAGCTCTTTAATGTCTCCACTGCTGGGGCATGGGTCTTCCTTATGGATGGAATATAGGGAGATTGGGCCATAACCCACCACGCTGGCCCAGTGCGGGTTGGCGAGTATTAACGACTGCAGATGCAGCCGGGACCAACGGCTAAACGTGCCTTCCGAAGCACGGGGGCACACAAGATAATAATTTTTTGGTCACCCATCCAATGACCGGCGTTGACCGCGACCGTTGCTTATTTTACGCAATCGCAGGCCAAGCGCGCTATGCCACTGCGCTTATGTATTTATGTATGTATGTAAAATGCCTTGGTTTGCCGCTTACAGGAAGAACGCAAAGCGGACCCTCGAGCTCTGGTGGAGCGGTCTGCCGCCTTCGATACGCGGCAAGGTGTGGCAGCATGCCATCGGCAACAACCTCAAGATCTCGCACGGCGTCTACCAAGAGCTGGTCGCCAAGGCCAAAGGCAAACTGCACGAGGCCCAACTCCGCAGGAAAAGGCTGAAGATCAGCCAGAAGGCGTGCAACTGCCAACCCAAGGTCGAAGCCAAATCGGACGACAAAGATAAACCCCGGTTAAGCAAACCCAAAACGGACGACAGAGAAGATAAACCCAGGTTTGGTATTACTCTCTATTTTTTTTGGTACCTATGTATTGATATACGTATATGTTTATATAACTATATTGTTTTTGTGGTGACGGTACTGGCTATATATTTATTATACTGAACCAGGTACCAGTCAGAATACTGGCGCTGCTGTGTTAATGGATTCACAGAAGCCAAGACTTGGGCCTTTTGGCTTCGCACGACGTTATTATAATATTTATCTATTGTCTTTTAATAATATCTATAATTTCCTTAATATTTTGTGCCATAATTATGTTATTAATTTTAAACTGTTTCAAATGCGAGGTCATTAAAGGTAATTCTTTCTTTCTTTCTTTCAGGCTAAGCATACCAAGGAACCTGAGCGAGCAGAACCTCAAGACGCACACCGCGGAACCGGTGGACCGGTGCTGTTCGAAATCGAACCCTAATCTCTTGGAGTATAGTGACGAGTGTTCCATGGAGCTGATCCAGTTGGATATAGCGAGGACGTTCCCGCATCTCTGCATTTTCCAGCCGGGCGGGCCGTATTTTGATGTGTTGCACGAGTTGCTAGCGGCGTATGTGTGCTACAGGCCCGATATCGGCTATGTACAGGTGAGACCTTATTACATACATTGATTTTTGCCTTAAGGAAACTCCGTGGTACATACACAGACGACTTGCGGAAGATTTAAGAGGAACTTGTTTGTTGGAAAATTTACGTGTAACATCCCAATATTCCCAATGGCACTAGTGAATGCTTTGTTTTACACCTACTCATCATCATCATCATCATCGCCAGCCTTTTATTGTCCCTAATGCTGGGGCACAGGGCTTCCCTATGGATGGAAGAATATAGGGAGAAAGGGCCATAGCCCACCACGCTGGTCCAGTGCGGGTTGGTGGGTATTGAAGACTGCAGATGCAGCCGGGATCAACGGCTTAACGTGCCTTCTGAAGCACGGAGGAACTCGAGATGACAATTTTTTGGTCACCCATCCAATGACTGACCTTAGCGAACATTGCTTACTTTACGCAATCGCAAGCGTGGCACTGCGCCAGTAAGCTCCTCGCTAGCGCAGTGATTACACCTACTGAGGTTATGGAATCATAGTTTAAGATTAAAGACACCTAAACACTATTATCAATTCCTTCACCGTTGTTCTGAAGGCATTATTAAACCACGCTACCCGAAGATACCTTCGGGATTAACAGTTTTACGGTACTCGGTAATCCACAATGTACCCGAGGCCGTAGTTATAGACCCACAGATATATATATCAATATATGATATGACTGACAGACTGATAGTAAATTATTATTCTGGTCGTCAATGTTATAATTTGTTGGTCGAAGAACGAACCTGCCTGACACCAACCCTTTTTGGGTATGCTGTTGTTGGTGGTTTGTCCCCCACCATTCGGGCGCCCCAAGGTGCTTATTGGTGTAGACCGGGCAATCTCCCTTAGTGGACTTTTACGACACTGATGGGATGAGTAAAGGCTGGCACATTCTACGTTATTTGTTCGCTCCCATGCCAGCCTGGAAGGCTCACTACATAGAATGTGATAGCTAATTTGTTATTGTCGGTTACAGGGCATGTCTTTCATAGCGGCGGTGCTGATCCTCAACATGGAAGCACCACAGGCGTTCGTCTGCTTCGCCAATCTGCTGGACGGCCCTGTGCTGAAAGCTGCCTTCACGAGGGATGGGCAAGCGATGCAGGTAGCTATAGAGCCTTATTAAACCCCAGCTTAGTCAATTGTAATGTAAAGGGAGGAACAGAACTTGCTCACCAAGTTTTGTTTTCTTGCCGTTCCTCTCAGAACATGACCTCCTTGTAGCGTACGAACGGATGGTGTAGCTTCATCATCATCATCACCAGCCCTTTATTGTCCCCACTGCTGGGGCACGGGCCTTCCCTATGGATGGAGGAATATAGGGAGATTGGCCATAACCCACCACTCTGGCCCGGTGCGGGTTGGTCGGTATTAACGACTGCAGATGCAGTCGGGACCACCGGCTTATTGTGCCTTCTGCGAAGCACGGAGAAACTCGACATAATAAATTGTTGGTCACCCATCCAATAGCCGGCCTTTGCAAACATTGCTTAATTTACGCAATCGCAGGTCAAGCGCGCTATGCCACTACGCTGGCGAGCTCTTCTGCGCTAGCAAGCTCCTGTTTTTAACGGCCGCCTTAGTCGAATGCTCAGATTGCTGGGAATTGACCAAGAGGTCCCGGGTTCGAATCCTGGTAGGGGCAAACTTTGTGATGACCACAAATGTTTGTTTCTGAGTCATGGTTGTGTATATGTTTATGTAGTATATTTTCATCATTTATATACATAATTATATTAAAAATATGTCCGTCATCTAGTATCCATAACACAAGTGCTTAGGCTACTTACTTTGGGTTAGATGATAGGTGTGAGTATAAAAAAAAAAAAATTTTTTTTTTTTTGACAAAATAGTAAAATAGTTTGGTGATCATCACTTTCAACTGTCAAAAAAAGTTAGCGAATAGGCCAACTGGCTAGCTATATGTATCTGTGGGTGTCTGGCACCGTCATTGTTTGTATTTGTAGATATAAACTGACCTTTATTAGGCGTGATGTATGTATTTACGCGTGTATGCACTCCCCAGCGGCTGTGGAAAGCGTACGGCCGCCTGCTGCAGCACAACCTGGGCCACGCGCCGTGGGCGCCCGCGCCGGAGCTGTACCTCGTCGAGTGGGTGTACACCGCGTACGCGAAGGCCATGCCCTTGGACGCCGCGTGCCGGGTGTGGGACGCGCTGCTGAGGGACGGGGATGTGTTCCTGTTCCACGCTGCTATAGGCGAGCTCCTTTTTATTCTAAACACAACAACTGATGATGTATATGTCGTGGCCAGATCGTAGAATTGATCAGTTAATGATGAGGCCGACCATTTCATTAAATGGCCAATTAAAACTGACCATATCGTTGATGTACGCGAAGGCGATGCCTTTGGACGCCGCGTGCCGAGTTTGGGATGCTTTGTTAAGGGACGGGGATGTGTTCCTGTTCCACGCTGCTATAGGTGGGGTCGTTTTTATTTTAAACACAACAATGATTGTGTGAAATAAATCATATTTCTTCATAATATTCACATACATACATACATAAATCACGCCTATATCCCCTAAGGGGTAGGCAGAGGTGAATCCACTTATCGCTTATCGCCAATCTAGCTAGGTCCCATGTTATATAGTATATAATAGGTGGCGAGCCTATTGCCATCTATCGGGCACATCAATCGCAGTATATTGCTAGATTGTACAAGAGGAATGCTGCTGCCCATTACTCATTGCTGTCTTTAACCTTAGTCGCCTTGTACGACACCCACGAGAGAGATGGGGGTGGTGACAGTGTTGTATTCTACTCTGCCGTCACCACACGGCTGTTATATTCATACATATCAACTATAGGATAGTACGCAGCAATTTAAGCGTAAGTATGACGGGACATTCATAATGATTATGTACTATATGTCGTGGCCAGATCGTAGAATTGATCACTTCATGATGTGGCCGACAATCTGTGGCGGTGGCATTTCATAAAATGGCCAATTAAAACTGACCATATCGTTGAAACGTCAACGTTTGATGATATGTCCATCCACGTTTGGCCATATCATTAATGGAGTTAATGTTTGGAACTTTTACGTGGAGCTCTTTGAGTGATTTAAAATGTAAAATTCAAATAATTTGGTGTCGTAACGACATTTCACTTCACTTTTATCCTCCATTACTCCATTACAACATTACTAATAGTTTGTTTATTACGATAATTGTCCGCCGCCATAATGCATCACAAAAACAAATCGAAATAAGCGCCTCTAACGGTGGTTAATGTAACTATTTTACGATAAGATTATTAATGTTAGGCAATATCATGAAATAGCCGTGCGTTTAGATGTTCATATCGTTAAACATTGTTTATTCATTGATATGGCCAGATCATTATCATGATATGGTCAGTTTTAGCTGGCCATTTCATGATATGCAACCATTTCATGAAATGGTCGGTCACATCATGAAGTGTTCGATTCTATGATTTGGCCACGACATATACAACATGTAACAGAAATAACGCACACCCTGAATTCTACCCATGCTAAAATAATGTCACTCGGTTTGGTCGGTGGTATCAATATCTGTCGCCATAATAGTAATTTTAACCCCCGAATACAAAAACGCTAATCAAAGTTGCAGTCTTGCTTAACATAAATATGTTGTCAAAATTGACGTTTTTCCATACAAATTCTGACAGGTAATGTCCACTTAACTATTTAAGCAGTGTACCAAATTTGATTAGCGTTTCTGTATTCAGGGGTAACAGTATTATTTTGTTCCGGCAATTTGTGATAAGCCAGCCAGACTCTCTGTGGTTTAGGGATCCAGGTGACGCTCGATTCTATCTTCGGCCCTTGCCGTTACTTGCCACTAGATGAGATGAAGGGAAAGCGCTCCCTGGCTAGCATGATAAAAAATATAATCACACTCATCAACTTTATCTAACAATATATAATATTTTTGATTTTATGTTGTATCGGCGATCATTCTAACAATACTGACGATTTCTATGCAAAATTTTCAATTTTATGACGGATGACCATAATTAAGTAAGTAATTGAAAAACTGCAAAGAATATATATATCAGTTTCATAAGAATGGAGGCTGATTGAACATGAAGTAGGGTTACACAAAATATACTTAGACATTTTTGAACTGTGTAAAAGGGCTGGTTATGATGATGTATTTTCCACCAGGTATCCTCCACCTGTACCAAGACGAGCTCCGCGACATGGACTTCATCGCCGCCGCCCAGTTCCTCACTAAACTGCCTGAGGACTTGGACCCGGAGGCGCTCTTCAAGTCCATCTCCTCCGTCTCCATGACCCTGGACGGGATGAGTTTCGAGGAGCTGGCTTCGTGCTGCGAGGTGGATGATGAGGATGTGGTGAGGTTATGATACAGGCGGTGGAGCGAGTACAGCCTCCGGGAACTGTTCGGTGTGATCTCGGTCAAGGTTGGCTTATAGCAGGAAGTGGCGGCGTAGTGGAGTGGAGAGTACTAAAATACTATACAGATATTTAATTAAACTATTGGGATGAGTTCTGGGATGAGTTTTTTGACAGCAGGCAACATTAAAAATAGGGTTGTGTGAAAGGTATAGATTAAAAATAGCTGCAGATATTTAATTGTACTCTTTATCGACTGGGATGAGTTCTGCGACAGCGGGCAGCAAATATGAAAAGGTGTCATGTGTGAAAAGGAATGATTATAAATACCTGCAGATATTTAATTGTACCCTTTTTAACTGAATCCTTTTAGCGATACCTCGTCGCATAACGTCCCCTTTTACTTAAAAAATACATAACGTTTTTTAAATGTGCTCTATATTGTTCTATTAATGTTTACGAACGACTTATTGTAAAATAAACTATTTTAAGAGAATAAACGCTAATGCGTAATCGCAGTCGAAATATTCGTTTAATACTTAATTAAAAGTCTCTTATGTTGTTTTAATTCTCCCTGTTTAGGCAAAGGGGTCTAGCCCATACAGCAACGTCTTCAGTTTTATTTGTACTTCAATTATACATTAAAATCTGGCTGCCACCATTGAAAGCGCGCCAAACACTATCAAAAGCCGCTGTAACGATAATATTGCCATTTTTTGAAAATTAACAGCCAATCGCGTACAGAGAAGCGGCTGTCTGTTTGAGTAAAATAAATGTATCTTAAGCATCTTGTCCTAAATATTATTAAAACATATCATTCAAGTTGTATTCAGACATTAATAATTATAGATTTACTATCGTAATATCAAACTATCGGATTTTTTCTAAATTTTAAAGTGCATTTTGATAATTTCCATTAGTGAAATTGTATTAATAATATTAATCGAATATAATATTTAGTAATCGGCAACAGGTGAAGTTGCCGTCAAAATCTACTTTCGGTTGCTGTCGAATTATGTCAAAATTTTGATTAAAGTTTAAAGGTAAGTATAATTGATGAAACTTGAGTTTTGTATTAATTGTGCTGAATAATATACATACATACATACATAAATCACGCCCATATCCCCGAAGGGGTAGGCAGAGGTGAATTCTCACCCGCGTTTCGCCAATTATGTCAAGTCCCATGTAATAGGTGGCGAGCCTATTGCCATTTATCGGGCACAAAAGTCGCAGTACATTGTCAGGACGGTAGTATAAGAGGAACGCTGCTGCCCATTCCTCATCACTGATTTATCCTTAGTCGCCTTGTACGACACCCACGGGAGAGATTTGGGATGGTGACAATTGTATTCTACTCTGCCGTCACCACACGGCTAAAATATTATATGAATAATATTATATTATAATAATGACATAGGGATTAGAATTGTTTAATTGAATCATATCGATGAGGAAAGGAATCTGTAAATAATTGTAATTTATTGTTAAAATATATCTGGTATTTTGTAATGCAAATAATTTATGTAGAAAATAGTCATAATTATATAGGCTGCATCAGTGAATACGCAATATTTATAAAAGCGTAGAGAATATCTATTTGATTAAATTGTTTCTCTCCTTCCCTCTCTGAACTGAACGATTATGATGTGTGAATCAGCCGTAAAGTGTTGAATGTTAATTTAATGTTAAATAAACTAATTACTTAATCAGGATCTGATGAACGTCTGACATTGTAAATTGTGTGTACATAACTTATTATATCGTCAATTATGATTATGAATAAATATAAATTAAATAATTAATATCTGTATATCCTACGTGTATACCAAGGGAATGTATTTTTGCCCTATTTCCTTCTTTATCACTCCGGAGTAAGAGTGAAAGGGACCAAAATAGATTCACAGTTTTCATGGTATAAACAATGGATAACACGAACTAAAGCAACGAGTGGTAGGACCGGCCTAATAGTTAAGGAAAAAACACAAAATGTGTTGACATTTAGATGATATGTCACTAGTTTTATTGTAGTTGTTAAGTTTTGTAATCTCAGAGTTATTAAGGGAGGGGGGGGGGGGGCGGTTATAGGGTAATTTGAACCACTCATTTATACATTATTATACTCACTGATTTATTATACCCAACATGGGTTGGTGTCAGGCAGGCGGACGTCTGTAAAACCTAAGCCAAAACCTTGAGCAGTATAGAATGGGATGTTGACATCCCAATCACAATCACTTTGTATATATTCATTCATCACTAGCACTTTTCTGGTGTGATGGATGATGTGTATCAAAAGGTATGACTTGATGACGTCTGACCTATGTCAATGGATAAGAAACATACTACGCCGACCCCAGATAAACTAGGAACAGGGCTGGAAGAAGATTAGATTATGCAACTTTCTTCTTCTGTAAAGTACCTATTTGTCTATCATCATAAATACATTATATTGTTACAGAAATATAATACATTTCGCTACTTACCGTGTCTTCTTCAGAATTCAGATTTCACCATTGTTCCCTTAGTGTTGTGGATAGGACTTATGCGAATATCCAGCAAAGCCTGTTGTTAAAATATGTGTCCTGCCGATGAAATTATGTCCAATCCGACAGACTGTACAAAACTACAATTATCAGTTTTGTTTTCAACCTAAAATTGCTTTACGCAAACTGCAAAATAGATTAACAAAGTTAACTTTACATATTACACCAGCCCGGCTAGCATGACCATCCAAACACAATATGATATAGCTATTTATCGCGTTGAACTTACAAAAATCATTGGATTTTCGACAGTTCAAAGCGATAAATGGCTAAATTATAAAGCATATTTGGCTATAACATGTAGTTATAGCCATTTATCTCTTTTAACTGTCAAAAATCCAATGTTTTTGACTTTTCAACGCGATAAATGGCTTTATCATATCGTGTTTCGATGGTCATGCTAGCCGGGCAGACTTTTTGGTCCCTGCAAAATATTTGGAATTCGTTCAGACCATCAAACTGAACAAATCTCAATATGAGAGCAACTCCAAATTCACGAAAAATATAACAGCTGTTTCATACATTTGGGTCAAGTAGGTATTATCATTTTGTATGAAACAGCTGATATTTTTTCGTGAATTTGGAGTTGCTACCATGGTGAAATTTATTCAGTTTGATGGTATGAACGAATTCCAAAAATTTTTGCAGGGACCAAAAAGTCTCCTGGTATATAGAAGTTGGACCTTTTCACCACTTGTCTGACAATATCATAATAATGACCAAATTTTGATAACAGACTTGCCCTCTGTTTTTGTAGATAATATAAGCTGCGTAAGTGTATAATTGTATAGTCGCAATATCGTCAAATATTTAGTGGCGTCGGTTAATTGCTTGGTGTCCAATGTCCATATTGCCAGACTTCGAATTAATTATGTCATATACAAGAATCTGTACAGAACAGCAACATTTTATAGTCTATAGTTCATACAGAAAATGGCAACACTAGCAGAAATGTAATTCTTAAGAAATCAGTGGGTTTGCCAATGTTTGCCGCCTTTATATGTACCTATACGCTGATATAAGTTTAAATTTATTAAATTTTTTAACCTTGTATGGTCACTAAGTTATCCGAGCATATAAACTATGAAAAATAATTATTTATTTACATCAATTTCACATCTGCAAATGAAAATATTTTTCCTTAGAATGAGATTTTTTATAAGAAATATATGTTCCCATTTAATGTGAAAAATATATTTAATTGCCAGTAATAATTTTTGTAACAATTATATAAATCAGATGTAATAATTTCAGATCTTGTTTATTTACGACTTTTTAGAATAGGAATTGTTGTGTTTTGTCATAACGTAATGTTAATATTTTTTCTAGTTTTTAATGCGGAATAGCTTTAAATTATTTAATATTGTCTTGCCGTGTTAATAAATAATAATTTGTTATAATATTATCCTAGATTAATCATTGGTAATTGTGATACATATTGTATCTCGCACCTATTATATTTTCACATGCAACTCAATATTTTACTAAAAATGTTTTTAAGAAGAATAATATTATACTTTGTTTGGTTTTTTGAAGAGTTTTCATTTGTTGATTGCATATATCTATTTTTGTATTAATGATATTTACATTTATAAACATCATTAATACAACGACTGTTTATATATATAATTTTTTATTTACAAATTTGAAATATATATTAAATACTTGTTAATAAATCAAACAAGTGTATGTTTGAAAACATATTTTACACCTACCCTCGTCACAACTGATTCGTCAGTAGTACCACAATCAAAAGCAATAATCTTTAAAATGAAAGCAATATTATTATATCAATTAATTTTATTGTGTAATTAATTAAATATAGTTAAATTCCACTTACAATTATTATTATTGTAGTTAGGATATCGAATGAACGCGATGTCTTTACATCTAAAGTTTGAAAAGTGGGTTTCAACATGATATAAAGATTATTTAATACTATCCAGAATCTTGTACATAAATATCAGATTATAAATTTGAAGGAATTAAGACAATGTTTGTAATGAATCCCAAAAAAAATGTACTTCCCAATTCCCAGTCATGAATCGAGTTTGATCTTTAATGCTTTAGTACGAGTAATAAGAACGGTTGTGATGTGATTGGTTGGTGACGAATAGGATCAGGGGCCTACCGCCTAACTCGATTGCTAAAGCAAAAGCTATATTGCTTTAGCAATCGAGTTTATGACGTCATGCTGTAATTTCGCACCAAATATACCTAAACTATCAGCGATAGCTTTGAACGAATGATCACCGAATGATTTTGTATGAATTATTGAGAAAATCCGTACCGCATAAACATTCAAGATGGTTGCTAGCTAAATTGATAGCCATAAGCAATGCATTGCTTTAAAGCGATCATCAGCAATCGAGTTAGGCGGTAGGCCCCCAGTTTAGTTATCGTTCGGGAGCAGCGCTTGCTGTTGTGATGTGGACTGATATTACTAATTATAAAGAATGCCATCTGAATATTAGCTTAAGTTTCTTACTCAATGTATATACTTACATTTATAGTGAGTTAAGGTATTTGGCCCCAATTCGAAATGTTTGTAATTGTAAAAGTAATAAATATGCATATTTAAAAGTCGTTTTGTGTTTTTATTGCAACAAGAAATCGTGTAGTATTTTTTTCTGCTCAACTTATGGCATTCACGTATATAGGTAGTTTACGAGAATGCCAATCTAGCCACTGTTAAATCTAGACAACTTGATCATCACTAGCCCCTTCGATGTCCCCACTGCTGGGGCACCACTCTTGCTTATGGGTAGGATGATCATGATGATGATGGAAGGATATAGGAGGAAGTAACCATAAGTCAGCGCGCTGCCTTAGCAGGACTAACGGCTTAACTTTCCTTCCGAAGTACTGGGAACTCCAATTATTATAATATCTTCTAACGCTTTTATGTAAATGTCAGTAAACTCATGACATAACTCCTATTGGACATGCAATAAATAGCCGAATCAATTTGATGCTCGCCTGGGAGCGAAAAACTCACTTAGAATGTGCCAGCACGTTGTAGACCAAGAAGCAATTTGGGGCACCCGAATAGTGGAGGGCAATAGTGATGGCGTCTGACCGATTTAAATGGAAGAGGAAAAATACTGCTCCGATAGACCAAAGAGTACAATGTATATACAGAAAAGATAGACTGGGAACTGGGAGAAGAAGTGGAAGACATAGTTTTCTAAATTCCTCCCGCGGGTGTTGTACAAGGCGACTTACGGTTAAAACAGTGATGAGAAATGGGAAGCAGCGTATCTCTTATACCACCCAGCAATATGGTGTCATTATTTTCTTCAGCAATATACTGCTGCACAATACTTCAGAAATATACTGCGGTTTACGTGCCCGATAGATGGCAATATGCTCGCCACCATTACATGGGACTTAACTTAATTGGCGAAACGTGGGTGTTAATAATTCACCTCTGCCTAACTAGGCACCTACCTACTACTACTGGATATATCGGTGTTTTTTATGTATATGTATAGTTTCGTAGCTTGGCTTTCACATCACGCAGCATAGTGCCGGTGGAAAAGCACTCTAAGCACTGCCGAGGTTACGCACACTAATGGCCGTACTCAGAGACGTCAATTAACGTTAATGACTACTTAATAAAAAAAATTACAATTCAAAACTAGTCGCTATTCTTGCCGGGTCTGTGGTCTAGATATAAATGATTTTTTTGCATTTATAAGTGCTCATTAACGTTAATTGACGTATGTGAGTGCGGTTATAGTTACATCAATGTGCCAGATAAATGGGTCATCCATCATCATCATAACCAGCCTTTTAATGTCCCCGCTGCTGGGGCTCAGGCCTTCCCTATGGATTGAAGAATATAAGGAGAATAATGGGCCATAACCTACCACGCTAGCCCAGTGCGGGTTGATCGGCTTAACGTGCCTTCTGAAACACGGAGGAACTCAAGATAATATTTTTTTAGTCAACCATCCAAAGACTGGCCTTAACGAACATTGCTTAGTTTACGCAATCGCAGGCCGAGGGCGCCAAACCAAAAATGCGCTATTTAGCTCTTAAGATAAACTGGTGTTTCCAGACATTTTGTATGGACTTTACACTAGAACTATTGTGATTAGGTCAGTTACTCTAGTTCTGATAAACAAACACTTCGTTTCAGTTCAAATGCAACTAAAAACAGATAGATACAGTCATGTGAGTAAATAAAGCGTTCGGAATTCATTTACTATATCTAAAATCTGCTCAATAGGCGTGGGAGCGTAAAGATAACTATCGTAGCACCGTAGCTTCAGATAACTACGGGCTATAGGGCGCGTTTTGCTACACACAAAGTACCTAATTAATTTTCATGTGAAAAGACATCAACTTCTCTCAGCTCTGTTCTAAACCGACCTCAATTGAATATTTCATTTTATTATTGTTTTTAATAAACCCCTAATCTCTCCCGTGGCCGTACAAGGCGACTAAGGATAAAACAGTTATGACGAATGGGCAGCAGCGTGCCTCTTATACTACCTAGCAATGTACTGCGACTTTTGTGCCCAATTAATGGCAATAGGCTCGTCATCTATTACACGGTACCTAACATAATTGGTGAAACGTGGGTGCTAATTCATCTCTGCCTAGCCCTTCGGGGATATAGGCGTGATTTATGTATGTTTGTTATCTGTTTGTCGTTAACTCTACAGTGACTGACCACTTTGCGACAATTCTTGCGTTGCATTTAAAGTTAAAAAGACAAAATAAATCTAGACTTAAAACCTTTACAGATTTTCGGAAAGCTATTAATTATTTAAAAACTATGGATTTCAGCTTTATTGATAAACTAAAAGATGCGAACATGGTCGCGTCAATACTTGTAAATAAAATATCACATTGTATTGTAGTTAATTCTAGAGTGGCATCGATTCGAAAGAAAGATAGAATTCTCAAACCATGGATCACTCCTGGCCTCCTGCGTTGCATTCGGAACAAAGATAAACTGCATCTTGACTCAAGGAAGGACCCAGGAAATATCACACTACTTAACACTTTTAAAAGGTATCGCAATTTTTGTAATTCATTGTTGGTTAAAGTCAAAAATATATACGAGCAGGCGGAGTTGGGCAAGGCCGGTAGTAATAGAGAGAGGTGGAAGGCTATTAAACTTATTACAGACATCGCTAAGCGTAAAACGCCGGCCACTGAGCTCTTAGGCAAACAATCTAATCCATATAACTCAGTTAATTTTATCAACAAATACTTTGCCAATATAGGAAAAAATCTTGCTCAAGAAATTACCCCTGTTCCTACAACAGTTCCTACATATGATTTTACCATTCCCCTATCACATAAGTCAATGGTTCTTCTTCCTCCGGATGAAGTGGAGGTTGAATCATTGATATTAAATCTTAAAAATAATGTGGCGGTTGGTAGTGATTTGATACCTACAGAATTTCTCAAAATAGCCAAAGATATTTTAGTGCCCATACTTACAAAGCTTTTTGTGCTCTGCTTCGAACGGGGAGTTTTCCCAGACATTTTTAAGTTAGCACTCATTACGCCTGTACATAAGAGTGGAGATCGAGACCTGGTCACAAACTTTCGTCCTATCTCAGTTTTGCCTACTATCTCCAAATTACTTGAAAAAATTCTTAATAAACGCCTTTTAGATTTTCTAAATCACTACCATTTGCTGTCAAGTTGTCAATACGGTTTTAGATCTGGGATAAGTACTGAAAATGCTATATCTGAGTTAGTGGGTTTTATTACACGGCAGGTGGATAATAATAGGAAGTGTCTCGGAGTATTCCTTGATTTGAGCAAAGCTTTTGATACCGTATCGATTCCCATACTTATTGACAAGCTAGAACGACTTGGAATCCGTGGACCGGCTTTGGATATTTACAAAAGTTTTCTTGAAGGCAGAGCACAGAGAGTTAGAATTGACAACTTTGTTAGTGATATTTCTACGGTAACTTTCGGTGTCCCTCAGGGGAGTATTCTTGGCCCAAGTCTCTTTTTGATTTATGTCAATGACCTGTGTCAACAAAGCTTATATAATGGAAAAATTTATTCCTATGCCGACGACACAGCGCTGATTTTCCACGGAGAGACTTGGGCGGAGGCATATCTGAACGCTGAAAGGGGTCTTCATGGGGTGGCCTGCTGGCTTCGCACTAATTTGCTGACTTTAAATCTGTCGAAGACAACTTACATTGAATTTAAAATGTCGAATGACATGAGATACTGTCATGGCTACCCTTTGAAGGTTCACACATGCTTGTTTTCTTGTAACCTCAACACAAATTCTTGCTCATGTTACAAATTGAATAAATCTCAATCAACCAAGTATTTGGGAGTTGTTGTGGATGGACAACTCAACTGGCGATTCCATATAGAAATATTAACAGCCCGCGTGAGAAAACTTATTTATGTCTTTAAGAAGCTTAGGCATGTTGCAGACGGGGAGCTTTTGCGCACTGTGTACATTGCTTTAGTACAATCTGTTTTAACATACTGTATTGGAACCTGGGGTGGTGCATGTAAATCCATAATGATTCGCCTAGAGAGAGCTCAAAGGTCACTATTAAAAGTTATGTCTTTTAAGCATTTTAGATTCTCAACTGTTTTGTTGTACTCCGAACTTCAGCTTCTAACAGTAAGACAGCTGTATATATTAAAATTAATTGTAAGGAAGCACTCAGAAATACAGTTTGATGTGAGTTTCTATTACAGTAAACGACGAAAAGATATTGTATGTAAAACTGTAAAATGTAAATCTGCATTCGCTAAACGGCAACAGGAGTTTTTATCTGCCTTTACATACAACGGAATTAACAAAATCCTTGCTATATACCCTCTTAATCTAAGGAATTGTAAGATTGAGATTGCTAAATATTTGCTCACACTGGACTATGGTATGACCGAGTCACTATTGGTGACGCTTAAATGACCGTTTTCAGTTTATTTTATTTTTTTGTATTTTTATATTTTTTTCAGTAAAAATCATCTATTAATTATTAATTATTTTTTACTATTATTGATATATAGATTTTTATTTTGTATAATATTAGTATAAGTTCTTAATGTATGCAGTTTGATTATACTAAGGAAGGTTTAATTATCTACGATACAGGTTTATCCTAGTGTAGGTAGTTAAGATTTATTATTGTAATTGCTGAATCAAGTAAAATAAAATATTATTATTAAAATATTATTATTAAATATTATTATATTATATCTTAAGGATACATACAGAAATCACGCATAAATATTTCTCCGCGAAAGGGTAGGCAGATTTGGCCAATTATATTAGGTACCATATGTAGTAGGGAGCGAGCATGTTGCATTTCTATGAATGTATTTATGAAATACGAGTATATTCCGTTCTTTATTTTACGTCTGTGACGAAATATCTTACTATTAAATCGTTTTAAAACTACCACCGCAATGCGAATTTAACTCACTTACTTATTAAAAGCTACATAGGCAATATGAGTGTCTCATAAATTAAGTTGTCCATTGTACGTGGGTCGTCCCGCGCCCGCCTACGGTTTCCCTTCCGCCCACACAGCGCTCGATTGAGGCACCAATGCGAAGCGATTTCCCTTTGACGAAGATTAACTACTTCGTAGCTGGATGATGATCTTAGCATTTTTAATTTTATACTAACTTAGATACTATAATATAACATGTATATTTTATATTAAAAGTAGTTTTATTTAATTGGAATTCATATATTGATCAATACGCTATTAGAAGAAAATAATAAATGTCTCAAATTATCAAATCCTTAAAAAAATATGAAAACTTAATCTCTCAAATCCAGGTTGTTTATTGAAAACATACGTAGATACATATATAAATCACGTCTTTCTCCCTTAAGAAGTTAGCAAAGGTGTTTTAACACCCACGTTTCGCCAGCTTATTCTAGGCCATTCACTGGGAACTTAATCGCAGTAATTTGATGTTGGTGGACCGGGAACACTGCTTCCCATTCCTCGTTATAATATAACTCTTACTGCCGCACTCAGAGACGTCAATTATCTTTAATGAGTATTTAATGTCATAAATTTTTATTCAAATCTAGACCATAGACCCGGCAAGAATAGCGACTAGTTTTGAATTGTCAATATGTATGTAATTATAACGATAATGAGTAGGTACTAAATGTCGAAAAATAACAATTGAAAACTAATCGCTATTCTTGCCGGGTCTATGGTCTGGATTTGAATGAAATTTCTTCACATTAAGTACTCATTAAAGTTAATTCACGTCTGAGTTAGTCGTCTTGTACGACACCCACGAGAGAGGCAAGGGGTGGTGACAACATGGCTTGATTTAAAACGTAATTAGTTCATTATTATTTTTTACCTGTCTAGCTACCAGTAGATAAATATAGCGGCAATGCAAAGTGTGCTGGGCGGCGTTGTTTCAAATAATGCAAAAGTGATGTGGGGTGCGAAGCTCTTGTGAAATAGGATAGCAGCCGATGGACTGAGCAGAAAACGAAATACACTAAAAAACTATTTACAAAAAAAATAGATGTGTTAATGGCATGGTTTTTTTACTACCATTAGGTAGATAAATAGGCGGCATTGTAAAGTTTGGTGGGCGGCGTTGCTTTAAATAATGCAAAACTGATGTGGGGTGCGAAACTCTTGTGAAATAGGATCCGATACCCACTCCAGGACAGCCGCACAGCGCATGCGTACGCCTCGCTCGTGGGGTGACTGTCAGACGTTTTACTACGTGAACAGTTGGTCGGGTCCCGCGAATCACTAAATAGTAAATAACCTCCGAAAATATTCGTGTGACGTTTAGTGAAAAATGGTGGAAAAGGTTGATGACCCCGGCGAAACCATACGGTTGCTTGACTTGAAGGTAGGAATTCTTTTTTTATAATAATTCTTAAATGATGTAATGTCAGGTAAAGGTCACGCGGCCTTTGGTGATTTCGGCAGTATTTGCTAGGCGTAAGGGCGAATGTCCCATGGCAAATTGTGGGCTTGTCATGTGTTTTATTTGTATGGGAAATTTTAAGATATTTCGAGATTCTTGCTTGTTTTTTTCTGTAGTTTGTTGATACTAGCAAATCAAATGATATGGATAATAATTGACGATGATATTTCGTTCCAAAAAATAAAATAAATTGCTTACATTTACATACACTACTTACTCAGTCAAGCATGTTTCATTTAATTTTAGAATTATTTGAAATATGAATAGGTACATACTATAATAGTAGATACCTATAATATAAATAAGTACCATTTCTTACTTATCAAAACTATCTTATTTATGCTAATATAATTCGTTATCATTGTTTAAGAAATACTTAAATAAAATTGTACGTATCTACTACTAATTTATTACAAAATTTATTTAAAACTATTTTTACATATCAGTTAGTAGATTTACATCATAGTCTAATTTTTAATAAATTACAGTCATATTTTTTCTTGTTTATAGTCAAAGAAACCCCCCATCTCTATCTTAATATAACTTAGTTTCTTAAAAGTATAATAAATTAGAAAGTCTCGATCATAACCTAAATTAAATCAACATTTAATAATAGGAAAATCTAAGTTGGTATGAATAAAAAAAACACACGGGTACGAATTGAGTAACATCCTCCGGTTTTTCGTACGATTTTCACCATCCACAAAGTTGTTTGGCAAATCAAACTTTAATGAACATTCGACGACTTTACTTTAACGACTTTCTGTCATTTCAGATTTAACAATTTTTAATTTATTAACCACATTTATTAACATTGGCATTGAACCTATTATATTGTACCTATTCATTAATTGTTTTTTAAAATTTAGTTTAATAATAATAATGCAATGCCCGAAAAAAATACGTAGCTAAGTTGTGTGTGTCTTAAGACTTATATAACTTAGTTGGCAAATAGTTTTAAATGTAACAGTTTATTTAATTATTTATTTACGTCATAGAACCCGTCATCCCATTGAAGGCATTGACTTTCCTTTGACCTTGTCGCGCCCACCGGGAAATCTACTAAATTCTTACGAAGGGCTTGACTTGACGTCAAGTTAAAGTTATTTTTCTTGGCATCTTCTATTAATCTGATTGATCGTCCTTAAATTATATCGTCTATGCACTTTTATTTATTTTATTATTAAGCACATGATACATATTTAAACAACAGTCTCGCTTTAAAGATTTGCCCTTAAACCGATTTAAAACATTATTACGTAGATGGTTGTTGGAACACACATTTTATTCAATTGACGAGTTTATGAAACAAAAAGAATGACTGTGGTTGATGCATTGATCTCAAGTGTTCATAATGCACAAGACATATAAAAATGGTTTTCTTTATTGATCTTAATTAAATTTGACATTTAATATTATATCTTAATATTTGCATGCTATTCAAAATGGCTAAATAGGCTTAAGCACATGTAAAGATGAACAACTAATCTAATGCAAACTATGTACCCTATTTATAGCAATTAAAGCATTTAATTTCAATAAAATGTCATATAGCAGTGTATCTGTCAATGTATTTGATATTAATATGCTTAGGGTACATATACAAGCAGCTGATCTTTATAGGTGTATGTTATGTGTTAAGTGCCGTGTGGTGACGGCAGAGTAGAATACAATTGTCACCACCCCAAGTCTCTCCCGTGGGTGACGTACAAGGCGACTAAGGATAAATCAGCGATGAGGAATGGGCAGCAGCGTTCCTCTTATACCACCTAGCAATAGTACTGCGACTTTTGTGCCCGATAAATGGCAGTAGGCTCGCCACCTATTACATGGGACCTAACATAATTGGCGAAATGTGGGTGCTGGTTCGCCTCTGCCTGCCCCTTCGGGGATACAGGCGTGATTTATGTATGTATGTTATGTGAGTAGGTAAAGTAGGAATTGCAGACAGGACAGAAAAACATACGAAAACGCATAGAATTTCATAGATTCACTATGCCGACCGACAGTCATGGGACTTGTGACCCAAGTGTGGGTTTACGGGACACCCCTTGACAACATGTCAACCCCGACTCACTAGGTCACTTTCCCGAACCCTCGCTCCCACCTCAACAGTTTTATATCTCGAAATTATTCTTTAAATTTTCGATGTACTACTATTCATACATGTACATACATTTCAAAAGTTTTCTTGTGTGTTAAAAAGGAAGAATAAAGCTGTATAAGATCCTGTGGTCTAACCTGTGGGTCTAACAGTCGTTAACCGCCATGATAGATAATTTCCTGTGTCATAAATAGCTTCTGTTTTGCAAGGCACAAAAGATATCGGTTATCTGCTAAAGATGACAGACATTGAGTGAAGAAAGGCGATCCTTAGTTAAATTAAAATAAGACCTCACATTCTTACATCAAATTCACATAAACAAGCTTTTGTCTCACATCCTTTGCGTAAGTATTAGGCAGACAATATCTACAGAGATTTTGGTGGTTAGAAAATGAATTTCGAAAAATTATGGGCTTGATGCGGGAGTGTCATGGTTGGCCAAGTGGTCAGGCACCTGCCAGGATAGGAGCGGACGCGGGTTCGTTTCCCGCATCAAGACCATAATGTTTCGAAATTCTTTTTCTAACCACCAAAATCTCTTTACCAATTTTTCTTACATTTATATAATGTTAAAATTAAAATCGAACAGACAAAATATCTTTCTATCGAGTCTTAAAAACTTTTTCAATTTGAATTATGATACATTACGGACTATATTTGATTAAAGAGTGGGTGCTGGTTTACAGGCGGTGGTTTGGGGTGATTTATGTATGTATGTATGTTGATTAAAGACTGATCGATTGCAAACTGCAGACCCCCAAGTAGGGTTGGTTAAACCTAAGCCGAAACCTTGGGCAGAATGAATTAGAATGTTGTCATATCAATCACTTTCTCCGTTCATGAAGCAGTCTCTCGACATGGTTCTTTCGATATCTTTTGAATACATTCATTCGTCACTAGCTCCTTTTCGGTATACACGGATGACATAAATCCAAAAGGAACGGATGGCTTGATGGCGTCTGACCGATATGAACGGAAAAGGAATCATACTGGGTCGAACGCAGATAAAATGAGAACAGGCAGAAAAATGCTGAGGATTCGATTTCAGACTGCTGTTTGTATATCTACCTGTACATCTATGCTAGCCTATTCTTTAACAACGATGTAATAACACGATCACAAAAAGAAATAAATTACAATAAATAAGTAAATAAATTAAATTGAAGGGGAAGCAAATTTCTTATGGAATAATCCTGTGAGCTTATCCAATTCTTACGTAATGCCGAAAACTGTAACAGGCCTTCATTAATGCCAGTGTGTCATGGACAAATGTGTATTGACTATTGACTGCCTGTACCAAGACGGTACTATATAGGCTTCACATGCTGATGACTTAAAGACACGTCAGACTGTCAAATTTCAAGTGCTGATTTTATACTTTATTTTAGTTATACCTAGGTTGATATTCAGTTGGAGTTTTGAAAATCTAAGTATCTCATTATCTTTCTGCCGTGTTCATAACGTCATCAAGTCCTGTGATTCATATCAGACTAGAAAGGTGCTAGTCCACCCGCGGCAGAATTAGGGGTGGTGACAATTGTATTCTGCTCTGCCGTCACCATGGTAGAACTGAAGGTAGGCAGTACCTATTTTATAACAAAGAAATTTTTGGTTAAAAAAGTTCGGAAAAATATAGTTTTGGTACGGGAATCGAACCCGCGACCTCTGCATTCCGGGCAGATGTCTATACCACTCGGCCAACCAACCAAGTTTTTTCACCACAAATTTCTTTGCGATAATTTTTCTAACATTTCTAATAATGTTCAAATAAAAATACATTTTGATAACTATTTTAGTAACTTTGTTTCTTATATTCTTGTTTTTTTTCTTCGATGATATTGTGTAAAAAAAAAGCCTAAACAGGCCATTTCAACAGTGTTGTTGTTGTTAATAATTAATGTGATTTTTGGGTATATTTGTGACATGTTGTTTATAGACGATTGCATTACAAACATTGGTAATGTAGAGCATTGTTCCAATTAGTAAGAGAGACTATATAGATCTAACGATTATAGTTATCTTCGCCCGTAAAGGTTATCGACAACTATTAAGATAGATAAACAAAATGGCTGAGGCAATTTAAATAACTACAATAACTTTCAAGTCATCAAATGTTATCTAATGTTTAGGTATCAATAAAATTAATCGCTTTACACGATACAGTGTTTAACTTTCATTTGCGGTATCGATTAAAGTGCTAATAAGTATAAAGACACAAATCACTATTTTAATCTAATAAAATAGTGATAAAATAATTAATAAAAATCTTACGACAGCAAATGCGGAGTCCATTCCACTCAATTAATAATAAAACTACGGAGGGAACCTTTTTATATCACCTGATGGTAAGTGACGATAAGCTCCGAAGAAGGTATCTAGCTTCAACCACAGCGGGGCTGTCTATCCTAACACAATTATTGTCAAAACACAATAATGCTGTTAACATTATTATTATAGCGACAGATGTTGGTATTGGTAAGACGGTGGTAGCTAGCCAGGCGGACTTGAAAAAAGTCCTACCACCAACCACACCGAGTACAAATTTGTAGTCCCCTGGGGATCAAATCCGGGATATTAATTCCAGTGGACGAACAAAGCAAAATATATTTTCGTCAAACATCCGATGACATATTTTACATTACACCTTAGCGAATATTGTACGCATATAACTACACAAATGTCTCTAATTAGAACGCTATATTGAACACGCACACCCGGGCAGAGATTGGGCAAAATTGTTGTTCTGCCCTCCCCAGGCCAAGCGGCCTATCTTTAGAACGCATAGAAAGTTGGTGGGTATTAACGACTGCAGATGCAGCCGGGACCAACGGCTTAACGTGCCTTCCGAAGCACGGAGGAGATAATAATAAATTTTTGGTCACCCGTCCAATGGCCGTCCGCCATTGGATGAGTGACGAAAAAATCCGCCGTGTGGTGACGGCAGAGTAGAATACAATTGTCACCACCCCAGATCTCTACCGTGGGTGTCGTACAAGGCGACTAAGGATAAAACAGTGATGAGGAATGGGCAGCAGCGTTCCTCTTATACCACCCAGCAATAGCAATGTACTGCGACTTTTGTGCCCGATAAATGGCAATAGGCTCGCCACCTATTACATGGGACCTAACATAATTGGCGAAACGTGGGTGCTAGTTCACCTCTGCCTACCCCTCCGGGGATATGGGCGGGATTTACGTATGTATGTATGTATGCATCCAATGGCCGGCCTTAGTGACATTGCGCAATCGCAGGTCAAGCGCTCTATGCCACTACGCCAGCGAGCTCCTCTTTTTCTTTACAGGATGTGCATAAATGGCAGTATGATGACGAGGACATGGTTATCTTCGTAATTTATTTACATACATACATACATAAATCACGCCTATATCCCCGAAGGGGTAGGCAGAGGTGGACTAGCACCCACGTTTCGCTAATAGGTCCCATGTAATAGGGGGCGAGCCTTTTGCCATTTATCGGGCACGAAATTCTCAGTGCATTGCTATTGGTAGGTGGTATAAAAGGAACGCTGCTGCCCATTCCTCATCGTTGATTTATATCAGATTTATTTAATACCAGACTTTGAAGTACGTATTTAAATGAATATTCAAATTTAAATTGATTCTTAAACTATGCGACCTACGTGTCTCGTGCTTGTTCGTTCCGTGTGTCCGATCAGCACCGGTCTATATTTGGTGCGCTTTAATGAGCACAACGAGCAGCGTCCGGTGTCTTCATATGTATCTAGATAACAATTGATGCAACAATTTTGGTGTAGAATACAACATATTTTTTCGCCCACTCGGGTAAGACTTCTATGACCCTATCTATTTGAATTTATCCAAAACAGCCTGCCTAGCCAAGCCGAACGCATAGAATATAAATATGTCAATTTTTGACCGTTTCTCGTGACTACCACAAAATGTTAAATTTTCTCAGTCGACTTTTGGCTCTACTGCCAACAAGATAAGGTTGACAATCGATTGAAGAAATTTGACAGTTTTGGGTAGCCTGAAGAGCCGTTGCTGTACATTGGACACAACAGTCACCAAACAAAACAAAAAAATGTATGAAACGTTTGTATTATATGCGCTGGAATAGATTGGACACTTGGCTTGACCCTCTTACACAATCAATCGGGATGGTGAACATTGATTTTGATCGCGGATCGCGTTCGAGATTGACTGTGTGCCTAGTAAGTTGTCCAGTCACGCTATGCGCTTACTGCAGTTGACTGGGGGTAATAACCTGTGCCCACTTTGAGTCTATGACAGACGTCAAGCGATTGCTGCATGAGGTAATTTCAAACCAACGTTAAGTAATAAGTTGGGTCGTATCAATTTGGTACCTCTTACAATTCGACTCAGGTTTTTATTTCTTTTTAGAATTGTACGTTTAAATTGATCTAACGAAATGAATTCTCTCATAAAATTTCTTTCTAATTTTCTCATAACTTAAACATTCCAGAAATATTTTACACTTGCCCTTCTTTGCTTGTTCTCAAAGAATCATAACGGAATTCAGAAGCGTAGGTATGAAAGCTAAGCATGAAAGCATGTGCAGTGACGTTAATATGCACCTAGCATTGTAACGTCACTGCACATGCAGTAATTACGTTGTTAATTGTAAATAAATTTGTTTTTCATCCCACCATCTCGGAAAAAGCGTTTTTGCTCTTCAATATCTGAGTGCAAAAGCCGTTTTTATCCTCTAGAGGTTAAAGTAAATTTGAATTTAGAACATCGTGTGCAATGAGTTTGTGAATTCAAAACATCATTATACATATTTATTTCTACCTCCATGGTGCCGAAATTGTCATGCAACCTATTTTAATTTGTTAAAAACTCAGACTCGGAACCTTCTTGGTGTACTTTTTTTGTAATTTGCTTTGCGCGCGCCATTTTCTTTTCACGTCATAAATTTGTTAAAACCTAGGAGTTCCGTGACGGTCAATCAGCTTGGCGTCAATATTGCTTTAAACATTTTGATCGTCTACAACGCTTGCTGGATGCTTGAGTCAAGCATTTAAAAGCTTTTTAGGTCTGTTTGATTTGTTTACGCTAGCAACGGAACAAAAACATACAGAAAATCAACATACTTGACTCAAGCTGATTGACCGTCTCGAAACTCCATTAGGGACGGTAATTTTTATTAGGGACTTACAGGAGTGTCTGGATGAATGTTGCGGGTGTGGCTGGGTGGATGGGTGGCTGTTGGAGGTGTGTCTGGGTGAATGGGTGTTTTGAGGGTGTGTCTAGGTGAATGGGTGTTTTGTTGGTGTGTCTGGGTGAATGGGTTTTTGTGGGTGTGTCTGAATGGATGGGTGAGTATTGTGGGTGTTTCTGGGTGAATGGGTGTTTTTTTGGGTGTGATTAGGTGTTTTGTAGGTGTTTCTGGGTGATTGAGTGTTTTTTGGGTGTGATTGGGTGTTTTGTAGGTCTTTCTGGGTAAATGAGTGTTTTGTGGGTGTTTATGGGTTAATCGGTGTTTTGTGGGTGTTTCTAGGTGAATGGGTGTTTTGTGGGTGTTTCTGGGTGAATGGGTGTTTTGTGGGTGTTTCTGGGTGAATGGGTGTTTTGAGGGTGTGTCTAGGTGAATGGGTGTTTTGTTGGTGTGTCTGGGTGAATGGGTTTTTGTGGGTGTGTCTGAATGGATGGGTGAGTATTGTGGGTGTTTCTGGGTGAATGGGTGTTTTTTTGGGTGTGATTAGGTGTTTTGTGGGTGTTTCTGGGTGATTGAGTGTTTTTGGGTGTGATTGGGTGTTTTGTAGGTCTTTCTGGGTGAATGAGTGTTTTGTGGGAGTTTCTGGGTTAATCGGTGTTTTGTGGGTGTTTCTAGGTGAATGGGTGTTTTGTGGGTGTTTCTGGGTGAATGGGTGTTTTGTGGGTGTTTCTGGGTGAATGGGTGTTTTGTGGGTGTTTTTGGGTGAATGAGTGTTTTGTGTGTGTTTCTGGGTGAATGGGTGTTTTTTGGGTGTTTCTGGGTAAATGGGTGTTTTGTGGGTGTTTCTGGGTGAATGGGTGTTTTGTGGGTTTTTCTGGGTGAATGGGTGTTTTGTGGGTTTTTCTGGGTGAATGGGTGTTTTTGGGTGTGTCTGAGTGGATGGGTGTGAATGTTGTGGGTGTTTCTGGGTGGGTGTTGAGAGTGTGTTTGGGTTAATGGGAGGGTGTTGTGGAAGTTTCTGGGTAAAAACAGAAACTGTTGTGATTGTATTTTTTTTTTGTATTTTGCATTTTCCTCGTTGGGGGGGATGAAAAGTTACGTGTGCACTCGAGTGCAAAGATTTTTCACCTTGTGCTCTTTTGATTCCTTCGCTAGCTCGGTCATCAAAATTGAGCACGCGGTTAAAAAACAACTTTGCACTCACGTACAACAAATAACTATTGTCATTTTGTCAGTTTGTCACTTACCTGTAGTTAAGCAAGCTTACCTAATTACACCGACAATTAAGGTAATTGGTAGGTAGGACCTACGTAAAAGTGTCGAGTTTTCTTACAATTAGCTTAGGAAATGAACTGGCTTGATATTTTCTCTTAAATGCCATCGCCTGCACGCTTTGGTGGTATTTTAAACATTGGGCATAAGTCTCGACTTACCCTAGGGGTGTCGTAAGGGCCGACTAAGGGACATTGCACCAATAAGCACCTTGGGGCACCCGAATGCTGGAGGGCAAACCACCAACAACAGCATATATTCAAAATGGGAACCCTAAGCCTAAAACCTTTACGTGGGTTGGAATGTCTCCGTTCATGTTTGTCGAGATTTTTTTTCATCACTTTTTTCGTTTCAAAATTAAACAGTCATATGTAAAAGATTTTCCATATCCGTTAGAAGGTATTAGCCACTTCGTCGTATCGTACGTAACATAATGATGTTAATAAATACGATTAAGGAGGGGCCTGTTTCCCAATCGACGGGTAAGTTCTAAGTAGCTTACTTGGCAGTTCAATTGACATAAATTTCATAATACACTATCAAACAATTTGTCAATCAACTGAATCAACTGTCAAATGATCTGCCAAGTAAGCTATCCAGAACTTACCCGTCGATTGTGAAACAGGCCCTTAAAGAAATGACTGTCTTACATTTTTAAATTATTAATCAGCAAATTGCCGATGTGTTGCATACTGTACGATTACCCTAAATGCTTATTCAACATTATCAGGTAGGTAATATCTCTAATTTTTAAAAGAATAACATCGTAAAATGCATACGTGTTACACACACATGACTTGGCCGGAACTGCGAAAGTTTTGGTATTTTGGAGAATACAACCGAAATACTATCGTATGAATCTGCATTGATTGTTTTTTGTTACAACTTTTAGTAAAAGAAAGGAAATTTAGTAAGAAATAATAAAAACTGATAATGTGGTCACAAGTTTCTAAAACTTGAATTAAGAAAATTTACTATGAGCCAAAAATCTGGAACACTCAATCCCGACTTGTGAATAAATTTGCATAGTCTAAACCTTAGAATCCTATTTATTATCCTACATAATACACAACGTTAACCGCGAAGTATGTAAACTATTCGTGATATTCAAAGTAATTCCGCTATTGAAAAGTAACTGTGTATTTACTCTGTGGTATTTCTTTTGTGTCGCCAGTCAGAACACGACCACCTGTGCGGTTTCCCGCGCTACTGCCACTGACGGAAAACGTGGCGGGAAAGTTAATCGTTTTAATTTTCTCGTAGTATTTTTTTATCGCTCCGGATATTAATCATACAGCCGTGGGTGTGTGTGTAGTTCCTATTATAGTTTGGATTAAAAAGTGATTGTTTTAAAAATAAAATCAAGTGAAGCTGTGTAATATAAGAAAATGAATAGAGAAAAACTTGGATACGATAACAAGGGTTTCGTAACGGATGCCGAGAAAATTACCAATGTGAGTGTGGGTATAGTCAAGTCAACGGCACTCCAGACTACCGTACAGAGAAAATTTTACATTTTGTGGTAGGTTGACGTGCTGTTGACTGTACCTATCGTGTTTACATCCAAATTGTCCATACAGTACAATTTGAACTCTTTTTAATAGTAACATGGCTTGTATTCAATTGCTCGTAATATAAAATACGAAGGAAGGAATCAATTAATTGCATTACCAACTAAGTAAACACAAAATAAATAAAAAATTATTAACTAAATGTTTTAAAACTAAGGGACTAGTTGCTCGTAGATATTTTAGGTCCCATTAAATAGGTGACGAGCCTATTGCCATCTACTGGGCACGTCAATCGCAGTATTCAGGAACGCTGCTGCCTATTTCTCAGCAAACTCTCAATCCTTTAGTCGACTTAGGGATATACGACACCCGTAACAGACATAGTGTTGGTAACAATGGGTTCTTGTCACTAGAAGTGTACTAATAGTCACTAAAATACAAGTGTACTAGATTCTAGTACACTTATAACGAAAAATGGAGATTTCTAGCTAAGAAATGTTTGGACTAGATTACTATTCACTTGTAGTATTATTACAAAGAATTTTTTGCTTAGATTAGGAAAATTCAAGTCTTGATGCTGGAATCGAACCCGCGTCCTCCGCACAGGGCAGATGCCTAAACCACTTGGCTCGGCCAACCATAACGATTATTATTGGACAACTTTTTAAGCAAATACTTACAAATATTATTACGACCTCGCTTTTGTTATTCGGACCATGACTAATAATATTAAAAAGTGGTTTAGAATAGAAAACTGTGAAGTTATAATTAAATACTTCCGTAATACTACGTGTGCTTTGCATGAAAATGCTGTGTTTATGATTTTTATATAACATCCCAATAATAATTGAAATATATCATTCAATAAATAAAAACAACATTACCATTCAAATTAGAAAGTAAACCTATATAGTGTATGGAACATTGTAAACGACTGTTGGTAGACCTAATGAAATACGAGAATACATGGTATGTACGACACATGCTGAAAACAAGTACTAATTCTTTACGGTATGATTGATTCTCTACTCTGCCTTCTGTCACAGTGCCGATAATATTGTGTAAATCCATCTTCTCGCTTTGCACACCTGACTGATTTATAACAACTGTCCTTAACAACAATAATAAAATTAGTTTCATATTTTTTTGTCTTCCATTCTCCAAATCGTAAATAAAACATATCAATTGGGATATATCGGCCTCGATATTTTGTGTTTGATTTTTATTTATTTTATTAAGAAAGTCGCTTATTTTTGTATTAAGACATTTGTTTTTAGGTATGTTTTAGTTTAATTTCGCACTTTCGCGTAAAAAAACAGTTTCAAGCAGGAAAAGTACAATAGTTATTTGTTGTACATGAGTGCAAAGTTGTTTTTTAACCGCGTGCTCAATTTTGATGACCGAGCTAGCGAAGGATTCTAAAATTGAATCACGAGCGTAGCGAGTGATTCAAAAATTAGAATCCTGAGCGATAGCGAGGGAATCAAAAGAGCACAAGGTGAAAAATCTTTGCACTCGAGTGCAACACGTAACTTTTCATCCCCCCCAACGAGGAAATTGCAAAATACAAAAAAAAAACACAATCACAGCAGTTTCTGTTTTCACCCAGAAACTTCCACAACACCCTCCCATTAACCCAAACACACTCTCAACACCCACCCAGAAACACCCACAACATTCACACCCGCAATACCCAGAAACACCCAAAAAACACCCATTCACCCAGAAACACACACAAAACATCCATCCACTCAGACACACCCAAAAAACACCCATTCACCCAGAAACACCCACAAAACACCCATTCACCCAGAAAAACCCACAAAACACCCATTCACCCAGAAACACCCATAAAACACCCATTTACCCAGAAACACACACAAAACATCCATTCACCCAGAAACACCCATTCACTCAGAATCACCCACAAAACACCCATTCACCCAGAAACACCCACAAAACACCCATTCACCGAGAAACACCCACAAATCACCGATAAACCCAGAAACACCCAAAAAAACACCCATTCACCCAGAAACACCTACAAAACACCCAATCACACCCAAAAACCACTCAATCACCCAGAAACACCCACAATTCTCACCCATCCATTCAGACACCCACAAAAACCCATTCACCCAGACACACCCACAAAACACCCATTCACCTAGACACACCTCCAACAGCCACCCATCCACCCAGCCACACCCGCAACATTCATCCAGACACACCTGTAAGTACCTAATAAAAATTACTCCGAGACGGTCAATCAGCTTGAGTCAAGCATGTTGATTTTCTGTATGTTTTTGTTCCGTTGCTAGCGTAAACAAATCAAACAGACCTAAAAAGCTTTTAAATGCTTGACTCAAGCATCAAGCAAGCGTTGTAGACGATCAAAATGTTTAAAGCAAGATTGACGCCAAGCTGATTGACCGTCACGGAACTCCTAGGTTTTAACAAATTTATGACGTGAAAAGAAAATGGCGCGCGCAAAGCAAATTACAAAAAAAGTACACCAAGAAGGTTCCGAGTCTGAGTTTTTAACAAATTAAAATAGGTTGCATGACAATTTCGGCACCATGGAGGTAGAAATAAATATGTATAATGATGTTTTGAATTCACAAACTCATTGCACACGATGTTCTAAATTCAAATTTACTTTAACCTCTAGAGGATAAAAACGGCTTTTGCACTCAGATATCGAAGAGCAAAAACGCCTTTTCCGAGATGGTGGGATGAAAAAAAATTGTTATATTCTAATTTATTAGGAAAATAGACCAAAAAACGTATAAATCCGTTACCCTACCAGTTCCCGGGTTATCTGTTGTATGGTCTTGCATTCATATCACTCGTTTTAATTCACACCTCCATATATATTTTTTTAATATCTTTGCTAGTAAATTAATTAATATTGTTAAATTTAATTTAATTTCAATTATATTTTTGTTTGACATTGTTTAATTTAATGCTGTTCTTATCTTAAATAATAGTTTTTTAATTGTATGCACTTACCCATATTTAATTGTTGTTAATGTTTTACTTTTTATTGATACGTTTGATATAATTATTAGAGGAAACTTTACTGATATCCGTTTCTATTTATTGTATTTATCTTCAATGTATTATTTGTTTCCCAAATAATAAATAAAAGAAAGGTGAAGTCGAGAAGGTCTAGAATAAAAAAATACTGATGGAAATGCTTGGTTACCGGCATTATTCTTCCCTTGAAGATGCTTTAATCAAGGGCTGTATGTTACAAGCGTATCTATTTTAAAGTAAGTGTACAGTAACCTTCACAAATCGGTTTTTACAACAGTTGCACAAAGAAATCACTTAGATGTCCGTCGACATAACAAAGTCACAATGCGATATAATGCGGAAGTTGTGTATTTTGAAATCGCACCACTAGCTGTAGGTAGACCTATGTAAGTGCTAAGGTTGTGTTATTAATTGCGAAATGCCTGATTGTTAATAATTACACCTACCGTTGGACTTCGCTGGCGTGACACGACGAGTACCTACGATCATCATCATAAGTAGATGAACATTTTACTGCACTGTCATACCAATGAAGCGTTTTTAATGTTATTGTGTTCCGACAATTTGTAGTAAGATAGCCAGTCCCCGGTTGAGGGTTACAGGTGAAGCTCGATTCCATATTCAGCCCTCATCGTTACTTACCCATCAGGTGAGTTGAAGGCCAAGCGCTTCCCTGTCCAGCATAAAAAAGCGTTTGTGATTAAATGTACTAACTGCCGCACTCAGAGACGTCAAATAACTTTAATGAGTACCTAATGTCAAAAAATTTCAATTAAATCTAGACCCGGAAATAATAGCGACTAGTTTTGAATTGTAATTTTTTTCAGTCTTTCAGTAAACTTTTCATCGACTATTCGACCCTTCTAAACTGACAAAAACAGTACCTAAGTCTAACTGCCGCACTCAGAGACGTTAAATAACGCTAATGAGTACTTAACGTCAAAAAATTACAATTCAAAACTAGTCTCTATTCTTGCCGGGTCTATGGGGTCTTGATTTGAATAAAAATTTTTGACATTAAATACTCATTAAAGTTAATTGACGTCTCTGAGTGCGGCAGTAAAGGGTTTATCTAAAGCGGTAGCATACGGTTGGATGGAAAATGTATGTAACGTCTACATTTTAATAGTACATTATAATACGAAGAGCGATAAAACAAAGAATGTATCGGATCGCAAGTAATAAGATCATAATTTTATTCCATCCCCTGACAAGGAAGTGGGATTTTCAGTACACGTAGCGTCCGGAAAAGTCCACTTTATGGCCAGGGGGCCAATTCACGCCATATATACAAGATTACTTAGAATTCGAGTTTAAATTTCAAATCCTATTTCGATTACTGAATCTCGAAATTCGAAATTAAATTTCGTCCGGTGCCGACCACTCGAAGTAATTCGAACGGTTTTCCTTCGAAATAAATTGTTCTCGATTTGTCCAGAATAGCTTGACTTGATTATCATTCGAAAAAAAATTGAATTCGAACTTTTTATCGAATTCTAAATTATTTCGATTGGCGAGACTTGGCTCCCAGCCCGGCTAGCATGACCACCGAAACAGGATATGATATAGCCATTTATCGCTTCGAACTGTAAAATATCATTGAATTTTTGACAGTTTAAAGCGATAAATGGTTATCTTAAAGCCTTTATGGCTTTAACATATAATTATTTTTTAGGACCACATAAATATTAAATAATTTGACGGTAGTTAATTATAACTTACGATGAAGACACCTGTCATCTTTAGTCACCCGTGACCACGGCCGCTGTAAAGTGATCGAAACGTCGGGATAAATAATAATGCCAAACATCTAAATATACGCGAGTCTAATCCGTAAAAGTTGTTTTATTTCAAATATAATTAAAGTCATATAGCGCTTTGAATAGTCAAAAATCCAATGTTTTTTACAGTTCAAAGTGATAAATGGCTTTATCATATCGTATTTCGGTGGTCATGCTAGCCAGGCTGGTGTGACATAAAATTATTTTTGACTCAGAATAAGAGTTGTCTTTTTGAGAGATTTCATGGAGTTTACACGCCTTCGGCCTTCTAGTGTTGTTTATACACCGCTGCCTGCTCCTTTAGGTATTTATTTGTATGTACCTACCTACATACGCCCTTAATTACGTCTGTATATTGTTTGTTTCAACGATTTTTCTCTATAATACTATTATAAGTTAATTACTTATAATATTGTTTGTTTTATAAAGAAAAATCGTTGACATATAAAGATACACAACAGTCTATCATCAACTCGACAAAGTGATTAGATTATCGCGATAATTGTACTCCATTGTTCGAGCGATAATAATTTCCAGTTTGAAGTGTAATATTCTTGCGTTCATTCCGTGTTGATGAGTAATTTGATTAATTAATACGGTCTAGTTACCAACGCACCTAGCCTGGGAAAGTTGAGAATTACCAATTAATATTTAGTTCTAAAGCAGACGTAGCCGTGTGGTGACGTCGGAGTAGAATACAATTGTCACCATCCCAAATCTCTCCCGTGGGTGTCGTACAAGGCGACTAAGGATAAATCAGTGATGAGGAATGGGCAGCAGCGTTCCTCTTATACCACCCAGCAATAGCAATGTACTGCGACTTTTGTGCCCGATAAATGGCAATAGGCTCGCCACCTATTACATGGGACTTAACATAATTGGCGAAACGCGGGTGCTAGTTCACCTCTGCCTACCCCTTCGGGGATATGGGCGTGATTTATTTATGTATGTATGTCTAAAGCAGAGTAGGTACGCCTGAATGATCTTTCAGGAATAATGCTAGCTTTCAGCAACTATTGATATTACATACCTAATTAAATACATAGGTCGAGGCTTTTCGCCAACTTATTCTAGGTCCAATATACCTAATAGGGAGCCGCCAACCTATTCTCATTCGCCAGGAACTTTAGTCGCAGTAATTTGCTAGATGGCCATCAGGAACGCTGCTGTCCATTGTTATATTATAACTCTTTACTGCCGCACTCAGAGACGTAAAATGCCAATTCGAAACTTGTCGCTATTCTTGCCGGGTCTATGGTCTAGATTTGAATTAAAAATTTTTACATTAATTACTCATTAAAGTTAATTGACGTCTCTGAGTGCGGCAGTTAGTCGCCTTGTACGACACCCACGGGATAGGCAGGGGTAGTCACAATTGTATCTCTGTGCCGTCACCACACTGCAAAATAGCTGATAATGCAATACTGCATACATTCATAAATCACGCCTATATATACGCCGTAAGAGGTAGGTAGAGGCCAATTAACACCCACGTTTCGTCAAACATGCCAGGTCCCATGTAATAGGTGGCGAGCCTATTACCATATATCGGGCACGTAACTCGCAGTATATTGCTAGGACACACGCGGGAGAAATTGGGGGTGGTGACAATTGTATTCTGCTCTGCCGCCACCGCGGGGCTATTTTTCAAGACGTAATAAGGTTACTCGATGACGAACTAGTTCGTGTCATCGTCATTTACCTTCCTCCTATTTCATTCATAGAAGTCACCAAGCCATTAACTTCTTCTGATTCAAATCATCAATCACTTAATCAGTTCTTTTTTCTTCATCATCATTAAAGACAAAGGTCTTCAATGCGTGTGTGTTGCCAGTGATGACTTACGGCACCGAAACATGGCCGCTTACAATGGGCCTTATAAGAAGACTCAAAGTCACCCAAAGGGCAATGGAGAGGGCTATGCTCGGTGTTTCCCTGCGTGATCATATCAGAAATGATGAGATCCGCAGGAGAACTAAGGTCACCGATATAGCCCGAAGAATTGCGGACCTTAAGTGGCAGTGGGCAGGGCACATTGCGAGGAGGACTGACGGCCGTTGGGGCGGAAAGGTCCTCGAATGGCGGCCACGAACCGGGAGACGCAGCGTTGGAAGGCCCCCCACAAGGTGGACCGACGATCTGGTGAAGGTCGCGGGAAGCCGTTGGATGCGGGCAGCGCAGGACCGACCGGTTTGGAGATCCTTGGGGGAGGCCTATGCCCAACAGTGGGCGTCTCTCTTTTTTCTTACCCCATACAAATTGTTCAATCAGTAAAGCAAAAATTTATGGAAAATTCTAAAGTACTCGAAGCAAAAGTGTCTCAAGATTTTTGAAAGCTAAGTGTCTATGTAATACTTGTAAATATATTAAATTTTACTCCAATATGAACATATTTTAGTAGATGATTAAGTTAGTATGTGTAGTATTCAATTTCCACAAAACAGAGAAAGTGTTATTTCTGTTACATGTTGTACCTTTAGAAAACTGATGGAAAAGGTCATTGCGAGCAACCGATGAGTTAGATTTTTTTTATGCTAGTCAGGGAAGCTCTTACCCTTCATCTCACCTGATAGTAAGTGACGATAAGAGCCAAAGATGGAATCGTGCTTCACCTGGAACCCTCAACCACAGAGGGACTGGCTATCTTATAACACAATAATGCAGTTAACATTATTATTATGGCGACAGATTTTGATAAGATGGTGGTAGCTAGCTTTTCCGGTGGGCGAACCCCTAGACCACGGAGGCGGTTATTGTATGCAGTCTCAACATTGGGTAAATATAAGCAATAATTACAGGAGCACTTATTTCTCTCATTTCTATATTCAAAAGTGGTAAATTTTTAGGTCAACCAAACACTCACACCTTGCATTCCGATGTCAAGATATGAAGCGAATCAAGTATCGACATCGCTTCAATCGAATATGACATTTTATCGATATAAAGTGAATAATGATGATGAACGACTGCAAATGCAGCCGGGACCAACTGCTTAACGTGTCCTCCTCCCTTATAATATTTTAGCTATGGTATAATCTAGGATGAAATAATTGATACAAACCCAACTTCCTAGAAGAAGTAAGGCGTCAAACTATAAGTACTAAAATAGTTTTTTAAAAAATCGTCTTTTACCAACCTCGCAGGCCTCATAATGCCCGAAAATCACTTTGTATTACAGGAACACAATGGAACAGGATGTATTATAAGGCTAATGATATCTAATGATGTAGAACAGTGTCACGCAGCAGCAGAAACAACTATAATTGTTTATGTTAAAAATATATTTAGGAGTAAAAAATACATAGATAATAATTATGTAAATTGATATAATCTCGTTGCCTGTTCTTAAAAAAATGCAAATACAAGTTTGTTGTGAATCCCAGTCCCATATTTTATTTAGAGATTACTATAATTATGTAATCTATCTATACTCATTTATAAAATCGTTTGTTTGTTTGGAACGTTTTGTGTTGGATAGTCCGTTTATCGTGGAAGGCTAAAAAAATATTAGAATATAAAAATGAGAAAATATATGGAAAAATTGGTATTTTCCTACATCCACGCAAACGAAGTCGCGAGCACAGCTAGTGCAAAATAATATGTTCAACTATATTGCAGTAGAATGAGAATCCATTAGCTTTGCAATAGAAAGAGATTGATCCCTTTTAAAAAGATGGTGGTAAGCCCCCTGATCTGTGTAATTGACGAATTCTGTTAATAATAAGCTGGTTTCGTGTTATTAAAGTTACAGCAACGCGGAAATTGGAAAACTACTAACTTATTGACCTAAGGGCTATTATAGTGTACCTACCAGCCTGTGTATTAACACTATCATTTGCCCATAAAATAAGCGATACTTTTGTTTTATAATTCTTTTATTGTGATCCCCCATTAAAGCCTAGGGGTACTGACCGGAGACTAGCTCGGCTCAACTGGACTAATGGGGCAGACGGTAAACTTATGATAATTATTTAATCAGACTCTTCCGTTATACTACCTGTTATTAAACTGTACTTGACATGGCTACCATCACTCTACGGTGTGTGGGTGGGGTATACTATTTCTATAGCCATCGATTACCTTACCGACTTGATTCAAAGTTCATTACTTAGAGGTCAATAACTCAGTGGTGATTTTAAACACAAATAGCTTCTAATTTTCTAAGTCAAGCAATATGTGCACTGATCATCCTGGAAGACTGATCATTGGATGAATGAATGTTGAGAGATGGTTCGCAAAAGGAATATCGCAGAAGAGATGGATGGATTGCGTGATGAAATGTCATGCATATGAATGACAGCTAACTGGAGTGAATGGAAGAAAACACATAATGCGCTGACCCTCAAATAAAGGAGGATGATGGCTGATCATTGGATGGGTGACAGATAATTTTGGAGTTGATTGGTGCTTCGGAAAGTACAATGAATGACATGTCAGGATAATAATAAACTGTCCAATTCGATAGTTTTAGTTTTTCTAAGTACAATTCATAACAAAACAAATTTGAGGTTTAAAGAACACAATTAATACAAGAAACCTGACTACCTAAGTATCTGTCTGCTTTCCATTTACGCCACAGTACGCATTACACAAATGAAGTTTCTAAACTTTCCATACGTGTAGGTACTAGTAATAACTTAGAGCACTTAATAAAAGTTACATGGTGTAAAAACATTCAAGTTAAGTGCTCTGAGTGGCTTGTGATTTTAAAGAACGAAAACCTTTAGTCTTGGGAATGAGTCAATAATTACTTGTATCTATTTAGTAATATGTTTGAAAGTCGGTTGTTATTGCGACTATTTTGTGCATCTTTAGGCTTAAGTCACTAGCACTATACATTTCTAGCCATTGCCCACAGAAACTGACCTAATTAGGTAAGCTAAGTATAGTTAGGGACGGTGTCAGGCAGGCGGCTGGCTGTAAAGCTATACAACTTTCAACAGTATGGATTGGAATGGTGTCATCCCAATCACTTTTCGGTGCCATGGTCCTTTCCATCACTTTTCGACACATTCATTCATCACCAGCACCTTTCGAGTGTGATGGATAATAGAATCAATAAGGCGAAAAAAGGGGAGTCTGATGGAATTGGAATGGTGTGACAATATGGTCGAACATTCTGCCCACCTAGCCAAGTGGCCCATACCTTTTGTATTCTATGCGTTCGTTAACGCATAGAATACAAAATGTATGAAACTGACGTATTACAGAGAAAACAATGCGTTAGTTTCATACTTTTGTTTTCTATGTGTTCGAATAGATAAGCCACTTGACTGGGCCCTCTGGCCCGTTCTTGCGTAAGAAAAAACCTACTTTACCACCAACTTTTTTACAGTTTTAGTTAAAAAGGATGAGGAGAGGAAAGGAAACATTGAATACTATTTGTCCTGTTTTTTTTATTTATTACGTAAATACCATTATGCATAGCGTTGAGTCACGAGAAATAAGTGTAATACTTAAACTGTTATTTGTGGAACTACGAAGGTCTTTCGGGGAAATGTTGGACGGCTAAGACTGTATTCAGTGAAACGTGCATTTTGAAATGCATCAGAAATGCGAATTAAAAGGCTGTTTTGTTAAATTGTTCCGATTAAATTAAAAAAGGCAGATTATGGGCCGGTTTCACAATCGACGGGTAAGTTCTGAATAGTTTACTTGGCAGTTCAATTGACATATATTTCATATTACAGCTGTCAAATGATCTGCCAAGTAAGCTATCCAGAACTTACCCGTCCGTAGATTGTGGAACAGGCCCTAAATGCTGCTGCTAATAAATCTGCCCAGGACTCAAAGGTCGCGGGTTTGTTTCGTTATAATAAATAATTTCTGGAATTTTTCGAAATTTATTTTCTTTGTTATATTTTGACGATTGCGCAAACCAACTTACTATATTCTGATCCTTTGACCAGTAAATAAGCACATCCAATAATGTTCATACATCCTTAGGCTGCAATACAAAACAAACAACCTATTTCTCTTTTACGTCAATCGCTTTGAATACTATTTGTGCACGATTTACGACTAATGTAAGTATTTTATTCATACACGAGCTGTATTTACTGTATATGCGTCTACTAAACATAGAAGTAATCTCTGATGTAATTCAATTTGCATTTTCATGATTAGCTTTTGAATATAAGTTGTCTTTAAGTAATTTGGGTGTGACATTGAAGGACACTCTGAAATCATACGATTACGGTATAAATAGTTCATTTTTGTTTGCCAAGGCATCTATTGTTTCCGAAGATGCTTACATATACTGCATGAAATAATCAATCATCACATTTGACAATTAAGATTTTACACTTCAGCGACAAACACGATCAGCGAGTTTTAAATATTAGGGGTTAAAGTATAAAATTGCCGTTTTTTACTGAAAATCATAATAGTTAATTTTTTTTGTATTACAAATGTATTTAATCAAAATAGTTACCATTATTATCTATACATTGCTGCTATCTAATAGGAAGGTCATTTATGCCTTTGCGATAGAATTCTGAGGATATAGACTGCACAAACTGTGTGAAAGCATTTTGTACGGCCTCCTGGGAAGAAAACTTCTTGTCAGGTAGATAATTGTCCAAATCACGAAAAAAATAGTCCGTTGGAGCAAAGTCTGGCGAATACGGAGGATGACGAATGGTTTCTAACTGCAGTTCCTGAAGGGTCAAAACGGTTTCTCGTGCTGTATGAGGTCTCGCGTTGTCATGGAGCAATAATGGTGAAGATCGATTCATGAGTCGGGGCTGTTTTACTGCTAGTTTTGCCAACATTGTTCGGAGTTCGGCACAATAGACATCTGCCGTTATTGCTTGACCAGATCGGAGAAAACTATAGTGAATAGCACTATGCTGAGACCACCAAACAGTTACCATTACCTTTTTATTGGTATGTTTTGCTATAGGACACTGTTGTGGCGTTTGACCCGGGGTCAGCCATTGCATTTTTCTTTTACGGTTATCATAAAGAATCCACTTTTCATCACATGTCACAATTCGATCCAATATTCTTTCATTTCTGAACCGATTCAACAAGGCAACACAAGTTTCAACACGCGTTTCTTTCTGCAGATCAGTCAAATCATGAGACACCCATTTTTCTTATTTTTTTTATTTTATTGATTTGACGCAAATGAGTCAATATTGTTAAACCATGCCGCTAATTCCTGGGTAGTTTGACTAGATTCGGCTTCCACCATCTCTCTTAATTCATAGTTATTCACCTGTGTAGGCGGTCTTCCTCGTGGCTCGTTCTTCAAGTCGAAGTTTCCATCACGAAAGCGTTTAAACCAAAATCGCACGGTGCGTTCATTAGCACACCCCCCTCACCAAAGGCAACATTGATATTGCGGGCTGTTTCTGCCGCGTTACTTCCGCGCCAGAACTCGTATTCAAAAATCACTCGAATTTTCGCAGTATCCATCTTTTTTGTCTAAGTTGACTAACAAAAACAATTGAAAGTCAATATTCAAATATTTCACATTTTTTAAAAAAAGATCATCATAGAAACCATGTGAAAAAAATTTCATTCGAAAACGTTAAACCATGAAGATTCTATGTCAATTTAAAAAACCTATTACAATAAAACGGCAATTTCATACTTTAACCCCTATAATCCTCGACATTACTATCAGCCAGATGCTAAAAGTCTCAGATAAAAAGGTTTCGTTTTGTGCGCTTGATGGAAAATCTACTATTTAGTCGTAAAGTCGTAACTTTAGAACAATCATATCACAGTTGAGATCATCATCCTTTTGCCCTTTCCCATTTCATTACCACAATCTAGCCTGATGATACGCCTAGGACGACACACGCCCGCCTAGAAGATGCCGTTCCCTCTGGCCTTGAAGATTTCCAGATTACATTGATCAGGGAAAACAGATCTCAGCAAAGATCCACTCCTCCCAAATTTTTTCAATGTTAGAAACAAAACAAAAAAAGTTTTACTAAGCCAAGTAAACTGGCACAACTTTTATAATAAAGACTCATAAATAATTTACTGCGAAAATAATAGGATACGAGGGAAGATGTAGTTAAAAATTCAATTTAACCATAAGTCAGATAGGAAGCGAGAATTTGGGTTTTTCTCTCGACGCAAACCGTGAACAAACGCACACTATATTATAACTGGTCCTTATAAGGAAAATTCCTAACCAAGCCCTGTTAAAAGCATGTGGCGTTCCGTACGGTGGTTAGTTCCACTTTGGATATACGAAGAAAGCCAGAAGGCAAAGCTTAGTGTTTTAATCGTTCGGAATGTAATATGTTGACGTACGACAGTTTAGATACGGTCGTGCCAGTGTCAGTGAACTATCCAATGGACTTCTCTGAGGTTTGTTGTTCTTTTGTTTTTGTTCGTAGCATTTATTTACTACTAGCTTATACGTTGTTATGCCGTATAAATATCCCGTAGCCATGGTTACGATTTTGTTGCCTTGGTTACGTCAAATGTTTGACAGGAAAGCGGTTTATATGGGAAAATGAAATTATTGAAGTGTTATATTCTTTTTTTTAAATTATAACTATCAGCTGCAGAGTGCAGAACTTTTGCGTTTGAATACTGTTTTTTATAGGTTAGAAATTGGAAATGTAAATTATAATTACTAAAGGATACAATGATTTAGGTGGTTAGAAAAATAATTTCGAAAAATTTTGGTCTTGATGCGGGAATCGAACCCGCTGCTATCCGGGCAGGTGCCTGACCGCTCGGCCAACCAAGACTTCCTGCATAGTGTGTTTTCTAATCACCAACATCTTTGTACTAATTTTTCTAACATTTATATAATGTTGAAATTAAAATCGAATAGTTTATCAAAAGATATATTAAATAGCAACAGGTAATGTACATACAATGGTCTTATTCCTCCACATTTTTGGTAGTACATATAATATGAATTGGATGTTCGGTCCTAGACATTGGTAATTGATGAATTATAATTATAAATTATGAATTATAAGTCACGCCCGTTTGTCAGGAAAAGCTGGTTGAGCTGTATTGACTTAACACTCACGTTTTTTGTAGTAAAGTGCTTGTGGTATATTCTATTTTCGTTTCTTGAAACTTCCTCTACATGTAACTAGTTCTGTTTATCCTACTTACATTATTTTACAATCTGTACTTTACCTCATGCGTGACTTGGCACAGTATCTCTAACTTTGAAAAATGATCTCCTATTGCATACGAAATGATATTATTTACACCTTTTATCGTAACAACAAACGAATACAGGACTGATTTTGCTAATGTAAACGTGTAAAACAATGCTACGGCTATGCTATTGGATGCATAAATAAATTGTTTAAGTTCTTATTTCTCATTTGAGATTATTCAAATATTCATAAATCTTCTTAATCTTAGCCGTGTGGTGACGGCAGAGTAAAATACAATAAAATACTCTTTCCCGGAGATGTTGTAGAAGGCTGCCAAGCATTAATCTTATATCACCTAGAAATATACTGCAATTAATATGCCCGATAGATGGCAATAGGCTGGGACCTAACTTTATAGGCGAAAAGTGGGTGTCAATCCACCTCTCTCTACCCCTTCGGTTAATAGGCGTGATTTATGTACAGTCAACAGCACATCAGGTTACTTACTACAAACTGTCAAATTTTTCCAATCAATTTAGAACTTTATAATAAGGGTGTTAAGGTTGAAATTTTATTGGAGAACTTTGACAGATTGTAGTAACCTGATGTGCTGTTGACTGTACCTATCTATTATATGTAACGTAACGTGGAACAATGCTAGGATAATTGGATCAATAAATTGTTTAAGTACTTAAATCCCATTTAAAAATATTCATATACCTTCCGTGGAGTCAAAACAGAATCTGAGCCATCAATGCCATGATGACACGTTCCCGAAATAATTATCTAATTAACTAACTACTTTACGACCCATTGTTGTATCATTATTAACTAAGTCACATCGCACTTAAGTTCAGGTATGTCTAAAAACAAAACAGACCTGTGTACTTCAAATAAAAAATATCCGCCTTTGTAACGAAAACTATAAAAGATTTATCAGATTCAGTTCTTAAAATATTTAATACAAACAAAAAAAAAATTAAAATGCCTGTGTGCCAGTAGTGGGTAGATTAGAAGATGTGCGTTCCCATTGAGGCTGGTGATGATGATGATGATGATGATATCGGCATAATACTTCATTGTGCCGATATCATGATCACCATCAGTGGCTCAATATTAAATAGGTTGACACTTAAAACCACGATGATCTAGGTAATACCTACGCCATGTGCAGAGATGTATCTAGGTACCTATTAGGTAACACGTGCGACACGTGAGTTCCATAAAGGAAAATATTCGCTACTGAGCAATTACATGGTTAGTAGGCGAGAAATTATGGGCCTTATTAATAAGCTGACTGGAAGGATAAAATGCTACCCCGCATTCTGCCTGCGTCTCCGAAAAAATATTTTGAATTGGAACAAACGAGATAATACACTGAACAACTTGTACGTTTGAATTAATAAAATGAGAGAAAGAAATAGACAAAAAAAATTGTATATTTCTGTAGGTAATGGCCTACATTTGGCTTGCATAAAACCAGCGTAACCTCATTTTTTTATTGGCCTACTGGACAAAGGCCTTCCCCACCTTTTTTTTTTTTTTTTTTTTTAACCAGGGGTAAACTGCAGTTACGCATTCCTTCGCCGCGACGGGAACGCCGCCTTGAAGGGTAAGTAGGACTCGAGGGAAGAGGTTGCCCTCCATACCCACTAAACATCCCCTGGGTGATACACCTCAACGCGTTGATGGGGGCCTAGGACATGACAAGAAGTCTCCCATCCATTGACCCCCATCGCGTTGCCCGCGGTAGCGGGCTCTCCTCTACCTAGTGCCGCAGCCCCCGTATCACAGGGCGCCGCAGCTCTCCCCAGGAGTTCCCCCGTCGGGCTAATGTTCCCGGCTCGGCGAACGAACCCCTTCTGCTGCAAACGGGCAAGCCCGGAGCTAAGCCCTCCCCACCTATGCACACAGCCGCCGGACAAACGCCCCGACACGGCTCCACGCACTTCTCCAACAGCGGCGCCAGAAGGGTAAGCACCCTTCCGGTGCCACGATTGGGGACAGCCACTAGTTGGCCCTGAAAAGGGCCGTTTCAAGGGCCTCCTCCCCCGCCCTCTGAAAGCAGAGGGACTGGAGGTGGCCACACTCACCTTGAACGCTGCCGTAGTCCGGCAGCGTTCCCTGGCCTCCTCGGAGCCCTGAAAAGGGCTGTTTAGCAGGCCTGCGCTCCCCGCCCATACGGGAGGCGCACCCCCGCCCATACGGGGGGTGGCCATGCTCCCCTTCAAAGCTGCCGGGCAAATGCCCCGACGCAGCCTTCCTCCTCAATTTGGCAGACCTGCACCCCCGCCCATACAGGAGCCGGTCCGCCCCGCCTTCGGAGCCCTGAAAAGGGCCGTTTTTGAACGCTGCCGGACAAATGCCCCGACGCAGCGTTCCCTGTCCTCCTCCTGGGGACCGCCGAGCAAGTGCCCCGACGCGGCCCCACACACGTCTCCAACAGTGGTGACAAAAGGGGGGTCAGCGTCAAAGTTATGGCTATGGTCTACGCATTGCCCCCCCTCCGAAGGCCGAGGCCATCCCGTGGCCGAAGCACAAATGCGCAGCTACCCCCCACATCTTAGGTGGGAGGTCCAACGCACCAGTGAGGGCACCAGGGTCTGCATCGACCAGCCAACGCTGCCCCTTCCGGCACCACCATTGGAGACCAGACTCCAAAGCTGCCGGGCAAATGCCCCGACGCAGCCTTCCTCCTCAGTTTGGCAGACCTGCACCCCCGCCCATACAGGAGCCGGTCCGCCCCGCCTTCGGGGCCCTGAAAAGGGCCGTTTTGTCGCCACCGCGACCCGCCTCGCACGCCTCAGAAGTGGCCTCCTCTGAGGCGTGCGAGGCGGGTCGCAGCGGCGTTGTGTTCCGTTGTTAGCCGTCTGAGTGATGGATCGTGACAGGGACCGATCCATCACCCAGCCGTTGCCCAGGGTGCACCACGAGGAGGTCCCGGAACTTCGCACCCCGCCTTCCCCACCCTGCTCCAACCCTGGTATTATGTTTAAATCAAATTCTATTCCTTCGGGGTAAAATAAATTATGTCAATAAATCAATAAAAATCACGAGTAGCTACCCAGTCAAAGACGCAATCCACAAATCAACAAAAAGTAATAAGAATTTTATGAGCCTAGTTCAACCCTGAAAATATTATGTTTTAACGCAATAAAAAAAAACACATATGTAATTCTCAAAGTCATTTTAGACGCACAATGGAATACAATGTGACGTCTGTAGGTAAATGTAAATATATTAATTAGTGTAAAGATTTATACACTTAACGATTTGAATTCATGGAGTCAGAGGTGCATCAATTTAATGACGCTCGGAAATAGCCTCCACAACCACACGCCTTACCTCGTCACGTAGGCACAGTGAAATATTGCAAAATATGACGCATTCAGTAAAACCAGGGGGCCTACCGCCTAACTCGATTGCTAAAGCAAAAGCTATTGTTTATGACGTTATGCTGTCATTTCGGACCAAATGTACCTAAACTATTTGCGATAGCTTTGAACGAATGATCCCCGATTGATTTTGTATGAATTTGGCACAAAATCCGTACCGCCTAAAAATTCAGGAAGGCTGCTATAGCCGTAAGTAGTGGATTGCTATATAGCTATTATCAGCAATCGAGTTAGGCGGTAAGCCCCCAGGGCAAGAATTTTGGGCCAATATTCTGATTATGTAACAAAGAAAATAAAGTAATATGCCCGGATTGCACCCAGGACAAATAAAATATCGAAAAACAAAACTTTTCTTACCTTATTTTTACTTACATACTTAATATATAATAATATACATCATTAGACATAGGTACAATTAAAAGTTTAAAAGTATCGTCAATAAAAAATCTTCAATAATAAAGCAAGTAGTTGTTTTGATAGACAAGGAAATAATTAGAGCTTTAAATTCGAAAGTACCTAACAGTGAAATTGTGAAACAACTAATCATCATAGACTATGTTAAGGAGGGAACACTTGTCTTAACTAGACAATTGAGGACGAATATCGATGGACCCAGGATGTGAGAAGAAGACTAAAGAAACGATGAGTGGGTGTTAACCGTGTAAATAAAAAATGTCTCTAGCAAAAACAGAATAGGCATCTACTACGTTAAAACTCAATTTATATTTATCCACAAATTAAGTGGATTCATTTTCGCAATTTGTAGGGTTAAGTACCAATAGTTCCGGAGAAAAGTTACACCAAGTTTTAGGAATCTAATTCTAAGTAGACACGAAAATTAGTGTTGGACTAGTTTTTTTGTTTTATGGATTATGGTAATATGATCTAGGACAATTAGCGCATTGTTATACCTCGAGCTCTATGTACTTCATAATCAATTTCGTCGCATTAGGAACTGTGATTAAAATTTTATTCATTTAGAATCTAAATGGTTGCTTTTTCAACCATATAGAAAGTGGTTAGAAAAAGTTTGAAAAATTATCTTATTCTAGATGCGGGTTTTTTCCATAGCCATACATACCTAATTTGACGAGTTTATTACAAGACACCAAAAATATAGGTAAACTTTAAAAATTAATGAATTTGCAAAATGTATTTCAAGGCAGCAAGCTATGTTGGAATTTCAATTGTTTGGAAAATACAGTCTACGCGGTCAACTTATTGCTAACAGTAAGTGACCCTGTTACTCATGTTTCTTTTCTTGCTTCGTAATGGGATATTTGTTATTACGTAGGCGTCTACCTTCTACAGTCTACACCAGAGGTGCTCAAACGGTCAATCGCGAGTGCTTTTTTAATCGATCTCGAGAAAAAATTCCGATAGGGAAATATTTACACCGATTTCGTTTTAGGAAGTACGTAATTTTCTAAAACAAGTTTAAGTTGATTGTGAAGTGCTGATACGCAGCGCGAGTAATGCCTGCCTACATATTATCCTTTTCGGATACTTGACTTCCCTAAAACTTTACAAAATGAGAAAATATCCTTATCTAAATCTGTATGTTTTTCTTTTTAATTAATTTAGTTTAGTTAAATAAAAAATACTAAAATACTCGAGAAGGTTTTGATGTCAAAAATCATCATATTTCGATGCTAATAATAACGTTTATCACAAGCAAAGTTTCTTAAAAATGAAAACGTGCGAACCTATGTTTACACCCTACCCAAACTAATATTACTACGTATGCACCCTATCTAGACGACAGTCCTGCATCACACATACTCGTACATGCGGTCTCTCAGAGTCGATCGGTAGTCTAACAATAATGAGGTAGATCGCCAGCAGCTCAAGTTTGAGCACCTCTGTTCTACAGTCTACACAGTCACAACATACACACCCACCAACGTCAGCACTATCCATCTTGTTTTGTACAAACACTTTTGACTTTCCTTGTGTTTCGTACCTATACCTCTATATACTGAATGTGTTGAGCAAAAAATACGCTAGTAGGTATCCAATTCGGTTATGTAACTTTAATATTATTCAAATTTATTCTTAGCTCGACGTAGAGTGGGCCTTTTAGTTTTAAAGTAGATTTATGATACTAGTTTGGTTTTGTTTTTTATGATGGCAAAAAATTGCAAAAGCAAAATTTTAATTGATTTGTTATGAACAGATGACACAGAAATCTGTCTTTATTTTCTTCCACAATTCACCTACATTGGCCCCATCTTATATAATAGGGCGAGCCTATTGCCATTTATCGGGCACATTAATCGCAGTATCACAAGTTTATTTATCGACATATTATAAACCTTCAGTCGTCTCGTACGACACTGGCGGGATGGATAGGGAGTGGGTGACTGCACTCAAAAAACAGCATTGTTTATTTGTTACTGATTACAAAAGTGTTTAGTATTGCAAAATTGAGTTTTCCACACGTAAACATTAGGAAGGACACATATTTGACAATATTATTTCGCTATTTAAACTTACCTATTCATTTATAAAAATATTGTTATGTAATCGATAAAGCGGCCTGTAGAGAGAGAACTTTTTTTAGAGAACTTGTACGGAATGAACTTCATAAATTTCACTTTATTAATATCACATTATAACTGAGAGTTGAAAGGTCTCGAAAATATCGATAGGTACAATAGTAGTTCAATGTAAAGGTATTCATTCTCAATAAAAAATATATATATGATTTATCTTTGGAAGATATATGAATTGTAGATAAGCGACGTGGAGATTCATGAATCTATCTGACTCGCCATATATTGTCTGTTAAAGTCTGTAAAAATAATAAATTACTTTATATGCAATTGTCATAAAGTGTAAATTATATAGTGTCGAATTCCAAGAGATAAAGAACAAAACAAAGCATAATTTTAAAAGTCAGTTCTGTTGTCTTTGTAGCTTTCCCCAAAAAACCCGGTAGATGCTAATTTTATAATTTTCCATACAAATTGCTTTTTTTTCACACCATGTAGTATTAATAGGACTATGTATGAGTTGAGTATTCAGGGTGTGCATTATTTCTGTTACAATTTTAAGTTGTTAGGGTGTATGAACCAATAATTTTGTAATAAATTATTGCACTTTAATACACTTTAATTAACATGACGTCTCTGTGATATTATTTAGTATGCCTATAACATTATAATTTTCGTATCAATGAAATTCAGCATATAAATGATAGCTGATAACTATAATGATAAACTGGTAATTTGAAATGATAAATAAAATAACACACACGAATTCTGTGGGAAGGAAATGTACAGATAGCTAAATATTGTAATCTTTATCGCAAATGGGTTTGATAAAAAAGTTACATTCCGATAAATACATACACATACAATAAGTATACATACTACAATCAGATAAATTATGCAATAGCGACATACTTTATAATAAACATTTAATACAACACTAATACCTAATTATATACATACATAACATACAACCAACCTACACAATACAATACAAGAATTTGGATGATATACAACCTGTTAGGTACATACATGGGGTATCAAGCCGAAACCTACCCATGTTAACATATGCAAGTTAATAGTGTGGCGATGTTAAAAAAATTATAAACCTTATCATTTACGAGTAATTAGCTAATTAAGTTTTTGAGTGAAAACTCGTTGGACAGCCTTGTCAACAGCTGTTTCATTCATCCGGGCTTTTCATCATCATTAAGTTTGATTTGTTAGAAATTATATAAATATGTTAAAATAGTGAATAAATATTGATTTTGGTGAATAAATGAAAGCCGTGTGGTGACGGCAGAGTAGAATACAATTGTCACCACCCCGAATCTCTCCCGTGGGTGTCGTACAAGGCGACTAAGGATAAATTAGCGATGGGGAATGGGCAGCAGCGTTTCTCTTATACCACCTAGCAATAGCAATGTACTGCGACTTTTGTGCCCGATAAATGGCAATAGGCTCGCCACCTATTACATGGGACCTAACATAATTGGCGAAACGTGGGTGCTAGTTCACCTCTGCCTACCCCTTCGGGGATATAGGCGTGATTTATGTATGTATGTGAATAAATAGTTATAAATGTCATAGAGTTTATAGTCATAGTTTAGTGTGATTAGGATTATAGTCTTTAAGTAAATAATGTACGCACTCTCTCAAGTCGCAGTGCCCCTACGGGATATCAAAGGAACTACAACCTTATATTAAGACCATTAATGTTATGTGATATGCAATAAAGATATTTGATTTGATTTGAAAAAATTAAAAGGGAATGGATGGCTTGATGAAGGCTGACCGATATGAATGACAGAAGAAACATACTGCGCCGACCCCAGAATATAAACTGGGAACAGGCCAAGAAGGTGATAATTATCCCCGTAGGGGTAGACATGTGTTGACCTGCGTATCGCCAGTTTATTAGCGTATTGCCATACATTGGTCACTACAATAGCGGTATTATACCGACGTAAGTATACCTATATTCTCGTAGTACAAGGTGTGTACGACACTCGAGAGAGGTGTACACCACAAGTCTTAGGAATTAAATAAATATTACAACCTGAGCTATAAGTAGTCTTCCAAACCTAGAATGTGCCAGACTCACCGCAGGGGTGATGTAAAAGTCGACCAAGGGAGATTGCCCGGTGGAGACCAATAAGCACCTTATTATATTCGGGTGCCCTAAGGTGAAGTGCAAACCATAAACAACATAGCCCAAGGGAGGTGTTAGCCAGGCGACCGGCTGCAAAACCTTAGCCAAAACCTTGAGCAGTATCTACTGCGCCGACCCTTGATAAACTAGGAGTAAGGAAGGAAGAAGAAGGGGATAGTCCTATCAATTGCTTTAAATTCTTACAATTGCGTTGAATGTGCCTGGAATAATGGTTTGAAGGTAAATTATATAACTAATGGCAAATAAATAAACCTATATCAGCTTGGTGCAAGCAACTCATTATAATAATACACAATTAGCCACTGATTTTACATCGAGGAATAAACAATATAACAGGTAATTTTAAACGAATTTGTTATTAATTAGTAACAACGTAGGTACTTTAGAGTGCATAGCTACAATTAGCAATAAAAACATCAAATTATGGTGATCCCATAAGGCTTATAAGCAGGATGTGTCAACCAATACACACATTTCGCCAACCATGAAGTTCCATTTAATAGGGGGCGTGACAACTGGTATCAATCGGGCACCTAAATCGTAGATTTGAGTTGGTCTTAGAAGAATGAATGCTGTTGAATTTTTTTTTATACTTAACAAAGATACGTACATAGCTACTGTTAAAAAACAATGGAAAACTAACACATGAAAAATATTAGTAAATGACTTAAATCCACAATTAATTATTGGAATGGAACTATGGTATAACAATTACGATTGCTTGCAAATCAATCTATTTGTTGGGTAGTTCGTCATCTGGGGGTCTACCGCCTTAGCTAGCAACCATCTTAAATGTTTAGGCGGTACGGATTTTAGTACAAAGATTTTGGTGGTTAGAAAATGAATTTCGAAAAATTATGATCTTGAGGCGGGAATCGAACTCGCGTCCGCTGCTATCCGGGCAGATGCCTGACCGCTCGGCCACCCAAGACACTAATTAACTTGCCGAAATTCTTCTAACCTTTACACTTCACGTTGTAAGCCAAGGGGTACCCTCGCTACTAATTTTTCTAACATTTATATAATGTTAAAATTAAAATCGAACGGTACGGATTTTCTTCAAAATTCATACAAAATCATTCGGTGATCATTCGTTCAAAGTTATCGCTAATAGTTTTGGTATATTTGGTGCGAAATGACAGTATGACGTCATAAACTATAGCTTTTGCTTTAGCAATCAAGTTAGGCGGTAGGCCCCCTGGCCCCAAGTGACTATGGCCCATTTAGGACGAGTTGAAAAATAACAAATTTAATTAAAAATCTGTTCTGCAATTCGTCCCAAGCAAATTTTTGTACAGTCATTTAACCTATCAACACGTTGGTTCTGATTAATTTTATGGCAGAACGCTAGTTTTACGTCAGACTAATGAAGCAGATGTAATGTAAATAGATAACTTCTACATGTGCCTTTAACAAGGTATTTTAATTTCGTATCGAAAAGTAATAAATTATGTCACTTTTCTTCGCAAATCTCATGGCTCGTCTGCATTTAGATTAGTGTTTAGTGCGAGTATCATTTGTAAGTGTAGTATGTTGTTGTCATTAAGTACATCGCAAGGAAATTATGAAAACAGGCATTTCATAAAATCCCTGAGGATCATGATGAAATTCCTATATACAGATGTTAATATAACTACTTATTAGATTTCTATAAAAGCATAACTAACTGTTCATTCATGTATTCATTAACCTAACTTAACCAACTTACTAACTCATGTCGATAAATAGTACGATTTACACCAATTTAATATATTTTTTTATCTGGGTTTGATCAAATCACTTAATTCCATAAGAGCAATAATGCATGCAGGGATTTCATTGAACATGTTCCTTAGGGACTTGATGTAATCCCCATTTTCATCATTTCCCTGCGACAGATAGGTACACTATTTGGACAGGCAGCAGTGTTTAGTGCGAGTGTTTTCAATATTTTTTCAGGTGTTAAGTGCTTAGTGTTTTATTAAGTTCACAGCATACTCACGCTAATCCGTAAACCCCGTAATCGCTCGCTGTCGAAGTGTTGACAATGTGGTAGCGGCAGTATCGGCGCGGAGTTCGGTATACTAGGCCGCTCTTGCGGTTATGATTATGCGTAACCGAGAAAAAGAAATTTGATTAAAGTTTTACGCGCGTTTTTTTTATTATTTAACACACTTCGTGAAGTTTCGTAGCGGTCGGTGGTGAAATTATTGACTGGATTTATTTAAAAGGTGAGGGTTTAATTTAATTTTTATTAAAAATAAACGTTTGAAGATACATTAACATTAATTTTCTCCGCCTCATGTCATTAATAGTTGGAAGTTTAGAAAAGACATTTATTAATATTGAAATTTATATGAAATTTATTGGAGTTCAATAAACTAACTAATATAATTAAATTTCAGAGTAGGTCCAGTAACATATTTGTATGTTCGAATTGTCCTTATCTCTGTATGTTCGAATATCACAGATGTGTAGAACAAAGAAAAAAATTAAAAGAGAAATACTGTAGCAAAAGGTTGTGTAAAAACCCTTTAGAAACGAACTCGCTCGTTATAGTAAGTAATATATATATAGTGTAAGTAGGCATCAATAAAAAAATTTATAGGTATATTATAATATTATCTGTTTAGGACTTAGATTAAGGAACTTATTTAATTTTAGTACCTATTTTTTTACAATTAAAATCGGTCTTATGGTGGAATTCAATATTTTTATTATTTAAAACTCCAAATCTTTTATCTGCATAGATTTTTATTCTGTTTAATACGGATTATGAACCCGAAGGGAAGTTTGAGGTAAAAAAATTCTTCACAAATGGTTTTGTAAGCTATCTTCCGACAAACACGAGTTCATGTAATTATTATTCATAATAAATGTCATGTTTAAATCGAACTCTTTACTAAATTGTATTATTTTGATTTTAATCAACACAACAGAATACTAGGTTTCGGTCAAGATGGTAAAAAAATATGCAGGACTTCTTCTTTTCCCTGCACTGTTCCCCAGTCTATCTGGGGTCGGCGCAGTATGTTTCCTCTTCCATTCATATCGGTCAGACGTCATCAAGCCATCCGGAGTGGATGGCTTGATGATTTGATTCATATCATCAATCACACCTCAAAGGTGCTAGTTATGAATAAATGTATAGAAAAGAGACGGAACGGACCATGACCAAATTATGCAGGATGTCGAACGATGTGTTTTATGTTATGTGACAAAACAAATTCACATCTATACATAGTCATACGTAATATGCACTTCATCATCATCATCACCAGCCCTTTATTGTCCCCACTGCTGGGGCACGGGCCTTCCCTATGGATGGAAGAATATGAACCATAACCCGGGAGATTGGGCCATAACCCACCACGCTGGCCCAGTGCGGGTGGGTGGGTATTAACGACTGGAGATGCAGCCGGGACCAATGGCTTAACGTGCCTTCCGAAGCACGGAGGAACTCTAGATAATAAATTTTTGGTCACCCATCCAATGACCGGCCTTAGCGACATTGCTTAGTTTACGCAATCGCAGGCCAAGCGCGCTATGCTACTGCGCTAGCGAGTTCCTCCTAATAAAATTTGCACTTATTAGTAAGTAAACTCACTCGCCAGCCTCCGTAGCTTGGGACGTGGAGAAAATCACCTCGGGGGAAAAGAAAATATTTCCCTCTCTCTCTAACTCCCAGTAAATACCGAGACAAAACACTGTCAAGTGGTGGAGAGAGATTTCGTACACGTCCCGTGCTTGGCCTGTTACAGCTGTGTAAATTTTTAATTTATAAACAACTATCGTATGTAATCTATGTAATATTTCCAGCATCCATTGATACAAGCGTCATTAGCGAAATCTTGGCAACACCAATACGGGCAAAGCTATTCGGCTTCAGTAGACAAACCAATGTTTATGAAACTGACGTATTACAGAGAAAAAAAACATGGTGACCGTCGTGTCAAATTTGAGAGAAGCTGTCGAAAATGTTCGTTCAAATAGATTGCACGCTGTCAAATAACTACAATCTGATGTCAATTGTCACTTATTTAACGTAAAGCCCTCGTCGTTTGAGAAAAGTTTGTAACATAATATTGTGGTAATCTCTAACTGTTGTTTCTCGACTGCATTTAAAGAAAATGTGCAAAAGGATTATTTTGCCATCAGTTGATTAAAAACCTAGTGCAAACTGGTAGTAGATCCTGCACACAGAAATAAAAGAGAAGAGATTCTGTTTTATTTGGTGGGCACTAGTTCACCTCTGCCTACCCCTTCGGGGATATAGGCGTGATTTATGTATGTATGTATGTAGATTCTCTGCGGAGTAATAGACTGGGATGGTTTGGTCATGTTATGCGAAGAGATGAAAGCTATGTTGGCAGAAGAATGTTAGGCATGAACGTGGAAGGACGTAAAAGGAGAGGAAGACCAAAGAAGAGATGGATGGACTGTGTAAAGGAGGATATGATAGCGAGAGGGGTGGATGAGAAATTAGTGAAGGATAGAGAGAAATGGAAGAAGAAAACATGTTGTGCCGACCCCACCTAGAGTGGGATAAGGGCAGGAAGAAGAAGTATGTAGATTCTCTTTTTTTCGAACTTTCTCTGACCTATTTTTTTATTTGTCACCTTTGCTTTTGCTGTGATTGTAGTGATTATAGCTATTGTTATCATAAATTCAAAATTTCAAATTGAAAAATAGTGTTTTTACCATATTGCATTGTTGTTATCTTGATTGATGTAGGTACTTATATAAAATAGATAGTATAAGTAGGACTCGTTCGAACTTATTGCTGTTCAGGTCAATGACTTACATCCGTAATTTTAAGGTTCACTCACTGTAAGTCCATTGTGTATTGTGGTTTCTTATTATTATAATCACACAGAAGCCCAAAATGAGCAGGTAGAATTTTGTTAGCACCTACATTTTGATGGGTGTTTTAGTTTACAGCATTAACCCCCATTAACATTAACGCTACTGAAAGTTTGAGACCTGCTTGACATTTAAGTAATGTCTAAATTGACGTTTTTCCATACAAATTCTGACAGGTATTGTCCACTTAACTTGTTTAAAAAGTGCTTAAAATTTGAGTAGCGTTTCTGTATTCGGGGGTAAGCATATGTAAACCAAAACACATGTCTGTTTTGACGGCTAGAGCACATACATAAATCATGCCCATTTATCCCTGAAGGGGTAGGCAGAGATGCATTAACACCCACGCGCCTATTGCAATTTATCGGGCATGCAAATCAAAGTTTATTGCTAGTATATCTATATTTTGGTAAAGAGAACCAATGCTGGCCATTACTTATCGCTGTCTTACTGCCGCACTCAGAGACGTGATAATAACTTTAATGAGTACTTAATGGCGAAAAGTTTCATCTAAATCTAGACCCGGCAAAAATAGCGGCTAGTTTTGAATTGTCATATTTTGACATCAGTGCTCATTAACGTTAATATACGTCTTTGAGTGCGGTAGTGAAATTTTTACGACACTTGCGGAAGAAATTGGGGGTGGTGACAATGATATTCTGCTCTGCCGTCAACACACGCCACATCATCATCATCATCACCAGCCCTTTAATGTCCCCACTGCTGGGGCACGGGCCTTCCCTATGGATGGAAGAATATAGGGAGATTGGGCCATAGCCCACCACGCTGGCTCAGTGCGGGTTGGTGGGTACTAACGACTGCAGATGCAGCCGAGACCAACGGCTTAACGTGCCATCCGAAGCACGGAGGAACTCGAGATAATAAATTTACACACACGCCACAGTAATAAAAAATAAATATTGTGTAATATTGTGTTACTTGTATTATAATTCGTTTATATTTTGTGTCTTGTCTGTACGTTGCAGGTAAGGCATTTTTTGCTGATCGATCATACTTGATAAACACTCATTACCCACTAAAAAAGATTTCTCCATCGTTTTGACGGTTAAGGTAATGGCCAGTTCAATTATCGGCGCATTTTCGGTCGTTATTATTATCTGAGCCTTTGGGTGGTTCCGCTTGTTTTTTGTAAAAGGTCCATATAAGGAACCAGTTGAATCGTGGTTTTTCGTAATTATATTAAAATATGTAAGTATAAATTTCAATTCCGGATTTTCTTTAATGCGCCTCTGTGGTCAGGAAGGTCCAAAAATCAAAAATGGTGACTTTACAATACTTTATAGACATACATACGCAGAAGGGGTAGGAAGAGGTGAATCAACACCCACTTTTCGCCAGTTAAGCCAGGTCCCATATAGCCTATTTGCCATCTACCGGGCACAGAAATCGCAGTATATTGCTAGGTAAGAGGAATGCTGCTGCCCATTACTCATCGCTATCTTTGTACGACACGCACGGGAAAGATGGGGGTGGTGACAATTGTATTCTGCTCTGCCGTCACCACACGGCTTCCTTAAAATAAGGCGCGTAAAACACTCGATGCTATGAATGTGATTCGAAATCATTTCCAATGGAATTAACCTTTGTTACCTATAAGGTGAGTTCAAGAAATTTGTGGCACATCGACCTAACGATCGACGCTTAGATTTCAATCAACATTTAATCGCTTATAATCAAGATTTTATTGCTTACTTTCATGTGCTACAAGCGGCTTGTACGGAGAATCCGATTACTACACTCGGACTTGTAATTAAGGTGGAGTTTAGTTGCAATTTTCGTTTTATCTTTCCCCGGTTACGAAATGCACCGGTTCGGGACGGAATCTTGACGAAAAAATTCTTGACGGGCAAGCTAGTGACGACAGAGTCACGTAAGCATACCGGTTGAAGATTGGTTTTTTAACGAGTTCTGTGATGTGATTCCCCACCTCCCAGTCGATTCCTCTTGTTATGTTAATGTGGGTTCGTTTGGAAACTGTGAGCTTCAAGGAACAACACGTAGAGTTTCTCGTAAAAGAAATAAGCTTAAGCATACGGGCTATGTTCTGAGGTAATTTCCGCATACAGTAGGCTACAGATGACGTTGTAGGAAGACGTTTTGATAAAGAAAAACAGTCCTTATTGCAGTAGACTTCAGTGCATGGAAATGTCGCAGTTCTTTGCTGATTACAGCTAGTGATTCAATTTCCTTTGGCGATTCTTGTCACCTGTCAGACTTTTCTAAGGAACAAGGATGTGGATATACGGAAACAGAGGAAGGTTGATGACCACTTTGTATGAACGTGATCCAAATAAATATCTGGCTGATCAACATGAGTATTTGTATTTGCATTATTATTTCACAGATACTATACATCTTGTAGCAGAAAACGTATTTATGCATGATGATTAATTTCGGGAAACACTAGACCAGGTTGTTTTTCGAAATCATTTCATTTTCATTGAAATCTAGACATGGATAGCGGCTAGTTTTGAATTGTCATTTCTTGACATTAAGTACTCATTAACGTTAATTGACGTCTCTGAGTGTGGCAGTTAGTCATTTGTTTAACTGCCACACTCGGAGACTTGTTACACAAGTTATTGTATAATAGTGTTTGTGCCATACAACTCTACAGATACTCAGGTCTTCGGTTGACTGGTAGTGAATACAATACAGTATGGCGCTAAGTCCGCCTTTTTGTGCTTTTATATATGTGCAATAAAGTTTAAATAAATAATAACCGACTATCTAGGCAGAATTTTACATACATACATACATAAATCACGCCTATATCCCCGAAGGGGTGGGCAGTGGTGAACTAGCACCCACGTTTCGCCAGTTATGTTAGGTCCCATGTAATAGGTGGCGAGCTATATATATACCTACTGCGACTTTTGTGCCATTTATCGGGCACAAAAGTCGCAGTAGGTATATATATATAGCTAGGTGGTATAAGAGGAACGCTGCTGCCCAATCCTCATCACTGATTTATCCTTAGTCGCCTGGTACGACACCCACGGGAGAGATTTGGGTTGGTGACAATTGTATTCTACTCTGCCGTCACCACCCGGCAGAATTTTAATATTTAATATAGGTCTTCTTCTTCCTGCTCTTATCCCGCTCTAGGCGGGGTCGGCACAACATGTTTTCTTTCACCACTTTATCATTGTTTAATATCAAAGATATCAACTAAACACATTTTTGTAACTGCACATATGAAATTGGCGTACCTACCTGAGGTAAGTCAATTTCATATGTGCAAAAATGGGTTTTAAAACACCTCTGCCTACCCCTGAGGGGTGAAAGGCGTGATTTATGTATGTATGTGTAATTTATATCTACTCAACGGCGAATATTATCCGCATTAAACACCGTCGGCTTCATAAGTAATACTTAATTGTTTTACACTATTCATATTATGATGGTGCACTGACACGGTGAAAGTGTAAACAATACTTTATCCGTTGTAAAGTACAATATAACCATTATCTTTACAACGCTTCGTATAACAAGCTATAAACTTATGTTTCACAATAGCCCGCCCTATCTATTTAACCACTTATATATCTAATAATTTATTGCGTTACTTTATTAGCTTTCATCTTGTGATATGTTTTGAATGTGAATTAAGTAAAAGTACTAGTTCTACGAATACGATATCTGTTTGAAATACGTATTTCGTATTTTATCTGCTGATAATATTATGTCAATTATGATTTTGAAGTTGGTCTTAATTTTTTTAACTATAATTTAGTTCAAATAGGACAACTAAGTTCTTATTTTATTCATCATACGTTCCATTTAAAGCATACAAAATGTTATTCCCGCATCGTATTACAAGAATACGGATTTATTTTGCTATGCTTTATGATATAGATGATATAATTTATCGCTTTGAACTGTCAAAAATCCAATAATTTTTGGAAGTTCAACGCGATAAATGGCCATATCATATCGTGTTTCGGTGGTCATGCTAGCCGGGCTGAATAGGTTGTAGGCAATCTTTATACCCCTACCTACGCTACGTGATTAGAGCAACGTATACATATTTTATTGTATAGGTATAGATAGGTACCTTCTATAAGATTGAAGAAATAATTAGCAAAAAGGTGCATAATAATACATCATATTCGAATTATCAATCTTATCAAAAATGATACCATGAATACTTATCACAGCGAATACCTAACTTATTATGAGTACCTATGTGGATATTATAAAATCCTGTATGTGGATATTTTTTAATAGCGTGCTGTAATGATTTTAATCCCCTAAAAGCTAAATACTTAATCCTTCGTCGTTGGATTTAATAATTACATAATTTGAATAACAATCACTTATTTACTTTAAATTGCATATTTTTGAAATATGTACATACCTACACATACATAAATGACGCCCATTATCCCGGAAGGGGTAGGACTAACACCCACGTTTCGCCAATTAGGTTAGATCCCATGTAATAGGTGGCGAGCCTATTGCCATTTATCGGACACGGAAATTGCAATACAGTGCTAAGTAGCATTAGAGGAACGCTGCTGCCCATTACTTGTTGCTGTCTTAAACCTTAGTCGCTTGTACGACACCCGCGGGAAAGATGGGGGTGGTGACAATTGTATTATGCTGGTAAAAATTGTATGACATTTGTAACATTTGAAAAACTGTTCAATCGAATATCTAAGGTTACTCAAAAATATAAATTACATAACTTTGACTTGAAAACACTTTCCCAATATTTATCTCAAAGGTGTCAATTGATAACTTCATCTCAACGGAGATACTGTTTGGCAGAACCATCCTATCTTTATCCAGAATACTATTTATCAGGCAGTATCAATTTCTCAATAGCACTTGAGACTGTTTATTTCGCAATGAAAGTCTTGCAAAATTTATTAGAGAAGTAAATCGTATAATTCTAAGAGTAAATCTTTAATTATTTCAAAATGTTAGGGTCAGGGTATGGTGCGAATTTATTGACGCCGTTGGGTGTGGCTGTTTTTGGCCCTGGGCCTCTCTTGGCTGGCCTGGCTGTGTCCAGCATTGCCCAGTCCACGACCGGTATGAACTCCGCTGTCCTAAGCCCTAGGCTAAGCCCTTCCACTTCGCAACCGGTGCCCGCGAAAAGAACTAAGGTAAGATTGCCCAAATCGAACCGACACTTACTGCCGCACTCACACACGTCAATTAACTTTAATTTTTTTTTAATGTCAAAAATTTTCATTGTAATCTAGACCATAGACCCGGCAAGAATAGCGACTAGTTTTGAATTGTTTTTGACGTTAGGTACCTACTTATTAACGTTATTTGAGGTCTCTGAGTGCGGCAGTAAGTAAAGTTTATTTAACGTAGTACTTACGTACATTTCTCAAGCTTTCATTGCCAAAGGAAATTGAATTCAACATTCAAGTGACGTGTCGTTTCGTTATATCGAACGTGTTACCTAAACAATGGATTCAAACAGCAATACGTAGCATTTTTCAAATATTGACATGATTGTTTTCTTAACTAGAAGTGTAAAAATAAGATACAAAAACAAAATAGTTTTCCACATTTTTTTGTTTTTGTTATTATAATTTGTAATAACTGCACCGACTTCAAAACAATTTTATTTCAAGATTAAAAGAAAATATTAAAATCCCATTTTATCCCAGTTGTATCTCGTTGGAACGTTTCTTTAGTCCACAGTGACGATGTTTAGGTAAGTTAATTACATGGGACATGAAATAAATTAAGTAAATAAAAATAAATTAAAAGTATGGTATCAATACATACACTCATGAATCGTCAAATAAATGCGTTGAACATTGGAAACGTGTGTGTTAAAGTCAAAAGGTTTCCAATATTCAACGCTTAAGCTACGCTTGCTACGACATGCATGGTATCACTAACCGCTCAAACTTATTACTATTTATCTTTAGGACCGTTTCAATAGAAATAAAAAAATCTCGTGCCGTGTAGTAGGTAACCACCCCACATCTATTCCGGAGGTGTCATCCGAGGCTATAATGGTGGTAATGGGTAAACCTAGCAATATATTGCGATGTTAAGATGGCAATAGGCTTGTTCGATATTACATTGCCACCTACCTAACAGTGTGCGAAACGCGGATGCATGTTCATTCACCTCTGCCTAACTCTGATAAATGGGCGTGATTTATGTATTATTTTACATAAATATATAAATCACGCCTACATCCCCGAAGGGGCAGGCAGAGGCGAATTAATTAACACCCACTTTTCGCCAACTAAGTTAGGTCCCAGTAATTAGGTGGCGAGCCTATTGCCATAGTATCGTACATTGCTAGGTGGTATAAGAGGAACTCTGCTGCCCATATTCTCCTCATCACTGTTGTATCCTTAGTCGCCTTGTACGACACCCACGTGAGAGATTTGTAGCGGTGACAATTGTATTCTACTCTGTCGTCAATTTTTTTCTATTGGTAAAGTATGGTCACGTTATAATTGCAACTATACATTGTTGTGCAAGCGGTGTACGAGTCAAGGGCATCCACGCCAGCCAATGTCAAGTACAATGCGATTATTGTAGTACACTGAGAATCGTAGAGTTCGTCTCACGAGAGATTATGTCCGTCCAATAACATTATTTTCGCTCTCATTACAAAGTGTTAAGATATAAAAGGATTGTGAAGCTGTAAATTTAACAACAAACTGTAAAAAATGCATAACATTTTTCACCTCATATACCGTATGGTCCAATCTTAATAATTTATGAGTTGTAAATATAATTCTATTGGTTGTCTGGTTTTCTATGCTGGCCTGGGAGCGAAAAAATAACGTAGAATATGCCAGCCCCGACTCATGCCATGGGTGTCGACTAAGGGAGATTGCCCGGTGTAGACCAATTAACACCTTGGGGCACCCGAATGGTGGACGGTAAACCACCAACAACAGCATACCCAAAGAGAGTTAGTGTCAGGCAGGCGGCCGGCTGTAAAACCTAAGCCAAAACCTTGAGTAGTATGGATTGGAATGTTGTCATTCCTTTAAAAATCATTAATATCAGAAGAATAAATAATAATAATAATTTACGATCAATTTTATTTTAAATTTTTAATTGTTTACTATTTACTTTTTAAGATTCATTGTTGCAAGTTAGGAACAATTATATTGATTGATGCGAAATCAACAATTTCCTGAAGCGATATACCAGAAATAATGAGTTCCGAATACTTTGCTACTAAAAACAAACAGGCGCTGCCCTTATCGGCTATTTGTCTCTCGGTCGAAGTCGGTTCAAAGCGTAGACAGAGAAAACTCAAAAGTGTGGTTTGAAAGAAGATGTAATGACAAGGATTGAGAAAGGGATGCCCGCATGGTTTTGTCACGTTGAAAGAATGGATGAAAGGAAAATGATAAAAAGGATTTACATGGCGAAAGTGAATGGAAAAATGGGAAGGGGAAGGCCTAGGCGGATCTTTCATAATCAAATTGAAAGTCTATTAAAAAAGGGCCAGGTCAAGAGTACCCGAAACCGACGGGCATGCATGAAGAGATTGATGAGATTGGATGAAGCGAAAGAAGTATGTAAGGATCGTAGCAAGTGGAAAGAAGTGATATCTGCCTACCCCTGTGGGAGAAAGGCGTGAAATATGTAAGTATGTATGTATGAATTACCTAATTCTTTAGTATTATTGTTATTAATTTATCCAGATTCATTCTTTAGTACTTTTAACCCATGGGTTAAGCGTAACACTATCGAAATGTCACTCACCATGGCAATTTGTTTGACTGCGGCTGCGGTGTTTATTGTCAAAGTGACAGGCAATGTCAGTCAAAGTCAGCACGCACAGCTTGTTTTTGTTTGGTTTTGTGTATGTGTGTTGTGTTTGTCGTTCGTGCTATTTTGATGTTTTAATAAACAATAAATGTGTACTTGTTTAAGATCTTTCTTTTATAATTCCGTCCAAAATGAGATCTTCTTTGTACCGAAATCGTTCGGGGAGCGACGCGGAGAGAGAACCTCTTTTACCTGCGATTCCAATAAATTCTAATCCTTCTACAAGTTATGGAGATGAGGTAAATGCGAATTGGATTGTTATCAAACAATATCAGTATTTTAATAAGATTGTAAACTCACCTCTTTCACCGACAAATGATTTAGCTTTGGCATTGACATGGTTATCATAAAATTTATTTTTTACATATTAAAAGAGTATCTTTTTATTTCAATCTTTCCAGGCTCAGAATAAGTACCTATTCTGAGTTTCCAGGGTTGTTGTTATACAGTGTTGAAATGCTGAAAAAGGACAACTACTTACTATTCTCTTTATTTTAATACTTACCTCATGCTGATTGTTAGATTAATAAATGTCTTTTACATACTGCTGTCAAGACAGCTTTATTTTAGGTTTAATTATGTGGCTTGTTGGAGAAAATCAATGGTCTAGTTTAAAGTAGTACCTCAATTGTGCCGCTGGCATAATACACAAATATGCGCTACACATTGAACATTTTTGAGAAAATAAAAGTGGAATTTTAGACTTTAGCCTTTTAATTGTAGTGCCAAGTGTTTTCTTTCTAATAAAATAATAAAAAAAGAGTAAAAAAGGTCATTATGATTATACCCTATTGCCAATTCGTCACTCACATAACAAAAACTCGCTAGCTTTGTAAAGTTATATTGACCCAGTGTGGATTAATGGCAAATGCGACTGGGCACACTAATTGGCATTTTAAATTAAATTTCTGCCTTTTGATGGTTTGATAAGGGCTTTCCAATATATAAATTGTTAAATAGGCATATTAAACAATTGTTTTCATCATTATTATAAGCCTATTAACATTCAAATTGCTTATGCACAGGCAGCTCAGGTGGGAGAATATAATACGAATAAAAATAAGATGAAATACAATTGTACAATAGTATTTCATCTTATTTTATTTATTAATTTATTTGGATCATCGAAAGAGGTATACATATTTTATGTAATATGTTACGTAATTAATATATAAATGTAATTTTTTTTTTCAGAGAGAAGGCAACGGCGGAATGGCGGAAGTGGGCATCTCACAAACGGTGCTGGTGGAGTCTAGGGGTACATCCCGCAAACTGCCCCAGTACATTGCTGCACTATCAGGTAATTAAAACACACTTGAATTATTATTAGACCAAAGAAGAGATGGATGAACTGTGTAAAGGGGGACATGCGCGAGATGAGTGGATGAGAAATTGGTGAAGGATCGAAAGGAGTGGAAGAGGAAAACATGTTGTGCCGACCTTGCCTGAGCAGGATACCCTTATCCAGGAAGAAGAAAATGTAATATCTTGGTATAGTAGAAATTTGGTAGTTATTTACAGACTAATAATAGACTACAATATAACTATTTTATGTAGTTTTTATTTTTTTTTATAGTAAAAATTATTGAAAAAAATTAAAACTTCATCATTATCATTAGCCCTTATGTCTCAACTGTTGGTGCATAGGCGTCCCCTATTATGGAAGGGAGTGGTGACGTCTGACCGATATGAATGGAACAAGAAACATACTAAGACCCCAGATAGACTGGGAACAGGGCAGGGAGAAAAAGGAGTATGGTGGCATCTACATTGGATGTGATGTATGCACTCATTCTGCCTATACATCTCGGCCCACCCCTTCGGATGTATGCAATATGTTCATGACGATGATGTCGATGGTGATGATCCTTCTTCTTCCACTCCCCTCTATCTTCACCAATTTCTCACCCACTCCTCTCGCTATCACATCCACACTATACACAATCCATCCATCAATTCTCACATGACAACAGGTCTAATGACCGTCTTATAGATTTTCCTGTTAAGATTGATGGGGATGGCACTGTTTTAATTTTAACACGTCACTTTTTCCATTTCAGCCACACTTGGAGCACTAGCGGCTGGTTCTATGCTGGGATGGTCTTCGTCGGCCATAATGAAGATAACTGATGCCAACAGCACAGATTATAACTTCTCCGCCACCTCAGCCCAGGGCGATTGGGTGTCCTCAGTCATCAACCTCGGCGCCGCCGGCATCTGCTTCCCGATCGGCCTCATCATGGACCGCATTGGACGGAAAGTGACCATGCTGTGTCTCGTCCTGCCCTTCACCCTCGGCTGGCTTCTAATCACGTTCGCTTCAAGCGTCGGCATGCTCATTGCCGGCCGTTTCATCACCGGCATCGCAGGCGGCGCCTTCTGCGTCACTGCCCCGGCTTACACCAGTGAAATTGCAGAAGATTCGATCCGAGGAACTCTCGGCAGCTATTTCCAACTGATGATCACTGTCGGTATCCTGTTCAGCTACACCGTCGGCAGCTACGCTTCCCTCTTCGTGTTCAACATTCTTTGCACCACGATACCGATCATATTTGGGCTCACGTTTTTCTTTATGCCGGAGAGTCCCAACTACTTGGTAGTCGCAGATAGAATCGATGAAGCTAGGGAATCCTTGGTCAAGCTGCGCGGCAGGAGCTACGATGTCGATAGCGAACTCAATGCCTTGAAAATGAAAGCCGACGCTCGCAAAAACAACCCAGTGTCCTTCGCATCTGCGCTAACTAAGAAGACCGCTCTGAAAGCCATATTGATATGCTACGCTCTCATGGTGTTCCAACAACTGTCCGGTATCAACGCCGTCATATTCAACACAACCGCTATCTTCGCATCTGCCGGCACCAGTATTTCCGAAGACATTTCGAGTATAATTATCGGTGTCATCCAGGTGATTGCGACTCTGGTCTCAAGTTTAGTTGTCGATAAACTGGGTAGGCGTATCCTGCTCATGTTGTCTGCTCTAGTCATGTGCATCTGTACAACGGCGTTGGGCGTTTTCTTCTTCTTGAAGGAGCAACCTGAGCCCAATACGGACGTTTTGGAATCCATATCTTGGCTGCCCCTCGTTTCTCTGTCGCTGTTCATAGTCGCTTTCTCGCTCGGCTTTGGTCCTATACCCTGGATGATGGCTGGCGAGCTGTGTCTGATCGACATTAAGTCGTTCGTCGGCTCCACTGCTGGCACTCTCAACTGGCTGCTCAGTTTCTTGGTCACCGTCACGTTTAACTCCTTGAACGAGGCGATAGGGAGCGGGCAGGTCTTCTGGATATTCGCAGGCATCATGCTCCTAGGCTTCGTTTTCATCTTCTTCGTTATTCCCGAGACGAAAGGCAAGAGCGTTGACGAGATTCAACTGCTATTGGGCGCCGAGCCACATGCACAAAGCGAAATTGAAGATAAGAAATGAACAGACCAATGACATTGCGATTATTCTAATGTAAGATTTGAAGACTTGGCTGTTTTCTTTGGTGTCGCAAAATATTTGTGTTAAATAGGAGCAATAATTGTTTTTTTTTTCGAGTACCAAAGAGTGACCGTTATTCCAAACTCTGGCCTGAACCACTCTGTTGAAAATCCAGGATCAACGCTCTTGCAATTTCTAAGGTTGCCCTGAACATAGTAATAAACAAAACAAAATCTTACTTAACACAACGAAATTTGTTTTTTCATTGTCTGTTATTTATCAAAAAATATGTTCCTGATGTACATAAGTTATTTTGAACTAAATTATGGGCGTAAAAAGCACCTAATTTATCTCTTATGATTGTAAACCTTCCTCTTTGATGATGTCACAAGAAGTCTACTATACAGGTGACTATCACTGATTTTTGTCTCAGATTGGTCACCAAGTATTTCTGTTGATCTAATGTTATCAGGTGTTCCAGTAGAAATGATGATATTTCAGAAAATTTCTGAGACATCATACTATTGAATGGGAATATAATAATATTGTACAGGAATAAATAATACATTATCATTAGATAATTCTGTGTAATATTCTGTTCAGCCAAACGCTAATGGTCTTATATACTTAGTGGGAACATTTCATTTAATTTTTACTTTTAAACTATTTAGTCGATATAAATTCTCCGTCATGAATGAAAACTTGTGTGTCCGTATAGTGTAGGTTGGGAGGTTGATAGCTCGTGTTCAGTGTGTTTCGGTTTATGTGATTGGCGAGCTATGGGATTGTGTCTGGTGCAAAGTTTACAATGTACCTGCAATGTCATAAATCGTTGACAATGATGGGTTTCTCTCTACAGCCTACTTGCGTGCCGTTGGGCTCTGGTGCGTTTAGTAGCAACTTTGGGTATTGCGTGAGGCGGGGTCAGCGCTTCGTTGGCAGATCGGGGAATGGGTGGGTTTTGGAGACCTATCATTATAGACTGAGGCATGCACTCCTTTGTCCTCTCTTGGACACACATGTTTTCGATGTCTAGCGTCTTGGCGATTCGTAAGTGTATTGTGATCACATACCAGATTCTGCGCTTGCGCAGATATTTGCGTAAGAGTATGGTTTCACTGCAGAGTGCTTCGGGCGTCACTATTGAATTAATATTAAGATATTGTATTTGCTCTGTGACTATAATAGGCGTAGTTTTTAATTTATTTATGAAAAAAATATTATATTAATATACAGTTGTTAATTATTGGAAATTGTGGCGTTGTGCGGCAGCATTTGTAAGTTTATAAATGTGTATGTAAATATTGAAATGTGGATTTACCTACTTACGTTTAAGCTGTTACTTCAAGTCACGAAAATGTATTTATTATGCTCATTAAGATAGTGATGTCATATCATGCCATAGCTTAACGAAATGTGTATTTAAATAGTTACAGTACAGGTATAAAAATAGAATATAGTGCATTAAAAATATGTACTTTTTATATCAAATATTCTAAACTCTAAAATTAGTTTGTATGTTAAAATTAACAAAACGATAATATTAAAGACGTTTTGTTTGTTTCAAAGTAGTGATGTTGTATGTATTATTAATTATGTATCTGTCTATAGATACATTATATAAATACTTTTGTAATTAAAGTAAATATATAGTGTTTATTATTTTGATATTAATATATTTCATGGCCGTGATGATTGTTGGCTTAATGTGATACTGAAAGTATAAATATTTTGTTGTAAATAAATATTTTAAAGCACAAACAATGAGAGGTGTTCAAATAGTTTGTTTTATAATCCTTACGCGTGGGGTAGGTACATACATTACAAAGGAATATTTTAATAATGAACAAGGTAAAAAATATATAACATTGTCTATTACTATACTAATTTAAAATAATTACTTACATCACATGTAAATTCAGGGTAAAAACAAAATAAAACGGTTTATTTTGTTCGAATGTTTAGTCTTTCAATAAAATAAAGTACAATGGTACCTACCTACTAGGTCACCATATAAGTTTTTATGTCATAATGCTCACAAACTAATTTAAAACGAAATGATCATATGAGACAAAAATTATGGCAATAAAAGTTTTATGGAACTTAACCACTGACCTCTAATATACTTTATTCATGCTAAAGCAAAGCTGATTGGTTTAAATTTACTTCGCCCAACTCGATTGCTACTACAGCGGAGTGCTACCCCGAAGGCAGATCATTCCAATGAAATCCTTTTTTATAGTATTCAACTGTCAACTGCCTTTAAAAAATTACATCTGTCACTTGCGAAAAAGTGTAGTGCTCAATATTATTTATTTCTTAAGTATTTGGTGTTTGGAATGAACCGTAGGTAATTATGAAATAAAAAGTACGTAATATGTATAGGTAGGTAGGTACCCCATGCGAGTAAAAAGATTTTTACTATGCTTATCCAGGATTTGAAATAAGTAGGTACGGTCAGCATAAGTCGATTACCACTTTAGCACAGCGAACGCGCAATAATAATTGACACCAATTTGTAAAATAAAACTACTGTGACAAGGTATTAAAAGTGTTAATCTACTTAGGTATGATGCTGACTGCACTTATATGAGTAAAGTATTACTCATGTGAAATGTTTGTTGCTGACAAGAATGTCTCAACACTTTTAAATAGAGACAATGACTTCGACAATACATTAATTAAGAGAATACCTCACCACGTCATGTCCATTCGGTCATCAATACAGCCATGATTTTAGGCCAATTTTTCGACATTCCCTTATCAATACAAAAGGACAATTATATTTTGAATTCATGTTCCTGAAGCTTAGAAGTAGTTGATGAATTACTCATTGAGTAAATAATTAGTCATGGTCAATCAATGTAATTAATATTTACGGATGGTGATTGTCTTCGTCAGTGAACCAATTAAGTTATTTATTTTTACCAATCTGCTCCGCTTTGTAAATGATTTTTGTAATATATTGATATTTAAGCCTATTGGTTTAGTTTTAATTTTTAAATAGTCATAATAAATGTAATGAATGAATTGTGATTACTAGTTTCATTTGTTTCGATGTGAGATGTGAGATTCATTCAGATTTCAGAAATAAATCACGCCTGTCTACCTATGCCAAAAAAAATACTCTAGTAAGTATTTTACTAGTATTTTTTTTAATACTCGTACTTACTATTTTCCAATCTTCTAAAATCTAAATCATTGATTCCTAAAGTGATCCAGGTGGACCCCCAGGGGTCCACGATTTAAGCCACGGGTCCATAAAAGTTTATCTGGTTTCGATTGTGAAGAACTAAAACGTTGGCTTGACTTCACCTATTATCAATATAGAAAGAAAGATATACATAGGTAATAGCCGCAACGGTAATTTCCATAGTTAGATCTAATCTTTACATTCTTTGTCGAGTTTTGGCCTATGGTAGAAATGTAGCTGCAGGGGCCAGCAAAGTGCTCTGATGAAATAATTTGGGAGCCTCTGCCCCCTTAGCCAAGTGGCCAGTCTATCGAACCGAATCGAGCACATAAAATACAAAATGTATGAACTGACGTATTACAAAGAAAACAATAAGTCCAGTTTCATACTTTTGTTTTCTGTGCGTTCGAATAGAGCCACTCCTCTGACAGTAGGTAGTTTACTTTACAATTAAGGCTAGATGGCAGAAGTCACTGTTAGAAATATTTATTTACTCTATGTTACCTACTAGTTAAAAATACCCTATGTCGCTTCGCTTCTGATCCCCGAAGATAGTGATCGCTTCGTGGTCGCTTTCGATGAAGTTTATCTCTTTTTCCGAACAGATATGCCATTTAGGTGGGTTTTAGTCAGTATCAGTTCGACATAACGAGGCCAGCCTGAGGGTAGGTAATTAAAGGGCTAGTGATGATGTTGATGTATCATCATACATACATAAATCACGCCTACATCCCTGAAGGGGTAGGCAGAGGTGAATTAACACCCACGTTTCGCCATATGATGTTTGGTCCCATGTAAATAGGTGACGAGCCTATTGCCATTTATCGGGCACAAAAGTCGCAGTACTATTACTAGGTGGTATAAGAAGAACGTTGATGCCCATTCCTCATCACTGTTTTATCCATAGTCGCCTTGTACGACACTCACGCGAAAGATTTGGGGTGGTGACAATTGTATTCTACTCTGCCGTCACCACACGGCTGCGGCGGCATGCTTTAATTCCCTGTATATAGATAGAATATAGGGAGAACGGGCCATAATCCACCACGCTGGCCCAGTGCGGAGTGGTGGTGAAGCACAGAAGAACTCGAGAATGTTTGGTCCGGTTTACGCAATCAGAGGCCGAACGCGCTAAGCGACTGCGCTATCGAGGTCATGGAAAGTACGGATGATACATTTAAGTACATTTTTTTTTATTCTTCCGGAGTAAATAAAATTGATTTCTAGCTTCTTCGTCTTAAGCATTTTTTTAGGCTATCCATCCAAAAGAAAAAAATATGTATATTAAAAGTAAGTGTAAGTTTAAGTAACTACTTAACTTAGTTCCCCTCAGTACTTTTAACTTCGCTAACACAATAATTAAATTGTGTGATTTTCCTCAATGATTAAAAAGTCTTGGGGTCGTACCTATGTGCAAAATATTAATCAATTCAATCGAGTGACGCCCTCTGTTGTACTAGGGCCTCCCCCTAGGAATGCCAAGTGGATCGGCGAATGCACAGCTCACATTCGCATATTTGCTTCAATAACGTGTTATCTTGTAAAACACAATTTTTGGACTTGTCTCCTTATTGAAGCAAAGGTCGATCTTTGTAATTGATGGTACCGCTCCCGCCACTCAAGGACCTTTTCGCTCCAACAAATGTTGGTCCTCAGAATATTAAGCAGGGATGTTAGGGAGCTCCGTAGTCGTAACCGAAACTATTGGATATCCGATATAAAATAATATCCATAACCGTAACCGAAACCGAAATAAAAGTTTCGGATAATATCGGATAGGGGATAAGTGTAAATTAAGGAACTAATAATAATAAATAAAGAAATTAAACTTAAATTGTAGTAATAAATATATGTGCAATGAGCATTCTAAATTTAATTCTAAGTAATTTTAATATTTTATATGACTGATTTTTGTTCCTACCAAATAAAACCATTTTATTAGCTATTTATATTTTACTTCTAAATTCCTTAAAAATCTAATAATCGTAAACACAGATATATCAATTTAAGATAGATATATCTGTGATCGTAACCGAAACTAACGGATAATCCGAAATAATTTCATATTCGTATCCGTATCCGGTATAATAATCATTTCTATATTCGTATCCATATCTGTATCCGACATTTCATATCCATAACAAACCCTGATAATTTAAGCTAATACTAAATAAGGTTAAGAAATTGATATTATTAAGGTTAATACAGAGATGAGTAGGAATGGGCAGCAACATTATACTTGATTTTAATTTGAACATTACAGTATAAATGTTAGAAAAATTAAAATTATTTACAAAGAATATTGTGGTTAGAAAAGTTTGAAAAATTTGTCTTGATGGTTGGCCACTGCCCGGATTGCAGTGGAGGAGGGTTCGATTCCCGCATCAACATACATACATTGTAGCATTGCGCCCTCAGGGTCGGACAGCCAAACGCCCGGACTATATCTCTAACTGACGGGACGTAGTGCTTGCGGTGTAGTCGGTCTCCGAGGCCTTACCGTCTACGCCCCGAAGCACCTGTCCTGTCCCGCTGTGTTCTTACAGACTCGTTTCTGGTCCTGTCACGCTCCTGCTCCAGACCCTCTCCTGCCGGAAAGTCCGAGCCTGCCGCGGCTCCTGAGTGCGAGCCGGCGTGCGTGCCCACTACGTGGCACGCCTCTGGTCGCGCGCCCTCTAGCTGGCGCGTCCCTATCCCTAACCTGCGTGCCTCTGCCCGCGCGCCTCTGTTCGCGCCCTCTACATGCGCGCTCTCTACGCGCGTGCCACCTGCACGCCGCTCAGCCGGGACGTCTCTCCGGGCGGACGTTTGGCTGTCCGACCCTGAGGGCGCAACGCTACAACATACATAAATCACGCCTATATCCCCGAAGGGGTAGGCAGAAGTGAACTAGCACCCACGTTTCGCCAATTATGTTAGGTCCCATGTAATAGGTGGCGAGCCTACTACCGCATCAAGACTTTTTTTTTTAACTTTTTCTAACGACAATATTCTTTGGATCTATATACCTAATTAGCGAAACATGGATACGGGTATGATTTTGTCATGCGTCTACCAAAATATCTATTTATGTCAATCTGACTAACCGCATTACTCATAGATGCTATTTAATTGTCTTACAACGCCGCAAATTACTTGTAGATTGCATACAGAGTGGCAGTTCAGGCTACCTTAATACCTACTATGCACCTTATTTGCTAGAAATAAACATTACCTATATAAAGTAGGTAGGTACCTATAAGTAAATTCAATACGAACTTTGTCATACATATCTTTTGTTACATGACGCCAGGCGGCCTCGTTACCAATATCGCATATACAAGCAATACAACACAAAGTCAGACTTCCTATATAAAATAGTGAAATTTCTTGTTAAATTACTTATAGGAAATTTACCTAGGTATGTAAGATGTAACAAAAATATCCCAAGAGGACCTCTTCGCCCCAACGGCCATCATCACTCCTACCTACTGGGAATGTCCGCTATGTCGATGACCTATCAGTTCTCATGCGGATCTCATCACATTTCTGATATTATGATCATGCGCGAAAACACCGAGCATAGCCTTTGAGTGACTTTGATTTAAGCCTTCTTAGGCCTCTTGTCCACGTCAGGGTGACAAAACCGTGACGTGGACAAGAGTCCACTGCCCTACAACACTGACACCCGTATTGACAAAGAATACTTGTATGTAAAGAAGCACCACTGTGGGAAGTAAGACATTTCTCAATGCGTTTTGTCACTCAAATATTATCTATGAATAGGTTTTTGGGTCCGTGCGTTAACGCACCTCATAGTAATGTTTATGAATACGGGTATTATTCACGCTGTGCGTAGACGCGGCGCCCTCGCCTTCAGCGGGCCTAGCACGGCGACGTGGACAAGTCTCTCTCCACCACTTGACAGTGTTTTGTCTCGGCATTTAGTGGGAGTTAGAGCGAGAGGAAAAGATTTTCTGTCCCCCGAAAGAGATGTGTCCACGTCCCGTGCTACGCTCGGGCGTCAAATCTGAGACATTCTTTGTTTTATCGCCCTTGGTATATAATGTACTATAGTCACCACATGACCAGGGAAGTGGGATTTTTCGAACGTGTAGCGGGCGGTAAATGCCACTTTATGGTTGTATTATCTCGAGATTCAGACCTAAAAAAAAGAAACCGGTAACAGACATGCCAGAGACGAAATAAGGGACCAAAAAATTTCAACAATTCATCAAGTAAATTGAAACCAAATAGTTTAATCCCTAACTGGGCCATTCTCCTTAATATTCTTCCATCCATAGAGAGGGCCTGTGCTTCAGCAGTGAGCTGAGGACTTACATACATTACATAGATACATAAATCACGCCTATATCGATATATAACACGATTCGCCATCTATATGTCAAGTCCCATGTAATAGGTGGCGAGCCTATTGCCATTTATCGGGCACAAAATTCGCAGTACATTGCTGGGTGGTATAAGAGGAACGCCTTGTAGTCGCCTTGTACGACACTCACGGGAGAGATTTGGGGAGGTGACATTTGTATTCTACTCTGCCGACACCACACGGCTGGGGACTTAGCATTATTTATGTCTCACAGACCTGAAAGTGGCATTTTCTGCCTGCTACTCTACGAATACGGAAAATCTCACTACCTGGTCAGGGGGTGATAAAATTTTGTACTTACTTACCTCGGGCGGTAAAGACCGCATATCAGTCAAAATTAAATATTATTATTACTTGCGATCTGTTACCGCCTTTGGTAATAAATGTATTTTGTTGTGTTATTTTTATCTATTTATAATCGAATACTAAATGATGAATTTAAGAGTGTATCGAGCTATTTTAAGTAAAAAAACCATTTTGTTGTCAAAAATATATAGATTTTATTATTTTTGAGTGTAAATGGTACACACATGGTATATTTTTCATTATTTACATTTTAAGTTTGTTATTTCACTAGCTTATTTTAAAAGTACAGATCAAAATATACAAAAAAAAAACAATATATGTAATAATTTAATAATACTACGTCTAACCAATCCAAATTGCATAACTAATTATAACAATATTATCTAGTTCAAAATTATGCTGTAAGTAATAGTAGATTATAAACCAAGGGCGATAAAATAGAAAATGACTCAGATCCCAAGTATTAGACAAATGTATGTGATCTGAGGCTTTCTATTTTATCCCCCGAGGTAATATCATCGTTTTCCTGACCAGGAAGTGGTATTTTCCGTACGCGTAGCAGACCGGAAAAGTCCACTTTATGGTCAGGTGTGACAAAGTTTCTTATTACATACTTAATTATATTTTTGTAGTATTTATATAGCGTAACGTATGTAGGTGTAGTATTACTTAAAAAATACAACTTTATTAAACTCCCTACTTAAACAATGGCAAGTAATGAAATAAATATGAAAATACTTCAAATACCTAGAAATCTTTAATAATAATTAGTCGGTAACTACCACAAATCAAAATAAGAGGAAACATACAAATTCAATATATTAATATAAAAATAAGTAATTTATTTAATGGTGACTACACATTTCCGTGTTTTTATAAAATGAGTATTATTGAATATTTTATGTACAAATATTTAAAAAGTACCTACCTAGGAATTTAGGAGGTGCCTCTTCAGTACAAAAAGTGTCTACTTGCATTACAAAACGCTCTGGTGGGCAAGAGTTTTAGAGGTAATGCGGGATTTCAAAAGTATGATGTGTTTTATAAAAAAACAAATGAAGAAACACGTAGGACGTGTTTTACCGCTTGGAATCGAAAGTAGTTAATAAAGTTTCGAAAAAATTTTCTAACATTTCTACTAAAAGTAATAATTTTTCTTGTTAGATATTGTTCAAATAAAAATCAAAATAATGGGACGGCAATATAACAACCACATACAAACTGTCAAATTATGTCAATTTTTTTGCTGTATGAGGCCTGAATTCTTAGATGCGACATTAGATGGAAACACTGCATGGTTAGGTAAGGTAAGAAATATTCCTTACCTTACCATTGGCATTGAGAATTTATTATTTACGTCGTAAGTACAGTCAACAGCACGTCGGATTATACAAAACTGTCAAATATATCCTTGATTTGTCAAAGTCGTTTCAGAAGAATTATTGTGGTAAACTTAATTGATTGTCAAGATTACTAATTAATTTTGTATAAGCACACTATATAAACTATTTTTAGAAAAATATTTGTACAAAACTTTTGAGAAGTTTTATAATGATGAATTTTATAGTCAAATAGGTATTCTTTTGCACATTAAAACGCGTATTCTTAGAAGGGCACCTTTATTTATAGTAGAGATAACATTTAACAACCTTGTTTAACTAACAATCATAATAAGTGTTTACACGAGGTTATTGATAAGTTTATCATCATACCAGTTGCAATTTACTACAGACTGAACTGAAATTTTATCAATAAATCAAGGGTATATTATTAACTATTTTGATCCATATCAGCATTTCATAATCTTTGGTAAATTCGGCTGTTTTATTAATTTAAGTTTCAATTTATGTTATCATTGGTATAATTGTTGCTTAATATTGACCAAGGTCATGGAAATAATCACAAGGTCTAGATAGCTGCCCATAAGCAATGGTGGTTACACAGTTCCTTAGTGTAGATAATAGTTACTTTCATGCTACTTATATTTAAAACTATAGCTATAACAAAGTTCACTGCGAATCATTAAATTTTTTGAGATCATATTAAATTCTGAGAGGATGTTGAAGTTCCTTCTCCAATTTTCGAATATGCACTTCGGTACAAATTACAACAGAACAATGAATTCATTATAGCATTGAGGGAAGTAGAACTTTGAGTTCTATACAACCCGGAAGACACTTCATCAACCAGAGTTTCACCAATAAACTGTTGCAAATCACTCTTGGGAAAACCTTCTTTGTAGTATTGTTTGATGGTGTCATAAGCGTCCATAATCACAGATATGAACAAACTCAAAACAACATAGATATATAAACTTATGAATGAATACAAATAAATTCTGCTAAACCACCACAGCATGGGCGACTTTTTGGACATTATTGAAAACGTTGCAAACATATCATCACCATTGATCAAGGAAAACAAACATTCAGATGTCATTGATAGTGAACGGAATTTCATGTGGTAAGGTCCTAATATTAACCAGCCACAAAAAGTAAAGCCTGCATACAAGAGTAACGCACAAACTGAGAATCTGAATATCTTTGGTGCTGCCTTCTTAAGAGTCAGTATAACTACATTGTATGTCTTGAAAAATCCTAAATATCTTAAAACTCCAAACCACACAAGAAGGTTACCTGTACCAAGAAATAGAGAACAGACATTCCATTGATCGTTAGTGAATTGGTTGCGTTCGATTTGCTCCTTGATAGCAGAACCCATGATAATCAGGATGTCATTGGCTATGATCATTATGTACCAAATATTAAGAAATTCTAGACGTCCCTCCCAGCTTAGTTCTTTTTTATATGCTTTTTGGAAGAAGAGCACAGTCAATTCTTTTAGCCCTTGAGCCCTGTAAATTGCTCTACTACATAAAATAAGGGAGATGCCACAAATCAAAATTACCAAAATATTGAGAATACTCCTGAGAACTTGGTCAATTTTATTGTCCGTAATATACTCCTGGTCTCCCTTGCATGCCAACTTGAATGGTTCTGCTTCTAAGGTAAGAGGAACTTGTCCATCGTGATCTTCGTTGTCAAATATTATAGATATATCAAATCTGTAACAGTCAGGTGGGGTAATAGGGCCAGCTGCTCGGAAATTTATAGTTTTCAGCGAAAACATTAACTTTGCTCTGACCAACGCAGCAAAGTTTATTTCGAGCCCAGCATTTTTTAAGGTTTCACTAGAACTGAAGTCTGCATCTGAATGGGTAGTGAAATTCACACAGGACTCCACAACTTCAGAGTTGAATTCGTAACTTTCATTGAAACCGTTTATGATGCCTTCTTTGTAATTGAACTGACAAAATACTGGATCAACTATGTGATTGTTCTCGTTATTATATGAATAAGAACCTATTGCATTACTGAGGTTAAGGTAACCAGTGTATGCATAGTCCAGTGTGTTATAGAACTCGTCAACTTTATATACAGCCAGTGGGCCTGCATCTGGGGGATATGCGTTGATCTCACGACTTGCATCCCAGCCCATCAAAAATAAGTGGGAAAAGCTTATGCGGTTGTCCCATGTGTAGTTAACATGATTATAGCGGTTGTGTGCAAACAAACAGAGTTGAAATGTCACCAAAACTATTTTGATCACTTGCACAACAAACTTATATGGGAACTTCCGTTTAGCTTTCCATTTCTCAATTGGATTCATGAAGAAAAATTGTAGCTTTCTTCGCATTTTTTCTTCCATTTCTTTGAGCATTTGAGGTGTATATGAGTTAAATCCCTGAGTATTTTCATGGTTGGTTGGAGGTTGAGTTACAGGGGTTTTCCTTTCTTCTTCCCCCTCTGAGCAGGTGTTGTCCTCAGGTGACGAAATTATTGTGTCCAATGGCATGTCTTCTGCTTTAATTTTTATTGAATTTATCTCTATTTCACTTCGTAAAACGTATGTCACTATAATATTTGTCTACATCACATGCATTAAAACTATTTTTCATTAGGGGAAATCCTTTGTTGTTGTATTACACGTTCAACCAAGTCCACATTATGGAAGGAAGTCACTTTCACAGACAGAGAAAATTGTATTTAATTACGTCACATCAATTCAAGTGAATACCACCCACCAAATGACAAAAAGTCTTTCAATCCTCTGTATTTATTAGCAAACAAAACACCTCCGACCGAAGACTGATTGACTACGGAAATGAATTACAATTTTTTTCCTACAAAACATTGTCAAAACACAAAAATAGGTTCTATGACAGATTGTGACTGACACTGACAAAATAAAAATAGTGACAATGACAATGACAAAAAAACAATTTTGAACTTTATTTTGTACGAAAAAAGAACGAATGTTATTCTATAGATGATTGTGCGTTTGTCTTTTTTCTTAATTTGTTCTCCAATTTTAAAAAGGCAACTGAATCTATTTTGTACAGTCATATTCTCAGTATTTAATATCGTTAGAAAGGAGATTAACCAGATTGGACCAAATGATACCCCGTATGGAAATACTTTTATTTTGTTCCTTAACTGAAGAGATGTTACAAACAGTTACCCAAAAACTAAACCTTTTCTTTTGGTGCTTCCACTTTTGATATATTTTTTTTGACGTTTAAGTTAGAGCGAGAGGAAAAGATTTTCTGTCCCCCGAAAGAGATGTGTCCACGTCCCGTGATAAGGGGGCTGTTATTGCGTTTCATCATAAAGTTCCTATGCCGTTAGGGTGGTAGTAATGATACCACTTTTTTTTAATTGGCTTAACGTTCCTGGCTTAAGTCCTTATTAGAAACTGTCTTTGTATACTTTCGTTTACTTTTCTTATTTTGAATGAATGATAAATGAATAAATGAAAATAATATATGAAAAGAATGAATGATCTTAATGCATGAAATGAATTTTACATTAAAATATGGGTGAAACACATTTTAACGCATTTACCTTTATTGTTACCCTTTTTGTTACCTTTAATTCAGGGAGATTTTTTTCAAATAATCAATTGACTATAAAAACGATATTATAATTGAGGATTGTATGTGTTGAGAATGGATGGAGAAATATATGGATAATATTGCATAGACTTTACTATTTAAATAAAATATTCGAGCTTGATATTAAGAAAAGACTTTCATTTATTTCGTAGTATTTTTCAGACAGAACAAGAAACAATTAAAAAACACTGACAACTCAAATCAAAGAATATTGTCTATTATAAACACCGAAGAGTTCTTAACAGTATGCATTTATTTTGTTTGTTACTATTGACTACTAGTTACATATAAATTTTATATGAAAGTCCTAAGCTAAGACTTGTGTAAAATTGAGGGAAAAGCTAGTTTATAATATTATTAGTATGATAGAAATGATTAATTTTGATAGTTAGAAATATTAGGGTTTGTTCCTAGAAGGAACGTCCGAAAGGATACACTTATTAAATTAAAAAAAGGTTAAATAATAAAAATAATAATAGGTTGGATAAAAAGTTTCTATACTAGACACTTTTTGCTTCTTTCATTTTAATTTTTTTTCATAAGAAAACTCAAAACACTTTTGAAAAAAGTTTATTTAATTTAACCGATTTGTTGCGATGTCCAATTTTGCTTTGGCGCTGACAAAACGGTATCAAAAATATCGAAAAAAAGGTAAGGTAGCAGCTGCAACGTCAACAGAAGATACTACGCCGCCTACCTTCTTCATTGTCGTTTTGCCAACATTTTCCTGCGCAATACGTGGCGTGTAGTTCTATGTATGTCTCATCTAAATACACAACTGGCCGTTGGGTTACAAGGCGATTATTTCTCATTTCTTCCAGGTAACGATGACGCCAGGCGACAATGTCATACCTCTCCATCAAAACTTTTCTTTTAGATTTGCAATTTTTGAAATAAAATCCCATCACCTTTAAAATTCTCCACAGAGTGGTGCGACTCCCTTTGTATTGAATCTCATTACGCATCTCATGCAACAATTTCGTTAAAGTAGGCAACTCCTTCCTAACGGAATAAAATTAATGTATTTTATGCCTTATAGCACACCGTTCGAAATCATCCAGTTCGTGGGTTTTTCGTTGAGGGCCACTTTTGCGCGGCGTAGTAACTTTTGTTGACATTGCAGCTGCTACCTTACCTTCTTTGCCACCGTTTTTTAAGATATACCTAAAACATTCATGCATGGAAGTGGAACAAGTGCAGTAGAAATTGTAAGGTTCTATAAGTCAGCTAGATTATTGTTTGCAAAACATATTCGCAAAGTAACGTATAATAATATTATTTCCATATTAAAACGTAAAACAAAAATAGGTCTATTATTCTTTGGTAAAATAATCATTACGTATGTACGTATTTACGAATTTATTTCATCTAAACCGTTAAGTTTTTAAAACGGGGATTTTTGATACGGGGAACACTAGCGCGAGGAGGGAGGTTGGCTGGTTGGATTCTTTTTCAGTCAGTGACGTTGTGCTGGAACGAATGGTTGTTAACTGAAGAAGAAAATTAAAGTGATTGGCAATTGATTGGCTGTTTCCTTCTTGCTTGGTGTGTCATCCTACAAGTCAGAAGTGGGATACAACGCAGTAACGCGTAAGTTCACGTCCATGATGTTTTTTTTTATATATACCGTCATTTTAGTTATTAACGTACAAATTTTAAATGTTTGCAATTAAACCTCACTAGATAGTGTCCAATCGTGGGTAATTAAATTTATATTATGGTGGAAGTTGGTCATAGCTTATTTTGATAAACCACCCTATTATTGACATTTAAATAAAACAGTGGCTAAAATGAGATAATAGGCAAGAAGAAATAGGAAATATTTGTATTACTGGTTAACTGTGCTACTTTAAGAACAGCTGTGACTTATGAATAAGTTTGAACTAACTTACATGCAATCAAGTGGGACATGCTTTGTCCATAGTGACGGCCGGCTTGGTCGAAATACTCAGATCGCTGTGTATTGACCAAGAGGTCCCGGGTCATGGTTGTGTATATGTTTAAGTAGTATATTTCCAACATTTATATCAATACATAATTATTATGATATTATGATGTCCGACATCTAGTATCCATAACACAAGTGCTTAGGCTACTTACTTTGGGCTAGATGATAGGTGCGAGTGAAAAAAAAAAAAAATTTATATTTATATAGTAGTATACGAATTACACTATTGATAGAGAATAAAGTAGTTTAATTTTAAATTCTTCCATGTCGTCCTCAAAACATTCTAATAAGTACCTATACGTTAATTAAGTACTTCCAACTGGATATTGAGGACAACTGTTAACGATGTTACACATCATAAATGTTAATTATAATATTCTTTCGTTTGACATGATGCGCTAAATTGGTGATTTTTTTAGCTGTAACGATTAAACTTTAAGGCTTTCAAGTAACCTTGAAAGTGGGTACCTATTTTATTTTTATTTTTCTTTCTTTTCTCTCTTCTTTACATTGACCACGAATACACGAATGCCGTGTGGGGATTATTAAAGGGGGACAACAATTTCGTCCGTTTTGACGTGCGATGCACCGTTCCAGAGATATTTAAGTTCCATGTTTATCAATTACAATAGCAAACCTTAACTAATTAGTTATTTCTCTCGTGGGGAAACTCATGAGTTTCAGATAATGGAAGAACAACATAATCCTCCTGAACGGGGCTCAGCTCATTGTGACCAAGATAGCCCGAGGCGTAGCCGGTCCCGCAGCCGCATTCTTCAGACCAGGGACTTGGAGAGGCGTGTTCGAAGTAGCGCCCCTCGGCGCCCTCGCATCGGAACCCGCAAGCGGAGCCACTCACGCATCCGCAGGCGCAGCCGCACGCGTAGTAGCAGCAGCGGTCGTAGTTTCCAGATGCGTGAACACGAACTGGAGCTAGAACGCGAGCGGATTTACCGCTTGGAGCGCAAGTTGGAAGAAGACCGCGAGCAGAACCGCAGATGTCGCGATGGATGGAGCAGCAGGCACGTTGCGAGTCGAGCTAGAAGTCATCGCAACGTGCAACGTTCTTCCTCAAGGTCACGTAGCCCTGTTTTCTCTAGCAAGGATGTATGTAACATCATAAATTCTCTGAAAAGTGGGTTATTGTCTCAACCATCACAGAGTTCACAAACATTTGGTAAAAGTATAGATAGCAAAAATATAATTCCTGTTTTCGACCCTTCTACCAAAAACCAACGCATAGATGTTTGGCTCAAAAAGGTCAATGAATGTGCCTCTGTTTATGGTTGGGACGAAAAAACCACCATACATTTTGTGATGCAAAAGCTACAAGGACTTGCAAAAACTTGGTATGAAAGTTTAAGTACTATCTTGTTCTCGTGGCCTCAATGGCAAGAAAAACTTATTAGTGCTTTTCCTTGCGAACAAAACTACGGGCAGTCTTTGGAAGACATGCTAAGGCGCCGTAGTAAACTTAGTGAACCAATCGAAGTTTACTATTATGAGAAACTTGCTTTATTAAACCAATGCGATATCCAGGGCAAACGAGCTGTAGATTGCATAATCCATGGTATAAATGATAAGACCGTTAAGTCAAGTGCGTTAGCTCTGAGGTGTTCGGAGCCACAACAACTATTGCAATTCCTACTTAGTAATAAGGAGACTGTGTTCACGCACATGCCTTTCAGAAACAGAAATCATAATTTTGTTACGTCAGATGGTAGCCAAACAAATAGGTCGATTGTGAAGCAAACGTCAAGCTCAATATTCTGCTTTAACTGTAAAGATAAAGGTCATGTGTATACACAGTGTCCTAAGCCTCTGTTAAAATGTAGACGTTGCAATAAAATTGGACACACAGTCGAAACTTGCTTTAATAAAGATAAAGCTATAAATTCCGATATCGTCCAGAAATCTATGCGTATTTCTTGTTCGAACCAAAACGATAAATTCATTAAGCAAGTTTCGGTCAATGGTGTTCAATATGAGGCGTTTGTTGATTTCGGCAGCGAGGTCACTCTTGTTAGAGAATGCGTCATTAAAGATCTGGGTGTTAACCATGACAATCAACCTACGGTGATGATGGGATTTGGGAAAAGTTTAGTCCAATCCCTTGGCTCGGTTCCACTTACTTTAACTCTCGACATGGTTACCGCCACAGTCTTGTGTAGAGTTGTCAAAGACGACTTATTGGAGAAATCATTACTGGTGGGTCAATCTTTTACTGAGCAACCACATGTTGTGGTTTATAAGGACGTAACGCGATTGCAATTTCTAACACTCGAATCTGTGTTACCTACTAACGAGGTATATGATGGTCACGACGAGCTTTTAGCTAGAGTTAGGGTTAGTAAGCATGTTGAACTTTATGGATCTGCAAGTATTAAGGCCGTAACGGAACCTGTTTTTACAGGTCACGTGTTATTATGCACTAAAATTGTCGGTAAACCAAACGCACAGTGTGTTGTTTCTGGTGGTATTCATAATGTTAAGGATGGTTATTTATATGTTACGGTGACGCCTTGCTCTGTACCTGGTCAGCTCCTAGAGAATTTCATATTTTCTCGCGCAGAACGAGTCGAAATTATAACTCGTATATCTGCGTTGGATTTATCTACTGGCAATACTACACTTAATCAAATCGATAAAAAACAAGTTAGGCTAGGAGATTTTGTATCAGAATCCGATAAAAATAAACTTTTTAATTTACTTGATTCTTTCCAACATTGCTTTGCGAATGATTTAGCAGACTTGGGTTGTACAAATAGTACACAGATGAATATCGAATTAAGTAGTAATCGACCTGTAGTGTATAGGCCCTATAGGTTATCACACTATGAGCGTGATAATGTTCGTCAAATGGTAGGAGATATGTTGGACGCTGGCATAATTAGAGAATCGGTATCTAGTTATGCCAGTCCAATAATTTTGGTAAAAAAGAAAGACGGCACCACACGAATGTGCGTTGACTATCGGATGCTCAATTCGGTAACGATCAAAGAGCGGTACCCCATGCCTCTCATTGAAGACGAAATTGCTAGACTATCGGGGCAAGCATGGTTCATCACTCTTGACTTGATGTCTGGGTATTATCAGGTACCAATTGCTGAGAAATCTAAATATCTAACCGCTTTTGTTACGCCAGACGGCCAATACGAATTTAATCGCATGCCGTTTGGTCTAGCAAACGCACCCGCAGTGTTTCAGCGAATGATGAATCATGTTTTGGGGTCTGTCCGATTTAATAAAGCCACTATCTATATAGACGATTTATTAATTTACGGTAAAGATCCTAAGGAGTGTCTTGATCGCCTGGAGGAAGTTTTAAAGTTATTGGATAGGGCAAAATTGAAACTGAACTTAAATAAGTGTAGCTTTTTGAGAAATAAAATTGATTACTTGGGATACGAGGTTAGTTCAGATGGTGTGAGACCAGGCGAGGCTAAAATAAAATCAGTTACTGATTTTCCTTGTCCAGAAAATGTACATGGTGTCCGACAATTCCTTGGGCTTGTTAGTTATTTTAGGAAATTTATTCATGGGTTCGCATTAATAGCATTCCCTTTGACTAAACTATTAAAAAAGGACTCTACATGGGAGTGGAATGACGCTCAGGAGACCGCTTTTACCACCTTAAAAGCAAAGTTGATAGATAGACCGGTTTTGGGTATATTTAATCCTCTAGCTGAGACCGAACTTCATACGGATGCCAGTAGGATTGGAATAGGCGGTATTCTACTACAGCGGTTTCATGATAGTGAATCTTTTAGACCTGTGGCCTACTACAGTCGGCAGACAACACCTGAAGAGAAAAATTTTCACTCATACGAATTAGAAACTTTAGCCGTTGTTTGTGCTTTAAAAAAATTTAGAGTATTTCTGATTGGTAAACAGTTTAAAGTAGTCACCGACTGTAGTGCTCTCAGATCTACATTTCAAAAACGTGATTTAGTTCCGAGGATAGCAAGATGGTGGTTAGCTTTGCAGGAATATGAATGTTCGATAGAATATAGACCCGGTAAGAAAATGTCGCACGTAGATGCTTTGTCAAGAAATCCAGTCATCGATCTTGAAAATCAAGATTCGGAAGCGTACTCGTTAGTTAGAATTATTAGTGACCAAGATTGGCTCCTTACTCTCCAATTGGGTGATTCAGAATTACGTCGCATTAGAGACATTCTAACTAGTAGGCTAGATGAAAGGGGACTTGATTACATTAAAGATAATTATGTTATCCGGGATAATAAGCTTTTTCGATGCATAAACAGTGATAAAAATAACATTCGTTGGGTGGTACCGAAGGGCGCACGATGGCAGTTGTGCAGGATGAACCATGACGACATCGGTCATGTTGGTTTCGAGAAAACTTTAGATAGAATTAAGACTAAATATTGGTTTTCGAAAATGAAGCGATTTGTGCGAAAGTATGTCGATTCTTGTATACAGTGTGCATACGCTAAAAAAGCCGTTAATACTCGGGAGGGATTGTTACATCCCATTAACAAAGTTGAGAAACCATTCCATACCCTGCACGTCGACCATCTTGGGCCCTTTGTGAGGTCTAAGCGAGGTAACACTCACCTAGTTGTTGCTGTTGACTCTTTCACGAAATTTGTCTTTATAAAACCAGTGAGGAACACTAATACTCAAAATGTACTCAAAGTATTAGAAGATATTTTTGACACGTTTCGTTCACCAGAACGTTTAATAAGTGATCGGGGTAGCTGTTTTACCTCACATGCGTTTAGGAGATTTTGCCTTAGCAGAGGCGTGAGACACATATTAAACGCTACTGCAAGCCCTAGATCTAACGGCCAGGTAGAGCGTTACAATCGCACAATTTTAGACTCGTTGACTGCACAAAATTTAAAGTATGATGAAAGAGATTGGGACAACAAGTTAGGTAGGATACAGTGGGGCTTAAATAACACCATTCAGAAGACAACAGGCAGGGCTCCAGCTGAAGCCATGTTTGGAACAGTAATATCTAGTGAAATAAACCCCATGCTTAATGAAATTTGTGATACAACTCGGAAAACAGTTGACATATCGGAGTTACGCAGTGAAATTAAGAAAAAAATTGACAAAAATCAGGCTAGTCAAAAGCAGTATTATGATAAGGGTAGAACGCCAGCCCGCATATACAGCCAGGGCGATTTGGTAAAAATAACAAAAATAGCATTTCAAAATAATGGTAAAAGCTCTAAGCTCATGCCGGTTTACGAAGGTCCTTATCGAGTAGTAAAAGCTTTAGGTAATGACCGATATAAGTTAGCACCCATATCCGGATTTGAAGGTATGAAAAATAAACGTAATACCACGGTTGCGGTGGATAGAATGCAACCCTGGATTCACGTAGCCGCGTTAGAAGTAGAAGGTACCAATGATGATGATGGTACTATTAGTGAAAATGGGAGTATCAATAGCGATCATCTATTATCTGAATGATCTAATGTAATAAATTTTGAACTGTATTTATTTATATGTTGTTGATAAGCAGACTGAATGATTGTATGTATTATATCATCATTGTATAGTTAAATCCTTGAAGTGAATTTTTCAAGGCATCATTGTAATTAGTTAATTAAGTCCTTGAAGTGAATTTTTCAAGGCACCATGGTGATAAGTTAATTAAGTCCTTGAAGTGAATTTTTCAAGGCATCATTGTGTTAAGTTAAATAGACCTTGAAGTGAATTTTTCAAGGCACCATTGTGTTAAGTCAATTAAGCCCTTGAAGTGAATTTTTCAAGGCATCATTGTATTAAGTTAATTTAGCCCTTGAAGTGAATTTTTCAAGGCATTATCATAATCATTTGAACCCTTGAAGTGAATTTTTCAAGGCATCATCATTATATAAAATTCCTTGAAGTGAATTTTTCAAGGCATCATCATTATATAAAATTCCTTGAAGTGAATTTTTCAAGGCCCGACTACTATAAAGTCAGTCGTCGAAGTGTACTTTCGAGGCGTGATTTTAATTTTATTTTGAGTTATGTTAGTTGTCGAAATATAAATTAAATCCACTATTCGCTGTATTAGACTTTTCGTACCTTACTAAATTCTTATTGTAAACTATTTATATTTCTATGAATCAACTCCAATGTAATTGTAATTTTTGTAAAATGGTAATGTACACATGAAATAGACTCCAATCAGCCAAGTGTAAGGTTTCACCGGATGCGTGTGTGGGGACCACACACGAATCAGGATGGTCGAGTGTAAGGTTCTATAAGTCAGCTAGATTATTGTTTGCAAAACATATTCGCAAAGTAACGTATAATAATATTATTTCCATATTAAAACGTAAAACAAAAATAGGTCTATTATTCTTTGGTAAAATAATCATTACGTATGTACGTATTTACGAATTTATTTCATCTAAACCGTTAAGTTTTTAAAACGGGGATTTTTGATACGGGGAACACTAGCGCGAGGAGGGAGGTTGGCTGGTTGGATTCTTTTTCAGTCAGTGACGTTGTGCTGGAACGAATGGTTGTTAACTGAAGAAGAAAATTAAAGTGATTGGCAATTGATTGGCTGTTTCCTTCTTGCTTGGTGTGTCATCCTACAAAATGAGTACATTTATTTATTTATTTGGTAATAGGTACACGAACAGTACATACATAGCATTACAAAAACTACAGTACGTATTTTAGTTTTATATAATTATGTACCAATAACAGCATTGAGGAATGGAGGGGAAAGGTTGACTGACACTGGCAACCCAAATGGCGGCAACCCGAGCTTGACACATCTTAATGGTATAATGGGGTCCCCATTACGTTTTTCACGTTCACAGAACTCGTTCGCCTTTAACACCATTAATCTTTGACCACTTTTTAATGTTTTTGCTCGGAGTAAATAGAACTGGAGTAGCCTTTGCCTAACATTCCCCTCTGCCAAACGCACAAGCATCGGATGCCTGTGCGTTATATAAAACTAGTTGAGCCGCCATTTTAAAACCACAATAATCAGAACGTCTTGCCGTGCAGAGCTCCCACTAAAATGCCTGCCTGTGCTGTTTTTTAGCGTTAAAAAAATTTGAAAACATCTAGTATTCAAAAAGATGGCGTCACATTTCATTTTTAAGTATTATTTTTAAGATTTGATATTTATTTACTTCATAATTTCATGTTTTAGCATACTACAATTTCAAATTTCGAGCCATAGTCTCGTGGGGAGTCGGCCGTGACGTCATCAAACGATCTTCCAGCGCACTCCCCACGAGACTACCTAGGGTTGAACATTATCGCATTTCAATTAATTAGACAATAATTTAAAAAAGTTTGTTGTTAATAAATAATTGTAATTTTGTCATTTCGTATTAATTAATTACCAATTATAATTTCGTTTTAACAATATACGTTGCGTGTTTATATTTAGTTTAGTGTTAAGTACATACCTACCTACACTTTTGCGACCGCTTGAAGCTTATTTTTTGCCACACTACATGGAAATATAAAATCATTAGTGAATTAATAAAATAAAATAAGAATAAGACTATTTTGCCCTTTATTCATGCTGGGCGGCGCTCATAAACATTAAGAGTACCTATGCTGTAGCATATACAGCGTCCCTGACTTTATAAAATAAGCAAGGGTAAAAAGGTACCAGCACAGCCGATTATTTCTGAGAAACCTAAATTTTTTTTCGAGCCACAGCACAAATTGTTTTTTTTGTTGTAATCAGCAACCCTAATTGAATTGCACTTCATTAATAGTGATGCCACGTCATCGATATTGCGATTTTACGAGGGAGTAATGAATGAATGAATGAATGAAAGTAACATTAAATTTAAAATATGTATTATGATTTAAATCTATACATTGTGTTCCTGAGGTTATACATTAACTTCGGCATTTTATTCAGACTATTAAATTGATCATTTTTTAATATGGATTAAATTTATGATACTTTTATGAATTGAAGTTCCTTTAATTTTGAAATTCTAGAATAAAACTATAGAGATATAGAATAAAACAGGTCAAGTCGACCTTAAGCCAAATGGCATATATGATGTTAGTAATTGCCGTGTGGTCACGGCAGAGCAGAATATAATTGTCACCACCTCAAATCTCTCCCGTGGGTGTCGTACAAGGCGACTACGGATAAATCAGTGATGAGGAATAGGAAGCAGCGTTCCTCTTATACCACCTAGCAATGTACTGCGACTTTTGTGCCCGATAAATGGCAATAGGCTCGCCACATTTTACATGGGACCTAACATAATTGGCAAAACGTGAGTGTTTGTTCACCTCTGCCTACCCCTTCGGGGATATAGGCGTGATTTATTTATGTATGTATGAGAGAAGACGAAGTGAAATCTCAATTTTTTTAACATTTTGTCTGTATGTATGTTTGTGCACGCATCATTCATAAACTACGAGACGGATTTTGATGACATTTGGTATGATGATAGCTAAATGTCATTGTCAACATTTAAGTTAAATTTATTTTTTATTAATATTTAAAAGCTCCTTTAAAAAACCCGGTGGTCCAAGAGCAATACTTTTATTTACTAGGAGTTAGGTATGTGGCCGTGTTCCGTACATAAATGAAGCTTTTGGAAAATATTATTGTAGTATTAAAATCAGAAATGATCGGTATGTGTAGTTTAAGCAAAAATACCTCTGCCCCTAGCCGGTATCCTAATTGCGGATATTTATACTGTAAGCTTTCACATTCCCGAAACATCTAATTTCTAGTTTTCCTAAAGAATACAGCATACGAAAAAAATGGGTTGATGCTTGTAATAGGCACGTCTCTTGGGCATTTACAAGAACAAATACTATATGTTCTGTAAATTTTGAGCCGTCTCAGTTTCAGAAATTATCTAACAATAGAAGAAGATTTTATAGAATACAAGTTTGTTTTTCCTCGCAATCGTGTTGAAAAACGTCGTATGCAACTGGTAATTACACGCTCAGCTTCCTTACTATTACCAATTTAGTTCCACATATTTTGAGTTTTGATTCCCCTTAAAATTTACCGATTCCCAGTATTTAACAATTCCCAGTCTTTAAGAATACTAACGCAAAATTAATGCATTCATTCATTGAACGAAACTGATTTATCGATATCGATATTCTCGTGCTATGTCATGTCACTACTCACACAATGACATTCGTGTGTTTGAATAGAACGTTAACACACTATTTTAAGTATGTGTGCGTGAATTTTAAAAAAGTGTGTCGTATTATGCATGTGTGCGTTTGTAAATACGCAAAAAGTTTTTGTTTCTGTGTGCCGGCATTCAGTGTAGTAGTAACCTCACCCCCCGCAAAAAATGGCAGAAAAATATGTACGAGAAATTGACTAATGGCTACTCCAGTCCTATTTACTCTGAGTGTTTTTGGCATGATTTTCTAAAATATTTAAAAAAAAACTTAATAAAACCTACACGTATGACATATCGTGTTAAGCTGTTGACAAACAGGGCAGCCACCATCACGGCTTAGGAACTATAAGATGAAACGCACTATACTAAATAAAGGTTTCCATAGATAGTTTAAAAATAGTATATCATAGAAAGAGAAACGTTTTTAAATCTAATTATTGTTCGTCATTATGGCGATGGTCACTTAATCTTTTACAAAACCAAGGATTTACTTTCCAATTGTATTGATTAAATATTTATAAATTGAAGACATGGCTGTTAACATGCTAGTTTCAGTTGCTTGCCTAGTGGTGAAAAAAAAACTATGGCCTAAAATGTCAAACGTCCGTGAGTGCTTAGCGGGCTTTCAATGGCGTCTGTCAAATTTTAATTTCAATCATTCAAAAATTGTTTCAGATATGATTTTGTGTAGTAAAACATTAATTACATTATTTTCATTCAATTCATTGAAAATTAAGAAAAGTAAGGAAAGTATACAAAGAAAGTGCCTAAAAGACTTGTTTCCAGGAACGTTAAGCCAATTTTTAAAAAAATCAGGGAGTGTTTGGCGCGTTTCGTGGTGTCAGTCAGATTTATTATCACTAATTCAAAAATTGTTACAGAGTGGATTTTGTGCAATGAAAGTGGTGTTATTTTAATGTACAAGCATCCGTGTTGATGTGCAATCATGCAGAATCATCAAAAATAAATCTCATGATGTGTTTGATGGTATGGTGAAGATCACTATAAAAGTGGTTTTATCAATTTCGTTAAACACCATCATTAACTCTGTTACTATTCAATTCGCGCCAAGCACTCACTAGATGCGTTAAAATATGTGGCACCCATATTTTAACGTAAAATTCATTTCATTCATACATTTCACCCACTCATTATTTCATAAGACTACAGATAAAATATACACTAAAGACTTGGCTGTATGAGCTAGATCCTTTGCCTTCCCTAAAATATAGGGAGAATTAAAAAAAATCAGACGTCTGACCTAAACGTAGTGTATTATATACTCTTTGGTTCGACCCGACGACATCCGTCATACGTGTTGGATGGAATGGGATTTCTTCCGACCTACCCTTTGAAATGAAATGAAAAGGGACAAGATAATTTTACAATAACAACTTATCGTGCTTATGGTGAATTGGTTAGCAAAAACAAAATTATGGCCATTTCGGTGGATAAACTGATTAACGACGATCGGTAAGTACACAAGTTATATCTGAAATAAAACCCTTGTGTAATATGAAAGCGAAACTGGTGTGTAATATTTAGCTATTCTACATAGTTTGTTCACACATTTTTTGATTTTGCAGATTTTGTGGGGAAAATGTCGTACAATTCATTCTGTATTTACCTTTTGGCCTGATTCTACTAGCGCTGCGTACAGTTCTAGCATTAGTACTTTGGGTTGCTTCGATATTATTGCCCAACACTCAAACTGTGAGACAATTGTTGTCTACACTCGCCTGTTGGACTTTTGGTATGTTTACGTAAAATAATATTAATACATTCATAAATTATGCCTATATAAAGGTGAATTAAATTCCCATTTTTCGCCAATTATGTGAGGTCCCAGCCCTACTAGCATGACCTCCTAAACACGATATGATATAGCCATTTATCGCGTTGAACAGTCAAAACACATTGGATTTTAACACCTGAATAAGCCTGAATTGCATAATTGAATATGCCTTTAAGGCTATATCATAAATAAATAGCCATTTATCGCTTAGAACTGTCGAAAATCCAATGATTTTTGTAAGTTCAACATGATAAATGGCTATATCATATAGTGATTGGGTGGTCATGCTAGCCCGGCAGGTGTCGAGCCTATTGCCATCTATCGTACACACAAATCGCAGTATATTGCTAGATAGTATAAGAGGAATGTTGCGGCCAGTACTCCTCGCACTTATTGTTAATAATTAAGCATCGAGTTGAAAACCCCCAATTCTTAAATAGTCAAGTCTAGTTCAAGGCAAAAAGATATTTGCTCAAAAGTTTTCATATTTACATTTATGATAATACGATAACAGCTAGTTTGGTTACATTCAGGTCAGATTATTGCTATTGGCTAAGAAGTGCCAGGTTCCAATCCAAGTAGGGGTAAATTTTTGTGTGATGAACATTTTCTCTTGAGTCATTCATGGTTGTATAAGTTTACGTAGTAGAATATTATCTAGTATCCATAAAACAAGTGCTTCAGCTACTTTGGGCTAGATGATAGAATATGTGAGTGTAGGAAATATTTATTTATATTTATTTTGTTGTTGTCAGGAGTTTATGTTAATCTGAAGGGCAGTAAAGACCCTCGCTGCAGTGTGATGGTAGCCAACTGCGTATCATGCCTGGATTCTCTAGCTGCGGCACATGTTCTTGGCACCATAAGTGTAAGTTGAATTTCTGTAGTAAATATAATAATATTGTTTCTTAAATACAAGAGATACAACTCAAAATTGCAAGCTTGCAAGAGTAAGCCTTATGGACATAATTTTAGGACACATAATGTTTATAAGTACCTATTTTTAAGTTATATTTTTTTATTTGTAATGAGCGATATAATTAGTACATACATACATAAATCACACCTATATCCCCGAAGGGGTAGGCAGAGGTGAACTAGTAATAGGTGGCGAGCCTATTGCCATTTATCGTGCACAAAAGTCGCAGTACTATTGCTAGATGGTAAAAGAGGAACGCTGCTGCCCATTCTTCATCACTGATTTATCCTTAGTCGCCTTGTACGACACCCACGGGAGAGATTTGGGGTGGTGACAATTGTATTCTACTCTGCCGTCACCATGCGGCGTATAATTAGTAATGTTCTGAATATACCTAATATTAGAAAACTGAAACACATAAATAGACAAAATTCTAAAAATAATTAGGTATAGATTGTCACTGTGAATGTTTATAGTACCTAGTCAAATTTTAAGGAATATTAAGTGATGAAGAAAACCACTTGAATTATTATGACAATAATTTTGTTTCAGTTAAAAAAATGGAAAGTACCTCCGTTTTTCGCATCAACTCTTGGTATAAAAAATGCAGCACAGTTTGTTAGAAAGTAAGTATTTATATCAACAATTATGTATTTCAGTGTCTATTATATCTGCATGTTGTGTGGAAAAAAATTAAACAACAAATCAATATCATTGGAAGCATTATTAGGGGTAGGCAGAGATAGATAAACATCCACAGTTTGCCAGCTTTTGCTAAGTTATATCCTGGCTATCTTGAACCTATTGACCATTATTGCGGGCTTGATACAAGTTGCATTGGGTATGCTGCCTATGATTTGACATGTTACTACATATTAGAAATAGGTTATTACAACTAAAGGAATGGGTGGTGTCAATTTGTATACTACTAATTTCTATGTAGCCGTGAGGTGACGGCAGAGATTGATGAGGAATGGGCAGCAGCGTTCCTCTTATACCACCAAGCAATAGTACTGCGATTTTGTGCCCGATAAATGGCAATAGGCTCGCCACCTATTACATGGGACCTAACATAATTGGCGAAACGTGGGTGCTAGTTCACCTCTGCCTACCCGTTAGGCGTGATTTATGTTATGTATGTATGTATGTATGTAATTTCTTTGTTCACATTATTGCTTACAGGCAACATTTTGCTGATAGCCCTAGCAAGCCAGTGTTGCTACAGCCAGAAGGGGGAGCCACGAATGGCAAAGGATTGCTCAGATTCACGGAGTGGCCTTTCCAAATGGGGAACAGAGTCCAACCTATAACAATAAGTATGTTGATTTTTGCTTTAATTGGCCAGAGAGCAGAATGAATGGCTATAAAATATCATGATGTACCTGAAATCGTAAAAATTACATATTCTACTAGTCACTCTTGTTTATCCATGAAGGTTGGTAGAGGCGCATCATACAATGTCGACCATATTATTATACAAATCCACCCAACCAATAATCGTGGTGATGATTATTATGACATACTATTTGTAATAATAATATTATACAAAGATTTTGGTGGTTAAAAAAATAATTCGAAAAATTATGGTCTTGATGCGGGAATCGAACCCGCGGCCGCTGCTATTTGGGCAGGTGCCTGACCGCTTGGCCAACCAAGACCCTAATTAACTTGCCCAAATTTTCCAACATTTAAATAATGTTGAAATCAAAATCGAATAATAATATTGTAATATTAACGAGTAGGAAATGGATTTGATTTCAGAAGCATGCACAAAAACACTGTAGTATTGACTAGTAATTGTGCATTGCTGATCGTATTTAGTTAAAAAAACAAATATACTTTATTACACTAAAAAAAACCTTTTATAGAAAACTTTGACAAAGACAGTATCGCACAGAGTGTTAAATTATCACACTGATGATGTTTCTAGGTGTGGAACGGCCCTTCACCACGGTGACAGTCCACCGTCCATCGGATGCCCGTGACAAGTTCCCATGGTCCGATGCCCTCTGGTTCCTGTGGACCCCAGTCACAGTTTTCCACATCACCGTGCTGCCTGCTCTGGAAAGGCATGATGATGACGATGCAGCGTTCTCACAACGACTGAGAGAGAGCATAGCTGGGAGCCTTGGGGTAAGAATTGACAATTCAATTTAAACTCATAGATAATAATATAAAACCAATACAGAAACGCTTTTCAAAGTTTGAGTCCTGCTTAACATTTAAGTATTATCAAAATTGACATTTTTCCGTACAAATTCTGACATGTATTGTCTACTTAACTTTTAAGCAGTGCTTAAAATTTGAGTAGCGTTTCTGTATTCGGGGGTTAGTTGGCCGAGTGGTGTAGACATCCGCCCGGATCGCGGTGGACGCGGGTTCGATTCCCGCATCAAGATTACAACTTTTCGAAGTTTTTCTAACCTCAATTTTATTCAATTTATTTGATCTTTGTCAGCAGGCAATCTAATTTTTTGCCATTGTATTTTATATTTATAATACGTCGTTTTTGATAGTTTTGTTTGTCAATCATATTGCCGTATTACGCAGTGTGGGACGGCAGACCAGATTCTCTCCCGCGGACTCATCAATATTGACAATCAATAATATCAAAAACAACATACATACATAATACATAAATGTGCTAGGGGGCATACAAGGAATGCTGCTGCCCATTACTCATTGCTGTCTTTATCTGTATTTATCCTTAGTCGCCTTGTACGACACCCGCGGGAGAGATGGGACCCCGGTGAAAATTGTATTCTGCTCTGCCGTCACCACACGGCTTTTACTAGATACTAGAACTAGGTTACTGAAATAAACACATTTTTATTTAATTTATGTACACTTACCAGTAAAATCATCATCACCACCCCTTTAATGTCCCACTGCTGGGGCACGGGCCTTCCCTATGGATGCAAGAATATAGGGAGGAGATTGGGCCATAACCCACCACGCTGACCCAGTGCGGGTTGGTGGGTACTAACGACTGCAGATGCAGCCGTGACCAACGGCTTAACGTGCCTTCCGAAGCACGGAGGAACTCAAGATAATACATTTTTGGTCACCCATCCAATGACCGGCCTTAGCGAAATTACTTAGTTTACGCAATCGCAGGCCAAGCGCGCTGTGCCACTGCGCTAGCGAGCTCATCTCAGTAAAAAAAAATACATTATGATAAATATGTAAGAGTACTGCCGTGTGGTGACGGCAGAGCAGAATACAATTGTCACCACCCCCTTCTCTCCCGTGGGTGTCCTACAAGGCGACTAAGGGTAAAGACAGCAATGAGTAATGGGCAGCATTTCTCTCATACTACCTAGCAATATAAATTTGTACTGCGATTTATGTGCCCGATATATGGCAATAGGCTCGCCACAAATTACATGGGACCTGACATATTTGGCGAAACGTGGGTCCTAGTTCACCTCTGCCTACTATTTCGCCCTCAGGTGGAGATCACAGAGTACAAGTGGGAAGAGCTGAACCGCTCAGGGAACAGAAGGCGGAGGTCGGTGAGCGATCTGGCGGCGGTAGCGAGGCGCGTCCAAGACGTGCTGCCCTCTGTACCCCTGCCGGACATCATGAGGGACCTGGGTCAGTACCAAAATAAACATACGGTCGCGGTCACAGAATGTTTACCAGTTTTGAAATAACATTTCTTGAACACACTTTTTTCACTGAAGTCAAAAATCAAGATACCTATGTTATTATGCGAAATGACACACCGAGAATAACAAAGAGAATTGCTTGGGAATTATCAGAGGGTTAACCTCTGATAGTTTTGAAATTACATTTCTTTAACACACTTTTTTTTACTGAAGTCACAAATGCCATATCAAGTTGCCTTTTACCTTTTAAGAGTTATTATGCGAAATGACACACCGAGGATAACAAAGAGAATTACTTGGGAATTATCAGAGGTTATGGATGATGAAACTTATTTGTTTATTTGTTGAAATGACATTTTATGAAAGATTATTGTGTGAAACGTCATTTGGACAAGAAAAATTTTAAGAAAGAAGGTTTTCTGCTAGCACTCTTTGATAGTGGTCAGTCCATCTCCAAGAGCGATTGATTGTCAGGGGGCCTACCGCCTAACTCGATTGCTAAAGCAAAAGCTATAGTTTATGACGTCATGCAGTCATTTCGCACCAAATGTACCTAAACTATTAGCGATAGCTTTGAACGAATGATCACCGAATGATTTTGTATGAATTTGGCAGAAAATCCGTACTGCCTAAAAATTCAGGATGGCTGCTATAGCCGTAAGCAGTGCATTGCTAATAGTTATCATCAGCAATCGAGTTAGGCGGTAGGCCCCCTGATCATTAGAAAAAGATTGTCTATTGACAATCAAATTATTATGATATAGTAGACATTTAGAACCTGTGGCCTAAATGTGTGCATGCGATTGTGATCCTTAAGGTAGTAAACATTTTCTGTCCCCGACTGTACATCTGAATACGCTGGTTAGAAAAAGTTCGAAAAATTATGGTCTTTATGATGCAGGAATCGAACCCGCGTCCACTGCTAACCACCAATTCTAACCACCAGATTTTTGTTCTAATTTTTCTAATATTTATTTAATGTTAAATTAAAATCAAAAATAATACAAACATCTTTTATTATATTTGAACATTAAGGGCCTGTTTCACAATCGACCAGTAAGTTCGAAGTAGCTTACTTGGAAGATCATTTGACAGTTGTAGTATGAAATATATGTCAATTGAACTGCAAAGTAAGCTACTTCGAACTTACATGTCGATTGTGAAACAGGCCCTATGTATACAGGGTGGAAAGTTGAGATGGGGCATTAAGGGCAGCTACCAGATCCCTTGCTGCCACGCGAAAATGATCTTAGACCTTTCCCAACTTTTTCAGTGATGACAATCGACATTCACAGATTTTTGATAATGTAGGTACAGTCAGCGAGAAAATAGTCAGAGTCGAGTAATTTTTCTTAATGCGGTTGGCGAACCATTTGGCCCCGGAGGCGGTTAAACTAAGGTCCGAGTTCACCAACACGTAAAACAAGCGTTTAAAAGATAACCGTTAGTATTTGACATTTCTTCCACACTGTTAAATGTCAAAAAGAACTGGTCGAATAAAAATCGACTGTTTACGTGTTGGTAAACTCGGGCCTAAGGCGGTTTATTTATTTATTATTAAGATAACAATATTAATAAACAAATAAATTGACAAAATTGCATTTGAAACGGTCACCCCTCCCTTGCAGCGACCACGCGCAGCGTAGACGTGACTATAACCAACTTCCTGGAGGGCGTGACCCCGTACCAGCCGCTGGCGACGCCCGAGGCGCCCCGGCCTCCGCCCCCCATCATCGCGGCGCCCTTCCCATCCAACCCCCGCGAGAGACAGATCACCTTTCAGGAGAGGAAGGCGCTCATGATCGCGGAAGCCAGGCAGAGGTACATCGAGAAACATGGGCTCGATGTACCGTCGGACAGTTAAAATCGACTCTATTGTTATGGCAAGAAGGGTTTGTTTGTACTTTCAACACGTCAGACTACTAAAATGTGGAATTTCCTCAGTCGATGCACAAAGCTGTTTGTAATAAACAAGTTAACCCTCTATTGCTGCTTAACTCAAGTATATTTTTTCTACCCTAATTTATTATTAACAAAAGGGGTATTATTTTATTTTAGTAATATTAGTGAGTTCACAGTGACACGAAACGCAATTTTTATGGTTTATGGCTAACGTCATATGTGTGGTCATCCGCCTTTGCATATTTGCATGCTGTGGTATATGGCTGAATAGGTGGCGAAATAATGTATTGATTCCAAAATATATGTACCCTTTTCAAATGAAAATAAATTATTATTATTTGCACCGTACGTACTGCAATTTACGCACCTAGCCGCACCCTGTCTGCCCGGGCACTGCCTGGTGTCATGCCCGCCAGCGCATTGGCCACATGCGACTTCCGCCTTGCAGACATTGATAAAATGGTCAGAGTATAGTGAAATTTGTTGCAGGTTTGTTGGTGAAAATTTAATAGAATAGGTAAAAAAAAATATTTTTCAAAAATAAAATTATGTTCTCATTGCTTTCACTTTAAATTTTCTCTAATAAATCTACATAAAACACATTAAAACATATAAAATGTTTTTTTTTCTTTCCAATTTAATCATTCATGCAATAGAGGGTAAGGTTTACAATCGATTGAAGAAATTTGACAGTTGTCTCAAGTGACGTTGACTGTACCTAAATGTGCGATTTTCTATGGTTGAGGCGCTCCCCTATCGAAGGTGAAGCTAATACGGTGATTTAATGAATTTTTCCAATTATATTTATTAATTACAGTCTAAACAGCCTTATGTGCACTATTGTTACTTTTGACTCATCTCATTTCACTTTAGGTCTTACCGCCTACTACTACTCGCCAAACGATTTTATCTCTTATGTAAACCTTTTGAAGTGCTAATTCGACATGCCTATTGTCTACGTCATACTAGTTGGAATTGAATAATGTTCTATATATTAATATGTATATTGAAATTGTGTTCATAATTGAATAGTTCACTGTGGATAAGCTGTTTAGTTAAAATTAATTGATTTGTGCCAAAACGTTCCTAGATCGAGATAATCATGGCGAGATGTTAGGGCATCGTCTATTCCCACTGTTGGGCGTAGGCCTTCATTATGGATAGAGATATACAGAAAAGATGATGAGAAACAAAATATTTTATATTAAAAATAATTCTATATAAAGATTTTTTCAAAGTTAAGTTTAATCCTCCTTAAATAAAACATGGACTAAAGTTGGCCATAGTTTAAAACGAATGCTGTCACAAATAAAAGTTATTTGCTGAATAAAAGACAAAATGTCGTTTTGTGAAAGTGACATTGTGCGGTAATGTCGTTTGACGAAAGGGACATTTTGCGAAAGTGACGTTCTGCGTCTATACCATAGTATGTTCGAACGTTTTGGCTTGATTGTTTACTATTTTAAAGTGCCTTTATGTTTCATAGTTGCTTAAAACGGTTAAAACCTACAGTTGCCTCCGGGTCTTAAGGCCGCGATGGACCCGGCATGGTCAATACATAATAGATTGCTAAGTGTCTGTCGCTCTTATCGTAGGAATGTTTAAATATGACTGACTGAAATTATAGATTAATTATGTATATTGTCCCAATTATATGATGTCTGTTTTAAGTACAATAGGTACAATAACTTTGTTGATGGCAAGAGAATGTAGTGTTAAAGGAATACGCCTAAATATTTCTATCCGTTGTTGTATTATATAACGTATGTAGAATTTCCTAAATAGTAACCTCGGTCGATCTTGTTCATTCACTCTATTCACTATGTGATAAAGTTAAAGTTGCGCGATGCCTTAAAACTATCTCGGTTGTTCAAATAGCTGGTATGTGTACTAGAGTGCCAGATAAGTCTGCGCGCGACGGGTGACGCTGCTCGCTCATATTTACACTCCTAGACAAATAAAATAGCAGGCGGAGTTTTAGTTCCAATTTTGACCACGCGTAGACTTATCTGGCGCGCACTCTAAGAGGTCATTTTGATTCTATTGGTTCTCCTCGGACGTATTCGTACACCAATAGAATCACTCTATTTTCAAATACAGTGATTCTATTGGTTCTCCTCAAAAACTCTGTTGGAAATGCATCCTAAATACACCCGTTTATATGTGAAGGATAAATTTTAACTTTTTAGGGAAACTTCAGTGGCTATTAGTAATTAATTACCAAAACATTAAAATAGTTATGATTGCTCTATTTTTATTATGTCTTTTAATTAAATGTGCACTTAAACTTAACCTTCATGCCTACATAAATCACGCCTATTTATCCCCGAAGGGGTAGGCTTAAAGTAAGTTTTACAAAAGGTTTAAATTTCCTGGTGTTGCACTGAGACAGGGTACAGCATAAATGTGTAATAAGGCTTGCAAATTCTAGGTACCTTGTTAAATTAACAACCAAGTGTAGAAATATTCAACAAAGAGTACAGGGGCCTTACCACCAACTCTAAACGCGACTCTCGACAATTTCCATTGTTAAAGTGAGAACGCTATAAGCCGAGTAGCGCGGCGTCCCGTTGTCACCCGCGTTTTGGATCGCACTAATACTTCATAGTACGGCCACAGGTCGCAAAAATGTAACAGTAAATTAGTTATTACTGTCGTTATAGTCGATTTAGTAATTAATTAAATATTTTATTAAGAAATCATTTTCTTTTAAATTTAATAAATTTGAAATTTGCAATGACTGTAATGTCGTCATAATGTTTTATGGTAAATTATGCAGTATTGATTGACTATATTTTAATATTCTATGTGAATTCATAAATTTAATGTTAAATTTTCATTATAAAAACTTATTTTATTAAGCCAGCCGTGTCTTTAACTTTATGGATATTTTTGAATGTACGCAGATATCTAGGTACTATTATTATTTATTTGTAATATATTACGACTAAAACTATGTTTTTATGTTCATTATAATAAAGATGTTATTTCCGGTTGAACTGTTTCATTTATGAATATTTTTATAGCTGGAGTGTAGTTGTACTGTAGAAATTATCCATAAAGGTAAAGATATTCTATCGGCTGCAAATATATGGAGGAAAAGTAGGTAGTTTTAATGTCGTTTGCTGCTAGTGGGAAAAACAACTCTAAATATGTAATGAAAAATACCGCCTTATCATTCATTATTAGATCAGAAAAGCCCTTTTCTTATAATAGAGTAAAATAAATTATTGTTGAATTATTTAATTACATCAAATAGTACTTAATTCTGAAATACTTCCTACTTAACGATTCCTTCCATAAAAACAGACAAGACACTATTAAAATATTGTTTTAATTATTTGAACTATCGATCGATGTCGGAAAAATATTTCAAAAAAAATAAGTCCGAATAATTTCGATAAATTATGGTCCGATCCAGAACTCGAACCCGCGTCCACTTGACTAAATAGGACGTTTCTTGTAACCGATTCCGTTTTCGGTTTAGTTAAGTGATTTGAAAATATCAATTTACTTGTAAGGGTAAGATGAACACCAATATTTTAGAATATTCTAGAAGCTAGGTAGCATCAAATCAATTCAGAGTGTAGGAGAAAATATTTTATGCACAGTGCGTTTTCATTACATAGTTGTAATTAAACTGTAATTAGATTGTGCTCAATATGGGATTATATGTCTGTTCCTTCTACACAGTTTGAAAAAATTATTCCATAAGGCTCTAAGCTTGTCCTAATACTTATATATATTTATCTAATGGTTGGTTTACATAAATTATTACTTATTTTCTGGTTAGGGGTGTTGAAAATTATAAACCTGATTAATTAAATTAAATTAAATAATAGTTTTTTGCTATATAGTCTCTAGTACATATATACATAAAATCATTTGCAAATACTTCGTACATTAAATTATGACTCCTTCCGTTATAACAATAGGTACTTTTGTCATTAGAATTAATATTTTGAATTACATTTTATTTATACATTAGCGTCTTAGTTACAACTTAAATTGCATGTAATATTTTGGATAAGGTTTTCTTATAAGTATTAAGTATGAGATAAATCTGAAGGTACCTTACCTTAAGATTTACTACATTACTTTAGATTTTAGTTATTTTCTGTTGCTGATTCTTAAAGTGGTTACAATGTCTTAAATTTCAGGATTCCAAATATCTAGTCTACTGAGGAGGCTTAGGTCTAATCATCCATTAGTAACTGTAATTAGTACCTACACAATTGATGTAAATGGCGTTTTCTTAATCGGCTAAATAATGTAAGTTTTCTAGGCTGTATGTTCCGAAATCGATCTCATTGTGAGAAACAATAGATATCTATCGGTCGTGGTTCGCATTATAAATATTGTGAATAAATTGTACATAGACATTTATATTATGCAAGTGTACCTTAAGAGTTATAGCACTTGTGAGAGTTAACACAAGGAAATAAGTATCAATATCGGTTAAAGAGTTTGTCAACTACTTTGGTACCAACTCCGGAATTTAGACAGAATAGAGTCAAGTAACAAAAAATCTAATTGAGTACACCACTTTATTTTTAATAAGACCTAAACTGTTCTAACTTGTTTTTTTGTTACTTGAACGAATTTGTGTACTGTATTCAGATGTCAGTCTGACGTACAAAATAGTCGATTATCTCAAGTAGATTGTCAACCTTAACTTGTTTTACGTAAAGCCTAAAGTCGACTGAGAAATTCCTGACTTGCTGTTGACTGGATACAAAATTAACCAACACACGAAATATGTCGGTTGACACACATAACGTTAACGCTAATTTCACTGTACTTCTTTTATTTTTCTGCTAAATGCCGTAGTTGGAGACATTCTGTTTGTATATTATTCTTAATTATGATTACGGGATGAAATAAAAGATTTGTTTCAAAAATTGATTTTTTTATTGCCATATAAATTCAATTACACCTAATCCTTTTTGATTCTAACCCCTGTTCAGAAAAGCAATTCAAATTTACAAACAATGCGTGTTTTTTCAAGAATCACCAGTCTTTTGAACAATAATATATCAAACTGTTTTTACGAGATTACATCTGCAATTAACAAAATACGCATTGTACGAGAAAATAGTAACATTTTCTCGGCAACTACATACATTTGGCCGTACGTTCACAGAACGTCAGCAGACAAAATGGTCTCCAATTGATTTTCAACCCTGAAGCTTATTGGCCTTAGGGTTGAAAATATTCCCTATGAGTGGAAGAATATGGGGTCAATAGTTGGCTACCCGACGCGGTTCACCTCTCTCATATTCCATAAAATATTTATTTTGTAGCAGATCATGTGATTTAAGATATTATTATGAATCTAAAAAGCCAGTCTTCTTTAGGATATACCTCTGACAGAAGCCATACTTTTGTATGTGAAGTGGAATATTACTGAGCTTTTTTTATGCAAGATAGGGAAGCTGTTGGCTTTCTCATCAATCACACTTGATGGTAAGAAACGATAAAGAGCCGAAGATGGAATTGAGCTTCACCTGGAACACTCAACCACAGAGGGGCTGGTTTCTTATCACAAATTGTCGGAACAATATTTCTGTTAACATTATTATTATGGCGACACATTTTGAAAAGATGGTGTGGTGGTAGCTAGCCCGGCGGAGTTGAAAAAAGTCCTACCACCAACCAAACCGAGTACAAATTTGTACTCCCCAGGAGATCCAACCCGGGACCTCGGGAACTTAATTCCGGTGGGAGACCACAAATGCGGTTAAAAATAGTAGTTAATGACAGTTAGTTGGGTTGGTTTTACGACATATTATGGACCCAAACGTAATCCTAAACCTCTACAAATCCAAGTATTCCGCCCTACAACCCAAGCCTGTGTGGAGTTCTTCGCGGCGTATTCAGGCCTGGAGTTGCGACCTCTTGTTTCACTGGCACGTCTTCTTCTTTCTTCTTCCTGTCAAGCGCCATCTTCTCTTCTGCTTGCTTCATTTCTTCTTCCATGCGCTGCAAATGGACGGCCGCTTCCTTACGCTTGTCGCGGTTGGATCTATAAGAATAATATAGATATTAGGACATCTGTAGAAAAGAAAACATATTGATGGAAACCTTCACCAGAAAACCTTTTTAACCGACGAAAAAACGGAGGAGGTTACTCAATTCGTACCCGTATGTTATTATAATAATGATTAGGTCACCCAAGATACAATATAGCACATGACATAAGGGCAAACCACCAACAACAGCATACCCAAAGAGGGTTAGTGTCGGGCAGGCGGCCGGCTGTAAAACCTAAGCCAAAACCTTGAGCAGTATGGATTGGAATGTTGTCATTCCAATCACTCTCCGCTCATCGGTTTCTTCACATGGTCCGTCCTGTCTCTTTTCTGTTCATTCTCTTATCACTAGCATTATTTTTAGGGTGTGATGGATGTTATGAAACAAAAGGGAGTGGGTGGCTTGACGTCTGACCGATATGAATGGAAGAGGAAACATACTGCACCGACTGTAAGCAGTGCAGTAGTGGTTCAAGAAAATAAAACGATGAGAACCAAGGAAAAATCTTAACACTATATTTTCTTTAAAGGCCGGTTTTATAACGTTTTTTGCACAAGGGGAGCGGTCTCGCGATTTTAGACTGATTTTTGTTAGATATTAGGGTCAATTCTGACATGATTCTCTAAACTTAAAACTAAATTTAAGATCAGTCTCTCCTCTTCATTCTGTATTGAGAATGAAAAAGAAAAACTGTTGTCAAATTAATCTTAGGTTTAGAGAACCATTGTCAGAATCGACCCTATTAACAGGTAACTGCCACGCCCGTTGGCCCCTCACATTCCTAGTTCACATATCAATTATTTTAAAACTACTTTCAAATAACAATTTCTATTATTACAATATTTTGCAAATTTCTATGATGTTTTCTAAATGACAAAAACGAAAAACGCTACACCGACCCCAGATAGACTGGGCACAGGGCACGGAGAAGAATATTTGAAATATGCGACTCACTTGCCAGTCTCCTTGACGGAGAAGAACATCGGCCCTAGCTCGGCCAGCCAGCGGCCGTCCACAGCGGTCACGCAGTGCATGTACTCGCGGCTGGTCATCATGAGCTCGTGGTACACCACGTAGTCGGGACTGGAGCCTAGGCCGAACAGGGCGGACGTCGGGTGCAGGTGGCAGGGCATGCCCGTGCGGCAGTTCACGTACTCGCCGATGCCCTTCAGCCGGGCCGCCTGTTGGAAGTACGCTGCAATGGAACAGTACAACACACATTTTTTATGCTATACAGGAACACAATAATGCTGTTATAAAACATTACAATTATTATTATGGCGACAGATTTTTGATCAGATTGTGATATAGCTACCACCGGGCGAACTTGAAATAAGACATACCATCAACCAAACCGAATACAAATTTGTACCCTCATGGGGATCGAACCCGGAACCTCTGGGTATTAATTCCTGTGGGTGAACCACTCGACCACAGAGGCGGATAAAATATAAGACATAATAGAAGGCAAGAGACCGCGGGGTCCAAGCCCGTTGCGTAAGTCAGACCAGACTAGTGGCCAATCTATTTATTTATTATTTGGGAAACAAACAATTGAATAATACATTGAAGCTAAATACAATATACAAAACTAAAATCAGCAAAGTTTCCTCTGATAATTGTATCAAACGTATCAATTAAATAAAATCTATTCGAACGAATAAAATACTTTCAATGTTTGGCAGTTTCTCGCACATATAATGTTCAAATATTTTTTGCAAGATCTTGTGCATCTATGCAAGTGCAAAAAACGCCTTACGCAATGGTTAAGTACACTAACTTTTGATGAAGTGGAAAATCTTTTAACTGGAATTGCCTAACCATACATACACTCACATAAAAACTTACCCACTCATACACAATCACTTACATACACAAACACTGATAACATCTCAAAGCTAACATTTTTTAACCACACACACGCACACTCACACACACTCATTGACAAACACACATTTAAAAGACCTTACTAGCCAACTCCAACACTAAACATTGCAATTTAATTACTATTACTTTAATTTTTATTAAAGTTGATATATTTTTATATTTATTTTCTCTCTCTGTAAAATTGTAATCTACTGCTATCAATGAGGGTTGTGGCGAGTCATTCCCAACACTAGTATCTTACGATTACTTACAGGGAAGTCTCAGCAATATGTTGTAACAAGATTACTGAAATAAATGCATTTTTATTTTATTTTTATTTATTTATTTATTTAAAATACTTTCAGCTTTTGCCAGTTTCTCGCACATACAATGTTCAAATATTTTTTTTGCAAGATCTTTTAGCCAAGGGCACCAACCCAAACAGCCACGCCCCGGAAGGTGTTCAACACACTCACCGGAGCAGATGCACTTCCGCACCGTGTCCCAGTCGGTGCCGCAGGACGTGAGCGGCAACCGCTGTTGCTGCAAGATGTCGCGTAGTTGCTGCCTAACTTCGCGCACTTTCCGCATCGCCTTGCCATGGACGAAGTGTTCAGTGCACCATTGCGTTGAGTATCTGTGGGAGACGTACGTACACAGTCAATAAACGCAACAGCGCGTCAGGCTAAGCCTCAGAGTAAATAGGACTGGAGTAGCCATTCGTCAATTTCTCGTACATATTTTTCTGCCATTTTTTGCGGGGGGTGAGGTTACTACTACACTGAAAGGCTGCACACAGTTACAAAAACTTTTTGCGTATTTACAAACACACACATGCATAAAACGACACACATATTTAAAATTCACGCAAACATACTTAAAATAGTGTGTTAACGTTCTATTCAAACACACGAATGTCATTGTGTGAATAGTGACATGACATAGCACGAGAATATCAATATCGATAAATCAGTTTCGTTCAATGAATGAATGCATTAATTTTGCGTTAGTATTCTTACATTATTAAAAATTAAATGATGATTTACACGCTTACTTTACAATCAGCCTTCTTTCGATTTTGCAAAGACACTCATATATGAAATCTATCTAAAACTTTGACAGATTTCGAAAGCTATATCAATCAAATACAAATTTATACTTATAGCTTATTGCATTTAAAAAGTATTTACAATAGGTGTTATTATATATTTTCACTTTCAGAAATCACTGTGTGGACCCTTTCGCGTATAATCATAATGGAAAGGAGAAACCCTTAAACATTATTTTTAACAAAGCGATAGTGAATATAGATAGATTTCTCGTATGATACTGGGAATTGTTAAATTTTAAGGGGAATCAAAAATCAAAATGTGCGGATCTTAAAAGTTAAAATAGTACATTATGTTACGAGTATGCTTTGTTGGTCATTATATACGAGGCATTATTGCAAGCGCGAGCCGCAAGCGAACGCGGTAAGGAAACTGATTGTGTAATGACCAATGCATATGAGTTGCATACGACGTTTTTCAACACAATTGCGAGCAAAAAACAAACTTGTATTCTATAAAATCTTCTTCTATTGTTAGATAATTTCTGAAACTGAGACGGCTCAAAATTTACGGAACAAATAGTACTTGTTCTTGTAGATGCCCAAGAGACGTGCCTATTACAAGCATCAACCCATTTTTTTCGTGTTCTTTAGGAAAACTGAAAATTATAATTAAAAATTAGCTGTTTCGGGAATGTGAAAGCTTACAGTATAAATACTAGCAATTAGGATACCGGCTAGGGGCAGAGGTATTTTTGCTTGAACTACACATACCGATCATTTCTGATTTTAATACTACAATAATATTTTCCAAAAGCTTCATTTATGTACGGAAGACTTTGGTGCCACATACCTAACTCCTAGTAAATCGAAGTATTGCACTTGGACCACCGGGTTTTTTAAAGGAGCTTTTAAATATTAATAAAAAATAAATTTAACTTAAATGTTGACAATGACATTTAGCTATCATCATACCAAATGGGATCAAAATCCGTCTCGTAGTTTATGCATGATGCGTGCACAAACATACATACAGACAAAATGTTAAAAAATTGGAGATTTTACTTCCTCTTCTCTCATACATACATACATAAATAAATCACGCCTATATCCCCGAAGGAGTAGACAGAGGTGAACTAACACTCACGTTTTGCCAATTATGTTAGGTCCCATGTAAAATGTGGCGAGCCTATTGCCATTTATCGGGCACAAAAGTCGCAGTACATTGCTAGGTGGTATAAGAGGAACGCTGCTTCCTATTCCTCATCACTGATTTATCCGTAGTCGCCTTGTACGACACACACGGGAGAGATTTGAGGTGGTGACAATTATATTCTGCTCTGCCGTGACCACACGGCAATTACTAACATCATATATGCCATTTGGCTTAAGGTCGACTTGACCTGTTTTATTCTATATCTCTATAGTTTTATTCTAGGATTTCAAAATTAAAGGAACTTCAATTCATAAAAGTATCATAAATTTAATCCATATTAAAAAATGATCAATTTAATAGTCTGAATAAAATGCCGAAGTTAATGTATAACCTCAGGAACACAATGTATAGATTTAAATCATAATACATATTTTAAATTTAATGTTACTTTCATTCATTCATTCATTCATTACTCCCTCGTAAAATCGCAATATCGATGACGTGACATCACTATTAATGAAGTGCAATTCAATTAGGGTTGCTGATTACAACAAAAAAAACAATTTGTGCTGTGGCTCGAAAAAAAATTTAGGTTTCTCAGAAATAATCGGCTGTGCTGGTACCTTTTTACCCTTGCTTATTTTATAAAGTCAGGGACGCTGTATATGCTACAGCATAGGTACTCTTAATGTTTATGAGCGCCGCCCAGCATGAATAAAGGGCAAAATAGTCTTATTCTTATTTTATTTTATTAATTCACTAATGATTTTATATTTCCATGTAGTGTGGCAAAAAATAAGCTTCAAGCGGTCGCAAAAGTGTAGGTAGGTATGTACTTAATACTAAACTAAATATAAACACGCAACGTATATTGTTAAAACGAAATTATAATTGGTAATTAATTAATACGAAATGACAAAATTACAATTATTTATTAACAACAAACTTTTTTAAATTATTGTCTAATTAATTGAAATGCGATAATGTTCAACCCTAGGTAGTCTCGTGGGGAGTGCGCTGGAAGATCGTTTGATGACGTCACGGCCGACTCCCCACGAGACTATGGCTCGAAATTTGAAATTGTAGTATGCTAAAACATGAAATTATGAAGTAAATAAATATCAAATCTTAAAAATAATACTTAAAAATGAAATGTGACGCCATCTTTTTGAATACTAGATGTTTTCGAATTTTTTTAACGCTAAAAAACAGCACAGGCAGGCATTTTAGTGGGAGCTCTGCACGGCAAGACGTTCTGATTATTGTGGTTTTAAAATGGCGGCTCAACTAGTTTTATATAACGCACAGGCAACCGATGCTTGTGCGTTTGGCAGAGGGGAATGTTAGGCAAAGGCTACTCCAGTTCTATTTACTCCGAGGGCTAAGCGCAATATGTCAAATTTTAATGTTTTCTTATACGAGCACTACACATTTGAAATAAAACAACTTTTACGGATAAGACTCGCGTATAATTTGGTGTTTGGCATATTAATTATTTAACCCGACGTTTCGATCACTTTTCAGTGGCAGTCAGTCAGTCCCCCCGTGACCACGGCCACTGTAAAGTGATCGAAACGTCGGGTTAAATAATTAATATGCCAAACACCAAATTATACGCGAGTCTTATCCGGAAAAGTTGTTTTATTTCAAATGTCAAATTTTATCAATTGACTTTGTGTTTTGCTAAAATAAAGGCGAGGTTGACAATCGATTACATACGACGACCTACATACATCACTTAAGTAGACAGAGATCACTTCTTTCCACTTGCTACGATCCTTATAATTTAAAATCCGAACTTACAACGACCATCACCGAGCTGATAATAGAATTATATATAAATCACGCCTATATCCCCGAAGGGGTTAGGCAAAGGTGAACTGGTTTTAGTAGTCATCCACGTTTCGTCAATTATGTTAGGTCCCATGTAAAAGGTGGCGATCCTATTGCCATTGCTGTTGCTAGGTGGTATAAGAAGAACGCTGCCGCCCATACCTCATCACTGTTTTATCCTTAATCGCCTTGAACCATTTAGGGTGGTGACAATTGTGTTCTACACTGCCGTTACCACACGGCGGGAGAGTACAGTTTTTTTTTATGTTAGACAGGGAAGCTCTTGCCCTTCATGTTAAGTGACGATAAGGGCTAAAGATGGAATCGAGCTTCACCTCAATAACGCAACAGCACGTCATTGGCTAAGCGCAAAATGTATAATTTTCGCAATCAACTTAGTGCTTTGCTACAATAAAAGTAAGGTTGACTGACAATCGATTGAAGAAGTTTGACAGTTTTGGCCAGTCTGAAGTGCCGTACATACGAGTCCTACATGCATCATTTAAGCAGACAAAGATCACTTCTTTCCACTTGCGATGATCCGCTTGATTCTTCCAATCTCATTATTGTCGTCATGCATGCACTCTTGGGCTGCCCTTTTTAATATACTTCCAATTTGATTATGATAGATCTGCCTAGTTCTATCATTTTATCGCTATACTACCCACACATAAATCTCATTTCATTCTCCTTCACTCATCCTTTCTACGTGACCAAACATGCCTGCATTCTTTTCTCACTTCTTGTCGTTATCGGTCAGACGTCATCAAGCCATCCACTCCCTTTTGATTCATATCATCCATCACACCGAAAAGGTGCTTGTGATGAATGAATATATAGAAAAGAGACGGAACAGGGGGTCTAGACAAAGTAACATACCGACAAAGATAACGAAGTTCGATAAAGCAAACTGTATGGGATTTGACGTTAGTCGTCGTGAAATCACGTGACCAAAATCGTCTTCGTAAGTTCCTAGTTATGTTGGTAGCACAAGCTAAGACGCTGTAGATACTAAAGTAATGTGGCCGATCGTGACGAACTTCGACACGTTATCGTTATGAAACGATTGCCACTTGGCTACGGGCCCAGACCACGTCGAGAGACCGATGAACGGAGAGTGTTCAAAGGAGATTTTAAAGCCGGCCGCCTGCTTGACACCAAACCTCTTTGGGTAGGCTTGGGTAGCTTCTTTGTCCAGCATAAAAAAAATCCTGTGAACTTACTTATTCGCCTTCCATTGGTTGTACAAGTGTAACAGCGTGAGGTGGTCGGACTCTGGTACTTGGAACTTCTCTTTAACCGAGTCAGCTTCCTCCTCCCGACCCTGAGGCCGGTAGAAGACGGAAGGCACTGACAGCATTGATACTGAAAAACAATTAACAGTTTTTTAACTAAGGCTTTATACTGGCATGGTAGCGAAAAAAGGATGTAAAAGTTATAGTGTTTTGTCTCAGAATTTATTGGAAGTTAGAGCGATAGGAAAATATTTCTTTTCCCCGAGGAGATTTTCTGCACGTCCCGTACTAGGGGAGTTGATATAGTACAAATCTATTTCATAAATAATTTGAATATTTTATAACATCTCTAATTAACTCATAACATCATGTAAAGGAAGGAACAAACTTGCTGAGTTTCGTGCCCGTTCTTTTCAGAACAAGACCTCCTGGTAGTTTACGAACGGATGGTGTAGCTTATAACGTTAAATATTGGAAACCGTTTTTCTTTGACACACACGTTTCCAATGTTTAACGTTATTTCTTTGACGATTCATGGAGTGTATGTAATCATACCATATATGTATGAAAGAAACCATATTTTCATTAATTTTATATTACATATTAGAAACGGTGCTCTTAACCTGGTGAAGTCCATAGAACTCACCTATAATAAGTACTTCGGCGCTGCAACCCATTTCGGCGGACACGATGAGCATATGACACTGCGGGGGGTCCAACGGGAACTCCGCCATCTGGCGACCCAGGGGGGTCAGGGCTCCAGTCCCGTCCAGCGCCCCCAAGATCCACAGCTGGTACATCGAGTTTAAGATTGTGTCCTGTAAAAACGAAAGGACCGATTCCGATTTGCGACTTTAGAAGTAAAGGAGTAAGGAGTAAACTGCGTGGTGATGAAAGAGCAAAATACAATTGTCACCATCGCCAATCTCTCCCACGGGTGTCGGACTAAACGACTAACCTTTTGTTTTAGAGCCACAATATTTACAGGATTCGAACCCGGGATCACTTGACCGATAGCCAGAGATCTGACCGTTCGACATCCAGCTGTCGTACTTCGCTTGTGTACTACACAGAGTTGTTTTAAATAGCGAGAGAGAAAAAGAGGATACATAGGGAGAGACAAAAAGATAAAACATAAAGGGAAATAGGGGAAGAGAGAAACCAGGGAGAGGGAGAAAGAGTGGAAACATAGGGGGAGATAGAGAAGGGGAGAAACCATGGGGATATAAAGAAAAAGTAGAAACATGTGGCCAGAGAGCAATAAGAGCGTTAGGCCCTCTTCACATGCACACGGTCACGTCGCCGGGACCGTGCCATAAGAAAGCTACCTTATGTAGCTCATACATTCTACTTTACAGTGTGCATGTGAAAAGGGCCTTACCTGGGGCGGGGGGTCCATGGGTCCACCCAGATCAGTTTATGTTGCCAGTGATCCATAGCGACTGGATCTCGGGCAACATAAACAGAGATGGAGAGAGAGCTCGCTACCTGGGGCGGGGGGTCCATGAAGTGGAAGGCGAGCAGGTCCTCGACGCCGAGCGACTTGAGCAGCAGCACGGTGTTGGCCAGGTTGGTGCGCTGGATCTCCGGCACGGTGGCCGCGAGCAGCTCGCGCTGGTACTGGCGCTGCGTGTACAGGCAGAACGCCTTGCCGGGGCCCGTGCGGCCGGCGCGGCCCGCCCGCTGCCGCGCGTTCGCCTGGCTCACCGGGTAGATCTACGGGGACCGGGGCGTTCCCGTTTACGGCTCGCAATGCACTCACTGACCTCTATTATTATTGATAATTGATTAAAATCCCTCCAGTGGGTGTCGTACAAGGCGACTAAGGATAAATCAGTAAGGAGGAATGGGCAGCAGCGTTCATCTTATACCATCTAGCTATGTACCTACTGCGACTTTTGTGCTCGATAAATGGCAATAGGCTCGCCACCTATTACATGGGACCTACCATAACTGGCGAAACGCGGGTGCTAGTTCACTTCTGCCTACCCCTTCGGGGATATAGGCGTGATTTATGTATGTATGTATTAGTTTGTGAAAACTTGACCTACGTATTTTTTATCAAAAATTACATCTGTAAACGATACCCAATGTCTGGAAAAAATTGGACATTGATACCAAAGTCACGGTGTATAAATACGCTGGACTGAAAACTTCTACTGAAATGACAAATGTTTCTTGTGCCGATTGGAAGCGCCCTATCGTGCGGCATGGGTACAAATTTCACGTTTGTTGCTTGTATTTGACATTACAAATGCATCTCTATTATTAGTTTCGTGGACGTACACCTTCACACACCAGTGCCATCAGCGCCAAGATGACGATAATCAAATTTGCTTTATTTTTTGGATGACAACCTACATTTCAGCGTACTAGTATAATAGAGGTCAGTGCCGCAATGTCATAACTCGTTGACAATGATGGGTTTCTCTGCAGCCTACTTGCGTGCCCTTTTGCTAGCGGGGCGGTCGGCTCTGGCGCGTCAGCGCTTCGTTGCGGATCGGGGCGTGGGTGGGTTGGGAGACCAATCGTTATAGACTGAGGCACTCCCCTATCTTCCCCTGGACACACGGGTTTTTGATATATAGCTTGATTATCTGGGATCGGCAGTCGCATTACGGGGTAGATCTACGGAAGAACAGACGATTCTCCAGATCGAAAACTGAACAAAATATCCACCCTCGCCTAGTTTCCAGATTTTCTTGGCCGATCCCAGATTCAGAGGAAGAAATGTGAAGTTTAAGAGGTAAATTAATTAATTTATCTTTATTAAAAAATGGCATCACAAACGGTTTACTCCAAATTGTCCAATAATGATTAATGACTCACTCTGACAATTTAATTCTAAGCTGAACATCTAGATGGCGTTGAACATTTATGAAGCTCGCTGTCTAGGTTACTATCGAGTTTTCTCAAATTGCAAAACGTTATTAGTTGATTGAATACCTGCAATGCATCCATGCCTATCCTCGGATTGTACACCTTCAGCTTGCAATATCCAGAGTCAATGACGTACATGATGCCATCGACAGTTAGCGATGTCTCTGTGAACATACATACACATTCATAAATTACGCCTAACTAGTCTGCTTTTTAAACGACTTCATAAAAGGAGGAGGTAGGTTCTCTCTGTATTTTTCTTAAACTTTACCTATGAGACCAACAACGAAATCCTAAAAAAAATAAACACTTGCCCATACAACCTGATGTCAGCTGTTTCTCCGCTTAGTATTGGGAAGTGATTTTTTTCTGAGATTTCGATGTTTGTCCCGTAGTGAAAGTTGTTCAATTTGATGGTCTGGATTAACCCCTTTAAATATTACTGCACCTTTTCGGTACACCCTGTATATGACTTACCAGCAATGTTAGTAGCGACGATACACTTTCTCTGGCCCGGCGGCGCGCGCTGGAAGATCTTCGCCTGCAGATCGGCCGGCAGCTGCGAGTAGATCGGCAAGACGGTGAGCGGCGGCGCGCTGTCCAAGTCTGCTAAGCGCTCCGTCAAAACCTGCGGTGAGAATTCGCAATGTTCTTCTTCTCCCTGCCTTATTCCTAGACTATCTGGGGTCGACGCAGTATATTTCCTCTTCCATTCATATCGGTCAGACGTCATCAAGCCATCTACTCCCTTTTGATTCATCCATCACACCGGAAAGGTGCTCGTGATTAATGAATGTATAAAAAAGCGACGAAACGGACCATTGTCAGGAGACCGATGAACGGAGAGAGTGATTGGAATGACAACATACGAATCCATACTGCTCAAGGTTTTGGCTTAGGATTTACAGCCGGCCGCCTGCCTGACACCAGCCCTCTTTGCGTATGCTGTTGTTAGTGGTTTGCCCTCAACCATTCGGGTGCCCCAAGGTGCTTATTGGTCTGCCTACACCGGGCTTTGTTCGCTTCCAGGCCAGCACAGAAGACTGAAAACTCACAATGTTACCTATAAAAATTCTGAAATACTGTACTATCTACGCGGTATGGGTTAAAAGCTGAACTTGGACAACACGGCATTATGACAAATTAGATGTCACTTTTCAGTATAACCCATGAAACGATTTATATATAGATACAAAAGTCAATCCTTTAGAATACATAGAAAATATTTTGGACTAAAAAGTACAGAAGAAGATTGCACCCTTGAAACCTCCAGCTTATACGGGCGTGTTGCTTATGTTGCATTGCGTATATACAAAAATTTTACTGTGTTACACTGATATGTCCATAAATTGTTTAGGGGTTAATTATATACATACATATTATGTCACTTATCACATTCACAGATACACTTCTTTCAGATATCACTTCTTTCCACTTGCCACGATCTCAACATACTACCTTCGGAATCCTCATGGATATTATTGAGATTGGACAAAGTAATGAGGTGTTATAATTTACTTCTAAACTACATCAACCTTAAAAAGAACAAGCATGATCTTGGTACTCACCTCGCACGTCACTTCAATATCTTCTTGACCAGGCATAAAAATGAGGATATCGCCATCGTCGGGCTGCAAGTGGATCTGGAGCGCCTGAAACAATAACAACATACATACATAATCAGGTATATCCCCGAAGGGTTAGGCAGACGTGCATTTAGCACCCACGTTTTGCCAATTATGTTAGGTCTCATGTAATGAGGTGGCGAACTATTGCTATCTATCGGGCACGTAAATCGCAGTATGTATATATTGTTAGGTAGTGTATGAGAAACGCTGCTGCCTAATCACTGTTTTATCCACAGATATATCAATATAATATATCTGTGGTTTTATCCTTACGTCGCCTTGTACGACATCCACGAGAGAGATTTGGGGTGGTGACAATTGTATTCTAATCTGCCGTAACCACACGGCAACAACAACTTTGTTTGAATATTATAATAGAACTAATAGTTAACGTTTACGTTAGCAAATTGTCATGTTACGAAAGGGTGCTATTCGATTTTCGACTCAATGCGTGTAAAAAACTGTGAGACACCCAATTGTTTTCATAATATCTTTTAAGTATAAAGATAATCTAAAGATTTGCAATCTGGAACACAGATATATCAATATAAGTGATATATCTGTGAATCTGAATGATTGATGAAATCTTGGCAATTCAAAAATATATGGTATAAGCTGGTGTAAGTAGTAAATCGCTGAGATGGCTGGGTTTTCCGTACCGCTTCAGTGTGGTGATTTAAAAACACCTTTATATTTATTCTTTACAAAGTCCGACTTTATAGACGTGATAAAATTAGAAATAATTACTATTTATGTGACGGTTCCAATTATAATCGTAACCAGTTATTCTAACAAAGAACTAGTTTGCATGTTTTTAACAAACTTGTTGTTAGGTTTTTTTTTGGTTTTATGCTTGTATGCACGATTAGAATCGTAGGTCGCATCGCAACGACATCGGACGGTATAGACGCCATTACGTCAAGTTAAACAAACAAACATCCACTTCATTAAGTGCTGTAACTTATGGAATTAACGTCGCAATTCCGTTGAGAGCATATTGGACTACATTCGTGGACAAACAACAATCCAATCGAAGGCCCGCCGGGGTCGTTGCCCTTGTTGGTGAGCGCCAATTTAATTGGTGTGACACCGATAGGTGGGACAACGAGACTCGCCTAGCAATCAAGCTAATTGCGTTAAAGCACTAGGAGGAGCACGAATACCTGCGAATTTTGAAAGTGAAGCCTCTTTACGTTCAACTTGTTTATTGTTTTCATCCCTACAGGATTATTTCTTTAGAAATTCCAGGCTTGTGTCTACATATATGGGTGCTTCTGTGCGGGATATTTCAGTTTATGTTATTAGAAAGTTGTACTTAAGTTGTTTTGACACATTTAGGGCCTGTTTCACAATTGACGGGTAAGTTCTGAATAGCTTAATTGGCAGATTATTTGACAGTGAGCTACTCAGAACTTACTTGTCGATTGTGAAACAGGCCCTTAGTGTCTGCTTTCAAATATTTATTTTTCAACCTTTATGTGTTTCACCTAAAGTGTCAAATATATTGGGAAAATTCAACATTTTGTAGTACCTAGCCTGACGTTCTGTAGAAGATTTTGACGCATTTGTGTACCTTCTTTATTAGTTGCCACTATATCAACCAAAATGAAAAGTCTAAATTCGTTGTGCGTCAACGGGTGGAGTTCAATGAACCCCTGGAGGTGGTGGTGAGACGCACGGACACGCCTTCGCCTTCCAATTAAGAAAGGACATCAGTGTGACCTTGCAATAAATCTTGCTCCCGAGCCGTTATATCGCAAGACTAAAAAGTTGAGAAATACATATGCAAAGAGGTTGCTGGAAGGAAAATTACACACACTTAAGTTCAGCACAAATAAAGAGGTTTCATGGATTAAGTTGCTGATATTAGATGAAAGATAAAACTAAGCCAAAATCTTGAGCAGTATGGTTTGGAATGTTGTCATCCCAATCATTCTTCATCGGTCTCTTGCCATGGTTATTACTGTCTCTTTTCTGAAAACTGCAGAATATTCTATAACCAACCATGGCCGCATGTTAAAGAAGTTATTTAATTGACCTCTAGACTAGACTGGTCATTCATTCCGAGTTTGTTCGAAACAAACAATAATTATTTAAACATAACGCGTGAATTCAATATGCGTCTGCGTCTGTCTACTAATTAACTAATAAGATTTTAGAGTAAGCGTTGTTGTGAAGAAGCCAAACAAGGGCATAATATAATGAGTATAAGGTTGTTTACTTTTAAAAGCAGATAATATAAAAAATTAAAGCTTTTTTGTACGTTCTGTCATGAACCAATCGCCCGCAGGCTCTTAAAATGCTGCTGTGAAAGCAGCTATATAAGGTAAAAAAGTTTTCATCCCACCATCTCGGAAAAAGCGTTTTTGCTCTTCGATATCTGAGTGCAAAAGCCGTTTTTATCCTCTAGAGGTTAAAGTAAATTTGAATTTAGAACATCGTGTGCAATGAGTTTGTGAATTCAAAACATCACATTTCTACCTCCATGGTGCCCAAATTGTCATGCAACCTATTTTAATTTGTTAAAAACTCAGACTCGGAACCTTCTTGGTGCAATTTTTTTTGGAATTTGCTTTGCGCGCGCCATTTTCTTTTCACGTCACAAATTTGTTAAAACCTAGGAGTTCCGTGACGGTCAATCAGCTTGGCGCCAATCTTGCTTTAAACATTTTGATCAAGTCAAGCATTTAAAAGCTATTTAGGTCTGTTTGATTTGTTTACGCTAGCAACGGAACAAAAACATACAGAAAATCAACGTGCTTGACTCAAGCTGATTGACCGTCTCGGAACTCCATTAGGGACGGTAATTTTTATTAGGGACTTACAGGTGTGTCTGGATGAATGTTGCGGGTGTGGCTGGGTGGATGGGTGACTGTTGGAGGTGTGTCTGGGTGAATGGGTGTTTTGTGGGTGTGTCTAGGTGAATGGGTGTTTTGTTGGTGTGTCTGGGTGAATGGGTTTTTGTGGGTGTGTCTGAATGGATGGGTGAGTATTGTGGGTGTTTCTGGGTGATTGGGTTTTTTTGGGTGTGATTAGGTGTTTTGTGGGAGTTTCTGGGTGATTGAGTGTTTTGTGGGTGTTTCTGGGTGGTTGAGTGTTTTTTGGGTGTGATTGGGTGTTTTGTAGGTGTTTCTGGGTGAATGGGTGTTTCTGGGTGAATGGGTGTTTCTGGGTGAATGGGTGTTTCTGGGTGAATGGGTGTTTTGTGGGTGTTTCTCGGTGAATGAGTGTTTTGTGTGTGTTTCTGGGTGAATGGGTGTTTTTTGGGTGTTTCTAGGTAAATGGGTGTTTTGTGGGTGTTTCTGGGTGAATGGGTGTTTTTTGGGTGTTTCTAGGTAAATGGGTGTTTTGTGGGTGTTTCTGGGTGAATGGGTGTTTTGTTGGTGTGTCTGGGTGAATGGGTTTTTGTGGGTGTGTCTGAATGGATGGGTGAGTATTTTGGGTGTTTCTGGGTGATTGGGTTTTTTTGGGTGTGATTAGGTGTTTTGTGGGAGTTTCTGGGTGATTGAGTGTTTTGTGGGTGTTTCTGGGTGGTTGAGTGTTTTTTGGGTGTGATTGGGTGTTTTGTAGGTGTTTCTGCGTGAATGGGTGTTTTGTGGGTGTTTCTGGGTGAATGGGTGTTTTGTGGGTGTTTCTGGGTGAATGAGTGTTTTGTGTGTGTTTCTGGGTGAATGGGTGTTTTTTGGGTGTTTCTAGGTAAATGGGTGTTTTGTGGGTGTTTCTGGGTGAATGGGTGTTTTTTGGGTGTTTCTAGGTAAATGGGTGTTTTGTGGGTGTTTCTGGGTGAATGGGTGTTTTGTGGGTTTTTCTGCGTGAATGGGTGTTTTGTGGGTGTTTCTTGGCGAATGGGTGTTTTTTGGGTGTGTCTGAGTGGATGGGTGTGAATGTTGTGGGTGTTTCTGGGTGGGTGTTGAGAGTGTGTTTGGGTTAATGGGAGGGTGTTGTGGAAGTTTCTGGGTGAAAACAGAAACTGTTGTGATTGTATTTTTTTTTTTGTATTTTGCAATTTCCTCGTTGGGGGGGATGAAAAGTTACGTGTTGCACTCGAGTGCAAAGATTTTTCACCTTGTGCTCTTTTAATTCCCTCGCTATCGCTCAGGATTCTAATTTTTGAATCACTCGCTACGCTCGTGATTCAATTTTAGAATGCTTCGCTAGCTCGGTCATCAAAATTGAGCACGCGGTTAAAAAACAACTTTGCACTCACGTACAACAAATAACTATTATCATCTTTAGTTCTTACCTGGTTCGGAAGATACGTTTAGCAGTTGGTCCCGGCTGCATCTGCAGTCGTTAATACCCACCAATCCGCAAGGGGCCAGCATGGTAGCTTATGGGCTATTCTCCCTATATTCTTCCCCCCACAATGGGAACATTAACGGGCTGGTGATGGTAAAAGAAGAAGCATGTGGGTATTAAAAAATCTGTAAATCATCTTTAGCATCTCTACGTCATATTTATCATCATCTTCCTGGTGTGTTCCCAGTTTATCTGGGTTGGCATTGTGTTTCTTCCATTCATATCGGTCAGACGTCACCAAGTCATCGCTAGTATTTTAATTTATATCATACATATCACTAATAAGGTGCCAGTGAATTAGTGACAAATGAATGTATACAAAGAGATGGGAAGGGATGGCAGTCAGGAGACAGCGAGTGACTCGAGGAAAACATTTGATTCCAATCGATACTGCTCAAGGTTTTGGTTTAGATTTTAACAGCTGGCCGCCTGCCTGACACCAACCTTTTTTGGGTAGGCTTTTGTTAGAGATTTGCTCTCCAACACTAGGGACTAGGGTACCACAAAGAGCTTATTGGTCTACACCGATCAATCTCCGTTAATCGACTTTTCCGAACCCCTGAGTCGGGGCTGGCACATTTTATATAATTTTTTCTCTACTGCTCGAAGATCACCATATCGAAGTAGTATCTCTACATAATATTGTTCTTCTCTTTACAATTAAGTAAAGGGAACAAGTTAGTACTTTCGTAGGTACAACGTACTATTTGCAGCTACGCATTTCAAAATAAAGGAAGTTCACTATTGCTCAAGAAAAACAATGATTATTGATGTTGATTCGATTATAAACATGTGGCCTACTAAAAGATCGAACACCTTAAACCCAAGCTACTTTATTAAATTAATAAATAACTGTTGCGCTCTTTAAAAGCGTTTGGAAACCTTGAATTTTTTTCAAATCTTTGCTAAGGACAGACCTATAGATTAAAATTTAGATGGTGTAATATTTGGTATGGTAAACGTCCTTGCTCCAACAATTTACGAAATTTGACGACTTAATTTGAGGTTGGTCATATGGTCTGATCGCTGGCTAAGAGGTCCCGGGTTGCAATTCTGGTAGGGGCAAAGTTGTGTAGTTAACGATGTTTTTAACATGGTATTTATCATCTAATTTCCATAAAATGAGCGCTTAATCTTCTTACTTTGGGCAAGATGATAGGTGTGAATGTAAAAAATATGATTATTATTCAATAATTACATAATCCAATAAAGAGATAAGAAGAAAGCTGGCGAGCATCACTATCTACGGCACATTTCTGCGACATAACGCAAGCAATCACGATTTGTATTATCCGAGGCGCTCAACAAGTAACATTATGATTCTCTATTTTGCGTGACTGTAAATTTAAAGCAATGTTCAATATAACGGCTTTATTCCCGCAACGTAAGTGCTACTTTGGCTGTGTGAAGCTGAAGATTTCTCTCCAAGACGCGTTATTTAATCAGAACGATTGCTCAATCAACCACATAGGTCATTAGAAGGTGTCGGACATGAAATATTGTGACATAAGAGTCATCGATGCAAAGAAGCTATTGGAAACAGAAACAAATAATAAACGAAAGAAGTTTTAGCGACAGCCGGTTACACTTAGCACCTTCAACTAGTTTAATTTCTTGTGCCGCATTTACTGGACTTATTTCTGCTGACGATTTTAAATGTAAATTACCAATGGATCTTGCAGAACAGAACAGATGAAACATTTTTGGTCACACACATATAATGTTATGAGACATTACGTTCAACCACCTCCGTGGTCTAGTGGTTCCACGGAACTAGGTCCCGGATTCGAAATTTGTACTCGGTTTGATTGGCAGTAAGACTTCTTTCAAGTCCGCCTGGCTAGCTACCACCTTCTTATCGATACTTATCGCCATAATAATAATGTTAATAGCATTATTCTGATCCGACAATTTATGATAAGATAGCCAGCCCCTCTGTGGTTGAGGGTTCCAGGTGTAGCTCGATACCATCTTCGGCCCTCATCGTTACTTACCATCGGGTCAGATGAAGCTTCCCTGTATAGCATAAAAAAACAACTTGTGTTACACCTGACCATAAAGTTGACTTTTGACGTTGAAAATCCCACTTCCTGGTCAGGGGGTGACATAAAACTGTATACTTACCTCGGGCGATAACAAAGAAAGCCTCAGATCGCTTATTTGACAAATACTTGCGGTCTGAGACATTCTTTGTGTATTATAACCTACTATTTGTTGCTGAAAAATGGTGGGAAATTACCTGTTTCACAGCACCGTCGACGTAGTCTTCACAGACGTTCTTCCCGAAGAACGTCTCCACGGGGAAGGTGCGGCCGGGTATCGTGAACGTGGGAACGTTGCCGAAGAACGACGAGAACTTGCTAGAGTCCATTGTGGCCGATGTCACGATCAGCTTCAGATCGGAGCGACGGGCGACCACCTGCGATTGAAAAATGTACCACATGAATATGACGATGGAAATCTTTCATCGTCACTAATAAATATGGTTAATAAATAAAAAAAATGTCTTCTATGTTGGCCTGGGAGCGAACAAATAACGTAGAATAGGCCAGCCCCGACTCATCCCATGGGTGTCGTAAAAGTCGACTAAGGGAGATTGCCCCGTGTAGACCAACGCCTAGCGGCACCCGAATGGTGGAGGGCACACCATCAACAAAGCATACCCACAGAGGGTTGGTGTCAGCCAGGCGGCGGGCTGTAAAACCTAAGCCAAACCTTTGAGAGGAATGAAATGGAATATTGTCATTTAAGTCATTCTCTCCGTTTATCGATCTCTCGACATGGTCCGTTTCGTCTCTTTTCAATACATTCATTAATCACGAGCACCTTTACGGTGTGATGGATGATGTGAATCAAAAGGGAGTGAATGGCTTGATGACGTTTGACCGATATGTATGGAAGAGGGAACATACTGTGCCGACCACAAATAGACTGGAGACCCGACACAGGGAGAAGAATAAGAGATATGGAAATCTTTAGGATTTAGTGGTAGTTAGTCCGAGAGGAGACTATTTTCTTTTGCCCGAGGAGATTTAGTCCACGTCCCGTCCCCACCTGAATCTTTCATTAATACATATAGATATTGTTACGAAACTTTTAAAAAAATATATCGAAATGATCAAACACGCCCATTTGTGCTTCGGAAGGTCGCTAGTTCCGGCTGCATCTGCACTTGTTTAAACCTATAAAGGTTTAAATGGTCCATACACTCACCACGCTGACCCAGACCAGACTAAAGTCTGGGTCAGCGTGGTTAGGTGTGGACCATTCTCCTTATATTGTGCCATCCATACACGGAAGGCATGTGCCCCAGCAATGGGGCATTAAAGGACTGATGATCGAATACGCGTCTTCCGCAATCGCCACTCGACCAATTAGGAGGTTTAAGGATTTTTTTTCTCTAATATTTAATTATAGGTAATGTTATTATTTCAGAAACTTTACGCTGAACCCGTTATAAGTATTAACATCCTCAAAAAATAAAATACTAACTCAACCATAATTAACAGGTGATTTCATTTTTAAGTGAGTTATCCTACTTTTAAAAGACTCATAACACAAATCACAAAATTGCCTGTAAGAGATCAATTTAACGGTCTATCGGCCCTCGTGCAGACACGAGTTGGAGCCATGGAACGTGTGTAAAAACAGACTCTATTTATAGACAGTTAGGTAACAGAACCCGATAAAAACATAATTGGTAGAACGTGAAAGGATCCTCAAATAAGCGGTCACAAAAAAGTTATTACATTTTTCTATACATATTTAATTTGCCGTATAAAATTGGTTCAAATAGGTTTGAACTATCAATACATGTGCAATATGTGTCCATTTTATCCGTAACAGGACGACCAGATTGAGGTGAATCCTTGACATCAAAATTCCTGGATTGAAAATTGTGCTACTCTTACTGACCACTGCATTGCATCAAATCCATAAACGTCACATTTTTTTTTACGGCTTGCGATGTATAACTTTTACAATTTAGTTCTGTAATTCCGTGGCAGGGTTTATTTGTTGTTTATTAGAGTATTTTACAATTACCCCTACTATACGGTTTAAACTATTCGTATATATATTCTTTTACACTATTCTTGTTAGAACTGGTTTCGAAAGCTGATTGCAATTTTTTCCTCGGTTGATATTTGAGTTTGTCATTAAGAAAACTAAGCTCGGAATGCTGTTGGGTATGTCAGGTGAATGTAGTGCATAAACAACGAGAATTACCTTAGATATACATGGAACTCCCATAACCGTGGGTCAGTAGGTATATTGGCTAAGAATATTCCTATATTCGCCTGCCTGTGTACCAGAAGTAGCTGGTGAAGATGATACTAAGAATAAAATTATTCGGGCTGTTACCACATCTGAGTCATTTGTATCAAAAGATTTCAACCTTAAAATTATTAAAACCTATCCCTACACAATATAAAATTCAGTATTATTCCAGGTTGAGACGCGAGCAATAAAATTATGAATACAAACTTATCAACTAATTTTTAAACTAGGACCTTCATGATTCTAATTAATTAGATTAGTGTTTTAATATTCATAAACAAAGCCAAAGAAGCAATAGTAGAGATCTATTTACTATAAATCGAGTTCAAAGCTCGCACGCAATGCAATAGCCAAGTCAAACATTAAATTGATAAACATTATAAGGCCATTGACATTACTGTTGCAAAACGATTTAAGCCTGTCACGGAATTCTTGTGTGCAATAAAACGAGATTAGAGAAAGATGAATGTTGCTGAATTTTATTTTTTCAATTGTCAGTGGTTTTTGAACGGAAAACACCTCTCTTAAGATACTTTCTCTCCTGTGCCATGAATTCTCAACTTGGATCGTAGACCAGGAATAATTTATGAACATTGCCCCTCGTGAAGTTTGTTTTGTATATTTGATGTCAAATTATAATTTTCAATATTAGTATAAACAATAACAATATTGCAGAATATACCTATAATTAAATCACTTTGACGTCACGGATAAGTGGGTGGATGGACTGGTAGTAGGACAGAGTGGATGGCGGAGGACTTAAATCTTCATGTGAGACATTCAACACAAATATACTCATTGAGGAATACTTTGACGTCAACTTGAGAACATATTAAAGTAATGATAAATGAGTATGAAATTTGAATAACTTGGCAACTTTTCATGTTGTTATATTATACTGCAAGACTTATTTCAAGATAAATCATCTTTGACTTTGACATCGTCTTTGACTAACTTGTAGATAATGCTGACCTTTTTCAAGCATCGCTTTAATGATTTTTAATAAATTTATACTAATACAATAAAGCTGAAGTTTTTTTGTTTGTTTGGTTAAACACGCTAATCTCAGAAACTACTGGTTCATATTAAAAAATATTTTTGTGTTGGATAGTTCATTTATTGAGGAAGGCTATAAGGCTATATAACAACCGACATTAAAGCGAGTGAAATGGCGGGCGACCACTAGTGGCATATATGACGTGTGTACTATTTTAGTATCAACCCATTTGTAAGTTTGAATTGAATCCACTAATTTCAGCCACAGAGTAACGAGAGTTAAAAATTTGAAGGTGACACTACCTCAATGTTTAAAAATCTCAAATGCTTGTTTTAGATTACCACTGCCAACATTTACAATACCAATCTTTGTTCTGTATGTTATACAAGAATTGAATTTTAATTCTGTGTAAATCACGTATAAGTCATAAATAGCCCTGATTGACGTTGGAAATTATGACGTCGGTAGTCACGCGGTTCACACCAGCAGAGTCATCCATATAACACACTGATTTGTTCCATTCTTATTTTCACTCCCTTTATTCTTGTCCATTCTTATTTCATTAGAAGTTTATGTGAAATGAATTATATTTCATTTCTACAACTTCAGTTACAATGAACTTGGAACTTAACACCAGTATCTAAAATAACTGCCTGTTTACCAAGATTTGACTTTATGATAATGGTATGTTAGTTGGCACTTTAACAATTACTTGCCTCGTGATGTAATTGTATATTATGCATATATTTATTCAAGCGTCATTCATAAACGCATCTATAATAAATTTACAGTAGAACATAACTAAAGAACCATTAATGCTTTGGAGCAGAATTTAATAGAATCTATACCGTAACGTATGCCATTTATTTTACAAGCCTACACCTTCAGAATTGTAGTCAGTCGTCCACTCATATGTCAAGCGACACAATCTGGTTTATTAAGGTAATAGTCCACAATAAATTAATTTAAAATAAGCTATTATACTACAAAACACTTCGCGTGACTGTACAAAATCTAAATATAACATGTGTAAAAAGAAAACCCCAGCATTCAGAACTGGCGTTAGGATTCGAAGCTTAACTAATTATAACACTTTCTGAACTTTCTGAAACTTTGGAAAGAAAAATTTGTAAGTAAACAAGTGGTGTGAAATGTGATAATGAATTGTAGTACTATTATCACCATCTTTATAATCCGAATACATATTCGAAACATTAAGATGGGAGAAATCCACCTTAACAGTTGTTAAATTGAAAACAAATCACAGCATCCATCATCAAATTAATAACACATTATCCATCTCCGTTATAATGGTGATGGTAGATACGAGATAAATGGTCTAGACTCTAGATTGATAGATAAGAAATAAATGTTCTAGATTTAGTATTTCACGGAATATTTGCATAATGTAAAATTGTTAGTTATTTGGTAAATATTTAAGAAAGACTTTTTAAGTTTCATCTCCGCGTATCGAATAACTGCAGCAATTTTTCAGTAGCTGTAACTGACGCGGGGCTCTAGCGCATATAAATAGAACAGCATCAAGCGTCCACCAAGCCAAGCCCCCAGGCACGTGACTACATAGATTTAAATTTAACCGTCGTTAAACGGTCGAAATAATCGTGGAATTCGTGAATTTTATTGGCTGATATATGACCGCGCACAGCGGACCACGCCCGAAATATTGCGACCACTCTATGACTAGTTATTGGACGAGACTAAAGACAAAAGTGCAAATTGAACTTTGTTCCCATAATATTACGTTGCAACAAGACCTATTTCGGTTGCGCCGTGAGATGAGGCAGGTGCACGCACATACTTATTATCATGCATTTAGACATTTTGCATTTACGTCAATTGTTGATCGAAGGTCATCAATATCTGATTTATTATATAGATCCATTGCTGCTGCGTTATCTCTACTTACTTTTTGTGTGTCAAAATCTGTTGATGTGTTTGTGAAATGAATATTAATTAGGCTTGACGCGCTTGAAGGTCAGAAAATTTCTGAATTTATTTCAGAAAAAGAATGATTGTGTTTTCATATGTTATTCAACGATGACGTAGTTATATTATTATGAATTATTAACATCTCTTCATATTATTTTGCTAGAGCATAATGTAAGGATATTATTAAATGCATATATCACGCATATTTATCCTAGAAGGGGTAGAGGTACCATATTTCTCTAAGTATGTTTGATCTTATCAGTCCTATGTAATAAGGTAGTCCTTTTAATGCCGTATAATAGAAATGCTACTGCCCATTCGTCATCACTGCTTTAACCCTTAGTCGCCTTGTACGATACCTGCGGTAAAGATTGGGGACCTGACAATTGTATTTTGTTCTGCCGTCACCACACGGCACTTAGGAATTATTATTATGTATGTCCATTGATATGATAAAACATCGCAAAGCACGAATACGCTCCTAAATGTACAAAAACGCCCAAGTATAGAAGAAAACCAATAGTTTTATTCGAGTGCAAGGCTTTAGAATTAGTAAACAATATACAAATATGTTTTGAATCAATGACGCAACAGCTATTCTAGAACAGATGCGCTTTTGACACTGACGGAAGGACGTTCCTGTGGGATTAATATTTATAGAGACTTTACTTTAAAGTTCAATAAGGTTTTATTTATTAATAATCTGTGTGATGGATCCGTTGGATCCAAACAAGAATGGAATAGAAAGGGAGGGAAATCAAATATGACCAATATTAAGGAAAATTAATAACCGGTTTAGAAATAAATATTCTGTCGACGACGCTGATGAATTATACTTCTCCTATTCAGATTTGAAGAACGTCTGCGTAAAATGAACTTATAGCAATGTTAATTATTCGTAGACACCTACGCGTTTTAGAAATGTCTCAAGCCAATGAGAGAATGCCATTGTGAAATTTACTAGCAGCAATGAGTCAACACTCAATGCTTGCAGAAGGGCGGTTTTAGTATATTTATTATGATAATCCATACTGCAAATAATCAAAGTCCTGAGGTGCTATAACTATGGTTAAAATTATGGTGGCAACTATTTTACCAAACACAGGGCTTAATTATACAAGAGCTTCACCAAACTAGCCTTTACTGGTTGCGTTGGCTTTCGCATAGCCACTACCGATTACTACATCACGATTCACCGTTATGTTGATCATCTAAGTATCTTTAACCACAGCAATAGATTAGATTGTGACGGGGTCAACCACTTCAAGTTCAAATCCCCAAACATCTGATTACGATTGCCTACTTGTTGATGTTGGTTAGTTCTGAGAAACAAAAGCGACAGATGCAACATCTATTGTGATATTTGTTGATGCCTCATGTAAGATATGAAAACACCCTGTTCATTTCTCACGTGATCGTCGCTTGATATGATGAAGAAACGTCTTAAGTCCGATTGTAAACTGACGTCACGCGGTACGTCAGCGGATGCGCGGGAGCATGCTGCCAGGTGACAAACGTAAACACTTTCGCCCTTTGTATGGTAAATATTGAGGAATGCGGAATTTTTGGGCTCTGTTCCAAAAGTGAATGTGTATGCAATTATTTTACACATACATATAATATTATACATTCAAGAGTAACTAAGTTAGAGTGTTACTAATATTAAATATTATATAATAGCCAATTATTGATATTTTTTTTTGTTATGAAGTACAGTATTCCTTGAGAAGATCATACTGTCAGTTTTTATTAGCGGTGTCTAATAGTAAAAATATAATAATGTCTCGTGTATATTCATAATATGTATTTATATAAAAGTCTGTCTTATTTATTAAATAGTCCACTAGTATGCCTACAATTACACATCTCAGAGAGATAGGGACTCCTTTCTATAACGACAGATTTGATAATTACAGCATATACCATCACATAAGCCGCTGCCCATTCCTCATTATATTTATAGCCCTCAGCCGCTTGTGTCTTGTGTGGATAAGATAAGTGGCGGTGACAACCGTCTGCTCTGTCGTCACCATACGGCAACATCAATATGTAAAGTATTACCAAAAAAATATAATGTTCTCAAAGTTTACGCCACACACTTTCTAATCAATGACATAAGAATGATATCGGACTGAGCGGAAATTCTCAAAGTAGTGTAACAACTAAGTGACAATGTAGTAACGGACCTTCACAGCAGGCAAATGTTACAACAAGCTGCGGACTATTATTTGCGCGGGCAATAGCAGTAACCAACGATATTGTGGGCGTGACAGATAAACCGAACACTTCCACGAAGAAAGCAATCAATTTACATAATGGTGCAGATCGCGGAACAGAGTCCAATCCAAGTGTCGTTCCAAACATGGAATTAAGGAATTAACGAGCGTTCTTAGTGGTCCTTCCAATTTCATCAGACGTTAAAAGATAGAGATCAATTCAATAATGTTTTAAACTAAAACAAATAAACAAACTAAAACAATAGTGTTACTAAAGACGTAGCTAATACAGTAATTTTCAGTGAGTTATCTCGGAAGTTTGTCCTGATTTAGATTACATTATATTATTTGTAATAGCAATTTTAAAGTTTGCAGGACTTGATGATATAGAGCAGTTCACAGTCGCGATAATAATAAAACTCGAACTTAGCAGTATTACCAACAGAAAACAAATCATAGCTAACATGAAAGTTCTTAAAGAAGATAGAAACGGAGAAACTACAATATAAAGTGACGAAACTGAATTGTTAATAAGCATTAATTAAAGATTAATTGAATTCGTAGAAGTCGCCATGTGGTGACGGCAGAACACAGAATACAATTGTCACCACCCCCATCTCCCCCGTGTGTGTCCTACAAAGTGACTTGGGTAAAGAAAGCGATGAGTAATGGGCAGCAGCGTTTCTCTTGTACCACCTAGCAATATACTGCAATTTCGTGCCCTCCAATTAATATAATGTTAAAATTAAAATCTAATTTGTATATTGTTAGAGTGTTCATTTAGCCAATTCAGTTTCAAGTTACGATGGTCGCGCGTGTTGTCTCATGTTCACTAGCTTTTGTGCCAAGGCCACGCTCCCATTGAAACGGAACAGTATGTTTTATATTTTACGATGTGCCCCGTCTAAGTGATATCAATGGGCGTAGTTGAATCATGATGTCATTGAAGGTTGAGGAAATATATTGGGGTCTGATCCACTAGACTTTAGCTTTAGGTGGCACATGAGTTATTGAGTCTAGTGACTAGACTCAATAACTCATGTGCCACCTAAAGCCTACCATACACGGAGAGGCCGATCGGATCAGGCCAAACTGACTCAATTCGGCCTAAACGGATTCGTACACATAGGGGCCTCATTAACGGGCAGTTTTACCTTCAGTTCTACCTGACCGGATGCAAATCAGTATCCTGTGTGTGTAATCTGGCCTGAAGGAAAGCACGCGTCAGTCGGCCGGATGGACGGAAACCCTTTATATAAATGTTCCTTCCACGATCACACAGTTCCAGTCCAAGCAAGAATTTGGTTGCGATGCACTCTGGTCTTTCTCTAGAAAGCAAGAGTAGGTCTCGATTTAACGGCTTGTACACAAAACTACGATGCGACGCTCCATCGTAAAAATGTACGAGCTCGCACGACGCATCGCTAGAACTTGCGAATTGATGCGCATCGCGCATTCCATCAATTTCTAATTACTTTGTCTCTTTTTCCTTTTTTCTTGCCGCACCAAATCGGATTACAGAAATTCACGTTGCAGTTTTCTGCGTTGCGAATTCGCGTCGCCACCACCACCTGTACATATTACTAAGACTCCGCCGTCCGTCCGTCTGTCACCAGGCTGTATCTCATAAACCGTGATAGTTAGACAGTTGACATTTTTACAGATGATGTATTTCTTTTGCCGTTATAACAGCAAATAGGAATAAACACAATAAAATAAATATTAAATGAGGCTACGATTAAACACATGATTTTATTGTCATTTTTTTATAGATATGATACGGAACTGGCTATACGTTTTTGTAACTGGCTTGTTTTGGAGCTAGTAGTATATTTTGCGTTTGATTTCATTCACAACGATACAAATTCTATTACAATAAACTATTATACTAATTGAGAACCTATATAATTTCGATAGTTGCAAAAGTTTTCTATTTCAGCACACTCACATTAACCCCGACGAGTAAACATTGTAACATAGGGAGAACACATGCGAGGTTAAGTTCATCAATGAAAGATCGATTCAAATGTCATAGCAGCAAAGATCAAAATAAAATAACAAGTTTGACATTCCACAGAGTTCAGTCTCGATTTGTCGGACCTTTCTAGTTATAGACGTTGATAACGACAGAGTATGCATTATTTATGGTTATAAAAGATCATTGCATTTACATAATTAAAAGATAAACTATCGTTATAGGAGAAAGGTTAATGCATGCATACTTCATAGTAACTATTATTAAGAATAATTTTAATTGTCTCGTGGATGTCTTAAATTATCGTGGATTAATTAAAATACCCAAACCATTACTTATAAGATTGACTTTAAAATCCACAGATTGAGTTATTTGTAAATGTAGAAAAACAGCAGGCCTGAAAACTATTGTCACCACCCGCAATTATCATGGATTGTAATTATAATAAAATTAAACGTTTCTCTTCCTAGGCCATCAATTGTTATTTTTCTTAATCCAGAATATGGAGTACAGAAAAAAACTTGAAAACTCCAAACCTACCCGATGCATTTATCATATAGAATTGATTAAAAAAATCAAATGTTTTATTTTATCGCTATTCAAGAAAATTAATATATTTCTAAAATTGAAATGCACAGATTATTGTTTCAATAATCAGTTAAATCAAAAACAACATCACTATGATTAATCAATAGCACACAGCGCATATTGTAAGCTTTACATGTGAGTGAATAAGATGATTAATTCTATGGGTATTACTACGTCTTAAGTTATTGAATAGCAATTTCTGTCTTCCTGCATCGTATGCGATGAATCATTGGGCAAACTATACAATTTATTTGGGTATTTGTACTTAATTTATATAGAGACAAGAATATTTACACGAGCGCGCAAGATAAGATATGTTGCAGGAAAATCTTCGAATTAGAAATACTTATTTAGCATATCCTAAAACGCTGACAATTTTTTCACTAAAAATCTACTAAGCGTCGACAAAGGTAGATTGCGTATACCAAACCAACAACCACCGAAAGGTGAAGAACAAATCACTGGCGACAGCATACAAAAGAGGGTAGATATCAAGCTTGCGGCCGGATGTAAAACTAAGGGGGTTCCCTTAGAGCGGTATAGATTGTAATGTTGTCGTCCAAGTCATTGTTTTAGAATCAATAATGCGTATATAAAAATGAGTTAGAACAGTCTAGCTCCCGCATCAAGAGATCACTAATTTAAAGTTCCCTATACATATTCCGGCATGTATTTTGTTAACTAATTAGGATACATATTCACAATACACAATATTCGATGACCTCTTTAAATGGTCACTTGTGTCTTTGTCATATTATACAGACAAATAATAATGTTCTGCGGTCAGCGGTCAGATCACTATCGGATGGACTGGGAGTATTCATGCGACAATCGCCGGCGCCACCGCCCACGCACATATCCACGTGCTGCCTTTGTGTCAGTGTTGTGCCATGATGATTCATAACCATCTTTTTAATCGATATCATTTTTATTTAATCACATTTTTGAATCACTAGCACCTTTTCGGTGAGAAGATATGAATTTAAAATAAATGTATGCTTCAATGACGTCTGATCAATGTATCGATAGAAGAGGAAAGGACGAAGATGAACCGACCTCAGATACCCTAGGAACATGGCAGTAAGATGATGATATCTACTATACAAAGCTCAGTTTCGATTTTCTTAATACGTGGTGTAAAAATGAAAGAAAGGCAATAGCAGCAATATCAGTAAGATTCTAGTCTTAGGGCCTGTTTCATAATCGACAAGAAAGTTCGAAGTAGCTTATTTTGCAGTTCAATTGACATTACAACTGTCAAATGATCTGCAAAGTAAGCTACTTCGAACTTACTTTTCGATTGTGAAACAGGCCCCTAATCAGACGAATTACGTGCTGTTTTTTCTGCTATTCAGAGATGTACTACACTGATAGTATCATCATCATCATCATCATCACCAGCCCTTCAACATCCTCATTGCTGATACAGGAAGAATATAGGGAGAATGGGCCACAACTCACCACGCTGGCCCAGTGCGGATTGGTGGGTATTAACGGCTGTATATGTAGCTGAGACCAACGCCTTTGTGTGCCTTCCAAGCACGGAGGAACTCGAGATTATAAATTTTTAGTCACCCTGATAGTATTATATGTTAGGTCCTTATCACAACGCCTGTTATTAATGATAGTTGCAAAACGAAACGCTTTTCATTCACACTTTATTCTAGATTTTAATCTCTGCGGAATCGACTATACCCGCAATCGCAAAATCATTAATCGATACAATTATAACACCACTTTATGGCCAACACTATATTGTACGTATTGGATTTCAGTTTCTACTAAAGCGGTTGATATAAATTATTTTCATCCAACAAACTAATGTTTACCACGATTCTTTTATCTACAATGTATACTAAAGAGTAAGATTTTAATAAAGAAAGTCGGGTTCCGTTTTCCATTCTTACGTGTCAATTACTTATAAAGTATTACGTAATAAATTGACTATAATTGTAATATAGAACTTTTATTTGCGTTAAAAAAAATAATAGACCTACTGGATGCAAAAAAAAATTGATTGATTTATTCAGCATAATATGCTTACAAAGGCTTGTCTGCTTTATTATGTATATTCGTAAGTCCGCGATGAATACGCAAAAATATTAGACGACACGATATAAATATTGAACTATAGGTTAATTAAGGTTAACTATGCTGATTGTTGAAACTGTTGCTATGTGACTAGAAAATATTGTCAATGTATGTTAATGGGGTATAGTCTCACATAAGGCGGGTGAGTCTTTATTGTAACCAATGGCTCTCGCGCGTAATTTTATTTGTATATAATTATGCAAATATAATTATGCAAGATTATTAAATCCAACCAAAACAAAAGTAATATTAGGCCATTTGGTATTTTAAGCTATAATAGGCGATAAAAAAATTGCGCATTTACAGTATTATCTCAGTTTTAGCCTGTCTCTTTTTTCCACCCTGTCTCCTGGGGTGTTTTTATATACCGGAAGTCCTGGGGTGCTAGCTACTGAAATAGTACACATACATCACGCCTATATCTCAGAAGGGGTAGGCACAGGCGAATTAGCACCCACGTTTCGCCAATTATGTTAAGTCCCCTGTAATAGGTGGCGAGTCTATTGCCATTTGTCGGGCACAAAAGATCTAAGACATTCTTTGTTTTATCGCCCTTGGTATATAATCTAGGTACTATTGTAATGTTTCCCTCAAAAATCGCAACCCGCTTCAACTAGCGCCACGCTCAACTGACGTAGTTCAGAATCTGTTTGCCATGTGAATGTGTAATATATTTACTCCCTTGAACATTTAACCAAGTGTACCAATAGTTTGCGTTATCAACACAAACATGAAGAGTTTGCGTGGGGTTTTCTGAGTGGAGTGAAAATGGATAATACATATTGTGTGTGTGAGATAATTATTTGTTAAGTTAACACAGCTTATGATAAATGCAACTCTAATTATACATACATAGGTATATTAAATAGACGTTTATATCTATTATAAAAATTTGCTTCTACATACAAACATACATAAATCATGCTTATATCCCCGAAGGGGTAGGCAGAGGTGAACTAACTTTAGGTCCCATGTAATAGGTGGCGAGCCTATTGCCTTATATTGTATCGGGCACATAAATCGCAGTATATTGCTAGGTGGTATGAGAGGAATGTTTCATCGTTTTCTTTACCCTTAGTCGCCTTGTACGACGCCCACGGGAGACGTGGACCCCCACGTGACAAATGTATTCTGCTCCGACGTAACCACACGACCGAAAAATTTTTTATCATATATAAATATTACTTATACTTACTGCCGCGCTCAGAGACGTCAAATAACTTTAATGAGTATTTAATGTCTAAAAATTTCCATTAAATCTAGACCATAGACCGCAAGAATTGAGACTTGTTTTGAACAGTCATTTTTTGACATTAAGTAATCATTAACGTTAATTGACGTCTCTGCGGCAGTTAGTCTTAAAATTAGGACCAAATCGGCTTTGTTGAAGCATTATGTGTAAAAGCTAGAAACATTATTTGCAAAGGTCAAATATCTTTAAAAAAAAAAACAATTTTAAAAACTCTCAGTCGCTAACATTTTTAAATGCAACAAACAGCAATTACAAATAAAACTTGTTGTTTCCTATCGTAATCGCCATAATAGTAGACATAATTGCCTGGCATGCCGCGCGCGGCATCCGGCGTGAGTCGCACAGTGCTAAATATAGCGCCGCTGCGCAAACGCACTGTGCATTTCATTTCTGCAACGTAAAGATTATTTATAAATAAGTGCGTATGCGTCGATGGTTTCGAGGACATCACTATAATTGTAATGTGTGACTCATATTATACAAATTCTGTGGAATGTGCACTGTGCATGTTAAGGAATTAAAAATGAAAACAAGCTCGATTTTTGATAATTTTAGAGCCAAATTATGACACACCGAAATTGCTGTGTAGTGACTGCATAGCAAATTACCATTGTCACCAACCCCCATCCATTCCGCGGGTGATGTATAAGGCGTCTAAGGGGAAAGAAAAGATCTCCTCTTATACCACCTAGCAAAATACTGCGAATTGCGTGATAGGCCCAACCACGCTATTCCATGGGACCTAACATAATTGGCGAAAAGTAGGTGTTTTTTTTATTCACCTGTGCCTACCCCTTCCGGTATAAATAGGCGTTTGAAAAAAAATATTTCTAAATGCTATGTACATAGCATTTTTACATTTAGGGAGCGTCGAAATTATAAGAATAATGGTCAACTAAATTTGCCGACAAATACCTATATTACCGCTTTACTATGTACCGGTCAAACATTAATAATAATAGAAGTAAAAATAGAAAGAAGAACAATTGATTCGTCAAATAAATCCGACCGAGAGGACAAAGCGTTAAAGCTAATTTGAACATTCCGATGTTTTAAAAAGAAAGTTTTATTACGCGTCTTAAAGCGTGGGCGTTTAATTACTTTTAACAGTAATCCCCCACACAGTTTGTTTACTAGAAAAATGTATCATTAAAATTTCAGCCAACCTTGAATTCTCCTACACGCGTAACTATTTGGCCGATAGAGATTTTTTTACAAGGACGTGGAAATCGGAAATTTCTATACGATTCATTTGTCATAATTGGGATTACTACTATAGATGCAATAATTTTAATAAAAAAGCCAACGGATTATTTCATTGTTAAGCTTCGTGTATGTCTACACTTATAATACTGAACATTGAAACCCTATTCACTATATCCACAGCTCAAATACACACTTTCCGAATCACTTTAGACCAAATCATTTCATTCCTAATACACTCATTACGGCTTTTACGTCGATTAAATACAATAAATACAATTAAAAAACTGAACTGTGATAACAACGGTCTGAATCCTGAAATTATTCCACTCATGTATGAATGTTGGGAAAATATTGTGTTAGACAATATTTTTAACTGTACATAATTATATTGAAATCCCAACCATCTTCGAAAGAAAAGTAGTTATCTTTTTCAATTTTTTTTTTTCAATTATCATAAAAAAATCCCATCACTTATGGTGGGATTTTATATTACTGATATTTTATCTTAATTGAAGTAAGCTACCTACTGATTTTCAGTTGCTTGGATTTTTTTATTATTACTAAAAACAATGTTCAATGTTCGTTCGTTTCAATATTACAGGCTGTAGGTACGTAGAATATTGAAAAGAACCATTCTAAATATTGAGAGTAAGGTCATTTACAAAAGAAAATAAGTGTTTTGCAGAATCAGTTAAATTTTACATAAATTGAAACAAATCACGTCTCTTGGTGGTAAACTAAAAACACTGCGTCGGGTCAGGCACGTTTCGTAAGGGAAAGAAGCCAAACCATTGGTTGGGTGGTAAATCATGTTCGGCCCCCAAACGTAAAATGGCAAGAGGAGGAAGAGCTGCGGCTGTCATAGACTTGCCGCAACCTACCAACCCGCCGAACGGGACTGGGTCAGAGGAGGTCGATATGGTAGCCACCGATCAATAATATGGCCCTCCGTGTCTTACAGGCGAATATAAACCACTCCGCACGCGCTCAAGATCTCCTTTTCCAGAGCTCGGCGCAGTGGCTTATCAATGTGATGATAGTTAGCGAGCCCTACTACATCCCCTCGCGGGATGACTGGGTTGGCGACCTCAATGAAACCGTTGCCGTTATTGTGAACACTCGAGCAGGGGCCCCAACCATCAGGAAACACCTGAAGGGTAACGGCTTCGTGGCGGTCCTTCTGGGAGACATTGTCCTGGTGGGCACCTATTTTTCGCCCAACAGGCCACTGTCCGACTTCGAGGAGTACTTGGCTAGCCTGGACACATTCCTCCTAGGATGGTGCCGGTCGCACCAGGTAGTTGTTGCTGGCGATTTAAACGCTAAATCCGTCCAGTGGGGATCACCAAGGACGGAACCTAAGGGTGCCGCTTTGGAAGAGTGGATTGCAGGAAATGGTTTCGTCATCCACAACTGTGGCACCGCGGACACTTGCGTACGCTGGAACGGGGGATCTAAGGTGGACGTCACGTTTACCTCCCCCAGGCTGGCAAGACGCGTCCAACAATGGAGAGTCATAGTGGGGGAGGAAAGTCTTTCTGATCACCGGTACATCCGATACGACATACTCCCCCACCCACAAGATACTGTCCCTAATCGTCCGGTATCGGAGTTGGGCCCAAGATGGGCGATAAAAAGTTTGGATCCCGATACACTTGTTGCTGCGTCTTTGGCGGAAAGTTGGCTCCCTGGTCCAGACAGGCCGGAGATAGACACGGAGGCGGAATGGTTCCAGCAGACCCTGCAACGCCTATGCGATTTGTGCATGCCAAAGGTGAGAACGTCGCCGCCTCGGCGGCAAGTGTATTGGTGGTCGGCTCAGCTTGCGCATCTTCGCGCAGTTTGCGTCAGAGCCCGACGCCAATATGCCAATTGCCGAAGAAGGGGGAGACGAAGACGCCAACCCGACGAGGACGAGGAGAACCGCCTCTACGGTCTATACCAGGAGGCCAAGAAGGCACTCAGGGCCGAAATCGCAGCGGCAAAGGAGAGAGCGTGGGTAGAACTCCTTGACACATTGGAGAGGGACCCATGGGGCAGACCATACAAACTCGTAATGAGTAAACTGCGCCCATGGGCCCCCCCTCTCACTTCTAACATGGAGGAGACAACGTTGAACAGCGTAATCGAGGCGTTGTTCCCGGGGGAGGGTAACTTCCGGTATTCCGACGTACCCATTCCCATACCTGACGATGACACACGCACCGATTCTGACATCCCGGATGTGACTGAGAGCGAGCTGGGCGCGGCAGTGTTGAGGCTACAAGCCAAAAATACAGCCCCCGGCCTGGATGGGATCCCAGGCAAGGTCTGGGTCACATGCCTGAAGAACGGCTTTGACACACGGTTCAGGACACTGCTGACAGCCTGTTTTAGGGAACGGCGTTTCCCCAGGCTCTGGAAAGAGGGCAAACTCGTTTTGTTGAGGAAGGAGGGTCGTCCTATTGATTCGCCCTCTGCGTACCGCCCGATCGTACTTCTAAACGAGGCGGCGAAGTTATTTGAGCGGGTGATAGCTTCCCGTCTTACACAACACCTAGAGGAGGTCGGGCCAAATTTGGCTAACAACCAATTCGGTTTCCGGCGGGGCAGATCCACCCTGGATGCCATATCCAAGGTGAGGGCCCTAGCCGAGGCGGAGGTAGCGAGGGGCGGGGTCGTCTTGGCGGTATCGCTCGATATCGCCAACGCCTTTAACACCCTGCCCCATGTCTGCATCGAGAAGGCTCTCCGCTTTCACAGAGTCCCTCGATACCTACGGGAGACGATAGTGGCATACTTGTCGGATAGATCGGTGGTGTTCCCAACCCGGAGAGAATGGTCAAGAAGAGGAGTCGTGCACGGTGTTCCACAGGGGTCGGTCCTCGGACCGCTCCTGTGGAACATCGGGTACGACTGGGCCATCCGTAGCGTCAGTACGAGAGGAGTAGAGACCACGTGTTATGCCGATGACACCCTGGTGACAGCACGTGCATCATCATATAGAGAAGCCAGCATCCTAGCTACGGCCGTAGTCGCGCAGGTCGTTACCAAAATCAAAGGGTTGGGACTTACAGTGGCGCTTGAAAAATCGGAGGCAATTTGCTTTCATGGGCCCCGAAACAAGCCACCGGGTGAGGCCCAACTTAAAGTGGGAGGGATCTCCATCGCTGTCGGGTCGACCATGAAATACCTTGGTATAATCCTCGACAGTCGATGGAGTTTCCGGAACCATTTCCAGATGATGGCTCCCAAACTCATTAGGGTTTCGGCGGCGTTAAGTAAATTGATGCCCAACCTAGGTGGTCCGAGTGCCGGATGCCGTCGCCTCTTTGCTGGAGTGGTGCGTTCGGTGGCTCTTTATGGGGCGCCCATTTGGGCAGACAAATTAAACACCCACAATATGGCCCTTCTGCGACGTCCGCAGAGGGTCATGGCAACCAGGATCGCCAGAGCATATCGTACGGTCTCTTTTGAGGCGGCATGCGCTCTGGCGGGCTCATTGCCGTGGGACCTGGAGGCGGAAGTGCAAGCGGAGATTTATCTAAAGTCCCTGGAGTTCAAACGGCAGGGACTTCAGCCGCTCCCAGAAGAGACTGAGGTTTGGAGGAGAAGAGCGAGAAGAAGGGCTCTCAGAGCATGGTCTAGCAGGTTACAACACCCGTCGGCTGGCAAACACACGGTGAAAGCCATTCAACCTGTGCTTTAGAACTGGGTTGAGAGACGCTGGGGCGTGCTTTCGTTTCGCCTAGTGCAGGTGCTCTCCGGGCATGGTTGCTTCGGGAGGTACCTGTGCAATGTGGCGAGAAGGGAGCCAACCCCAGCGTGTCACCAATGCGGGGCGGCCAACGACACGGCGTCACACACCGTGATGGAATGCCCGGCATGGGCCGAAGAGAGAAGGGAGCTGGCGGTAGTTGTGGGCAACGACCTGTCACTACCGGCATTAGTCCGCGCCATGGTCGATAGTGATGAGGCATGGCAGGCTATGGATGTGTTCGCCAACACGGTTATAGAGAGGAAGGAGGCCGAGGAGAGGTCGCGAGAGGACGACCCCTCGGCGGATCCATTAAGAAGGAGAAGGACTGGGCGCCGGCGTAGACAGTTTGCCGCCGCGATCGCCCCATGAACCTATGAATTCTGGCCCCTGAACAGTAGTCGGGACACCTTTTATCCTACTGCTTAGGATATTTGTTTGGCCGCCGAGATGATAGTTGGGTGCCACACAGGTGCTCCCGTGTGACAGCCAGAGTAGGCAGCGCAGTTTTATACACTGCAAAGGATGATGGACCCGTATTCGGGTGAGCGCGCAAGGCAGGCACTGGGATTTTAAGGCCCCGCTGTAACCCTTCCCCTGTTATGCGAGAAGCAGGAGCACCCAGGAAATTTTTAGTGGGTAGTCCTGGCGCTTTCTACACGCTGGGGAGTCCCACACACCCCCACGGCTCTTGTCCCGGAGCCGTGGGACGTGCGTAAATTTGCATTTTTCACCTGGAAAAAAAAAAAAAAAAAGGCACGTTTCGTAAACACAAGTAAATTGGGCTCAGTCACAATGCATTCAAAAGCATTTTATCATCTGTTTCCACCCTAAATAGGCCTTCCTTCCGCTTCAAACAAATAATGAATTGCAGTTTAATTTGAAATACAGACGTAAACAACATTGCAACGTTATTCAATTCAAATATAGACAGCATGTGTCGATGTATTATAATAATTCTTTTCGTCATGTGTACATGAATAACTAGACAATTATGTAGACAGTAGGACATTTGGTGTTTCAGGACAAAGGGGAAATAATTTTCCCTCTGAAACAGATTGCGCGTGAAATGCAACGTTTCTCGTTTTTCTTGGCGGATAATAATATCTTAAGATTTACATTAAAGCTTTACTATAAAATTCAAGACCAACAATTCCGATTAGAATTGAGATATGAAAGTTTAACACTAACACAATGTTATGCAAAAACACGATGCAATACAAAGTTTGGTACGATTAAAGAAGCAAGTATATACAAACAAACAATCATAAAAAAAATTATGACACACTGTGGAAGCCCGCAAACGCGATTGTAAATAAAATTGTACCTACTACAGTGTACTAGACATTACTTCCTGCGTAGCATGTGTAGATTCCGTATAGTCTGGCATTGCATTGTAGTCGAATGAAAAGAAACAAATGCGACACAGTAACGCTTATGAATCATTTCACTAAAATGTATATTTACAATGTCTTTGGTTTGTTTTTCTATTATCGAACTATCAGTTTGATTCATCCAGTCAACATTAAATCAGACAATCAATACAGATCTTCTGTGCTCTAACTTTAATTTCTTTAAATTGTTCATTTAGATTTTATCATTATCATCTGTCTCAATCCACTTTCATGGAAAAGTAAGTAAAAGTATCTTGATAAGTATTTTATTGCAATTATTAGGATTAACAATTCATAAATAACAATTATTACTTTCCTTAATTGTATCTTACTTAGGGCCTGTTTCACAATCAATAAGTAAGTTCTAAGTAGCTTACTTCGCAGATCATTTGACAGTTGTAATATGAAATATATGTCAATTAAACTGCAAAGTAAGCTACTTCGAACTTACTTGTCGATTGTGAAACAGGCCCTTAAAAATTAAATGCTGTGAGTTAAAAAGGTCGATATCGTTTAATTTAGTAATTTGACCACCACTATTATTGTAGTGGACATCAACTATGCTATTAAGATACAGTTGAATCTTTATTAAAAAGAAACATTATACTGAGTTCTTCAAACACCGACTCCTCTACTCTACTCTAAACTACCAATAAAACATTACCAGATCCTTACAAGATTAACTCGGTCTACAAAGGCGAGTTGAGTTTAGGTCATTGTACGCTAGCAGTTTGTGGGCTAACTATTCACAAAAGTCTTATAACGCACGTTTTTTGTGCCAGAAAGAAAAAATAACGTCCCCTCTAGCATAGAAACTACTATTGTTATCAAACATAATATGATAATTAATGTTACATTATTAACATATATATTGCGATAAGTAATAAAGTATAATGTAAAACATAGCTACACAATTATTAGACTGTTGGTATGCTGTCGAGTAGGTACATAAGAAGAAAGTTGATAATTCAATTCATTGCATCTAATAATATTTTAAGTTAATATAACATGTGATATGAGAAATAGAAGGAGGGACCCGGGTAAAAGAACACATAGCTGATGTAAAACATAGGCGCGAAACAAAACCTGCAGTATGTGAACATGCCTTAGACGGACCCAACCATTATTTAAGATTTGACAACCCGCAAATTCTAGCAAACGAGAAACTATATACAAATACCTAGAATGATATGTGAAGCTATTAATATCAAGAAACATCCAAACTTCAATAGGGATAATGGTTGGAACATACCACCTGCTTGGGACCCAATTATTAAAATAATTAAATCTCAACACCGTCCACATACTGCCAAAAAAAATGATACTGTAAGCTCTGTTCGTGTAAATCGGAACACCTAAATCATCAAATATTATGACGGTAGTTAACTATTACTTATTGTAAGGACACCTGTCATATTTAGTCCTCCATGACCACGGCCGCTGTAAAGTGATCGAAACGTCGGGTAAATAATCAATATGCCAAAAACCCAATTAATTATACGCGAATCTTATCCGTAAAAGTTGTTTTATTTCAAATGATCGTGCAAATATAAGAAAACATTATGATATGAGAAAATCAAATTGAAAGTCTATTAAAACAAGGGGCAGGTCAAGAGGACCTGAAACCGACGAGCATGCATGGAGACTTAAATGAGATTAGAGGAAGCAAGAGAAGCATTTAAAAATCGTAGCAAGTGGAAGGAAGTGATTTCTGCCTACCCCTAAGGGAGAAAAGCGTAATGTATGTAAGTATAATAAGAGAGTAACTTCGGATGTTTAAATAATATGTCAACAAACTTATACAAGGATAAAGTATCAGTATCCGTCGAGTGGTTGCGTACGTGGTTGGACATGCGTACGACGCGTATATGCGTGCATGCGCAGCGAGGCGCGTATACATTTGGCTCAAATCCAGCCAACAGTTAATCCAGCTTTATGTTGACATCTACATTGCAAACATGACTTTTGGCATGTGTAAATTTAATCAATAATCAATTTTGTTTCTCAAAAACCTTTTTATTCGCCTCATTATTAAATTAACGATAATTGTATAAAGGATATAACAACCTATACAGATTGCAGATACACATAATGTTTATATTTCAATTCCAATAAATTCAGCTAACTGCCTCACTCAGAGACGTCAATTACAACAAATAACTTTAAAAAAAATATATATTCAAATCTAGACCATAGACCTGGCAAGGATAGCGACTAGTTTAGAATTGTCACTTTTTGTATTAAGTACTCATTAATGTTAATTGACGTTTCTAAGTGCGGTAGTTAGTGTCTTACAAGATAAAGCATATAGACACTAAGAATTATGATGAACACGGTTAATACAAATATCAAACATAATTTTAAAATAAGTTTCACGTGATTCCCATTAATAAAAATATATCAAATAGAGTGAATTATTAAATGTAAAGTGAATTAGTGAAATAGTAAATTTGTGATTTAAAGTGAATAATAATATATCAAAATTATTGAAATACAATAAAACCATTAATGATCGGACGCTGAAGTGATGTCAAAACCAGTACACCGGGAATGGCATCGTTTTGTTTACCAACAATAAATATAATTGTCCAAAGGACATTCGAAAGCGGGCCAAGAGTGGTCCCTGGCAGTACGCCACCTGGGCACGTGCTGGCGGCGCCGCGTTTCAGCCAAACGCAAAAATACTTCTCAGCCAATGAATCTTTTTCTTATCCACAGGATATATTTATGTAAATGTCGCTGAGCGCTACGATGTTAGAATAATTAATCTATATCGATCAATAATTCGTGACAATAAAATCAGATCTTAACGTCCTTTAAACGCTGCTGCCAAATCAGAATCTTCTTCTTCTCCCTGCCCTTTTCCCACTCTAAGGGGATTAGATACAACATGTTTTCCTCTTCCATACTCTTTTAGCAGAACCATGAACTGTTCCTCATAATATCATCTTTCACAAAATCCATGAATCGTTTCTTAGGTCTTCTTCTCATACTAGATTCATCCACATCCATACTTAACATATACTTATAGTTATGTAACATTCATCTCTCCTCATAACATGCCAGTTGCTCCTAAATTTTTGTATCATAGGCGATACTTTAACACTTCCCCTGACGTGAAATAAGTAGGTTCATTTCTAATAGAATGATGAACAACATTGAAAGTAATATCTCACTGTCATGTCGCCGTGTGATGAAGGTAAAAGAGAATACAATTGTGACCACTCCCAATCTTTCCCACGGGGGGCCACGGGTGTCTAATGAGTAACGGACAGAATTAAAAGGCTCGTACCTTGATGATTACATGGGACTTAAAATAGTTGAGCGAAATGTGGGTGGTACGGTACACCTCGGCCTACCCCCCTCGGGGCTATTAGACGTGATTTATGTATCTATGTTGGTTATTTAGACGTTCTCAAAGCTTAGTGTTTTTCAACTATGAATATCTAAATGTTCAGGAAGACATACCAAACTGTTGGCTCTATTTGGCAACCAGCAACATTGTGTGTCGTGATGGGAAATGTTTATTTGATATAATAATTGCAGCTTAATTTCTAAATAATTCTCAATTTTTGTCGTTGATTGTTTTTTTTGTAGGGACAAAAAAAACTTTATTATGCTAAAAACAATTACAACTAAGACATCAAACCATAAAGGAATTTCCATTCATTTTTTCTAATTTGTGAGGAAAACGATAACAAACATTCTAATTGGCCTCAAGCACATATTTTCGAAATTTTATTGGTGTATGAAACCAAACAAATTAATCTTAAAACGAAATAATCTTAACAACTAATGAGCAAAGAGATAAGTATAATTATACTACTTATATATAAATACAAGAGGAAACATAAAAAACACATTTAAAAGTACTTAATACGTAAAACACTAGAAAGGTCTTGAGGTAAGTTAATAACATTGGGCAAACATTAGTCATAACTTGTGTACTTTGTCAAGATACCATGTTAAGCAATAAACGATAGACTTATATGTAACTTTACTGGTTTTACGAAATAAACATAATTTTACTGCAGTCATTGTATTTCAATATTTCATTTCATTGTAACAGTTATGTAAATATTTGCAATAAAAGTAGTAGGATGCTAAGCTCTCTATAAACTTATAGATTATTTCAAAATTGGGGGAATATAGCCGCTTTCAATTTATCCACTTCTTCATATCACGATTCCAAATTATTAGCCTGTTTAACACCATTTATTATAGGTGTTTCACTCATTACGATCATATGAGTCTGATACCCTCTCCTAATCGCTTCTACAAACACCAACAGCCCCCGTAGCACGGAATGTGGACAAATTCTCCCCGGAGAAAAGGAAATATTCTTCCTCCCACTAAATCCTGAGACAAAACACTGTCAAGTGGTGGAGAGAGATTTTATCCACGTGCCGTGCAGGATGTGACAGGGCATGATGGATACTGTATTCTGAACTGCCATCATGACGAGGCCACCAATTTCAATTAATACCAGCATATTATTTAAATAACATACCTAAACTATTCGATTTATTTCTAACCACTAAAAACTTTGTAACATACCTTAAGTTTAAGAATGCCACTTGTGAATTGGACATGAGCAAAAACCGCAAGGTCGGCCCTGATAGTATCTGTGGTTGTATCTCGCCGTGGTGTTCCAACATTTTTTCTTCACCTTTTAAACATTGTCCTGTTCACAAACACTTGTTATGTGCTGAGAAAATATTTTGAGTCTATATCCAATTCAAATGTTGTGTTTTTTCATACACTTTAGTTGATTCAACGTATATTTTTATCTTTGAGGAGCTCGCTAGCGCAGTCGCATAGCGCGCTTAGCATGCGATTACGTAAACTAAGCAATGTATTTTAGACAAAAAAATAATTGTATTTTTGACAGCTCAGGGCAATAAATATCTATATGACATCGTGTTTCCTTGGTCATGCTAGCCGGGCTATACTTGTTAAATCTGACACAGCTTTAAACTTCCTGCTATTTTGATCCTACGCCCGTATCGGGATATGAAACTAGGCCGAGACATTAGGTACAGTCATCGTCTATAAATGTCCACAGCCAAGTCACATTCGTCACTACTTAATGCACTGATTAATATAGCAGTACAGATAAAGACATAAAGTAGAATAGCACCTTCGCCTATATAGGCGTCAACATTGCCTAGCGCGCCCGTCCTGCTATTTCGTAAACTAGGCAATGTTTGCAAATATTGGTCATAGGATGAAGACTCAGCCTTAAGACTCGCTTTTACTACATGAGCTTTATACTCACAATTACTAAGTCTTGTGTCTTTGTTTTAAAATAAGATAATTTGCCAACGTGCAATTAGATTTGCATACACTTTAGGTTTAGAATAATTTTAGTGTATTCTGGAATAAAAACCTTATTTATATTCAAAGCCAATTCCTTGAGATTGCAGATTCGTCCTCTATTTTCATACCAAGGACTTCTTACTTGACCGTTGTAGTGAGGTTGCCACGATAAAATATAAGAGGAAAATATCCCAGTACAACTGTTGTCGCGGCGTCCAGCCTCCTTTTTAACAGAGACATAGACAGACGTGAGATGACAGGACATGACATCGACGACTGACTGACATTGAGACCGAAAATATAAGACGGACGGGGAACAAGACAAATTTGACCTAGACAATCAGTTTTATTATAAATATTACTGATTTCACGGACCTTTTGATTGACACGTTATTTGGCCCGTTCAACTGTTACATTTTTTTTTTCTAGTTCTAGCTATACGTTTTGATTTTTATTTTAACATTATATCAATGTTAGAAAAAATATAACAAAGAAAATATAGACACCAGATGCAGGTTAGTTGAAAATTCTCAAATTCATTATTCGATTTTAATTTTAACATTATATAAATGTTAGAAAAATTTGTACAGAGATTTTGGTGGTTAAAAAAAAAATTTCGAAAAATTATTAAATAGTTTTTCCAAATTCTTTTTCCAACCACCAAAATCTTTGTAATTCAAATCCAAAAAAACGTACTATTAGAAAAGAAATAAAAACAGAAATTTTAAACTAATCAGGACAAATAATTTTTCGTAAATTAACAAAGCTCTTTTTTCAATTATTCCGCATCTGGTGTCTATTTTGTTTAATCCTTCAAGTCTCCTTAATATTCTCCTTCTTTCTTGGTCGCCGAAACAGCTTTTTTCATGTGTTCAAAATATCCAGTCATTAATCCATAAAAATTAATTCGACTATTCATGAACCTAATGGCCTTCACAATATGAGTCACATTCAAACAATGCCCACGTGAGAAACTTATATTATTATTGTCCTCAAAGGAACAGCTAGCGCTTGTGCCGCATCAGGTCGTCGAGGACAATAAGTTTCTGACCTACTTACGTTTGCATTAGTATGATTAAATTATATATTTAGTCTATGGGTCTATGGGTACGGTCTGAGTGTGTAAGGTTCATATGAGTGCCTAGATCAACCTATTTATCATGCGAACCGAAACCCAGAGCAACTCTTAGTAATATAATAATATTTTGGCCGCCCATCCAATTCCATCAATTCTAAGGGTATTTGTGAATATTGCTTAGCTAACTCAACGACTAATCGATCACTCACTCACCCCTAGTAACGAACCCGCGTAACATCATAAAACAGTATTCGCGTTAAATTAGAATAGTTCCTAAAGGCAACGATATTTTGATATAACACAACTAACGGATTTAACTCGGGTATATTTAGGTGTTTGACATCGTTATAATTAAACCCGAAGTTTCGATCACTTTACCGTGATCACGGAGAGATGCCATACGCGAGTTAAATCCGTTACAGTTGTTCTCTTTCAAATATGTAGTATTCGTGCAAATATTAAGACAACATGGTATAACAATAACAGTAGTCTCACTTAAACTTGTCCGTCTATTCAATGTTATAAATATTAGACCCCACCAGTAAGAAGCGATACATTAGGTGCATATCTATTTCTACAACTGTAGCTAAGAATATATTTACTGTCTCAGCAGGCTCAGATTCAAACCGGCCTGTCAAGTACTAGCCTGCATGTTGAAAGTGCTCGGGGAACGCAGACAGTTTTGCACAAGAGTTATTGATACAGCTGTAACGATAGAAGAGAAACTCGTCCAAATATCTGGTTCTATTGTCCGGTTTTTTTTTGTTTGTCAGCCTTATCATGTTCCCGTTTCTGGGGATGATAATGATGTAGACAAAGGCCGTTATGGTAAATGTTTATGAAGATGCACACAAACGCAACCACATAATATTGTTTTACAATTACCAGACTACCAGAATTTCATTGGAATGTCTATATTCAATTATAAACGTATCAGATCATTGACCCTAAATCAAACTGCCCACTAAAATCACTGTAAATTGTAGACACTATCATCAACATCATAGTCAAACAAAATATTTTCTGAAAATTTCGGCCATGCCCTTTGAGAATTCATGATGAACAACAATTGTCTTGAATGATGATCTAGAATTTTCTTTTTGTAGGATCTAATCTAAATTCCTAATATTTATTTGGAGATGATTAGAATTTAACATTAAAACCAAGATTAAAACCAAAGTTTGGGTTGCTTATAGAACCACACGGTCTGAAAAGCTTAAAATGTTTTGATAAACATCTCAACTACAACTCATAATTTTTATCTTTTCTGGTTTTAACAAATTATCGGTTCAGTTATAAGCAGTTTTGACCAGATGGGCACAAAAATATCCGTATGGTGACTCTATCTAAGAATTGAGTGTTTGAAACCTTTGAGGTCAAAGGTCTAGACTCTAGGTATACTTTAGATAACGTATTACGTCTTATTATTGAATACGGGTGACCAAATTATTAAATTTGTATATTTGTTTAGGCTATTTATTAGATAATGCAGAATTATTGCGCATTAACCATACCAAATGAGCATTGAAAATAGGATCAATAAATTATATAAGGGTTGAGATTCTTCTCGCACCAAAATTAGTTAAACCGAACTTTGGTGTTCGGCTGACTTAGAAGTATACAAGACATAAACTAAACTTTACTCAAATATACATAAAACCCTGTAAAAGTGCGCAATTATCAGAACTATAAAAATTTATCAAAAATTCTGAAGAAAATTTTGAATTGGTGTTTTCAACTTCTGAAAGCCTCCATAAAAATAGCTGGTTAAATGAAACGCAGCTTTGTTGACTGTGGCTCGCTGATAATTTAAAATAATAAAAATAATAAAAATTTACTTTATTTTATTAATAAATAATAATATCTATATTTTGTTTGTTCTGCTAATGTAGTGTATATAGATAATACATCGATCGCTCGTCTTCTTCTCCCCCACACACAAACACACACTACGGTTCTCCTCCCTTGTCATGAAACATTTCCATTTCATTTACCCCCGAATACAGAAACGCTATTCAAAGTTTGAGTCCTGCTTAACATTTAAGTATTGTCAAAATTGACGTTTTTCCATACAAATTCTGACAGGTAATGTCCACTTAACATTTTAAGCAGTCCCCTAAATTTGAGTAGCGTTTCTGTATTCGGGGGTTAAGCTATTAATGTCAAGGTCCCCTTGTCTGTTCCAGTCCACCCATAGATGAAAATGAAGCTATTTAAACTTCCATAGATTGATTTTGGCCTATAAAATTGAAACTGGAATTCCAGTATTTCGACCTAATTTGCTTATTATTGTAATTGGAACATGATAATATTATGGCACACTATATGCCTATTTAATTTAGCAACAGCCCAAAGAAAGAGCCTTATCAGTTTTTTATTGATCTAGACTTTCGCTTCCGAGCACTGTTGTTGTCGTAAGTACTATCGATAACCTAGTTTTTTTTTATATTCTTTGTAAGAAATAACAATGATAAGCATGTCGAAGGACAGCGAATAAACAATAGAATTTTATGTTACTATACCGTTTTGTTCCTTTCAACTGTGTTTTAAGTACAAATTGTATTTGATTCATTATCATTATTAAAACTACCTGATCCAGCAAAAGCTGTTTTGCCATTATCACATAGGGGTATAAAAATTGCCTTCGACCTATTATCAGTAGGTCTGAGAATAGGTATTAAATATACATACATACATAAATTACATAAATTACGCCTATATCCCCGAAGGGGTAGGCAGAGGTGAACTAGCACCCACGTTTCGCCAATTATGTTAGGTCCCATGTAATAGGTGGCGAGCCTATTGCCATTTATCGGGCACAAAAGTCGCAGTACATTGCTATTGCTAGGCGGTATAAGAGGAACGCTGCTGCCCATTCTTCATCATTGATTTATCCTTAGTCGCCTTGTACGACACCCACGGGAGAGATTTGGGGTGGTGACAATTGTATTCTACTCTGCCGTACACGGCACTATTAAATATACACAAAAAAAAATCATAGAAATCTGTATATCTTGTACCTATGGATTCTATCCTTTTACGACCTGTCCTCAATACGCCACTACTGCCTTAGTAGGAGTTTTCTTTATTACGTTCATAACGCAATTCCTTATATCAGTTCCAATGACACTTCACATCTAAACGAGCCAATTCTATTTTTACTACGATTACGAAACACTTTAGAATGCATCCAATCATTGATAGCAATAATTACGCCTTAGCAGTGCGAACATAAACATTCTTTATTTACTTCACACCTACACGGTATAAGCTAAACGCTATATCTTTACGTTAAAGTTCAATTTAAACAAAATATTACTCGAACCGACGGATGTCAATTGCAACAGCCTTGTTGATATAGAGTTCCTGACCTCTGTTAGTTATTTGTTTTGCGTCTAATAATAGAATTTCAATAATAAACGAGACTGTTGTTTCAGTTTATGAAATTATCACGAAAGTTTGTGATATCACGAAGGTTTCTTTTGTTTCTAGGCAACGAAAGTTGTTTTTTGCAATTGAGCTCAAGTTGAAACATGAATAAATTCAAACTTTTGTGTAAAGGCATTTCAATCTTATATATAGAAACAAGTTGCGCTGGCAAAACGTTGTTTTGCCCTCATCACCTAGGGGTGTAAAAATAGCCCACGATCTACTCTCATACCTAGCAAATATACACAGAAAAATTATTAAAAAATATTTCTTGCCGTTTCGGAGGAGTTCGATAGAAAACACTGTGACACGAGATTTTTATATAAATAAATAAATATTTTTTACACTCACACCTATTATCTAGCCCAAAGTAAGAAGCCTAAGCACTTGTGTTATGGACACTAGATGACGGACATTTTTTAAAATAATTATGTATATAAATGTGGAAAATATACTACACAAACATATACACAACCATGACTCGGAAACAACGAACCCGGGACCTCTTGGCCAATACCCAACAATCTGAGCATTCGATCAAGGAGGCCGTCGATATATATAAGATATTTATATTGACATGACGGCAGAGTAGAATACAATTATCGTACAAGGCGACTAAGGATAAATCAGTGATAAACCTAGCATAATTGGCGAAGCGTGGGTGCTAGTTCACCTCTGCCTACCCCTTCGGGGATATAGGCGTGAATTATGTATGTATAATATATCTTTCTGGTTGTCCAATTCCTTTTTATTTTATATCAAAGAAGATATACCATATACCTTGATAAAGCCCAAAGGCAAACAAATGACTGTCACTTAAACGCTGACCTTTAATCAAGATGGAGGTTGCTTTCAGTTGGTTTTCAGCGCTCGCCTTGACACACATTTCAATTACAGAAAGTTTAAATACGGAAGTAGTTAAGCCCATCAGAAGAGTGACTAGGTAATTAAGATACACACGCAACGATAAATATCTAAATGATTCCTATGATAAAGAAAGAAGAGAAAACATTGCATCCCCTGTTCGATATAAAAGAGACACAAATCGAAAACGCTTTTCTTGCAGAAATAAGTCTCAATGCCATACATTTTGTGTACACAATGTTTTCAAGTATTTTTGTGTTGAGTCGTTTTTTTACTAAACGAGCGATTGCTGGCTGTAAATTACATTTTAGATATTAGTGGAAATATTTTTCTATACGAAGTGGAATGATTGCCACAGTTAATGGATAACATCCGAAACTAGCACGTGCGATTCTATAGTAGAACTGTAGAAGTAACTAGTTCTAAAGTAAGTCGCAAAGGCCGGCATTTTAAAAACCCTTAATTAATGTCAAGAATTCTTTCTATAACAGGACACAGACTGCCAACTGCGCCAGACAATCAAACTTCCGAAGGACGCAAGCTAATATACATTCACGTAGAAAGCGTCGCGCTTTGGTCTTTAAATATCCGCCCGCTGATGCCAAAACCCGTGCCATTGTAACAGAATGTATGCAATGTCGCGTGTTTACATATGCGGTCAATTTCTTACGTGTTGGGAGCGGTTCTCCACTGCAGTAAGGCAAAATCTCCTCGGAGAAAAGTAAAAGGTTTTCGTCTCACTCGAAATTCCACGAAATCCCAAGACAAAACACTGCCAAGTGGTGGAGAAAGATTTTGTCCACGTCCCGTCCGTCCCGTCCTAGGCATAAATGTCGCGGTGATATACAAATTCAATGCTTCCCTTCCTATGTTGCGGTAGGTTACGATCTTAGCTTACGATCGTAGCTTGGATCAATAATTTGTGTTTTAGAATAACATTTTCAAAACGTTATGCGCACATAAATTACGCCTATTTATCTACAAAGGGGAAAGCAGCATGTACTTACACCCACACTTGCGAACTACCTATCTCAGATCTTATTGCAAGGTAGTACCAGGAACTGTGTTGTCCATTCTTCATTATAATATTTACATATAACCCATAGGTATAGGTACATAACTCAAAAAAAAAGGAGGTGGTGACTATTGTATTCTGCTCTGCCGTCACTACACGCTATACCATTAGAATATACGAAGTTATTTTGTGGAAACATGATGAGCAATTTTGAAAAACTACATCACGTTGTTTTTACGTGTCTACTTTACCCAAAATAAATTATATTTTTGTAAAAACTTCAGATTATGATGGAATAAACATGTTTTGTAATTGCCAAAATAGCAATGGCGTCTGTGTGACGACTCGATATCGTAAAACATGAGTTTATATAGTATACTTCGGTGATTTTGATAAGCAAATAAAATGTCACAACGGTGTTAACGAAATCGTGACGTCACGCGGCGTTTGACCAAATATGGCAGATTGTTAAGGTTTGTATTTTTATAAAATTAATATCAATTACAAGTATAATCTGTGAACTCCTTCTTCTCCCTGCCCTGTTCCTAGTCTGTCTGGGGTCGGCGCAGTATGTTTCCTCTTCCATTCATATCGGTCAGACGTCATCAAGCCATCCACTTCCTTTTGATTCCTATCATCCATCATACCGTTAAGGTGCTACTGATGAATGAATGTGTAGAAAAGAGACGGAACAGACCATGTCGAGGGACCGATGAACGGAGAGAGTGATTGGAATGACAACATTGCAATCCATACTGCTTAAAGTTTTGGCTTAGATTTTACAGCCGGCCGCCTGCCTGACACTAACCCTCTTTGGGTACATAATGTGTGAACAAGTAGTAATATTTATTTTTTATCGAATCTTCTTATATTAAATAATTATTTCAGTGATTCTTTGTAGTGTCCACATCCATATTCTACCTGTTTTTCTTTCCTAGCATTCTCCAAAATTATTTGGGGCGGTGCAGTAAGCCCTTACGGCTTGTTTCTGAAGGTACTACATACATACATACATACATAAATCACGCCTATATCCCCGAAGGGGTAGGCAGAGGTGAACTAGCACCCACGTTTCGCCAAATATGTTAGGTCCCATGTAATAGGTGGCGAGCCTATTGCCATTTATCGGGCACAAAAGTCGCAGTACTTTGCTATTGTTAGGTGGTATAAGAGGAATGCTGCTGCCCATTCCTCATCATTGATTTATCCTTAGTCGCCTTGTACGACACCCACGGGAGAGTTTTGAGGTGGTGACAACTGTATTCTACTCTGCCGTCACCACACGGCACTACTGAAGCTACTACTTCGGATGTAATTGCATTATCATGCCCCCTTGTCCAATCAAACGGTGTAATAGTAAAAAGAGATAAATCAATACTCTTTGCGATGAACACTGCGAAATAGAAACTAAAAGCTCCCTAAACTAACATTGATAATAAGAAGTAGGCTACAGACAATGTGAGATGTGTCACAATAGCACTAAAACATATTTTCCGATTTCCTGATACTGCGTCGTATCTAATAAAGTAATTAGCAAAATTGTTGACGTAAATTGAAAGCAAAGGGGGTGTGGCTCATACGTCACACGGATTGTAGTATCAACTTACAATGTCACAAGTGCTTGGTAAAACACATACGCACATATAAAAAGTGGTGTTGAAAATAAAAAATAACGCATGCAGCGTATAAATGTTTAATTAAAAAACAAATTAACGGGAAGTACTAACTTACAATGGGAAATTGGGAATAACTAACTTACAATGTTATAAAATTTTTTTCAACCACTGACCACCGATTCACCTACACAGCTTAACAAAATCATAATCAAATTAATTTATTGGTTTACGGAAGTGGACATACAAAAATAGCACCTGAGCTCATTATATAAAGTATCCTATTGTTTGTGCCAAATTGATCCTGATCATTTATGTAGGTACTGAATAATACAACACGAATTGTCCCAAGCGTAAAGTAATTCATAATTTTTAATACAGAACGAAGTTTGATAAGGATTTTGATTTGAGAGCGAGACTATTGCCTTTTGAATTAATTAAGAAATAACAAAGCCAACGAGTCATCAAATCATTTGAAACTCAAATCATCAAATCGTCCAATTTCGTTACCTCACTAAACCTATAGAACCTATTTAATTTGTTCAAATAAAAATAAATGTTTCATTTGCGGAATAGGTTGTAGAAGTAATCCAAGAAGTACAATCTCCTAAACCATTTCGATACTTGTCATATTAGTTCGGAAGAAATCTTCTTTGAGAGAACTGTTTTCATGTTTTCTCTTTACTCATATTATTATGTTTAACACATCTTCTACAAGCACGAAATTCAGAAGGAGAACGAAAGTCAGTGAAATATCACATAATTATCGCACGGTATGGTATTGATTAAAGCTTCCAAATGGGGTCCGATTCAAGGATTGAGATTTCAGGGAGTTCATAAAAAAATTATTAAAATCTCAGTAACTATTAATTATATAAGGTAAATAAAGGAAGACGTCAAGCAACTACTGTGCAGACTGCATATATTGTTAATCCCGCAGATAAAAACAAATAAATCATTCCGACATCACAAGGTTACATCGATAAATTGTTGACGTGTCTAAGATGCACGTAGTAATGACAATACTTACCTACGTGCGTGATATTATAGTTCATTCTAGAATATATGAAGATAATATGTTTGTTTGTCTCCTTGGGAAATGGTGAGAAAAACTGTCGATGTAGTAAACTGAAATAACTTTAGAACTTTAAGGCGACGTCGATAATTTTTGAAGATGTTCAAAAACGAACAAAACGTGAAACACTAATTCAATAAAATTGGATAATGATATACTTGATAAGTACAAATATTTATTGTACCCCACTCGTTACCAATAAACAACACATAGAATTTAGAACGTGGAAATTTACAATTCATAGATAAATATTCACGTGGACACAAAAAGGACTATTTAATACTCGTACACTAAATGTTATCGATAGAGGTAGGTATTTAGATCTATGGAAAATTATGTAGATTTTTCTTAGACTTGATTCATACTGTTTATTGAGTTGCTCAAAAAACAAGGCAATTATTTCAACTTTTAAAGGTACTCCTGAAACAATATTGTGAACAACACAACTTTTATAGTGTACTCCATAAACCATGTAGGTACGTGCGTACGAAGGTTGATTTAAATCAGATTCATGTCAACAAGGCGCCTAGGAAATCTGGCATTCGAACCGAGGAAGTGACTATCCTGTGTGAGGACCACACTCTGAGGATGATTCTGATGTGACTCATGCGGTAAACGATATTTACATTTTGCTCTTAGGTACTATATTTCTATCTGAATGAACATAACAAATTATAATGCAACAATAAAAAAAAAAACTTAAAAATATTTTTAAAGCAAGAGAGTCACAATAATTACTTCCAGTCCAATTATTCATAAAATAATAACAAAAAATGATAATAAAAAACACAATAGTCACAGAAATTAATAAGGTAACGATCATTTGATAATATAAATCCTTTTTTTTTGGACTTTCCTTCTGAATTAAGTTAAATAATATATATTCAGTGCCTGTTTCACAATCGACAAGTAAGTTCGAAGTAGCTTACTTTGCAGTTCAATTGACATATATTCCATATTACAACTATCAAATAATCTGCGAAGTAAGCTACTTAGAACTTACTTGTCGATTGTGAAACAGGCCCTTATAATAATAAATATTTTTACACTCACACCTATCATCTAGCCCAAAGTAAGTAGCCTAAGCACTTGAGTTATGGATACTAGATGACGGACATATTTTAATATCATAATAATTATGTGTAAATGTTGACCTGACTGAGTTTCTTGCCTGCCCTTCTCAGGACAGGGCCTCCTGGTGGCGTAAATTTCTTATCTTGACGATTCATGAGTGTATTGTAATCATACCAGATATGAAGAAACGAAATTTGATTTGATTTGATTTGTTGAAAATATACTACATAAACATATACACAACCATGACTAGGGGACAAATATTTATGTTTATCACAAAATTTGCCCTTACCAGGATTCGAACCCGGGACATCTTGGCTAAGTTACCAGATCTATGACTGTAAACATGCACTTTAATTACAAATGGATGCCATGAAATTTTGATGAAATAAATAGACATGTTAGCTTGTTACTCTTTATGAATGGATTCAGTTAAATGTAATAACTTTTTCAATAGATCCAATAACAACTTACAAAAAAAAGAAGAAAGAAGAGACGAGGAAATCGGAAAATCTAAAGACTTACGTTAAGTAATATAAATATATGGAGACAACACGATTCTGCATACGAATGTAGAACCCTGACATTGAATATGTAAGTAGGGAAATCACGAATACTGAAGGGGCTTACGTATGGAAATATGCAAAGATCCTGGTGTTTCATAATAATTTTCCGACTTATGCAATATTAAAGATAATGTCTCTACAAGCATTGATTACGTACACACGGTATAGGGACCTAATAATAAAAATACTTGTTCTCAATGATATTATTGAGATATAATCTGATCTATGGATATCATCAATGGGGATATATATTATATTAAATCAATTCAGTAATTTACTGTCACTTTTTCCCTTAATATTCTGTAAATTACTTGTTAAATTAAAAAATCAATAAGCTTGGCTTAATCATATACTTAAACACCATGAGTAAATAATTTCCAGGCGTTTCCACGTGTAGGTGATGGTGCGACATAGATACGCTGATTGTAACTTCCGATTATGCAAATCTGACACTAGATCTTCACTCCTTTGAAGTGTAACTAGTGATGTTGAAGTTAACAACGTCACATTCACTAGTCATACAACTGGAAATATACTCGTAGTACATAATGTACAAGACTAAAGTTGTTGGATTTGGAACTCTGCTGTCTATTCGTATATCGCTCATTTAACACAAGAGACAACTCAAAAAGTTCCTAGTTAGAATTATGTGTTTCAAATGTATTACTATAAGGCATACTATTGCAGCAATGCAATTTTGACTTGTAACCTTCTGTAAAAGAAGTGATATGTGTACGCAGGCTAAATAAATTCAGAACATTTTAGGCAACTTTCGTTGGCTTGCCCTTGGCATTATTTTACAAGTCTCCTGGTACTTAACGTTATGTGGGTTACCCCAATATTAGTAAAAAGTAAACATAATATGCTGCTTGAAAAGTTTGCATGTTCCGATTCTTATTCCTAGCGATAAGACGCCACGTGATCATGTTAGAAGTACATATTAGTGAGACTCACATCATCAGATAATGTAGCACTGCACAGCTCATTATTTTAGCTTTTCGAAATCTGTACTAAATAACAGACACCGCCCTTCAAATAATCAGCCTAAGACTTTTTGATATTATTATTACTAATTTCTACTAGATAACAGCATGCTACGACGTCGTTAGATAATTATTGAATGAAATTGATCGAAGAATGAAATGATGAATAAAATAAAAATATTAATCAGTAACATTGAGTGCCATGATGACTTTACAAAAGAAAGTGACTTACATGCAAGGCCTCGTCCTCATTGTAAGAAAAGCGATGATAGTGATAGTGATCAAGTATTTGTATAAATGATCGCAACAATCTTAAGGAATAACGTTTAATTTTCAACCTATTCGCAGTAAGTAAACAGTGAGTCAGCCTTGACCACAAACTATTGGTCCACCAATTACAGAGCAGAAAACAATAAAACTTTATTTTCTACCACATGATTGGTCGCGAGACCTGACGCCAATGATGCCTCACACTTTCATCGTGAATAGATTACAGAGTATAAACCTAAATGTGCAGGGTAAGGAAAAACTACCCAATTCAGACGGAAAATTACCAAAACATATCAAGGAGATTGCACTGTTATCTCAAAGATAATCTGGAATTCTTTATGACGATATCAAACCGTTTATGGTACTATAAATTATTATGATTTATATATCTCTTATGCTTGTATAATAAATAAATCGCTATGAAATATCAGAAATGCCGTGTGGTGACGGCAGACTAAAGTACAATTGCCCTGCCTCTCGTGGATATCATACAAGGGCGACTAAATTTATAACAAGGAATGGGCAGCAGCGTCCTGCTGCATCATCTAGTAAATTACAGCGATTTAAGTGTCCGATGAATGGCAATAGACTTGCCCCCTATTACATGGCACTTGAAAAAAACTGCCAAAACGCTGGTGTTAAAATACCTTTACCTATACATTAGGGGAGAAAGACGTGATTTATGTATTATGGAAATAACAGATTACCGTCGCATCAGAAAACGTGTGCAAAGTTTTACACTTCTACTCACAAACTTAGGTACTCGAGAGCCCTTTATTTATATTGGCAATATGTCTATAAATATTAAGGATTTAAATAAAATAAGTCATCTAAATAAAAAGTAGATTCAGTTTTTTAACAAAAATTCGTTTTGCTAAATCGATCCGATTTAAAATTACTATTACAATGAATACTGCCGGCGGCGATCACATTTTTTTAAGTTAATAGAACACCAGTGTAGCCTTGACGATGTTGTTTTTATCATTTTGAAATTAGATATCCAAGTAAAACCTTTAGGTGATTCAAGCAGCGGCCAGCGCCGCAAAAATAGCAGCAAAAAGCTTTGAAAATAGACTCTCATAATTTTTTGCTTGTAAAAATAAACTGAAGTAATTTAAACATCAAAAAAATGACTGGGATTTGTTTTATAAACAAACAATATTGTGATGATCATAATCATATTATCATCGTCATCATCATCCGCTTGCCCCTGTCAGATTTCATTTGGGGTCTGCCTTTTCATGTCAACCAATTTACTCCATTTACATTCATGTCATTTCTTACAAAATCCACCCAGGTAAACTTGTAAATTTTAAGAAGATAGTAAACTTGTGAATACAATTTTAAGAAGACAATTTACTATAATTAATTACTAAATATTTAAAATACCAACACCTAAATACACACGAGTCTGTGGTTGTTGAAGTTGTTTTATTTCAAATGTGCAGTGCTCGTGCAAACATAACAGAACATTAACTGATCAGGATTTCTCACACCTAGTTACGGTTAAACGTTATTCTAATTTCCAAGACGAAATGAAAAAACTTAAATTTTTTAAACTAGATGTCAGAGGTAAGAATTACGTTACGACAACTGTAGCAGATTATATGTATAGACAACCAATCGGCCAAGATTAGCCTTATCCAGACCTTCGGCTATTCCCAGAGGAGTAAAGCTATTTTGTACTATTACGTTAAATCGAAGTTCTTAGTATCCTTGTCACGACGCCCAAGGATGTGACCAAGAAAGGTCCAATTCTCAAACTTTCTAGCATCCACAACCCCGATTTGTGAAAGTCGACCTTGTGTCAAATACAGAAAACACATTTACATGTCTGTAGGCACGTCTATTTACGGCCATACGTTAACTGGTTTGTTATTGATATTGGTGCCGTGGTGTCCTTGCAAGATAACAGCGATGCAATCGAATAGAATAATATTGTAAATGTACGTTAAAAAAAAATTGTCATAAAAAATTGTTGCCCAACCATCAAGGTTAAGGAATTATTCATTCTTATTTCAAATATGTGCTTACTTAGTAATTAAAGAGCAGAGACTCCTGGCACAAGTATTTTTTGTATAGTTGTATAAAAACTGTATTTTAAGGTAAATAAATATTTTCGATTATTTTCATTTTAATAATAACTGCATATGTTAAAACGGAAATAAAAGCGAGTTGCATATAATATAGATTCCCTGAGTAAATTTTTTCTCTGCTTAACTTTTCCGCTTTCCAGATGCAGACGTCATCAGCTCAAACAAGTTACAAAGTTACGTGTTCCGAGGCCACTACATTGGATAGCTTCGTCGCCATTATACTCGACGAGCCCATTCTCTTTCGGTTAATTACTAACATGATTTTAAAAGTTGTACTAATTACAAAGAAAATAGGGTCTGAATTTTTTTCAGGCTTTATTATCAATTATCTTACTGTCGCACTCAGAGACGCCAATTAACTTTAATGAGTACAAATGACAATTCAAAACTAGTCGCTATTCTTGCCGGGTCTATGGGTTAGATTTAAATATTTTTTTTTTGACATTTAGTACCCATTAAAGTTTATTCACGTCTCAGAGTTGATTATCTATGTACTATAGACCCGGCAAGAATAGCGACTTTGTAATTTTTTGTCATTATGTACTCATTAACGTTAATTGATGTCTCTGGCACTTCCTAAAACTTCGTCATTAGGCTTTAACTACACGAGCTTTATTTACTACTATAATTTAAAGCTGCTTAATTTGTCTCATGATTCGTTTTCTAAACACTTAATTTTTGCGACATGAATTTTCGTTTAGTTTTCCTTTTGAATAACGGGTTTAACCATGACGTTGTTTTACGACAAACGACGAATAACAATTACCGTTTACGTACGTATAACAAATTTGAATGGTTAGAATGACAAAGAAATGTGTGGTTAGAAAAAGTTCGAAAAATTATAATCTTGATGCTGGGCGGGAATCGACCCCGCGTCCTCTGCAATTCGGGCAAGATGTAACATATATATCACAAAAGAAAAGTGGTCACATGATCTAAAATCTCCTCTTCTTCTTGACAATGTTTCTAAAATGTATTTATATACTGTTCAAATCACAAACAAAGAATATAAATACGTATTGCTTTTAAAATATTTGTTTCCGAGTGCCTACAAAATCGATTGATAAAAATTAACATTTTCCCATCTTTTCAACATACATACATAAATCACGCCTATATCCCCGTAGGGTAGGCAGAGGTGAACTAGCACCCACGTTTCGCCAATTATGTTAGGTCCCATGTAATAGGTGGCGAGCCTATTGCCATTTATCGGACTCAAAAGTCGCAGTACTATTGCTACGTGATATAAGAGTAACGCTGCTGCCCATTCCTCATGGCTGATTTATCGTTAGTCGCCTTGTACGACACCCACGGGAGAGATTTGGGTTGGTGACAATTGTATTCTACTCTGCCGTCACCACACGGCAAACTGGAAGTATACCAGAGATATATCTCTATGAAACTTACACTACGAAGTAATAGCTGAAACTTCATAAGCTCTCATCAAATTTGGCTTTGAAAAGTGGGACGGAAGCAGTGTAAGTAAATGAATAATTATGCATTTACTTACACTCCTGCTAGGTGGTATCAGATAAATACTCCCCTTTACTCATCGCTGTCTTTATCCTTATGACACCCGCGGTGAGATGGGGGTGGTGGCATTTGTATTCTGCTCTGCCATACGTCTATTATGTGCTACAGCCATTATGTGTGAAACAATTAACGCTTTGTTTATTGTTGATACAATAAAATGTGTTAAAGCTGTTGATTTTGTTTAACACCCACCACTTGTGACAATGTTCTGGAAATCGGTACGTGACTAATAAAATAATTTACTCGGCAGGTGGCGGCCGTCATGACCCAGATGTATGACCCGTTTGTCACACCACCGACCGCCATCAGCTAGCGCGAGTAGTCAAAAGAAATTACTGTGCGTCAACACAGTTAAACTGTGTTTCTACGACGTCCAAAGAATTCTAAGTAAGGTAGACGAATGAACACAAACAATTCAGAACTGTGTTTGAAGGAATAATCTCATTGGGACAAACAAAATTCGTTTGGCCAAGTGGATAATCTATCGAACGCATAGAATACAAAACGTGTGAAACTGACGTATTACAGAGAAAACAATGCGTCAGTTTCATACTTTTGTCTTCTATATACGTTCGAATAGATATTAATTAAGCCACTTGGCTAGGCCCAGTTTAATTACAATACACTACACTTATGAATCGTTTAAAATTGAACCAGCAAATTGTACACAATAAATTATGTACTATTTCATTTCTAGGACGCTAGACATCGAAAATCTGTGTGTCCAAGGGAGGATAGGGGAGTGCGCAGCATGCATCAGTAGTAATGATAGGTGTCCACAACCCACCCACTCCCCGAACAGCCAATGAAGCACTGACCCCGATGCATTCAATAACAAAATATATAACAAACCCTACTCAAAATTTGAGTCCAGCTCAACATTTAAGTATTGTCAAAATTAACATTTTTCCTTGCAAATTCTGACAGGTTTTGTCTACTTAAAGTACATTTTTCCTTACAAATTCGGACCGTTTTTGTTTACAAGCAGTGCTCAAAATTTGAGTAGCATTTCTGTATTCCGGTATAAACGTGTCGGAGCTCAGAGCCCTTCGCCTTGCTAGCAAAACGGCACACAAGACTGGTGGGTTTCTCTGTAGTAAATAAACCCATCATTGTCAACGAGTTATGACGTTGCAGGTAAATTGTAAATTAATATTATGCACCAGATAATATCCTACAACTCGCCAATCACATAAACCGAAACATTCTGCACACGAGCACATTTCAAAGTTTTAAAGAGATCGCTTTTAGCGATTAGACCGCCTCTCGTGCTCAGTTGTTCGTGTTATTACCTGTATCTGACCTAAATGGATAGTGTCAAAAGATGAGTATTGATAATGACAAATAGTAGGTAATGATGTAAATAAAAGCGATTTACGTGCCCGATGAATGACAATAGGCTCGCCACATGAGACCTAACTGGATGTGCAAAAGTGGGTGTTTAATCATCATCTCTTCTCAATTTCTACCACTACGGGAATATTGGCGTGATTTATGTTAATGATGTATTACCTAACATAAAACATACTTGCCGCAGCAAAGTTTTCGAAGAACAAGGCAAACAAAAACATCGTAAGCAATTATAATCGGTTTAACTGGCTGCTTCATACGAATTATGCTTACCCAACATTATCTCGAGATACGCCGATAAAAGTATTGCCGCGGAGAAACGTAGTCAACAATACAAATGGACGTGACTAAACGTGCATACTAAGAAGATTCAGAATATATTCACAGTCGAGATAAAAAGTTTCACACACTCGACTCCGATTCGAGCTCCCGTAGCACGGGACGCGGAGAAATTCTCCTCGGGGAAAGAAAATATTTTCCTCTCGCTCTATCTCCCATCTGGAGAGAGATTTTGTCCACGTCCCGTGCTAGGCCTACAGGCAGCAGCTTTAAAATAAAGGTCCTGGTTCCTAAAGTAAAGGCGTTGGTTCATATAAATTTGTACCGACTCCGTGGTCTAGTGGTTCAACCACCGGTGTTAAGGTCCAGAGATCCCTAGTTCGATCCCCAGGGGGGGGGTAAAAATTCTTTCAAGTCCGCCTAGCTATTAGCTGCCACCAACGACCACCATTTTATCAAAATCTGTCGCCATAATAATAATGGTAACATCAATAGCCAACCCTCTGTGGTTGAGGGTTCCAGGGTAAGCTCGAATGTTGTTTTTTTTTAATTAATCTTATCTTGTTTCTCGAAAAACTCATTTTCATAGCGTTAGCGTTCACATGAATAAAAAGGTTAATACTTAACAGAATGCTTGGGAACTCATCTAAACTAAAAAACATGTACGTACTCGAAGATACTTCTTTAAGCTTCTAGTTAGTGAATACCTCTATTTCTTTTTAATCTTCTTCAATGTTCATACTTTAAAGTGGCTATTGTAAAAAGTTCGTTGATATGCTTAAACTGTTATAAGCAAAACCCATCTTCACCGCATAGATGCCAAAGTACAAAATCGGTTAACACTAAGCCTTGATGCCCTTAAAAGTGTCGGCGTAGCTACGTGACCGTAGTCACGGAGACATTGTAGGTGCGCAGTAAGACAGCTTTTGGTGAGAGCAGTGACGTCAGCGTGTGACGTCATTAACCCCCGTTATGGTACGCTTACAGGGATTAAGTTCCAAATTCAGAGAAAGAAATATGTTTAAGTATATTAATACGAGTATTTATCTTTGTTACAGGATTATTCGATTCGGCCTTGTGCTTCCAACTCAACGGTCAATTACAATCGTATGCTTCTTTTTCTCCTGCCCTGTGTTCCCTGTTTTTCTGGGGTCGGAGCAGTACGTTTCCTCTTCCATTAATATCTGTCAAACGTCATCAAGCCATCATACATCATACCATAAGGTGCTAGTAATGAATTAATGTTTAGAAAAGCTATGGAAAGGATGTCGGATGTCGAGAGAGACCATCAATTAACGGGGAGAGGGATTGGCATGACAGAATTTCAATTATCCTGCTGAAGGTTTTGGCTTAATTTTTATAGCCGGTCGCCTGCCTGACATGATCACAAACCCTCTTTGGGTAGTACTTATTGGTATACATTAACATTAATTAAAAAAAACCAGCTCAAGAGTATCTGAAGAGACGGGCATGTATGAGGACATTAATGGGATTGGTTGAAGGGAAATGTGTTTTGGGTCATAGCAAGTGGAAAGAAGTGATGCTTACCTATGTGACAGAAACGGTGCTATATTTACTATGTATGTAATGTTACTTTTTCTTGAAACATTCGAATTTAACGTAGGTAATGCTAATGGATAAATGTATTTTTTTTTTTCAAAAATCAATATAAACGTGAACATTGATGGATCCGCAACGGGAGGATTCATTTTATTATGTCTTGTAACAGCAATGTATTATGTTCAATCGACAGAACACATTATCAGCACACTCCAGCTTTAGTGAATGGGGGGTGTCGCAATTTTTCCACCTCTTATCTATCTCTTTTATATTTTATACCGATTGAACAACTGAATGACGATCCATTATACACCCTCAACTCTGTATCCCTGGCACCAAATAAAAAACATGACATAGCAAATTCATTCTAGTTAAAGTGTTAAATGGAAGAGAATTACGTTTTACAAACTAAAACAAACCTTTTCTACAAACACAAGAGGCTGGTAATTCTTTAATCAAATTTCAAAGCAACATAGTATTTTAATAAGAATACCTACGTGCCTGTCATCGTGGTTTTCTCACTAAGGCCTTCATTGCTGCAAGTAGATGTCAACAATGCAATAACTCTAATAGAACATAATTTGCTTGAATAATACACACGTAATACATTTTGGTACTACAGACAGCATATTATTAGCTAAGTTGGTGATCTCAAAAAAGTGGGTTATATGGACGTCTACCTAAGCAAAATTAAAATATTTGTAGGTTCGAGAGATATAAATCCAATATAGTCCACGGTGACTACGATAGACGATGGATAGTGCGTAGTAAGAAACAGTCATTACATATTTTCGCAATTTTATGACAACGAATTTGTAGAAAAGCTAATCTAGAAGGTCTAATCACAACCGAAAAGATGGCAAGTAGTTTGTAATACAAAAAACGCAGGAACTATAAAGTCAGAACTTTCTGTACACAAACCAATGTTAAGACATGAATGAAACTTTGCTATTAATAAAGATACATGCACAAGGTATTATTTGCGACATGAGCCAATTCAGATTAAATGCGTACATAATTATTTATTTTTCACCAATCCACAATCAAAGAGTTATGGCCCATTCTTCCTATATTCTTTCATCCATATAGAATGCCTTTGGCCCTGCAATGTGGACATCAAAGGGATGATGATGAGACAGAGAAACCGAGTTCGAGCTAAGTTCTGAGTAAGGAAGGATTAAACGTAAGCGAAAATTAAATGTTCAGATACTTCTCAGAACCATAACCATAATATACTCAAGTGTTTTCCTTTTACCATAAGCCAAAGATTTACAATTATCTAACGAACATTATCAAGTGAATCCACTTGGTGGAAAATCCGCTATAACAGCTGTTAGTGAAACATTATGCGATATCACAGATAGTTTTATCAATTATACACGGGTATCGATGAAGTAGTTTATCAACAATAAAAGTTTTTACCTGTTAATGTGATTAAAATTTAGTAGACACTGCGTACTGACTAATGAATAATGCTAAATCTGTACCTAGCTAGTATAAAAATCATTCTTAATTCTTAAAATAGATTTAGTTCCATCAATGGTTTATCTAGTTGCGGTCAACGGCCCTTTAGACTACCAACTTTAACTTGTCTATCCTATTCTATAGTAGGTAAATAAAGACCAAAATCGATTGAGAAAATTTGACATTTTGTATTAGGATAACATGCTGTTGACTATACAGCCTGACTGAAACTGGCTTAGAATTTAATAAGAAAAATAAATAAGTATTTCCAGTGAATTCATTATAAGCCTCATGTATATAAATACATTGCATTGAATATTGACAATAATAATTCAGTTTTCGATAAAGCTTATTTGCCTTTATGTTAAAATAGCAACAATAGACTTAGATTTTACCCAAAACAACAATAATTTTGTGTAAAATGTATATTTTCACAAATTTAACTACACCCTACAATGTTGAAATATTAATTACCTGATTCTTAAGTAAACACAAAAAGGAACAAAAGCTAGGGAAAGTAGTTAGTATATTGTAAATATCAAAACAAAGGACCATTTTGATAATAATGACTACCAAAACTATTGTAATGACGCTCTAAAAGCGATAAGTACACTAAAGATATGATGCTCAATAATTTAACAAAAGTAAGTTTGCTTTGTGATTCTACTACCTAATAGGTGATAAAGTTTGGAGGTCAATTCTTTATTTTCGTGTTTATCATTCGATTATGGTCTTGTTAAGTAAGAATAACTTCCTCATTTCCTTTATCTCTTCATTGCGACACTCAATAACGTGTTCAGTTTTACATTTCACAACATGAATCTTCTCTATCAAAGCCTAGGAAAATATCTAAGATAATTAAGTGACTGTTGTTACAACATTTGCGGCAAACTGTAGTTTCCACGGGTATGAATGAGTGGGCGGGCATATCGGTCAGAGTATCTATCCCTTCCTAAATACAAAAGAGACACAACTTGAAATTGCATTCCTGCAACAGTATAAGTCTTATTATCAAAGATTTAGAACACACAATGTGTCCTATTTTTTAAGATGCGTCTCTATTGTATTAAATGTACGCTATGTAGTGGACAGATTGTCGAATTTACTATATTATAATGATCTTCCTATTCATATCTTACATACATATATTATATTGGGATATTAGTACTCTTGTGACATTGCCCACCAGAGTGTGTATAGTTTTACTACTGTAGCTTAAATATCGTCAGCATTTCTTATTTCATGACAAGGCGTAAACAACGATCTTTCCATGACATTCAACATAAAACATCTTAATCATATTTATCTTAACAAATCGCGTTGTGCAAGTAGTTGGTTTGCTAGAAGTGAACGATTACTGCTTTGCACGTACGTGACAAATAAATGTATAATTAAAGAACACAATAACTAACAAATTCTAATTGATTATGCACTTTGCTTCAATCTTATTAATATTGAATTTTATATTGCTGATGCCCTAAAAATTTCACGTATGCAAAAATAATCGTTATATTGAGACCATACTTTCAAAATGTAGTAAATTATTTTACTTTGGTTTTTTTAACTTAACACGAACATAATAGCTTCAACACAATCTGAAAGTCCATAGCGGATAATAATGTATTGATATTAAATTAGGTATGTTAATTAATTTTCAAAAAACCTTAAATATTTATAGAACTTGCTCTATTCTAGACAACAAACAAATATACTTTTCTGGCATTTAATTTTTATTGGGTCTATAAAAACAAAAATACACGAAAATGATATAAAAAGTCCCTAGCAAACACGGAAAGACTGGAAAGCTTAACAGAATCGACTGAACAAACATTGCGCTCTCTCACAGAAAAGTGCATGAAATTAGAAAACATTAAAAAACAAAACTGTAAGCTTAATGATAAAACTATTTGCTCGTCGAAGGTCGACAGAAATGTTGAAGCGAGGTCGACTGCTTTGCTTCCGAAGTGCGGAAGATCAAACTATTATAGTCGTTATGTTTCTGTTTTATTTAAACGAAAATATTTTTGAAACAAAGGGAGGTGACTATTTAGTTTATTTTTAGCGTTGCAGTGACACATCTATAAGACAAACACCTAAATTTCATCGTTAAAGAAAAACTAGTAGCTCCTAATCTGTTTGAAACATATTATACTCTCTAAACACCAAACTGAATTATTTCTACATAATGTTATGATATGCATTATCGCACTGCATCTTTTAGAAATACGCAATTTATTTACATAATAAGGTTGAATTATATTAAGATTACAATTAAAAGCTTTTGTCTGTTAAGATGCACAATTTTTATTAATGATGTCCTATCAAATCACCATATTGAGTTAGTTGAAAACTGGACGATTAGATAAAAGTATTTATCTAATCGTCCAGTTTTCAACTAACTCAATATGGTGATTTGATAGGACATCATTAATAAAAATTGTGCATCTTATAATATAATGGGCGTTGTAATATACTTACAACTTAAAATTCTGTAGTAAAACTTTATCCCCAAGAATCATATCAGACTTTTACGAGTCATATTGCTTAAATAAAATGAGTTTTAAATTTAAAAAAAATTAAGAATCCTGTTTGGCCAATTTTAAAGACTTAATTTATTCCGGTTGCAAGCTTTGAAAATACTTGTCTTTTCCCAATTAATTATGGACTTATGTAATAATTTGTTGTTCGAACCACGTGGGGAGTTATTAAGTAAATCAACCTAAAAGCGAGGCTTTCCTATTTCACAAGTCATATGAAACGCTTTACAAATTAATGTTATAATCTCGGGAAAATACAGAGAGAACGAAACATTCAAATTCCCAGACAGAGGTTCTATACCATCATTTTCACACACATATTTCTTTACCAGTCTTTCCTCATACACGAAGCTCATGCCACCGTAGATTCATTGAACTGTATAACGAAAGGCTAAGGTGCAAATTCGCGTGGGAGCTTATAAAACACGAATGTCATGTTGTATCCTTAGCTTCACACAAATTTGTACCGTATCTCTTTAAGATGGCGTTCAATATGGTATAAACGATCTAAAAATCCGTTGACACTACGTCAGTCTCATTCAAGACGTATTATTAGGATTACGGTTTAAGCTTAATAATGAGTTGTACCTCATTGTGTCCACGCCCAAACCAGACAGGTATTTACCTATAATTTGACGTCATCAACCAGAGATCGACCTTCGACTTTTAAGTACACGTGCATGTAGCGGCAGCTTAGGAGTTCCTACACCTATCTGTTTCCTCTTAGATAATAATTACGCATTACCTCAGTCAGACTCTGTTCAGATGGAGCGAATTCTTTAGCGATTACGAGTACATTACTGCTGGGATGCTACACGATTTTACTAAACCTCTTGAAACAGAGCAATGCATAACGGAACGCGTCTCAATCGAGCGGACAGGGTGTTAAGGACTCATTTCCCCTATATTTATAAAAAACAAAATCGATTTAAATCACTGTTTAAACTAAATCACGGACTGTCTCTTTTCATCGCAGCGTAAGCACAATTTAAAAGAAAGAGACCAAGTATTTTAGTTAAACGCTGTTAAAGACTATTAACCTTTGATGAATAAGGACAGGAAAAAGCGTTTGATCAAACCAATAACGACAGCGTGCCTTCCCTATGGATGGAAGGGTTTATATATAATATATATGGGTTTACATATAATATTATTTATTATACTTTCTGAAAGCCAGAAATTTTCCAGAAATCTGTGCGCAGAGAATCTTCTACCCTAATGTGAGATCCATGTAAAATGGTAATGCTGATACAGAGAACTTTTAAAACAAACTAGTAATTAATAATGATGTAGCTAAGTATTCTAAACGATTATCTGTCGGGTCGTTATGCAGCTAATTGAGTCATCCACTTCCTTGTTTTTCTCAAGTTCCATTTGATTTATTTTTAAATAACGCCCTGGTTGTGATAAGTAGACGGTTTGGAATTGGTTCCATTATTATACTCCAATACTTAGGAGAATAACATTTATTTTAGTGCTGTTTGCGCATGTGAGTTGGTATATAAGGCATACAAAGGACTTATCATTATTATTTAACTTATTGGTCTTGCTTGCAGGAATAGATACCATTTATGTAGTATGGATAATCGACTGTATACGTGTTGGTGAACTCCAGCTTAAGGCAGATAACACACAATTAAATCAGTGATTCTGTCTTTTAAAAAGAGGTAAACGCTAACTTTTTACAAAACCACAGCAACTTTTAAGGAATTTGTAATTTTGTAATTCAATATGGAGAATCGAACGGTCGAAATCGGATGATCTAATAAGCAGATTACGGTGCAGCATTGCGATTAAAGTTGAAAAAAAAATAATTACCTGCCGGTTGGCGCCGGCGTGTCGCGAGAACGCGCGGGAAGAGCGTGGGGGGGGAGGCGTGTGAGAGAGAAGGGACAGCAAGGGGGAGGTGTGACAGACAGCTAGTGAGGTCAAGCTCGCTGCAGCCGATAGAGATGGGACACTAATGGTCGATAGATGCGTATAAGAATAGCGCCAGTAGTATAATCTGTTACAACTTGTCAAAGTTTATTTTAAAAGATGACTTCACTCCGTGAATGGTGGTCCATATTTAAGGACAACTATCAAAATCTAAATTCGTTTATTCATACCTGGTATGTTTAAAATACTCTTTTGAAGAAAGGGGAGTGCGCTTCATGTCTCGGTCTGTAAAGACCAGCCCTTTAATAGAACTGAAAAATATAGGGAGAATGGACCATAACCCATCACGCTGCCCAGTGCGGGTTGTTAGCATCAACGACTGCAAATGCAGCCTAGACCGACGGCTTTGCCGAAGCACGCAAACCCCTTTGGTACCCCAAAGATGATATATTTTAACCAAAAGTATAATTATGATCCGATGATACCTTACCTTTACCTTACCTACGATTGCATAAACAAATGCAATCGCAGGACGCGTATAACTGCGCCACCATCGAATCTATGACAACTAGATAAGGAAGAAACTTGCGAAACTAATTTTGTTTATTATTTGAACATTATTAAATGTTAGAAAATATTACTAAGGGAAGTCCATCAACCATAATCTTTTCAAAATTGTTAAAGCAATTACTTGTATATTTTGTTTAAGGTTAGCGCTAATAATAGACTTACTGCCGCACTCAGAGACGTCAAATAACTTTAATGAGTATTTAATGTCAAAGTTTTTCATTCAAATCTAGACCATAGACCCGGCAAGAGTAGCGACTAGTTTTGAATTGTCATTTTTTGCCGTTAAGTACTCATTAACGTTATATAACGTCCCTGAGTGCGGCAGTTAATGCTATGGCTATTACAATCGTTGCAGTTTAGGTATATACTACATTATTAGTTAGTAACAATGTTTGATGTTGTGTAGATAAAATGCCGGCTAAAGGTTGTTTTATTTTTACTAATAACATAATGACTTAAGAGATAACATCTAATTGTAGTTACGGTTTATTGTTGGAAGTTTAATGACAATTGAATATTCTTAATTAAGTAATGCATTGCTTATAAGGACTGCAGTAGGCATAGACGATGGATTAAGTTTTTGGACACAAAATGACCAGGTCAAGAGTGCCTAAAACTGACGGACATGCAAGAAGACATAACACAGTTTAAAAAAATAGCCATTATCATCATTCGCCTGCCCTGTCCCACGTCATGTGGGGTCGGAGAATTAATTTTATAATCCCATGCATCCCGTTTAGCTCTCACAAAATCATCCACTCATTTATCATTCATGTCGTCTATCACGCAACCCATTTTTTGAGAAGCAGCCCATTCCCATCCACCCTCCAATGTCCATTTACACAAAACGAACTTCCCGGGGAGCACAAGTGGTCAATCTATACGAAGAGAATAAAAATGTTTGAAACTGACGTATTCTGAAAACACCATGGCTACACAGTATTGTCAAATTATAAGAGTAGTTGTCAAAATTTTACATTTGCCCGATAGACACGTTGTATCGTTTGTCCCTCGACCCTGTTATGAACACGTTAAATGCATTAGCGACTTTGGTAACACAACGAAATCTCGAGACAAACATTATCGCGGCGCCCGGCCCTAGTGGGGTCACGCAAGTGGCAGAGGCCCCCCGCGGCGCCCGCGCCCCCCTCCACTCGCGTATAAAGCCGGCGGCCGCCCGCGCGCCGCGTCTATCGTTACAACGCCGCCGTGTACTCCAGTGCTCCGCGGACCAGTAAGCCACGCGCTCAAAATTGTGAAAGTGTCTTACCAAATAGCGATTTCTACAAGTGAGAGTGCAGACACTCAAATAGCGACAGTAGTGAGGATTGTTTTGAGATATCAAGCGAGTTGAGACTCAATGGAAGCGAGGTTCGTGACTTGCCGGAGTTTGCAGCAGATCAAGCCGCCGGAGAAGAGCTTAGCGCCGCCGCCGACGGTGAAGGGGCTCCTGTCCCGGTTCGGGAGCCAGGCCCAGGCGTTGTTCGCGCCCAAGAAGCCGCGGTTCGGCTCCTCGGTGGCCATCCACAAGCTCCGCGAGACCAAGTGGTTCAAGCACGATGAACAGAACATATTGTGTGCCGTGCTCGAGAGCGGATTCGTGCTCGAGGTCAGGGCGGAGGACCCGCTGCCGCCGGACTCCACTCTGTGCCCCGACTACCATATGTATGCGATCGCCATGTGGAAGAAGGGTAAAGGTTCGTAGTGTATTCTCTCTCATTAACAAAGCGGCTTTTACATTTGGCTAAATTCAGTTAGTAAAATCGGCAGTTACGACTCTGTTTGTCTGTTTAACAATCTTATCTCTTCAAATGCAGCATCCAATTCATTTAATTACCTGAATTTAGCCAAACCTAAAGACCGTTTAAGTAACGCTCAACGTACAGCCTTGCGGGATCGAGAGTTATCGGCATGCAATTGGGACATTGGTAGCGTTAGTCTCGGCCGGCGCTGCGGGCCGGACTGAGCAGAATAGTAGGCGCGGGGCCGCGACCGCACGTACGCCCTCACAATATAGCATTTGTAAATAATTCATGTGTGTGCCTTACGTAGCCGGCGCGCTCCGGTTGATTTCTTATTGTTATTACTTTACCAGATGAATTGTCAATGAGCGGTGTGTCCGGCCGGTTATGGTTGGCCGTTACGAAATTATCTATCCAGCTTCTACTAGTGAGACAGCTATTAATGATATTATAAAATGTTACGTGCATCCTCAACACTTATTATGTGAAGTGATATTGCAATAATTTTATAAATGATTCTTGGATACGTCAGTAAAATACATATACGCAAACAAATAGAAATTATGCAAAGGCATTTTTTTTGTATAAATTAAAAGCACAACAAGAAGTTTTGAATTCATTATCAACTGTTTATTTTTTATAAGTTTTTTTCTGAGCTCTTGGAGTTTGTTGTGCTGTCTTCGGTAAAATTTGTCGTTAAATTATTTATTGCTTTACTCCGCCATGCACCATCCGATTTTCAAGCTTCCTTTCTTCAATGATTCTAATTAAAAAAAAACCGCTCTCACCAACAGAAAAAACAAAGAACCCGGAACAGATAGAGATATACACAGTCCAACAGAAAGGGGTGCGCAAACGTGTGGTCAAGACAACACTGAGCGCCTTCTGGAAGAAAGACTCCGTGATCCGGATCCACAACATCGATGACAAACAGGAGACCCCCAACAATGAGAAGGACATCAGAGCCAAGGTACTTACACCTCAAGATCTTTTTTTTTACACCTCACTAACACACACCAAGGGTGGATCCAGCTTTGGCGCCAGGGGGAGTCAGATAGTTATGGTCAAGTCACAAGAAGTTATAATTTAATTTTGATAATTACATATAAAAGTAAAATCATATTAAACTAATTCAATATTGAAAGTACTTAAATTAAATCTATATTGTTCCAAAAAAAAATATAAAAACATTATGTGTAACACTTGTAAAATTAGTGGTCCACCTAGGTGCTGGACCCAGCTCATATCGGGTCATTATGACCCCCATGATCCACCCTCTGGATCCGCCCTTGCCTCACACAGCGCAGTCGAAAGGTTCCAATTCATTCCAATACGTGAAACCTGTTTCTTTTAACCTCATAGGGCCACGCGACTTCTTAATAACATTCCAAAGCAATTAACTGAAGGTGTCAATGTTCGCTCAAAGGCGTAGGGTTGCATGCTAATGAATCACCGGTAGACGTCACAGATGATTTATCAGCACCCAAACAAGTTTCGCCCGCTGTGACATAATTCTGCGGCCTTCGTGTACATACAAATCTTGTCACGAGTGTGCAATAATAAACACTATTCGCAACTACTTTGCCAAGAGCAATCGCAGACGTGGTATTGCGACGGCCGACGGTTTAGCCCCGATCGTATCGTAAACAATCCTTGTATGTACAGTCGCATGAAATATTGCATCTGCGCTTAGACACGCAGCAGACGGCCTCGGTTCTAGTGTAAACAAAGCTTTGTCCTCATTGTGAAATGATCATCTATATAGTCTTCAGTTGACCAGTTTTCTTTCATGTAGAGCAAAACTGCCCTTACCATCCCATTCTATCTTTGATACATTGGGAAGCGTTCTTAACGCATGCTAGTTCAACTTTTCACAGTCCGCCTAAAGTACCAATTGAGTTGAAATTCTTTTCCGTTGCGTAGGCCTGCGTCAGAGTTGGAAACCTCTCATTTCAGATAGCGAAAGCCTCGTGGGGCTTTCGTTCTTTGGAAACTGTGGACACGTGACACACGTGGAACGGCTACTAAGGAGCTTCTCCTGATTGCAGCTGGACATGGCAACCAAGTCAAGGTTCGAGAGGAACTGGCACAATACACTGCATTTCGTCCATTGGTGTCGTTACGGGGAGACTCCGCAAGAAGCTCGCATGAGACAGGTAAATTGCGCACGCATGCCACACACACAAACATTTCCCGTAATCGAGAATTCCTTTCGAGAAAATTCTAGAATCCACAATTAACGGTCGCACTGCCAGCCGCAAGTGGACAAACAAGTTTGATGTATTTCCGAAGCGACTCGTCACACAAATGAGTTACTGTAAATCGCTTTATTTACAAATCGACATGTTCCTTGGGGTTCTAGAATTTATCGTCACGGACTGCATGCTTATCACCATCGAAGAGGCAAACGGCTGTCTTTACAATGTCTCAAGATTTGATTGTACGTCGTGATGTTTTAACGACAGAGCTATTGCCGAATCGTCATCCATCGAGTTCAATCATTGTAGCTTACTGTGAATGTCCTTGCAAATCGTGCTTGAGTTTACTTCGATGTGGACTTGTGCAATGGGCTTATTCGAAGCTGCGACAATCCAAGTGGTCACATGGCGGTCATCAGGAGGTGTGCATGGACGGGACTATGGGATCGACGATTAAAACAAGAGATCGCAACGTAGCAATTTTGTTACAGATCAGCTTAACGACGTCGAAAACACCTATGATTATCATCTTTTGATGGTAATCGATGAGGCGCTACGGACACAATACAGCTGGCAACATATACAATATACCGGTGAGATTTTCAATATAAAAAGGCGGTTGGTTAAATGTGCCGGAGGTCAGTGTGCCCTTTTATTGTGTTTTGTGTGTCGAACGATTACATATATATATTATATTATGTACCTACTTATATACACGACACAGTAACGTCACAACTCGCAACATATATGTTGGAATTCAAGTAGTATTGTTTAATAAAGTCCAATAGAACTATTTAAGACAAATAAAGAAACTTCGAAGATATTTCCTATAGATATAACATTGTAAATTGTTGTATCAATCAAAATTAACGGTATCGTAATAAACAGGAATTAATAAAATATGAATTTATTTAAGCACATTTATATTTACGTATAATATTATAGAGTATATACTTCTAGTCTCTAGAATTATAAAGAATGTGAGACCACAAATAATATTTATTTAAAAGTAATCATCATTATAATATTAAAATTCAATTAATACTACATTGTATTGTGTAGACAGCCGGGTACATTTTGTTAATAGGTACCTCCTTCAAGTAGTATTATTTTATCAATATTGCTTATCAGGTATTTATTTGTTCTTAATACGCAATTGCTTGGCGCTATATTTACTGTATGTTTGTAGATGATATTATTATTTAGTTTGGATACAAATACGCAGAAATTTATAAATGTGTAATTACAATTATCTAACTCTAAATGGCGTAGTAGTAGCTACTGTGATTGGGTCCATTAATCATGTTTTGATAAGGTCAATAATATGATGGATATCAAAAATATTTCTTGCGTTAGGTGATTTAAGCCTTCGGTCTCAGGTATCTTCCTATACGCGCGCTTATATTCTTCCATCGAATATTACAGAAGTGGTGATGGAATTAGCTAACCTGCACGAGACTGAATTCAATAAGGATAAGATAATGCTATAGGTATTTTAATTATGCTTTGATAACACATTCCAATCCAAGTCTTGCTCCAGACTGAGATTACAAACATTGATGTCTTATCTAGATGAAGGTTGGATGTACTTAAACCGATAATTATTACGTCGACCACAAACATACAAGACATGAAATCTAAAGTGTATAATAAATAACATATCAATATTAATATGTAACTGTTGTATAAGCAAACTAACCATTCCTTGTTTGTGAATAATTCGTTTTTGATCATGCCCTCCTCATGTTTATGTAACTACTTTTAGAGATGAATACTATTATATTTATTCATAAAGCATTGTGCACACCGGTAAACGATTGACGGTATTCAAAACCCCGATAGCAAAATACCAAAGCGAATTAATTGAAAACCCTCGATTACATTTAATCAAAACAATACCGCTACAGAAATCTGTGATACAGTTGCGCAAACAAACAGCGACTGTGCAATTTTAACCTTTATTTTAAAGTACTTCATTTGAAATTGCAGGCAATATTAAATATTGATGTTGAAAGACATTTTCTTTAGTGAATGCTTTAAAAGTTTGATTAGATTGCGTTAGGTCAAAATGTATTACAGCATACCCCTTGCCGTTTATAAAGTACCAACACCTTGTTATTTAATCGAATCTAATTAATACATGTTTTGGTATTAATGCAGTTGTCCATAATTTTTGTGTGTTTAGTAGAAGATTAACTGTGTTATTAGGTTAAAATGTATTTATAGATGACCTTTATGGTGGTTGTTATAAACATAAAACAGACCTAATGATGTATAGCAGGTCCATAGATAAAACATACAGACAACCTAAGAATACAAATAAGCTGACGACACGGCATACGTAAATTAAGCAATGTTCTCTAAGACCGGTCATTGGATGGGTGACCAAAAATTTTCCGTGCTTCGGAACGCACGTTAAGCCGTTAGTCCCGGCTGCATCTGCAGTCGTTAATACCCATCAACCCGCACTTAGCCAGCGTGATTATGGCCCAATCTCCCTAAATTCTTCGATCCATAGGGAAGGCCCGTGCCACAGCAGTGGGGACATTGGAGGGCTGGTGATAATGATGATGATTCAGACACGACAACTCACATGCCCCATTCTTGTTTCAGATAAGCGAGTCGCTCAGATGGGGCAGCGTCGGCATGAACATGGGCGTGATGCTCGTGAGCCAGGCCCACGTGCGGGAGAAGGCCAAGTCGGTCTGAGGGTCGCAGCCCAGCGGCTCGACCGCTGGCACCTGCTACGCATGCTTCTGGCTGCCCAAGGCCCGCACAGACCGCGTCTAGCCCCGCCGCGTCACCGGGCGAATACACAAACGCTACTCGGAAACTCCCATTATTTTGCGGTAGCTCGTAACACCCACAGAGTACCTTGTCAATCTCGATAGCCTACCCTGCTAAAGCATGACGGTGGGCGCAGTATGATCGTGCGTGTATGTCATTGGAAATAGCGATGCGCAAGGTATGGTCGGGACCGCGATCTGAAAGATACACGTGCGCAACTGTGCATATTTATTCAAAAACTAGTGTTGTTCATGTAAGTGATTGAAAATAGCAATGCGCAAGGTATGGTCGCGACCGCGATCTGAAAGATACGCGTGCGCATACTTATTTAAAAAGCAATGATCATTTTGTAGAAGCTCATAAATATTGGCATTGATCAAAGTACCTATTCGATGTCGATAATGCCGTAACCAACTATGATACGCAATATGATCGTGTATTGATGTCATTTGAAATACCGATGCGCAAGATATGGTCGCGGCTATGGTCTGAAAGATGCTTATTTAAAAAGTAGTCATGGAAGTTATTTTCCTTTGCAAATCGATTGGTACGAATTAATACTGCGCCTGAGCATGTTGCAGCAAAGGTTCACCGCGATCTCAAAGGTCAATGCGTTATACACTCGAATTGCAAAACGACCTTTCGGAGTAATTCCTGTATGAATTTCAATGCGTATTCTGACAATTCAACTTCAGTATTCTGTATTCAAAAACTTTGTACCCGTTAAGACTTACATTGGACGACCAAACATTCCTAAATGATAAAGACGCCCCTTTTCTTATATCTTCTGTTAATCTAAATGATGTTCTTAACTGAAATGTTTTTTATTATGTATTGCAGTCTTTTAACGTAACATAAGGAATGGAAATCTTATATATGGCCTAAGAGTGATAGCCTAGTCTTAAATGTATTTTTCCTTACTTATTCAATAAGACTGTTATCAAGTAAGATGTCAAGATATAAAGTCATATTGGTAGCATACCCTACACTTATTTATTAACTGTTGGTCTAATTTAAAAGTTGTTGAGATAATCTACGAAGTTCACGTCTATTGATATAATTTATCAAAAGGGCAATTCTGAAAGAAGTGTTGCCGTCTAAAGAGTAATTCATTAAAATATTTCTATAAAACAAAAAGTATGTAACCACTATTGTAATGTTATATTGATAAATAATAAATGACAAACTGATGAATATAATGTTGACTTTTGTGATAGTATTGTTCTTGTAATTTAAATGTTCTATTTATAATGATGCATTTTTTTTATTAAATAAAGAATAAATTTACAGCAATGTTTTATTTATCTTCGAATTAAGGCTCCAGCTAGACTGAAGGACTTCGTTTTAACTGCGCTCCCAAATACGGATGATGACACTAACAAAGAATTACTGAAATATAGATTTTTAACAATAATTTATGATAAAGAGATTTGATAAAATCACCTAAACTCAGATTATACTTGTGATAGATATTTTTAGCAACCCGTCATACTTAGTCCAACGTCGCATGACGTCATTATTTTTTTGACATTTTATTTTCCAATAAAAATCGCTCCATAATCTCCGTTCACCGGGCTCCCGACATGGTCCTTTCAATCTAAGTTGGCTGATTTAAATGAAAGAGAAAACACACTGCGCCCACCCCAGATAAACTGGGAACAGGGCACGAAGATAATGAAGCTTCAGAGTTTATCGGAAGAGGTTTGAGTGGCTCAGCAGTAGCATTGTTACTGCAGCTGAGCCACAAAGATCTCAAAAACGAAACGACGCGACGTAGCGAAAATCTGTCTGATGTCTAGATAGGCGGTAATTTGCCGGACACATTTCAGAGTAGGTATATCGACCTTCTTCTTGGCGTGTGGTAAAGACAGCGATGAGTAACGGGAAGCAGCATTCCTCTTATTCCACCTAGCAATATACTGCGATTTTTGTGCCCGATGAATGGCAATAGGCTAGCCGCCTATCACATGGGACCCAACCTAATTGGCGAAACGTGGGTGTTAATTCACTTCTGCTTACGCCTTTAGGGATATAGGCGTCATTTGCTTATGTCAATCTAGCGTTTCAGGGCTCTCCTGTAGTTAAGTTTCTGCAGATGGGTTTGCTGGATCATGAAAACGAAATAGTTAGCTTGAATAGTTAGGCGATAGTTTGCAGAGTTTATTGATCTTACGATAAGAGGTTCAGATGTAGTGACGTTGCTGCAGTGAAGCCGCAAAGATCTCGATAACAAAACGAACGTAAGCGAAAATCTTAGTCTTATTTACTGATATGGATAGGCGGCAGTTTTTGATAACCAGTGTAGGAGTCAGGCCTTCATTAATTTTTAATGTTTTGCGTATTATCTACAATACAATGTTATTTTAAAATAGTTTCATTATGAAAATGGTTACTATTTCATACATACATACATACATACATACATAATTTACGCCAATATCCCCGAAGGGGTAGGCAGAGGTGAACTAGCACCCACGCTTCGCCAATTAGGCTAGGTCCCATGTAATAGGTGGCGAGCCTATTGCCATTTATCGGGCACAAAAGTCGCAGTACTTTGCTAGTTGGTAGGTATAAGAGGATAAGAGGAATGCTAATATGCATGAACATGCATGAACATAACGTAACATTCATCACATGCCCGTACCACACTAACCTGTAATTACTCCTCAATTTTTCGATCTACTATTCCTAGTCTTGTCTTTCCTAGTCACCCCATACATCCATCTTAACATTCTCATTTCCGCTACATGCATTTTGTTTCATCCCTCGCTTTCGTAGCCCAACACTCTGATCCAATAAATAAATAAAATATCCAACAAACAATACAACAAGGGGTGCTTGGCGGGCTTTCAATGGCGTCAGTCAAATTTTTATTTCAATCATTCAAAAATTCTTTCAGAGTAGACTTTGTGTAGTAAAAGTGGTGTTATTTTGATGCATAAGGATCCGTGTTGATGTTCAATTATGAAGAATCATTGAAATAAAAATGTTGTGCCGTGTTTGACGTTGATAATTTTATAGTGGTTTTCATCACCTCATCGGTCACCGTCATGAACTCTGTTACCATTTGACTCGCGCCAAGCACTCCCTAGATGCGTTAAAATATGCGACACCCATATTTTAACGTAAATTCATTTCATTCATACATTTCACCCACTTATTATTTCATAGGACTACAGATAAAATATACACTAAAGACATGTCTGTATGGGCTAGACCCTTTGCCTTCCCTAAATTATAGGGAAAATTAAAAAAAAACAATACAACAAACCTTATGTTCTTTGCAATTACATAAAAACAATATTTCCTATAACACCGTGGTAATACCGTGGTCAGGATGACTCGCCAGTTTTTTTTTTGGCAAAGATAATGTAGTAGATCTCGATATTTCGGGCCCTAATATTGCTGTTAACATAAAATTGCTCAAAAATATCGTCAGGATGACTCGTCAGTCAATGATTTGGCAAAGTTATCATAGATTTAGATATTTTCACCTCTACTATTACTGTCAACAACAAATTAATAACTCAAAAATGTCCGCTTCCCTCTTCGCATATAATATTAATACAACAATTGCGATCTGAGACATTCTATGTATTACTGCCTCTGGTGCATGATCTATACAGATTGGCAAAGAACTACATAATTGTTATTTGTAATAGCAAACACTGATTTGCTATTTGTCGCGATGATTGTCGAACTCTGGTAATTCGGTAGACAATTTTTTTGGTAACTTTGCGATTTATTTGTATTTTAGTTTATTTATTTATTTAAAACTTTATTGCACACAAAATACAAGGTATAATTGGCGAACTTAATGCCATAAGGCATTCTCTACCAATCAACCAGAAAGCTGAAACAGCGTGGTAAAGAAAATAATATTTTGGTGGTGCGTAAAATGAGTAGGTAACGTTAATATAACGTAAATTTAAAACAGAAATATATTATGCTTAATACAAATATCAATTTGGGTACATTAAATACAAATACCTACAAGCTAAATACAATATATTACATTTAGCACAGTTTAATAGCTTCAATTCAACGGTTAACTGACAAAAAATTAACAAAACAATAACAAGTGGCGCCCTCGTTTTATCCAAACTCTTTCTGCCAAGTGTTGTGGGTCCCAGGTGAAGCTCGAATCCAACTTCAACTCTTATCGTCACTTACTATCAGGTGAAATGAAGGGCAAGAGCTTCATTGTCTAGCATAAAAAAAGCTATAGGCTATCATATTAACGGAGAAGCCGTGGGCGACCACTATTACCTACATAGTCGCGTCTATTCCCGTTGCATGTGTAAGAACTTTTTTTTTTTACTTCAAGCACTCACCTCTCTCAGCAGCCCGAACAGCATGTCGGTGGAGAGCGACCGCTCGTGCGCCTCGTCCATGATCACCGCGCTGTACTGCTCCAGGTCGGGCTCCCGTAGGCCCTCGCGGAGCAGGATCCCGTCGGTCATGTACTTGATCACCGTGTTGGGCGAGGTGCAGTCCTCGAAGCGGATCGCGTAGCCCACCTCGTCGCCTGTCAGGAGAAAACAGGAGATTATTCTATCATCATCATCATCATAATTCTGACAACTTAAATTAAATATGCTGAACTTTTACCGCCTGAAACACAGGTTCTACCTAGCTCAGGCATATTGTGTTATATTTTTACCTCAGTTTATTAATATTTTTAACTATTCTGCCGCGCGTATATAGCCGTGTGGTGACGGCAGAGTAGAATACAATTGTCACCACCCCAAATCTCTCCCGTGGGTGTCGTACAAGGCGACTAAGGATAAATCAGTGATGAGGAATGGGCAGCAGCGTTCCTCTTATACCATCTAGCTATGTACCTACTGCGACTTTTGTGCCCGTTAAATGGCAATAAGCTCGCCACCTATTACATGGGATCTAACATATCTGGCGAAACGTGGGTGCTAGTTCACCTCTGCCTACCCCTTCGGGGATATAGGCGTGATTTATGTATGTATGTATTCTGCCGCGCTTACTAAACACGCATTAGGTATGTACGATTTTTAGCGAAATTGAGTTTTATACATATTTGAAATTAGGAAAACAAGCTCTATAACATCCCATAGACGCCATTTCAATATACTAACTATTCAATTTTTTACATCAAAAACTAACTTAACTCCGGCCATACAAGTATACTAAGAAAAAAAACTTTAAGCACGTTTTTCTCAGAAGTCGTTAAAAGGTAGATAATGCGATTTTCGTAAGCGCGGTAGTATTATCGCCGGTCTTCCCTATGTATGGAAGAATACAAGGTAAATGTACACTTTTACTACTTGATTCGCTCCAAGCACTCTTGCTAACTTAAAATGTGTGACACCCATAATTGAATGTAAAATTCAAGAAAAGTATAGCAATTACAGACATGGCTGTATGTGCTAGATTCCTTTGCCTTCCCTGAAAAAGGAAGAAATTATAAAAATAAATAAATTAAAATGGAACTTTAACATTATATGAGCATGATAAGTGAAAATTTTTCCTTTTACCCGCTCAACTAAATTGGTAGCTACTTTCATCGGTATTGGATTGGTAGGTAGCAAGTGGAAAGAAGTGATCTCTACGTACCCGTGTGGGAGAAAGGCGTGACATACTGAGATTAGATGCAGACTGACCGAGTGTGGTGTTCATCTCGTCGGACACGCGCATATGTACGTATGATGAATCCTTACAATTACAGTAGTGGACCGACTGACCGAGTTTGGTGTTCATCTCGTCGGAGACGCGCATATGTACGAATGATGAATCCTTACAATTACAGTAGCGGACCGACTGACCGAGTTAGGTGTTCATCTCGTCGGAGACGCGCATATGTACGAATGATGAATCCTTACAATTACAGTAGCGGACCGACTGACCGAGTGTGGTGTTCATCTCGTCGGAGACGCGCATATGTACGAATGATGAATCCTTACAATTACAGTAGCGGACCGACTGACCGAGTGTGGTGTTCATCTCGTCGGAGACGCGCATATGTACGAATGATGAATCCTTACAATTACAGTAGCGGACCGACTGACCGAGTTTGGTGTTCATCTCGTCGGAGACGCGCATATGTACGAATGATGAATCCTTACAATTACAGTAGCGGACCGACTGACCGAGTTTGGTGTTCATCTCGTCGGAGACGCGCATATGTACGAATGATGAATCCTTACAATTACAGTAGCGGACCGACTGACCGAGTTTGGTGTTCATCTCGTCGGAGACGCGCATATGTACGAATGATGAATCCTTACAATTACAGTAGCGGACCGACTGACCGAGTTTGGTGTTCATCTCGTCGGAGACGCGCATATGTACGAATGATGAATCCTTACAATTACAGTAGCGGACCGACTGACCGAGTTTGGTGTTCATCTCGTCGGAGACGCGCATATGTACGAATGATGAATCCTTACAATTACAGTAGCGGACCGACTGACCGAGTGTGGTGTTCATCTCGTCGGAGACGCGCATATGTACGAATGATGAATCCTTATAATTACAGTAGCGGACCGACTGACCGAGTTTGGTGTTCATCTCGTCGGAGACGCGCATATGTACGAATGATGAGTCCTTACAATTACAGTAGCGGACCGACTGACCGAGTATGGTGTTCATCTCGTCGGAGACTCGCATATGTACGAATGATGAATCCTTACAATTACAGTAGCGGACCGACTGACCGAGTTTGGTGTTCATCTCGTCGGAGACTCGCATATGTACGAATGATGAATCCTTACAATTACAGTAGCGGACCGACTGACCGAGTTTGGTGTTCATCTCGTCGGAGACGCGCATATGTACGAATGATGAATCCTTACAATTACAGTAGCGGACCGACTGACCGAGTTTGGTGTTCATCTCGTCGGAGACGCGCATATGTACGAATGATGAATCCTTACAATTACAGTAGCGGACCGACTGACCGAGTTTGGTGTTCATCTCGTCGGAGACGCGCATATGTACGAATGATGAATCCTTACAATTACAGTAGCGGACCGACTGACCGAGTTTGGTGTTCATCTCGTCGGAGACGCGCATATGTACGAATGATGAATCCTTACAATTACAGTAGCGGACCGACTGACCGAGTTTGGTGTTCATCTCGTCGGAGACGCGCATATGTACGAATGATGAATCCTTACAATTACAGTAGCGGACCGACTGACCGAGTTTGGTGTTCATCTCGTCGGAGACGCGCATATGTACGAATGATGAATCCTTACAATTACAGTAGCGGACCGACTGACCGAGTGTGGTGTTCATCTCGTCGGAGACGCGCATATGTACGAATGATGAATCCTTATAATTACAGTAGCGGACCGACTGACCGAGTTTGGTGTTCATCTCGTCGGAGACGCGCATATGTACGAATGATGAGTCCTTACAATTACAGTAGCGGACCGACTGACCGAGTATGGTGTTCATCTCGTCGGAGACTCGCATATGTACGAATGATGAATCCTTACAATTACAGTAGCGGACCGACTGACCGAGTTTGGTGTTCATCTCGTCGGAGACTCGCATATGTACGAATGATGAATCCTTACAATTACAGTAGCGGACCGACTGACCGAGTTTGGTGTTCATCTCGTCGGAGACGCGCATATGTACGAATGATGAATCCTTACAATTACAGTAGCGGACCGACTGACCGAGTTTGGTGTTCATCTCGTCGGAGACGCGCATATGTACGAATGATGAATCCTTACAATTACAGTAGCGGACCGACTGACCGAGTTTGGTGTTCATCTCGTCGGAGACGCGCATATGTACGAATGATGAATCCTTACAATTACAGTAGCGGACCGACTGACCGAGTGTGGTGTTCATCTCGTCGGAGACGCGCATATGTACGAATGATGAATCCTTATAATTACAGTAGCGGACCGACTGACCGAGTTTGGTGTTCATCTCGTCGGAGACGCGCATATGTACGAATGATGAGTCCTTACAATTACAGTAGCGGACCGACTGACCGAGTATGGTGTTCATCTCGTCGGAGACTCGCATATGTACGAATGATGAATCCTTACAATTACAGTAGCGGACCGACTGACCGAGTTTGGTGTTCATCTCGTCGGAGACTCGCATATGTACGAATGATGAATCCTTACAATTACAGTAGCGGACCGACTGACCGAGTTTGGTGTTCATCTCGTCGGAGACGCGCATATGTACGAATGATGAATCCTTACAATTACAGTAGCGGACCGACTGACCGAGTTTGGTGTTCATCTCGTCGGAGACGCGCATATGTACGAATGATGAATCCTTACAATTACAGTAGCGGACCGACTGACCGAGTTTGGTGTTCATCTCGTCGGAGACGCGCATATGTACGAATGATGAATCCTTACAATTACAGTAGCGGACCGACTGACCGAGTTTGGTGTTCATCTCGTCGGAGACGCGCATATGTACGAATGATGAATCCTTACAATTACAGTAGCGGACCGACTGACCGAGTTTGGTGTTCATCTCGTCGGAGACGCGCATATGTACGAATGATGAATCCTTACAATTACAGTAGCGGACCGACTGACCGAGTTTGGTGTTCATCTCGTCGGAGACGCGCATATGTACGAATGATGAATCCTTACAATTACAGTAGCGGACCGACTGACCGAGTTTGGTGTTCATCTCGTCGGAGACGCGCATATGTACGAATGATGAATCCTTACAATTACAGTAGCGGACCGACTGACCGAGTTTGGTGTTCATCTCGTCGGAGACGCGCTTGGCGACGGACATGGCGGCCACCCTGCGAGGCTGCGTGCAGCCGATCATGCCGTCGCGGCTGTACCCCTCCTCGTGCAGGTACTGCGTCAGCTGCGTCGTCTTGCCGCTGCCCGTCTCGCCTGCGCACACGCGTAAAGTCAAAGTCAAAGCAAAATTCGTTTATTCATATCAGCCCGGCTAGCATGACCACTCAAACACGATATGATTTAGCCACTTATCGTGTTTGAACTTACAAAAATCATTGGATTTTCGCAGTTCAAAGCGATAAATGGCTATATCTTTATGATATAGCCTTAGAGGCTATATCATAAAGATATAGATATATCAGAGAGATTCAATTATTCAATTCAGGCTTATGCAAGTGTTAAAATCCAATGTTTTTTTACTGTTCAACGCGATAAAAGGCTATATCATATCGTGTTTTGGTGGTCATGCTAGCCGGGCAGGGGGCCTACCGTCTAACTCGATTGCTAAAGCTAAAGCTATAGTTTATGACGTCATGCTGTCATTTCGCACCAAATGTACCTAAACTATTTGCGATAGCTTTGAACGAATGATTTTGTATGAATTTTGCACAAAATCCGTACCGCCTAAAAATTCAGGATGGCTGCTATAAGCCGCATTGCTTTAAAGCTATCATCAGCAATCGAGTTAGGCGGTAGGTCTCCTGGTATGATTACAATACACTCATGAATCGTCAAGAGGTTAGCTATATTGAAAACTTGTGTGTCAAAGGGAGGATGGGGGAGTGCGCATTATGCCACCTAGCAAAATGCTCCGAATTTTGTGCCCGATAAATGGCAATAGGCTCGCCACCTATTACATGGGACCTAACTTGACTGGCGATAAATGCGTGTTTAACCTCTCGAGTTTCACCGGGAATATCCGCATTCCCACGAAAAAAGTACCGTTGAGTATCGGCGGGACGACAGGGCGTCCCGCCAGTGACATGGTCTAAGGTTTATTTTTTACTGTTTAAACTTATTTTAACGAATAGGAGTTTTTGACATAAATCGATTATGTGCTCTATGCTCTCGAATACTAAATTATGATTGGCTATCGTGCTCTTAGAAAAAGTGTGAGGATTTTCATCGACCAGATGAAAATGAAATCAAATTGTGACGCATTTGTGATCTAGTTTGCGTACTGTTGTATAGTTTTATTTAAAAATGCGTACGGTGCAAAGATTTCTGAATCGTCAAAGTATATTAAAGAATTTTTGACCGATGGTGAAATTAAATGCTGCAATATTCAGTAAACAGGGTATGTACTTGAGATTACTAAATTTTAATAGTAAGACAATGATTCTAGCTTTCTAAAAATGTATAAATCATAAAAAACGGACGAAAATTCCAGGTTATATAAGCAAAATGGTAAAAGAGGTCAGTTCACTAGAGATCAACAGGTCAAAACGTCGAAACTCAACGGTAACGATGCATTTTTCAAAACACCCGAGAGGTTAATACATCTCTGCCTACCCCTTCCGGGATATAGGCGTGATATATGTATGTATGTATAATTTTTTGGATGACAACCTTCAGTCCGGCGTACTTGTCCAATAGAGTGGCCTCTATTGGACCGAGGACAGACTCACCAACGATGATGACCACATTGTTCTCGCGGATGACCTGCAACAGCTCCTCCCGTACCGCAAACACAGGCAAGAAGCGGCGCTGCTCGCCAATCGTCATCTTCTTCACGAAATCGGACTTCGACTCTGGCTCTTCACCGCCCTCAGTGGCTAACAGTAAAAAAACCAGTGTAAGTATTCCATTTTAATGTTACATAGGCGGATTGTCCTTAAGGCAAACTAGGCATGTGCCTAAGGGCGCGCGAGGGTGCAAAGGGGCGAGCGGGCGGAATTGTAAAAAATGACAGAACAAATATTAGTACATATTACAGCCGTGTGGTGACGGCAGAGCAGAATACAATTGTCACCACCCCAAATCTCTCCCGTGGGTGTCGTACAAGGCGACTAAGGATAAATCAGCGATGAGGAATGGGCAGCAGCGTTCCTCTTACATCACCTAGCAATAGTACTGAGACTTTTGTGCCCAATAAATATCTATAGGCTCGCCACCTATTAAATGGGACGTGGATGCGTGGGTGCTAGTTCACCTCTGCCTCCCCCTTCGGGGATATAGGCGTGAGTTACGTATGTATGTACATATTATAGCATAAAATTAATTGCGGCAGTAAGCAAGTCACCTATATACTTACACGAAAAAAACGATTATTTTAGCTTACAACCTCAATTTGCTTCAATTTATTTCTATAATAAGATTTATTTTTAATGTTGGGGCGCCAATGAGATGATTGCCTATGGCGCGTAACTCAACGTTTAATCCGTCTCTGTGCACAGGGAAGGTCTCTGTCACGAACCACTAGCCTACGGCGGCGGTATTGTCTATCTCATAGCATAGAGCATTGAGGGGTCCAGATGAACCCCCGGCGGTCCAAGGGAGACTCGACAGGGGTCTACGTTGACGTAACAAAAAATGGGGGTTCACGATTCTTAAGCGGGGAGGTCCACGAAAATTTATCTGGTCCCGATAGTGAACAACTGAAATGTTGATTAATTGTTAGCGTTATGAATTATCTACATTAAAAAAAATGCCTACTAAAAATAGTCTAACGACCAGAGATATTCTTGACATCATCATGTAGGTAGGTTTCTCACCTTTATCCAAATGCTCTGCGTACTTATACGCCTCCTTGGTTGGTCCGTCGTCCAAATCTTCTTTCTCCTTTTGAATACCCATAATGTTTCCTGTAAATAAAAGTCGCATAGAAGTACTTCTTTAAGAACGATTTGACATGTTTGAAAGAACAGTGGGCCCAAAACTAATCCCTGGAGAACACCCAATAACAATTTTTATGAATTCTGTCTTTTAACATTTCCTTTTTTAATACTCTTTAGCTATCTACGTGCTACTTTTTCATCATCACTTTAACATCCTTATAGCTACGCGTTTCAAGTCTACATACTTTCTCCCACAGGGGTAGTCATAGATCACTTATTTCCACTTGCTATGATAAGGATCATAGCATACTTATTTCGCGTTATCCGATTTCATCAATCTCATCCTCAATCATACCCGTCGGTTTAGGTACACACTTGACCCGGCCTCTGTTTTTAATTTTTCAATTTGATTATGAAAGTTCTGCTTAGGCTCGCCGTCTCTCTGTCATCTTCCTTTCACACATCCTTTCTACGTGATTAAACCATGCGAGCATCGATTTGTTTTTAAGTGTACATTACCTAACTTAGTTCCTTCGAGCTTCCAATGTTTCTTCTGCGCCTTCCGCCTTTCCTTCTGTTCCCTGAAAGCCTTCACTAGCGCTGAGCCTTTACGGGCGTTCAACGCCATATCGGACGTAGGATCCTTTACCTAGAATAGAAATTAAAACCAATAGAGATGATGACATTAACAAAGAATCAATGATTTATAATAATAATTTAGAATAAGGAGATTCGATAAAAATTAACTTGTTTCGACGTAGTTTTGACGTTCTATTTGCCAATCAAAATCACTATTAAAATAGAAGCTGTCATTTTTACGCAATCGTGACGTGACACAGACGCCATTACAATTTCCACGTTTTTTATAATCACTTAAACTTTCGCGTTTGCATGATAAATATGTTTTTTCTATCAAAGTCTAAAGTTTTTACAAAAATATAATTTATTTTGGGTAAAGTAGACACGTAAAAACAACGTGGTGTAGTTTTTCAAAATAAGTCATAATGCCTATTGTCGGTACTCCAAAGAGATTTAAATAAAAAATTATGAGGGCCTGTTTCACAATCGATAAGTAAGTTCGAAGTAGCTTATTTTTCAGTTCAATTGACATATATTTCATATTACAACTGTCAAATGATCTGCGAAGTAAGCTACTTCGAACTTACTTGTCGATTGTGAAACAGGCCCTGAAAAAATAAAACTTGTTTTGCGGATACTGTTTAGCCTACATGGTTTTATAATAATTAGGGAACACTGGCCACGCCATTGTTTTTCAGTAATTGGTCTCCTAGGACTAAAAAAGATCAACGAAAAATCGCAATATAAAATGCAAAACGCATTTGATTTTGCGATTTTTCGTTGAATTGACACGAGTAGTAGGTAATTTACTGAATATAATTTAAAGCGCACATGTATTTATTTAGCACCCACGTTTCGCCAATTATGTTAGATCCCATGTAATAGGTGGCGAGCCTATTGCCATTTATCGGGCACAAAAGTCGCAGTACATTGCTAGGTAGTATAAGAGGAACGCTGCTGCCTATTACTCATCACTGATTTATCCTTAGTCACCTTGTACGACACCCGCGGGAGAGATTTGGGGTGGTGACAATTGTATTCTACTCTGCCGTCACCACGCGGCGTAAAAAATGTAAAGTGCGATGTAAAACTTTAACTGCGAATCGGCCCGACACGAATTGCCGCGTTGCGTTGCGATTACGTGCGGAAACCGTACTAAACGTATTTTGTAACTAGGTCGTGACATGGACAGTAAAAAGAAGAGCGCACTTCTGATATTGCTAAGAAGATAGAGGAAACATGAACAAAGAAGACTCGAATCGCAGGAATGCGATGCGAATCAATTCGCAAGTTCTTGCGATTCGTCGTGGGAGCTAGTAGATTTTAACGATGCGACGTCGCGTCGCAGTTTTGTATACAAGCCCTTAAGTAACGGGGATTTTTCTTAAAAAAAAGAGCTTGAGCAACTCGCTAGCGCAGTGGCATAATGCGCTTGGCCGGCGATTGCGGAAACTAAGCAATTTCGCTAAGTGTGATGGGATTGGATGGGGAACCTAAATTTTTTTATTTCGAGTTCCTCCGTGCTTCGGAAGGCACGTTAAGCCGTTGGTGCGGGTTGCATCTGCAGTCGTCAATACCCACCAAACCGCACTGGGCCAGCGTGGTGGGTTATGGCTCAATCTCTCTAAATTCTTCCATCCATAGGGAAGGCCCGTGCCCCAGCAGTGGGGACATTAAAAGGGCTGGTGATGATAATGAAGATTCTTAAAAAATGTCGCGACCTATCCAAACTTGTCCAAAAATGTACTTACAGGTATGACTGGCTCCGGCTGCTTCGTGAAAACGATTCTACCGTCAAGGAATGGTGGAACGATATTGTGGACTAATAGATGAACTCGATCCACGCTTTCCTGCAAAAAAAACTCTGCCATAATACCTACATGACATACAAAGACACACATACATACCTTAATTGCCTATACCCCCGAAGGGATAGGCAGAGGTGAATTAAGACCCACTTTTCGCCAATTACCTAAGATGGGTCCCATGTAATAGTTGGCGAGCCTATTGCCATTTATGAAAAACGCAGTACATTGCTAGGTGGTATTATAGATGATTATTATTAGAGGAACGCTACTGCCCATTCCTCATTTTTAACCCTTAGTCGCCTTGTACGAACCCGCGGGAGAGATTTGGGGTGGTGACAATTAATTGTATTCTTCTCTGCTGTCACCACACATCGACATCACATTGTAACTAAGTAGAGAAAATAGATTTTATGTCACACCTGACCATAAAGTGGACTATTCCGCCTGCTACGCGTACGGATAATCCCACTTCCTGGTGAGGGGGTGACATAAAACTCACATATTTATCACCTTCGCCTTCGGCTCGGGCGTCAAATATTTACGATCTGAGCCATTCTTTGTTTTATCGCCCTTGGTATATAACGTAATATAAAAATCTACATACCTCGTCTAAGTCATTGTTGACATTAATAGAGTGCACCACACCGCTGGTAAGCATTCTGTTCCGCTCCCACAGTTCGTTGTCTTTGTCAATCTGCTGTCTCTGCGCAGACACTTTCCTGTTAGCTCTCTTCACGATCTGCTCCTCTTTCCTAGCTATGTACTCAGCGCTTGTACCCGCAAATGGGTCGTTCTCGTCTGCTTCTCCTATTAAAATCAGACAATAATTCATTTAAGCCAGAGTTCACAAACACGTCAAACAACCGATTAAAAGATAATCGCCAGTTTTTGACAGATTTTCCATACGATACAACATACATACATACATAAATCACGCCTATATCCCCGAATGGTTAGGCAGAGATGAACTAGCACCCAGCCACATACGATAAAATGTCAAAAAGTGACGGTTATCTTTTAATCGCCTGTTTAAGTGTTGGTGAACTCAAGCCTTAATAATATAATCTTCCATGCTGGCCTGATAGCGAAATAATAAAGTAGAATGTGCCAGACGACTCATCCCCAGGGTGTCGTAAAAGGCGACCAAGGGAGATTGTGCAGACCAATAACCAGCAATCTGAGCATTCGACCAAGGCGGCCGTCAAATGATAGGAATTAAAAATGAGCGGATGACATGATGATGTTTGACCGATATTAATGGAAGAGGAAACATATACTGCATAGAGCCCCGGATCATCTGGGAACAGGGCAGGATAAAGAAGAGTCCATGTCTGTAAGCATTTGCTGATTGATCGCTGTTTACCTATCTGCCTACACACAAACACCCGCACAATGGCCCAATCAGGGGGCTAAGTACTTAACAATGGTAATTACCTTCAAAAACAAAATAATATATTTATGGAATTTGTAAAACATAATTATTAATTAATCTATACATACTAATATTATAACGCTGAAGGTTGTTGAAAGTTGGTTTGTTTGGTTGGTTGAACGCACTAATCTCAGGAACTACTGACTCAAATTGAAAAATTCTTATTTTGTGTTAGATAGTGCATCTATCGAGGAAGGCTATAGGCTATATAATAACCAACAATAACGCGAGCGAAGCCGCGGGCGCCCACTAGTTATGTACACAGGAGACAAACCTTCGCCCATGTTGTACCAAGCTCTGTCAAGTTTCTTTTCGGCCTCTTGCCAGTCTGTGTCATCCACATCTATGCCACGCCTTGAACTTGCAAACCTGAAACCATTAAAATACATAGTATGGTTAATATTTTTATGAAAATGAAATCTAACCAATTATATAAACTCGTAGAACAAACATTGTTGCTTACGATAGAATAGATAGAAATAGAAAATATTTATTGTTCCCAAAAATACGATGTTAGACATCGACTCCTGAGAGGTTTTCGATTTATAAATAGAAAAAAAAATGATGTCTAAATACATTTCATATGTCAACAACAACTTCTAACAAAATCGAAACATTATTATCATCACCCTGCCCTTATCCCATCCCATTTGGGGTCGGCATAGTATGTCCTCTTTTTCCATTCTCTTGTCACTCATCATCTCCTCATTCACATCCATCACCTTCATATCACACCTCACACAATCCATCCATCTTTTCAGTGGTCTTCCTCTACTTCGACATCCATCAACATTCACATCACATCATCACATTCATGGCATCACCTCTCATAACATGTCCATACCAAGCTAAACGGCTCCCATTTATCTTCTCTGTTACTGGCGCCTCTTTCAGACTCCCTCTTACGTACTCATTCCGTATTTTGACCATTTTTGTCACTTCCCACATCCATCTCAACATTCATTTATGCCGCATGCAATTTTCCAGTCCAATCCATACTTAACGAAATCGAAACATTATATTCATCAAAATTAATTTCAAATGCAATTGAGATGAAGAGTTACCACTTTGTAGCTCAGACCATCATATAAATTAAGTAATTAATAAACTATTTGGTACAACCAAAATCATTATTTTTAGGTAGGTAGGTACTGCTTTTTGGTTTATAACAACAATAGAGATTAATTAATATATGGTTAGGAAGTTCGCAATATTAGTCTTAAGGCCGAGAGGCATAGGCATTTGCCCGGAATGCAGAGGGCAAGGTTCGATTTCCGCATCAAGACTACTACAAACTACTCTTGTAGTAGTTTGTAGTAGTCTTGATGCGGAAACGTTCGGAAACTGCGTCGGATCAATCTTTTTAGTCTGAATCGTTAGTTAATATGTTAGTAGATTGTAAGGATGGATTTTTAAAGTAGGTATGCCATATTTTTATACTCAATTTTGTCTATTTTTTGAGATACTCCTCTTTGCAAATTCACCCACGTCCTACACGTGGGTGAATTTTGCAACTTCTCCTTTCTCTGTGATAATTTTGCATCTAGAGCTAGTGGGCCTCCACTAAATCTGAATCGTTCGCTAATTACCGCACCAGATCAGTCCGACGGAAATCTGTTTGCTCGGACTATTTTGACCGACGAGAAAGATTTAATCTGTTTATCTGTCATGTTGTGAGGTTATGTTAAGGTTTAATTGGGTTGATTGATATTGGTGGTTTTCTCGATCTCCATTTGTTTATAATAAACATTTGACTTTTATGATAAAATTATATGATGACCATGAATAGCAACCAAAATTGCCTGAGGAATATACATAGCCGCAAATAATGAAAAATAAAATCTAAAACAAGAACAAAAGCAGTAGGTACCTAACCAAACCACAAAAATCGAAATGAAAGATGGAAAATTATAGTTAGAAGTTTGACGTTTGTTTGTTTGTCATTGGAAGCCTGCTGATTGGGCAGTTCGGTAATTGCAATTAGCTCGGATTAATCTATGATCACGTAACCGGAAATCCGTCGCCTCTGCGATTAATCTGCGAAGCAATTACCGAACGTAGCTTGTAATTTTTCTCACTTTTTCTAACCATAAAGCAGAAGGTACACAGCCCATACAACATTAACCCACGTCCCACAGCAAAGAGAGTATCTCAAAAAATAGAAAATTGAGTATAAAAAGGTGGCATACTTTAAAAATCCATCCTTACAGTCTAACATATTAATAAATTGCTATGAAAATTCCTTTAGGATAAGTGTTCAAAATAGCTGCTTTTTGCATATATCATGTATAAGTTTGTTGGCAAGCCAATGTTTATGATATATGTATTTGGATCCTCTAGCTGTAGGCCACTCCGTATACAGTGAGTATAATGAATTCTTTACTTACTTATGTGGACTGGCTCTCTCTGTGTTTTCATATAGTCTTCCTTTATAATCTCTCAAAGGTTTATTACGTTCACTACGTTGACTTCTATCTGAAGGCCCAGCATCACGCGGCAATGGAGTAGGGAAGTCCCAGCTTGATTTACGAATAGGGCCTTTGGGATCATCATCGTCTTCATCCCATGCTGTCTTGTCTGTTGGTTTTAAGGCTTTTATGCTGAAAAAATAGGTATTCCATTAGAATTAATAATATTCTTTTTTATATTAAAGAATATAAAAATTATTATTTATATCTCAATTTAAATCAAGTTTGTTATGCTTACTATGTTACAGACATGACATAAAACAATAATCAATGGTTACTATAAGTAAAAAAGGTATTATAAAAAGTATGTTACTTTTTGTTTAAAGAAGCCCCCATGATCTAAAGTAAGTACCTTGGTGTTCTGGGTTCATCTTTAAACCTAGGTTCATAGTAACTCCGTCTTGAGCTGTCTCTACTCCTTTCACTATCCCTATCTCTTCGACCAGAGTCTTTATCCCTTCTCCTGTCATCTCTTCTGTGGTAGTATTTATCTCTCTCACGTCTATCATAGCGATGTCTGTAATAGCGATCATCTTCCTCATCTTTTGAACGTGATTTTTTCTCTTCTTGTGTTGAATTGTGGACACCTTTTTCTTTCATTTCTTTATCTTTCCTGGAAAATAGATTATAATTACTTAGTCAAATGTTAATCTTTATAATTAACTGGATGGTGATTTAAAATGATGTTCCAAAGTGCTTCTAGTGTTTAGGCCATATTGTATTTGTTTACAGTTGTTTACTTTAACATTATGTATAAAAACATTACGAGACAATCCACATATATACAAAGGTTTGTTCCACAAACATTGTTTATTAATAAATCTTTGTTGCTACTTACAACATAATTAAATTATTACATATTAAAAGCACATTTAAAAATATAATAATCAAATAACATAACCCTTTGTAAAAGAGAAAAGAAACTACTTGTTTTCTAACCTCTGCAATCGTTCGAGCATACGTTCCCGAGCTTGTTCTGATATCCCACCAGTGTATGTTGGTGTTTCCTCATTATGTTTTCTATATTTACGCTCTTTAGAATCACTTGAAGAACTTTTAGAGTCGGCATTGTCATCTGCGTCAGCATCGTCTTGAAAGGATATAAGCCTATTCTGCTTTCTTTTTGCTGCAGCTAATTTATCTAAGCCTAATAATGAGGGCTTAACAAATTGGAAATCTGCAGGTTTGTCTTTCTTTTTAATTATTAGACCTCCAGGTGCATCACCTGCTGTACCCTCTAACCTGTGTAGGTTTTCTTCATCTTCGGACATTGTGATAATTTTTCTTTCGATGCTTTGTCACCAATTATATATTAATGCAATAAAGTTGTATTAAAACATTTTTTGGACTATTTGCGTACAACTATTTACCGAAACAACCAAAGTGTACGAGTGATGGACTTGACGTTGACACTGACAGCAGTCAGAAATTATAACTGACAGCTATGTCTGACATTGACAGTTACGCTATTTTAGTTTTCTCCTATTTGGGAAGACAATAGGGTCGATTCTGACCATAGTTCTCTAAACCTAAGACTAATTTGACAACAGTGTTTCTCTGTCATTCTCACTAAGGAATGAAAAGGAGAGACTGATCTTAAATTTAGTTTTAGTTTTAGAGAATCATGTCAGAATTGATGTGAAATGAGATCTAACTAACATTGTTTATTTGTTTGTGACCATTGTTACAGGATTAAATTATAAACGCGGCTTTATAAAACTTGAGAGGATTTTTGTACGTGTATTTATCGTAAGTGACGTGACACTGGCAGAATTCGTACCTACTACGAGAAGCCATAAATAAAAAAGAGATCGCTAGCTCATTACAGTAGTAACGTTCGATGTTGGTGTTCAACATTTCGATGTTTTCCTGGGGTTCTTGGTATTATTTTTAAGTGATATCTGTGTACTCTGTGATATTATACCCATTAAAATCCAAATACCGGTCATGCTACATGCATATTTAATACATATTATTATTCTGTTGCCTTCCCGAATGAGAGAAGAAAATTAAAAAAAAACGGAAACGTATTTGCGCGCGCATTTTGACAATAATATTGTCAGTCAGTTCCAGCCTGGCGAAACTCCCATACTGCAGAAAAAATGTATGGAGTTTAGGCAATTTTTAATGGCGACTTGTTTTGTCTCTTACTTCCGATCTAACCTTCCTTGTCTCGCGCTGCCGGAGTGTGTCACTAATGTCATAAGTCACTATGCCGTTTTGAAAATATAAATTAAAGCGTTGTTTTAGATTAGTTTTCCATCTTGTGCTTATTTATTGTCTTCAGTGACTTATCATTAGTGTATATCTAACTAGTTTGTGTCATTTATTTATGTGCATAACAGCGAAATGTTTTACAAAAGGTGTGAAATATGTTGACTAAAATCTAGTAGGAAATTAAACCAAAAGAGGGTTTTCATGGCCAATTCCCACTAGATGAGAAGCGGTAAGTAGTTTTCCATGTTAATATATAAGCGTTAAGTAATTAGAAATAAGTTCTGGTCACTTTAATCAAAAATCATATGCGCCGTAGCGATGTCCTTACTACTTACCAAATTATCGATAAAAAATCTATTTTCGTAAATTTGAGTATCAAATGTACTTGAGATGTTTCATTAGTTTTATACATATAAATATTGTCTATTGCAATATATTATAATATAGTATATCATATATAGGGTTATTTATAAAACAACAAAAACCTCCCATGACTAGATAGCTAACATCATTAACAACAAAGTTTGTTGTATGAGTTTTATTATTCATCTCTCATTATCATCATCAAAAGTTCTTCTGTGTTCAACTCCACTTATTTTTCAGATCACAGCGTGACTTGTTGAAAGGCGATGAGAGTCATGGCTGCAAAGCATATGAGAGTGGATCGGCATTAACCCCGTTGAAAAGCCGTTTCGGTTTGCGACTGACAGAGATGAATATAAAAAGCTGACGGCTTATCTTCCGAATTGAAGAGGCACTAGAAGAAGAAGACAGCGTGACTGCCGCCTTGCTACACGATGCCCGTCGGGTGTGATCGTTGCCTGCAACCGCATAAGCGCCTCTATTGGTAAGTTACATAACTTATCTTTCCGATATGGTTTGATAGCTCAATTCCTGAAGCTAATGAGTGGTTTATTTCAGAACCAGATTTCATTGATTGGGCAGAACCAGACCTTCGTGCGCGTTACACATAGTCCGCTATGGTAAGCGGTGAACAATAAATTGAATTGATGATGACCAGCGTAAACTCAAACGATATATTTACTAATCTCTATTTATTATTTCAGATCTAAATGTCCTGCTTACTTGCTTACACAACATTGCAAAAACGTGTGTTGATCGATCAGCTAACATCTGAAGACTCCGCCTAGAATATGAGATCAGAAAATTACCAACAATTTTAATTTCCACATTGTAAACATAACTTTTATTTTTTGTTGTTAAATAAATTGTATTAAATAATTACACGTAATTAAATAATACTCAATATTTTCAAACGAACAGAGCTTTTTATATTGCTTTTGTAGGATTAAAAAACCTGTCTGCAAGTTCTGCAAGGCAGGGGGGGTACCCATTCGTTTTTATCGATATCGACACATTCTGTAGCGTACACCACATCCTTAGTTTGCTTTTGTAGTATGTTGGCATTACTTTTTTATCTGTCTCTGTTGGTTGGTACGAGATCTTAGCCTAAACTGCGAGTCAAAATTGTCAAAAAGCTTGTTTGAAGTCCCGACTCTTAAACGTAGTGTATTATATACTCTTTGGTCAGTTCAGTTGTCAAATATATTTTGTTTTGTGCACTTGATTTTGCTAAACTTATTGTGTTCCTGGAAAACACTGCTATCCAAAAAACGCCTTTTGATTTTAACTATTCTACAGTATCTTTGTTGATTTACCCAGTTGTAGTTATCTAATTTTATCACAATCAATCCAATTGAACTCCTTACAAAATGCATGATCTCTCAACTGATTTTGAAACGGTGACCCCCGAATTGTGGATGGCAAATGAAGAAGAATGGAAAAAGAAGTTATTAAAGTTAACTAACTGGACTGGAGTAAGATTTTTTGGAAGAGAAAGTGCTTTATAGTACTTGATTTTTTATTGACCTCTAGGTAACCTTCTTTCATTGCAGATACCCTTAATTAATTACAATGCTTCCCACAATCTACCTGATAACACTTTGGTTAGATTTAGAGGTATGGTTCAAGACATGTATAATCCTGAGTTTTATTTTGAACAATTTGAAATTTATAACACTTCTACCAGTGAGATTAAAATTAAGTCTGGCAAATATCGAGACACTGCTAATGTCATGGTAAGAAATTTTAGAGTAGTAAATTTTAGTTTTATAAGGGAAATAAAAAGTACTATTATTATTTTCCCTTTCTCCTCATAGTACCATTCAATTAATGTTACTCTATCTCACTACCTGAAGTTAAAATCTGAGAACAAACATTGATTTCAAATTACCTATAGCAAAATTTTAATTTCAATATTTTTCATAACATCCAGAAAATTTCTTCACTTATTAATATTATGCTGTTAGACTCTGTAAGTAATAAGATTTAGTTTGATAATGGCATCATACATAAGGTGCAATTACATGAAAATTGAATGGTACAAAGAGCAATATCTAAAGGGTAATTAACTCTTTAATATACCTATATCTATATTTAGCAAAATGAAGAGGAATGAGTGCGTGGAATGAGTCAGTGGCACAATGAGTAGAAATAGGTTATTTTTAATGAATCCATCTGTTTTAAATATTCAGTGGCATGAATTATATTATCGTTATTATGAATTCCAGGAAAATGAAAAAATCAACTACACTGAGAATTTAAAGAGTGCTCAACGGCAAACCATAGTTGTGATAACTTTTCCCGGATTAAACGATTGGGTTCAGCAAACAGAAGAGAAACTAAACCATTTACAGCATCTTGATCAACATCCGAATACAACTAAAAGGCTCTCTCAAGTACAAAATGCTAAGTTAAAACGAAGTTACGATGAAACTGATCAGGAACCTGAAGCGATGGAAGTTGTTGATTCAGAAATTAACACGAAAGAAAGAAAAATTGATGAGGCGGCCAATGTGCAATCTAGTGTGGTTTCTAGAGAGCATTTATTGAACTTTCCACTGCCTGACATGCCTAGCAAATCTTGCATCGTTAAAGTAAGTGCTTTAAGTATTATAATTATAGTGTATAGATTTCAGGGACCTTTTGAAATGCATTTCATAATGTAGATAATTAAGTGCATGCATTTTATTTATACGTGTTCACAGTGAATCATGGCCGTGTGGTGACGGCAGAGTAGAATACAATTGTCACCACCCCAAATCTCTCCCGTGGGTGTCATACGAGGCGACTAAGGATAAATCAGTGATGAGGAATGGGCAGCAGCATTCCTCTTATACCACCTAGCAATGTACTGCGACACTTTTGTGCTTGATATATGGCAATAGGCAATATTATTATTATTTTTGGTATCTTTTTTTTCTCAGCTTTAATGCTGGTTTTAAACTGCACTTACGGGAAAACCCAAGTAAGTGCAGTGTGAAGTGTATTAGTGTGGTAATTCATTCACTATCATTAATTTGCATGAACTTGCGGACTATTCTACAGGTGTTTAGTATAACTGCTTTTTGTAACCTTATATAAATGTTGTCTGGTAGATCTATTAGCTTAAGGCTATGATGGAGGTGGTTAGGTATTACGCCAGTAGTGGAGAGAACTATGGGGACTATAAGAACTTTTTCTTGTTTCCAGATTCTAGCAACTTCTTCTTTCAGTTCTGTGTATTTACTTATTTTCTCAGTTATTGATTTCTGCAAATTATGTGTGTTGGGAACTGCGATGTCTATAAGGTAGGTAGTCTTATTTATTTTATCTTGTAATGTTATATCAGGTCTATTAAAGTGAATAGTTTTGTCTGTTAGGATGGCACGGTCGTAGTACATTTTATAAAATTTATTTTCTAATATAGTTTGCGGTGTATATTTATAATAGGGAGTGTTTGTGTTATGTGTCAGTTTGTGTTTGAGTGCAAGTGATTGATGAATAATGTTAGCAACTTGATTGTGTCTGTGTGTATAATCTGTTTGTGTGATGGTTATGCATGCTCCTGTTATATGTTGAATTGTTTCAGATTGGGTGTGACATCTTCTACATTTATCGTTTATAATTTTTGGATCTTTCATTATATATTTTTGGTAGTTTTTTGTGTGTATTACTTGATCCTGTATTGCTATTATAAATCCTTCGGTTTCGGGGAATAAAGTGCCGGTCTTGAGCCACATATTTGAGGCTTTTGTGTCTATGTGTGTTTGATGTAAGTCATGAGGATGCCTTCCATGTAATACTTTTTTCTTCCTATTATTATTATTATTATTAAAGAATATCTTGACGATTGAAATGTGAATGATGTTTAAGTAACACTATTAATGACATTGATACATATTATAATTATTCTAATTAATCTGTCGAACAACATCTTGATTTGAATCTTCTAATTATATTTTTTATCTGACGTACTAAAATCTGACAATTCAATTGACATTTTAAGTATTATATAAATGACATGTATAATAATTTTTTTTATTTTTATTTGATTTTTATGATGAACACATTAATTCTACGAAATATTTGTACGCCAATTGTGGCAGAATTTTGATAGGTTTCTATAGCTGTAACACCTTTGCAACAATTACTCAAAATTCTAACAAATAAATAAATTCATTTCATTTCATAAATTCATTTCATTTCATTTCATAAATTCATTACATTTCATTTCAACAAAAAAAACCAAAAAGTTCTTTACCAGCCAAGTTATTTTTAGTAAGTGAACCTTTATTATTTGTTTCAGATATACGATGAGAATGATGATCTGAAAATTAATAACATGATCGAAATAGTTGGTTTTCTGTCTGTGGACCCTGCGTTAAGTGGTGAATTTCAACAAGAACCGGACTCTATTGTGGACCCTCAGATAGAAAGTGAAGCTGAAACTATAACACATAATCCACCGCCAAGTCTTGTCCCCCGTTTGCATTCTGTTTATGTGAAAAAACTGGAACACTGTAATCCATTGGTTGTTGAAGATTTTGATCAAGGTAATATAATAAATACAAAGTAAATTAAGTACTGTTGCCGCGTGGTGACGGCAGAGTGGAATACAATTGTCACCACCCTAAATCTCTCCGGTGGGTGTCGTACAAGGCAACTAAGGATAAATCAATGATGAGGAATGGGCAGCAGCGTTCCTCTTATACCACCTACCAATAGCAATGCACTGCGACTTTTGTGCCCGATAAATGGCAATAGGCTCGCCCCCTATTACATGGGACCTAACATAATTGGCGAAACGTGGGTGTTAGTTCACCTCTGCCTACCCCTTCGGGGATATAGGCGTGATTTATGTATGTATGTAAATTAAGTACATGCATACGTCATGCCTTTCTGGGGGCAGACAGAGATCACTTCTTTCCACTTGATACAAACCTTACATACTTCTTTTGCTTCATACATCATCAAAGGTTAGTATAGGTTTATGTGAATGTCTGTTACGAAACGGAAAATCGGCGATGCATCTTAATTGGATGTGGCTTAACTTATTTTAGTTAACAATATAGTTTATTGTAGAAACAATTAATAAATTTTAAAATTGCAGGTTCTGTACTGAAAGATGCAATTGTAGCTAGGGAGCACCTTCAAAAAGCATTAACAGAACTACTTTTGGGTGATAAGTTAGCAGCAGAATATTTAATATGCCATCTAATCGCCTGTGTGTAAGTATAGTAATATTTTTATTAAAGCAGATTAGAATACATTATTTTAAACATACTTCTTCTTCCTGCCCTGGTCCCAGTTTGTATTTTTAAATGTACACTATTTAATTTTAGGTATGTATGTAAGAGCAACAATTTTCTAAAATATAATAAACTGTTTCTTATTGATGCATATTCTTCATTTTTTATTATATTTTAATTTTCTTTCATTAACTTTTTTTTTTTTCAATTTCCAGTTATCTTCGACAAGACACACTGGCTTTGGGACAATTTTGCCTCAACATTTCTAATTTACCTACACAGAAATATCCAAATTACGCCAAGCAACTGTATGACATCATAAAACAGTTTGTCACAAAAAGCTATTACTTACCTCTTACAATAGAGAACATGAATACCCTTACATTATTACCAAAGTAAGTACAAGTTTTGATATTCTGTAATGTGATATTCGTAAGTACAAGTTTTGATATTCTATTTATGGTAAATAATTATTTAATATATTTGGATTTGGTAGAAGATTTGGCAGTTCTTGAATAATATTTTTTTTTTTTACACTATCATCTAATTCTATATACATCGTGAAAATTTAAGCACTGATGCTATGTGTACTTAATTATGAAGTTCTACTAACTCCCAAGCAATCCATCAGACTATTCGGGCAAACTATTTGGTAGTCACATGAATCTTTCTCCTGACAGAATACAAACACTTTTGCAAAACACGCGTGTTTTCAGTAATATTTGTAATTTCTTATCATTAAATTGATAATGATAATATAGCAGTCCACACTCCTATTCAATATAAGTTACAATATAGAATATGTTTGTTTCATTTTAGGAAGGATTATGAATGTAATCGTTTAACGAGTGGGGTACTGCAGTTAAGCAAAGGTACTCATCTGATACTGGATGAAACTAAAATGGAACAAGGCACGCTGGATGCTACCGGTGTTAACAATATTGCTGCACTTGGCAGTATGATTAACAATCAGAAAGTGGAATATGACTTCAAGTACTACAAAATGGAATTTGACTCTGATATATCGACATTGATATTGTCAGAGGGAAAGTCATTGCTACCTGTAAGTACCATAACCTATTTCAAAATGTTAATCTGCTGCTTGGACACAGCCCTTGACTATAGATGGAATAATATAGGGGGAATGTGCCATACATAACCCAACACGCTGGACCAGTGAGGATTGGAGGAATCCATAACCAGCCTAACTGAAAATTACCTTACCTACATAAAATATGCATGTTTTATTTTGCCCACTGATTAAACTCCTTATAATGAATTGTCATGTCACCTGTGGTTATTATTACAAGGCGACTAAGGTTTATAAAGATGATATTATAAGTACACCGCGAGTGCCGGGTAGATGGCAATAGGCTCGGCGCTTATTACATTGTTCCTGTCCTCCGCTGCTGAAATGTCGCCGATGATATACATAGATAGATGATGGAAAATGGTATGATTTATGTGTAATTTGTTTTATTGCAGACTGATTATCATGTGCCCCTAAGACCAGAGGAATCGTCTTTAAAAATATTCGATGCAATTGTGGAGGCAGCTACGTATTATCTCAAGGAAGATATAATGAACCTGATTCGGAAATACCTCACAAACATCAAGCTTGTAAAGTACAGCATCAGTGAAAATATACAGGTAAAACTGTGATACCGCCGTGAGGTGACGGCAGAGCAGAATTGTCACCACCCCCCATCCCTCCCGCGGGGTGGTACAAGCCGTCTAAGGCTTAAGACAACAATGAGTAATGAAATAGGAATAAAAATCTTTATTTGCTTAATATTGAGTTACATATTGATGGTAAAATAGGTTACAGTTTGAACATCAGTATCATACCAATGGGTAGCAGTGTTCCTCTTATACCACCCATCCCTGTCCCATAGATGGCAAGCCTATTGCCAGCAAATAATTCTCAGTGTATCGCTAGGTGGTACAAAGAGGAATGCTGCTGCTTATTACTCATAGCTGTCTTTACGCTAAGTCGCCTTGGCCGACACCCACGGAAGAAATGGGGGTGGTGAACTGGTGACCATTGTATTCTGCACTGCCGTCATTAAGAGATTATTTATTTTCGGCAATTAATGACTTATAAATTTTTTCAGTATGTAGAAGACGATTTCATAGAGATGCGAAGCCAATCAGATAAAGAGAACCCTGTTAGTGCAGACGACTTGCATCGGCTGTTGGTGCTGGCCCGGCTGGTCAGTCTGTCGAATGGGCACGATTCACTCAACAAACAATGCTGGGATGACGCCAAGGCCATGGAATTGGAGAGATTGAATCGGCACAAGAATAAATACTCTCCTAATTTATGAAAATAAAATAAAATTGTGCACATCCTTTTTTTTCTTTTCTTGTTCTAGGACAAATGAACTGTTAATTCAATTCCTGTCATCATCATAATCACCAGCCCTTTAATGGGCCTTCGCTATGGATGAAAAAATTGAGAGTGAGCCATAAACCACCACGCTGGACCAGTGCGGATTGGTAGGTATTAACGACTGCAGATACACCTGAGACCAACGGCTTAACGTGCCTTCCGAAGCACGAAGAAATTGGAGATAGTATATTTAATCCAATGACTGGCCTTAGCGAAGAATGCTTAATATCCGCGATCACAGGACGAGCGCTTAAAGCCGCTTCCCTATCGAGCTCCTCCAAAGCCTGATATAAAATAACTATAAATTATATTACTTGTAATACAGGTATTACTAGCTAGCATAATATAGGCACCCGAACCCCGATTATGAAAGCCTCTTTCAATCGCATTCGTCTACCTGTCGCTCTCACACTTTGCGATTATTCTCAATGAGTGCGCCTATACCCAATAGTGGGCGTGTCTCGGCTGAATGACGATGTTAGGCACCCGCATTCCAATTTAGACATGTTACAACCACCCTTTAATGTCCCCACTGCTGGGGCACGGGCCTTCCCTATGGATGGAATATTAGAGGGAGATAAATAAAGGGAAATACTCGCGTTTGAAATTAAATAATTTCTTTATATCTCAGTATTTTTATTAAGGTTAAAAGCTAGAGTGTTGTTTGTTATAGATAGGTGACTAAAGAATGGATTTGGCACACGCAGCAACTCAAAGTCAAAGTCAAAGTCAAAATTCATTTATTCATATCTGGTATGATTACAATACACTTATGAATCGTCAAGACGCTAGATACCGAAAACCCGTGTGTCCAAGAAAAAAAAATAGTAGAAAAAATAACAGTGGAGTGCGCAGCATGCCTCAGTCTGTAATGATAGGTCTCCCAAACCCGCCCACGCCCCGGTCCGCAACGAAGCGCCGACCCTGCCGCGTTCAATACCAAGATGGTACTAAACGCATCAGGGCCCAACGCTCCGCTAGCAGAACGGCACGCAAGTAGGCTGTAGAGAAACCCACCATTGTCAACGAGTTATGACATTGCAGGTACATTGTAAATTATGCACCAAATACAATCCCACAACTCGCCAATCACATAAACCGAAACATGCCGCGCACTACCAATCAACCCCCCATCCCCCACCCTACCTATACGGACACACAAGTTTTCAATATCTAGCGAAAAATCTACGCCATCCGTTCGTAAGCTACCGGGAGGCCCTGTTCTGAGAAGAACGGGCAAGAAACTCAGTCGGGTATTTTCCTCCCTTAGTTACATATATAATATATAATCTAAATTCAATGAAAATTTAATTAAAGATTAATGAAAGATTTAATGAAAGAACTGGCTAAAGTAAAGTATACAGCACACAGCCAGGTTTCCACATAATATTCTTTTAGATACATTGGACATCAAATAATAATTTATATAAAATTCACCATCGTATGCATGAAACGTCCAACCAGTAACAGAGTATTTATAGTATATAAATTATTTCACTTCTCATGCTCTGAAAGTGCATAATTGTGCAGGATATAGGCTGCACAAAATCGAATTTTGTGCTCTAGAGCATTAACGTATCTACTCATAAATGTGTCTATGTTAAGGCAACGAAAATGAGCCATGCAGCCAAACACAATGAGAAATTCAGAGATAGAATTTGTTATATTTTAATATTTACTTAAATTTATTTGCCTAATGTGTTTTATAAAATATAAAAGATATTATAATTTTAATTCAAGTAGGTACAGTAGGTATTAAATTAATTTACGAAAATTATTATTTCAAAATTAATTTAATACTTGGCTGTATAGGTCTGCAGCCCAAACCTAATATCACTGGGAAAAATTTTTCCTTCGGTATCCAAAACTGTACTAATTTTAGTTTGAATTGTAAGAAATGTTATGTTATACTACTGTTTTTTTTTCCTCGCAATCGAAGTGAAAAGCAGAGTTTCTAACTCGTCCACAAAACCATTTTTATCCTCGACATTACTATCAGCCCTCGAAGAAATTACTTCGAATTCCCATCTAAACACTGTAAGCCAGAGCCGTCAGTAAATCGTAACAGCAGTCATTGACGTGACGATTTTATGTCATTCATTCATGTCAAAAACAATTGTCTGTCAGACTGTCATTGTCAATGAAATCCAAAAGTTGGAGTATCATATTGATTTGATTAATACCATTGCCTGCCTAATTAACTAGAAATATTCAGATTTGTAAATTAAAATGTCGGTTAAAAGTAAGGCGACAGATAGTAAAGGCAAGTCATGTGAAAATGTATGGAGCAAAGCCATTACTTCCAACGCAGAATGGCCTGACAAGGTTAGTTTACTTCATTGGACCTTATCTGAAACCCTGTATTTAAAATGATTAAAGTATTTTATTTTGTAGGAGGAGTTCCTTGATGTGATTTATTGGATGCGGCAAGCTATAGGCATAATATTAGGACTATTTTGGGGATTGTTGCCAATGAAAGGTTTCATAGGTTTACTACTGTAAGTGTTCATAGTATTTCAAGGCACAATAAAATTATTGAACAGTGAAATTATGCGGGTTTCATAATAATAACTGATTATGTTTCCAGATTTGTTATTGTAAATGCAGCAGTGATATATTTTTATGTCAATAACTTCCAAAATATTGACGAGGAAGATTATGGTGGCATGTGGGAAATTACTAAGGAAGGATTTATGACTTCTTTCGCTGGATTCTTGGTGCGAATAACTTTTTTACCTATATTTAGACATGGTGGATTTTAAAGATAGACATATGTGTAATCATTATGGCAATGTTTTAATTAAATTAATGTTACAAAAATAAAGGTCATATACATTTCCAATAAATTAGGTCTAATTGCAGGACCAACTTGTTTTGTAGCCTATCTTTGTAACAATTTTACCTAAAAAATAAAAAGAGAAAGAAAGAAATAAAAAATAAATATTTAGCTTCTTTCTTGCTCACTAAGTTTCCTCTGAAATAAAAGGGTACTACAACATAAAGTTGAGGCCAATATTATATAAAGGTCTTTTCATTTGTCCTTCATGAATCACGGAATTAAATCATTATTTTATTTCTTATTCCAGGTCACATGGATAATTGTTTTTACTGGATTACACAACAGCAGCAGTATTTTATGAAACTTGAATGTATTGTATTAGTTTGATGAACTCCTAAGCCAAGTTTTTAGCCAAAAGAGTTATACAAAAGTGTGTATTTGATATTTGTACATGAATTTTACTGTTTTGATTTGCGGGTGGCTACTATCTTCTCCCATTCACTCATTGCTGTCCATTATTTTGAATTCCACAACTATGATTATCAGTTGGTTTTCCACAGATGAATCCAGTATTCCTTTCTTTGACAAAATTCAAATTTAAGTAATTGACAATATATCAAAATATTTGTTTGAAAAGAAGACACTGGACAAAAGGATTTGTGTAATATATTAGCATCAGAAACCTTTCTAGTATTGGTTAGGGTTCCATAAAAATATTTGTTTTCGGGATCTCGGTGCATGGCAGTGGTAGTTAACATACCCAATATGTTTTTTAAAATAAGTAGCCATGCATAGGTTCTCAGCTATATTATATAACATTGATTAATAGATTGTAAGGCTTTAGACAGACAGACATTTCAACTGCACTTTGAAACTTTGAAGTTGAACTGCATGGCAATTTCGAACCGACTACAATCCAGCCTTGTGTTAGATGTCAGTTTCGTTGCAGTCATGCTAACTATATTTAAACTAAAAGTTGGTGGTTGAAATACAGTCAGTCTGTTTAAACCGTTACTTGTATAAAGTCAATAATGCATTTGTTTAAATTATGTAGGTTTATTGTTTTTTTTTTTAAGTATTTTAAAGGAGTGTTGACTTTATTACCAGTGTTGCATACAAATATAGTAGAGGAAAAATTTATATTGTCAAAATATAAAAATAACATTATAATAGGTCTCTTAAATATCTTTGATATTCTTGTTTTTTTACTATTAAGGACTTCCGTTTGTTACTTTCAGTATAATATTTGTGTATAGAAATTTATAATTGCGTATTTTTTAATATGAACCTCATATTAAAAAACTTTATTGTTATGATTTTTAGTTACCTATATAATAATTCAAAGGCTATTACTACCTATAACATAGATACAGCATGTATGAGTTGTTAAGTGATAGATAGTTCTAGCTAGTATTCACATGTCTATACTTGTGAAATACTTACAAAGGAATTAAAGAAATTGAGCAATATTTAGAATTTAGCTAAAATAAGTATGTGAGTAATATTTATTTTAAAATTATCTAAATAAGCTATAATGCCTTTTATTGCTAAGTTTAAATCAGTTTTCAGTTAATAAAGCAATATCATTCTTATGTGTACAATATTATAAGATATGGTTTTTCCCACTAGCCTGTTTAGTGGACAATCTTCACATTTCCTAAGAGAATATAGAGGATACTAATAACAATTTACACTTATTAATCATAGTCCTACAAAAGTTTTATAATTTTTTTTTCAAAAAGTACTGCATATATTGTCTCCTAAATAAAGAAAAACGGACAGTAGGTAAAATTGTTTCTAATATTATTTTTGTATCATCTGATTGACGCAATTGCATACTCGAGAACAAATAATTATGGAAAAGGTTTATATTACCTATTTAATTAGGAATAAAAGTTATAAGACAGTGTTATGATGTCTTTTCTTTGTGTATTACCAAACACATCATCTTCTTGCCTGTTACTAAGCTATCTAGGGTCGGCGCAGTATTTATTATATTTAAATTAAAAAATGGTTTATTCTTAAGTGGTAGAGTGCGGGCCAGATAGGTCCGCGCGTGGTCAAAATTGGAACTAAAATTTCGTCTCCTATTGAGCAGCGCCACCCCTCGCGCGCGGAATTATCTGGCCCGCACTTTAGGATTACATACTTTAGAAACGGTCTTTTCGCAGAACGACATTAACGCAGTGTGTCACAGTCAAAAGAGTTTGGAATGAGTGTATGTTTTTTTTTACGCTAGTCAGGGAAGCTCTTGCGCTTATGTCACCTGGGTAAGTAACGATACCTCGATAACCTACCACAGAGAGGCGGCTATCTTAACACACATTGTCGGAACACAATAATGCTGTTAACATTATTTATTATTATGGCGAAGGATTTTGATAAGATGGTGGTAGCTAGCCAGGACTTGAAAGAAGTCCTTCCACCAACCAAACCGAGTACAAATGTGTACCCCCCCTGGGGATCTAACCCGGGACCTCTGGATCTTATTTCCGATGGGCGAACCACTAGACGGTTAAAAGAGAAGAAGTTAAAGAAATAAGGGGAAACGCGCACGAGAGCGCTTACGCACTAGTACGTCAGATCAGAATTTGTGTAAAAATATTGGTCTAGAAAACAGAGATCCGATATAGTGCGTAAGTTACCATAGAAATAGTTCTACGGCTACAACGGACCGTCAAAATCTCGGATTCGGATCGGATGTAGTGCGTAAGCGCTTTTACGCACTACATCCGATCTCTGTGCGAGTTTTCTAGACAAATAATAACTTTTTGACGGATTCGGATTGGATGTAGTGCGTAAGCGCTCTTACGCACTACGTCCAATCCTAATCCGTGAAAACATTATTGGTCTTGAAAACTCTGACAGAGATCGTAGGGTATAGAGAATCGTAGGGGTAACTTTGTTCGGATGTACTCTTACGCACTACATCCGATCTCTACCCGAGTTTTCTAGACCAATAATTTTTTCTCTGATTCGGGTCGTGCATTCGTATAGTGCGCAAGCGCTGTGAAGCGCACGGTGGAAAAAAATAAAAATGCGGGTATCTCTTGAACACTTTTATTCAGTCGTCTCTCCACGTGACTAGCACGTCATCAGTCCTGTACCGCTGAGTGATTGTGGCGTCTCCGAAGTCCATTCTGGTGCCCGATTGGAACGCTAGCGCGCCCGCGTGCGCGATCATCACCCCGTTGTCTATGCAGAACCGCTCGTCGGTGGCGAATATTCTGCTGCCTCTCTCCGAACACATCACCCCCATCATCTCCTGCAAGCGTTCGTTGCAACCCACGCCGCCGACGATCAACACCTACGAGCATTGATTTATATGGTAAACTAACGGGTGAAACCGAATGAATCGACAAAGTTTTATGGGGGGTTCCAATGCTATTAATACTTATATTTGTGAGGGTTAAATAAAAACCAATCGAAGTCAACAAAAAAGTATCAATATTTTCCTTTCCTTTGTTTTTTCTTAAATTCTCCCTATATTTTAGGGAAGGCAAAGGGTCTTGCCCATACAGCCATGTCTTTAGTGTATATTTAATGTTTGGTCATATGAATTAATGAGTTGGTGAAATGTATGAATGAAATGACTTTTACCGATCATACCAGGAGACCTACCGCCTAACTCGACTGCTGATGATAGCTTTAAAGCAATGCACTGCTTACAGCTATAGCAGCCATCCTGAATGTTTAGGCAGATTTAGTGCCAAATTCATACAAAATAATTCGGTGATCATTCGTTCAAAGCTATCGCTAATAGTTTAGGTACATTTGGTGCGAAATGACAGCATGACGTCATAAACTATAGCTTTTACTTTAGCAATTGAGTTAGGCGGTAGGCCCCCAGGAGGCTTTATTCTGAGAAGAACGGGCAAGAAACTCAGCAAGCTTTGTTCCAACCTTTACATTAAATTATGAGTTAATGAAAGATGTCAAACTATTAAATTTTATTACCATAATCAGGTTAGAGATAGGTCTCATGTAATATGTATAAGTGGCGAGCTTGTTGCCAGTTATCGGGCCCGGAAATCGCAGTATTTTGCTAGGTGGTAATAGAGGAATGTTGCTTGTAGGAATTTGAATGTATTGAACTTTTTTAAGCTAGACAGGAATTCATCAGGATTCACGTACTCGATACATGGCAATAGGCTCGCCACCTGTTACATGGGCCCTATCCTAATTGGCGAAACGGGTGTTCATTCACCTCTGCCTACCCCTTCGGGAATATAGGCGTGATTTATGTATGACATGGCAATAAGTATAGGAGCATTTAAGTCTACCAAAAAAAGGTTACTAGTGAATTTATTTTGCTACGTATATTATTTTCTGTTCTGTATAAAATTTTGATTCAATAATATGGCAGATTACCTCATCAGAGCCACAGTGCGCCATAGCTCTTTCAGTTATCTCCACGAGCATTGCAAATACAGTTTCCTGCAGTGAGTAGCATAGATCTTCAGGAGTATATTCCTTTAGAAGCTCATCAATTTTGTCCTCCATAAATGATAGTATTCCTGAGAAACTCACATCCATTCCTACAAATTAATTTGAATAAGATTATTTACATTTAGAGATAAAGTGGTTATACTCTTCTAAAATATATAATTTCTTTAACACTCAGAATTTACACTGGATCTCTTGTTTATCCACAATTTATTTATCAACCTACAGTTTAGCAAGGCAATTACTATACAGATAAATCTGCGAAGTAAATCAGTTAATGTTTGCATTGTGAGGACATGGGAATATAAGGAAAACTTTTTGATGTCACCGATAAATTGTTTTATTAGCCTGTAAGATCCCACTGCTTGGCAAAGACCTCCCCCACAACCTTAATCTAAAGACACCGCAGCCCACTGATAATTTATTATTACTTATAATATTCTTTTATAATAAGTAACATTTTCATACCTTTAACACAGTATGGAAGATGCAAGTACTTTTTCCCTTTTTTGGCTGCTTGTTCAATGTTATAGCCTGGACTTGGTGCATTTGATAGTTTCAAAACTCTTGCAAATCTGAGAATTATAGATCTCATCAAATTGCAACATTATGTGCATAAACAATTGGTTGAAGATATTTTCATAAAGCAATCATAAGAATATTGACTAAGGGGATATGTAGACATTTAGTTAGAAATCCTCTTGCGGCGATGCTTGTGCAGCATAATATGATCTAAGGGGAATTGTGGAATAAGCCCTTTTCTTTACAGTAGGATCAAATAACAACTACATTCAATACAATTATTGTAATGTTTCTAGAATTTTTTCAACTTACCTGTCCAAGCAGTTGCCAACAGCTATATCAATAGTTTCTCCAAATATCCTGTATCTATTTCTGGAATATGCAATAATCTGAGTGTTACCTCCGCTTACATAGAGTACTGTAGGATTATTTGCTTTAGTTATTAACCTTCCCATTTCAATATCTGTATTAAATTATGTAATAAATTAATGGCACAGAAAATTTAATATAAGCAATAGCATTTGCTAGTTAGTACTTTTTAACTTGAATTATAATTAAAAGGTGTGTCAATATTATTTTCATAGCTGCTTTCGCTATTGAATGAATGAATTATAATCTAGAATAGAATTCGTAAAACAGTCCTAATTTTCATTACTATCTCACAATGTAGTTCACTGTTTGTTCATTGTTTTAAAAGGATACGGCCTATGCAATGATTTACTCCTAAAATAGGTTTGTTCCACAGCTTTGCACAGGTTCTAGCAACGATTGCACAGACCATAAGCGGAGCACCCATGCCGGGTCCTTTGGTGTAGCAAACCACATCAATCTCGTTGGGTGATAAACCAGACTCATCTAGCGCTTCTTGCAATACTTCGTGGATATTCTGTTGGTGGTGTTCTGCAGTCTCTCTGGGTAGGAATCCTGAAATTTCATTATTTATATTCCACATAGCGTCAAGTAAAAAAAAATCTTTTCTGTCGGCATTTCAAATACTATTGCTGATAAAAAGCTATAAAATAGTAATTGTACTCGTCCTATTTTTTATTGTACAAAAGACTAGAAAAAGTATTAAGAGGACTATTTTTATATTTACTGTTGTTGTATATTTAAAACATAACCTTGTCCAGGAGGCGTGATATACGTCCTTCTACAATTTGCAAGTATCTCGCCATCTTTTACAATTCCAATGCCAAGTTTGTTGGCGCTGCCTTCAAAACCAATTGCGACTACCATTACTATTTATAAGGCTACACTTGTTTGGGTTATTTATAAACTTATCCTTTCAATTTAGAGCCAGACACAACAAACAACAACACACAAGTGACACAAGCAAATTTGTCATCTCTTAGTAGTCTGTGCCTACTGTCAAAGTTAAGTTAGTTAGTTTTAAATTCTCCCTATATTTTAGGGAAGGCAAAGGGTCTAGCCCATACAGCCAAATCTTTAGTGTATATTTTATCTGTAGTGTTATGAAATAATGAGTGGTGAAATGTATGAATGAAATGAATTTTACGTTAAAATATGGGTGTCACATATTTTAACGCATCTATGGAGTGCTTGGCGCGAATTGAATGGTAACAGAGTTCATGGTGGTGACTGATGAAATGGATAAAACCACTTTTTATAGTGATCTTCACCACAACATCAAACAGATCATAAGACTTGTTTTCAATGATTCTGCATAATTGCACATCAACACGGATGCTTGTGCATCAAAATAACACCAGTTTCACTGCACAAAATCCACTCTGAACCAATTTAAGGATTATCGAAAAAAAATGTGACTGACACCACGAAACGCGCCAAACACTCCTGTCAAAGTTAAATGCCAACATGACATTATTTATTTTAATTCTCCTTTTTTTTCAGAAAAGGCAAAGGGATCTAGTTCATACAGTCATATCTTTAAAAATAAGATGTCACACTTCAATGCTTTTAGGAAGTTGGGCGCGAATTGAATGGTCGAGTGCACGCCAAGTTAAGTCTGCGCGTGGTCAAAAGTGGAACTAAAACACACCCATAACACGTTCGATTCTTGTGCATCAAAATGAAACCACTTTTACTGGCCCCTCTGAAACCATTTTTGAATTATTGAAACAAAAAGTGAATAACGCAAAAAATATTTATTATAATATAAGAACTACATGACGTAAAAATTAAATGCATGAGTTACACTACATAGATTACACGTAATATTTTTTTTGGCACTAGTATAAAAGGCCAGTTTCCTAAATTTTAAGTTGCCTTGACAGTTTCTTCATTTACCTCATCAACAAAATCGGCCAGCATGTCGTCAACATTGATTTCATTTATGGCAGAAATTTTGCTTGTAACATTTTCTTCCTGGTTTATTTTGGCAGGTGATCTATCACCATTCATTTTAATGCCATTTTCTTTAACTTTCTCAATTTCCGCATCTTGAGAACTTTTAACCAATTGACCGCAAGTTATTTGAACATCATCTGTGTCATTGGTGCTAGGTAAATTTTCATCTTCCACCTTTTCTAACACTGTCACATTTTCTTTGCTTGCGTTTGGGAAATCATATCCCACTTCCATAGATAGCGGACTGCGATCCCCGTCTACAGTATCGTCAGAAGTATTTATAGGTAGTTGCGTCTTCGCATCGTGAATGTTGTCTAACGAACTCTGTGATAGTTCCACCCCTTTTTCAACCATTGAAGGGGTTTCTGTATCATTGTCTAAATTAACCACAATATCACCATTGTTCATAATTTCTCTTCCGTCTATTTCGGGATTCGCGACATCTTCAATTTCAATACAAGTTTCGTCATCGCGTTTATTATTACCTCCATTGACGGTTGGTGTTTCTTCTTCATCTCCATTTAAGTCTTCCTGTATTACAACTGAGTCCATAGAGTCGCTACTTACGCTTATTTTATCTTCATTGGTACTATTTCTGGTTTTCTTATTTGTTGGTTCATCAGAAATATCGATTACTTCATCTTCAATACTCTCTGATTCAGATATCCTAAAACGTAAACCCATTACTATCTTATAGATCAATTTAACCAAATAAAATAACCAAAAAAAACTAACTGTTTTACATAGTATTCTTTGAAAAATAAAAATTGTAGAAATTTAGAAACCACTGTATGTAGGGATATTTCACAAGAAACAATTAATTACCTATCTCTGCCCAACAATGCCTCTAGAGCCGCCTTGTTTCTCTCTGATACTCTCTTTCTCTTTTCTACTTGCTTCTGTTTGTCTTGAGGTGGAATAGCGAAGCTGATGGACTGAGGTGAGCAGTGTAAGTGCAATCTTATCTCGAGTAACGCTTGCGCAGCGAAAGTTGAAATCTGGAAAGTTAATATTATTTATGAATGTACGTATGTATGGAAAGTTAATAAACGTTACATACATACATACATTTTAGACGCATATATCCCCGAAGGGGTAGGCAGAGGTGAACTAGCACCCGCGTTTCGCCAATTATGTTAGATCCCATGTAATAGGTGGCGAGCCTATTGCCATTTATCGGGCACAAAAGTTGCAGTACATTGCTAGGTGGTATAAGAGGAACGCTGCTGCCCATTTCTCATCACTGTAATATCCTTAGTCGCCTTGTACGACACCCACGGGAGATTTGGGGTGGTGACAATTGTATTCTACTCTGCCGTCACCACACGACATGAACCGCGCCGACAAAATATTCTTTCCGCGAATACGCGCCGGGCACGGCCCGTGTCTGGACAGCCACGTTACGATAGAATAATAGAATATAGAAGAATATTCTTCTTCTTCTTTCTATGGAGTTTCCTATATGATTTCGCCAATATCGAGTGTTCCGCTCAGACTTTTGAAGAATATTTTGTAGGGCACGGCACGTGTCTGACACGTTCAATATCAGTTGATATAAACGGACCTTAATAGGTAGCGAGCCTATTGGAAGATAATATTTGACATGATTCTATAAACTTAAAACTAAATTTAATATCAGTCTGTCCTCTTCTGGTTTAACTGCCGCACTCAGAGACGTCAAATAACGTTAATGAGTACTTAACGTCAAAAATGACAATTCAAAACTAGTCGCTATTCTTGCCATCTATCATTACATAAATCACGCCTTTCTCCCCTTAAGGGGTAGATGAAGAAGAGATTCTTAACTTTGTTCTTGTCGATACTGGGGACCTAAAAAGGCCGCTTCGAGCAATTCTCACTAGATTCATAATATGAATTAGATTAGAAATCACAAAATGGCCACTTGGCTCGCAATTCATATTATGATTCGGATACAATTCTGCCGCCGCAATTCATTCATTTGACAATTTTGTATGGGGATTGCTAAAATGGTTCACACAATAGGAATTGCTCGCGTGTCAATTAGCAGAATCATAAAAAGTTACTCCCGAGCAACATCTCGCAATTCTTTTTTATGTACTTTCCACAAAAATAATTAATAATGGCAGATTTAGGTCTCTATGAGAACTTTTTAGAACATACTCGTATTACGGAAAGCATTATGCACCGTCGACGAAATGTGTCTCTACGAAAACTGGAGATAGCTTTCAAGATACCGGATCCAGAATTTGTAGGACTATTTCGTCTCAATAAAGGCTTGTGTCGCGACCTCATACATGAGTTGGAGTCTTATTTAATAGCCCGACGTGGTGGAATAAGTACTGTGGCTAAAGTAAGTACCTAATTCTATAAATATTTTAAATAATGTAAAGGTACTTTACAGTGCCTTTCCCATAAGATTCTTATTAGTTATTGTTTAAAGTTTAAGTACGTATTAAGATAGGTTACGAATATATTTTACCTTTGTTTTAGGTATTAAGTGCACTAAGTTTTTATGCTTCTGGGTCCTATCAAAGATTTATAGGCAGCAGTGCCAACCATAAAATGCACCAAGTAAGTGTGTCTAATTGTATGAGGGCTGTGACACAAGCCCTTAACAATGAATATTTTAGAGGAAAATATATCTGTTTCCCACAGACACGCGAAGACCGTAATATTATAAAAAACGAGTAAGTATGATTAAATAGATCCCTAGGATTTTATAGCTCAACATTTGTTTTATATAATTATTCATTAGGTGCAATAAATACATTTAAATATGACTATTCTACACCATAATTAGCTAGCCCAATTTAATGTTTTATTAATTTATGCAGATATAAATATTAAAAGTTCTAATTTTTTCAGGTTTTATCAAAAGTAATATTTCAGAAATTGTGGGGTGCATAGATGGCACTCATATTGCAATTGTGAGGCCTGCAGAATTTGAAGAGCGATTTTTCAATAGAAAACGATATCATTCTTTAAATGCTCAAGTGGTACGTAACCTACAATATAATATATCGACTTAATTATACTAACATAACCCAAAGGTTGTCTGGTAGAAAACTGCTGAAGGTACTAAGTCTAATACACCTTTTTACAATAATTGTGTAGCTATAGGAATGAAATAACAATGCTTGACTATTTTTCTTAGGATATTCATTCATCTATCAAGCTCTACTTTAAGTAATTCGATGTGTTTTAGTTTATTTAGGGAATCTCATGCAAGTATTAAAATATGTTGTAAACGATTTACGGGGTACACATACAATATATTGAAATTCTAAGTTCACACATGCATACTTATTCTTATGCTGTTACAGATAAGAAATACAACAAGAAGAAGAGACGATCATTTAGCTGCTGGAGATTCTGTCAGAAGTGCCCTTGTACAAAGGCTTTGGTCGGCGCGATCGTGACAAGTGGCCACAGTTTAGTTAATAGTTAATCTAATTAATTAAAAAACATGAATTGATTTGTTTAGTTATTTATTACATTAAAAAAATATATCATTACCTACAGTAGTATACTGATACCCAGTGTAGTTACTACACTAAATTATCAAAATACCGTTATTCGAAAGACATGAAAAAAATTTTTTGGTATACATTTCAATCATTTTAAAACATGGCGAATAAAAATTGGCACAAAATTAATACTAGAAATACTAAATACAACACGCTTACTATAGAAATAGACATTATATAATATAGGTGTAGATAAAAGTCGGTAGGTAAGAATCTTAAGTATTGAAATAAAATGCATTTGTAGTGACAGGTAGCTATATTGAAATCTGAAGTTCTTTAAATAAAAATTAATAATAAAATCAAATAAAATATTTAAAAATAATTAAAGATAAATATAGAAGTCATAATAACACCTAGGAATAATTCTAAATAATATTTACTATTGTGAATTATTCATAGGTGCCATTAGGAATTCTAAATATCTTTCGGCAACATCGGTAAGCCGTCCTAAATGGGCTACATCAACTATGGGCATAATGTTATGTGCCAGCAGCTCATGAGCCCGAGCACGGGCGGCATCTGCAGCAACCCGCTGCGTCTCAATCTGGGAGAGTATTCTCCGCGCTTCATCCAATGGAGCCAGCGGGCGATCTGAAACAAACAAGTATTTTTATATAAAAAAAAAATAATAGTTATTTTCTATTATATTCTAGATAACATTACACAGAACAAGAATTGGAAAGAGGGACACTTTTGTAATTACAAATATAAGAACCATTATTAGTGTGCAGTTGTAAGTACGTACATTATTATGTATAATTATGCTATTATTTAGAACAGGGACAGTGAACCATTGTAAAGTACCTAAAATATACTAGTGATGTCATATAACTCCATCAATTGTTTATCTACAAATTTAAACACTAAATATATTGTGTTTTAAACACTTTTAGATAACAAAACTTTTAGATTACTTCAAAAAGGTATTTAATGTGAATTGTTTTGTCATTTTGGTGGTATAATAGTAATAGTGATATATTGTATATTATACTTCAATTAATTTTTGCTTTTATTAGGTTCAATATCACTGAAGTACACCTGTAATATAGATGACATTATTAACTTACTGCGTTTGCGTCTGTGCCGGTTTCGTCTAGGCAACAGTGTATCATTGGCTGTATTTTCTGCTGCTGGTTCCTCTGCAACTACATCTTCCTGATTTCTAAAAAAAACAAAATATTATATATTTCTAAATGATAGCCAATACTTAGTATTTAGTTAGATTTATCATCTTAAACAAAATATTTAGTTTATTACTCACTGTGTAATGTCTTCTACTTCGACTAACAACTCAGCCGTGGTTGCGGAGGTGGAAGGCAAGACTATCTGAGACTCAGCCGTAGTTGCAGAGGTGAAAGGCTGCCGTAACTGAAAATACATAGCGAAGTTTACATATAATTTTTTTTATAAATAAATGTTTACACTCACACCTATCATCTAGCCTAAAGTAAGTAGCCTAAGCACTTGTGTTATGGATACTAGACTATGACAGAAAATATTTTTAATATCATAATAATTATATAATATACTACATAAACGTACACAACCATGACTCGGAAACAAATATTTGTGTTCATCACAAAATTTACCCCTACCAGGATTCGAACCCGGGACCTCTTGACCAATAACCAGCGATGAGCATTCGATCAAGCCGGCCGCCTAATTTATTCAAATCATTGTAATAAAATAAAAACATATTTGTTAAGAATCATTACCTCATCAGGAAAGGATTGAACCATCACCCAAGGAGCAGTCTGGCCGAATCCTGGGCCCAATAGAGCCAAGAATCGGTGGTCCCATTCCGACAACCTACTGCCTTGGAAGTCGCATCTGCATTTATATCAGCAACTATCTTTTTAAGTTTACTTTTGTAGTTGTTGACATACTATAAACAAAAGGAGTAAAATTAATATAGATATAGAATTCAAATATATTTAATTATTCATTGCTTAAGTACTTACAATGGACCACTCCTTATGTGTTTTGGTTGTGCCAGAGCCCTCAGAGTTTAACACGGTGGCGCGACTCTGCTCTTCCTTGTGCAGAATTATTGTATCCTCGTGCCCTAGCTAGGTTGGGGTTTCGTTCTAAATACTCTATGAGTATTCCCCACTGAGCCTCAGACACTCTGCTAGGTGCACGTCTCTCCATTGCTGCAATATATTATTTGATTTGAACAACTGTTACACATATGCGATGATCATGAAGCATTTGTTCATGAAACCAATGAAACTAAGTAAAACAATCGTTAGAACTTACTTTGACCGAAGTAATATTAAATTACAACACTTTGCACTAGTACACCAACACACAACCCACAAACTAATAATCGTATAGCCCTTCTAAAAATGTAAGTGGATTTCAGATTCCATGTTGATCCCATAAAACAATTGGAATGTGTTAAACTGTAAAAAAAACCCCTAGAACCGAGATTTATCAAACTCAAGTGCTCACTTCCAATAGAAGTTTCAAATTTCAAGTTTGCGTAAACCTTGTGCTGTGAGACGTAACTGTTGCCACTTGCCAGTTGTAAATTATATTTAATTAAAAACTTTACATTTCGTTTTATGGTCTTTAAACTTAGAGATTTCAATTATTATTGTATACTTTCACTGTTATTTATTATGTATTGCATTATTCTATGAGACTTACCTATTATTTTAATAAAGAAATGTAAAAAGTAGAAACCGGTGAACTTCGATCAAGTACGGGTTTTTTATTATTCACATGTGGCAACATACCACCAAATTTGAATCTGCTAAAGAATTGAATTGCTGCAATTCTGCTTAGAATTGAGACCATTTTACGAAAATTAGAGGAATTGCTTATGATCTGCCAAGAATTCTGGAAATGAATTCATTTTAGCAATATTGCGTAACGCGGCCTTATTAGGTCCCCTGTTCTCTGCAAAGTATTTATTACATACCCAATGACTTTATTTTTATTTACTGATTCATGAGTCTATGTAATGATACCTTATACTGGGTGTAACAGAAAGGTGCAGTAATTTTTAAAGGGGTAATTCACACCATCAAACTTGAACACCAGATTTTGTTGTTGGTCCCATATTTAAAGTGTTCAGTTGGCCTGAACAACCCTCTTAAATATATTACTGCACCTTTCTGTTACACCTTGTATGTATGAATAATAGTTATTTGTTATATGTGAGTGCAAAGTTGCTTTTTAACCGCGTGCTCAATTTTGATGACCGAGCTAGCGAAGGATTCTAAAATATAAAAAAAAAAATTAGAATCCTGAACGTTAGCGAGGGCATCAAACGAGCACAAGGTGAAAAATCTTTACACTCGAGTGCAACACGTAACTTTTCATCCCCCTTAAGCGAGGAAATGGCAAAATACAAACAAAAATTACAATCACATTATTAAAAGTTTCAGTCAAATCTATTTACACCCTGACACTTCCACACCCATCCTACCAAACACACACACACAACATCCACCCAGACGCACCCACAGCATCCACCTAGACGCGCACGTGCAAAGCAAATTAGTAAAAAAAAGTACACCAAGAAGGTTCCGAATCTAAATTTTTAACAAATTAAAAAGGTTGCTTAATAAATCCGACACTATAGAGGTCCAATAGGTGTAATGATGTTTTTCAAAGTGGATTTTGTACAGACTGTGCAGTGAAAGAGGTGTTGTTTTGATGCACAAGCATCCGGGATGATGTGAAAATATGCAGAATCATTGAAAATAAGTTTTGTGATGTGTTTGATGTTGAGAATTTTAAATATTTTAATGTAAAATGAATTTCGAATACATTCATTTCACTCACTCATTTATTCATATTAATATGAAATAAATATACTAAAGACATGGCTGTATGGGATAGACCCTTTGCCTTACCTAAAAGAAATAGGGAGAATTAAAAACAAATAAAAAAAATATGTATTGAATTCACAAATATAGTGCACTTGTACACGATGTTCTAAATTTAAATTTACTTTATCCTGTAGAGGATAAAAACGGCTTTTGCACTCGGATATCGAAGAGCAAAAACGATTGGGGATGGGATTCCGAGATGGGGGGAAGAAAACCATATTTTCATTTCCATTACCTGCGAGTCCCGATGCGCGAGCAGCATACTGAACAGTTGCAAACAGTACTGGGTGGGGGGCGAAGCCCCGGGCGGAGCCCCCCGGCGGCCGGCCTCCAGCGCCCTCAGCAGCCCCAGGGCTCGCTCCCCACCACTATGGTCCAGTTGGTAACACTCGCGGACCAAACGCTCCATGAACATCTACATAGAAGATAAACATAGGGTCACACCATCTTCATTCATGTCCTTTAAGTAATTAATAGCATAATTATTTGGTCCGTTCCGTCTTTTTTCTATACCTACATTCATTCATCACTAGCACCTCTCCGGTGTGATGGATGATATGAATCAAAACGGACTGGATCACGTCCGACCGATATGAATGGAAGAGGAAACATATTGAGCTGACCCCAGACAGTCTGGGAACAGGGCAGGGAGAAGAAGATCTCGTTATAATATAATGCATACATACATACATAAATCACGCCTATATGACCCCGGAGGGGTAGGCAGAGGTGAACTAGCACCCACGTTTCGCCAATTATGTTAGGTCCCATGTAATAAGGTGGCGAGCCTATTGCCTTTATCGGGCACAAAAGTCGCAGTACATTGCCATTGCTAGCTGGTATACCTCATCACTGTTTTATCCTCAGTGGTGGTGGGTGGTGACAATTGTATTCTACTCTGCCGTCACCACACGGCACCCTTTATGGAACTGTCGCTAAATCACCGCTACAAAAATCGGTACGTGTAAACGGCGATCCGCGTAATGTTGGTGGTGAATTGTAATTGGTTGCTTTTAAATGCTTGTATCTGTCGTGGCCAAATCGTAGAATTGATCACTTCATGATGTGGCCGACCATATCATGAAATGGTGGCATTTCATGATATGGCCAACTAAAACTAACCATATCATGATAATGGTCTGGCCCCAGATCAATGAATAAACAACGTTTATCGATATGAACAGCTAAACGCATGGCTGTTTCATGATATGGCCAAACATTGTTAATCATATCGTAAAATTGTTACAGTTACATTAACCACCGTAAGAGGCGCTTATTTCAATTTGTTTTTGTGATGCATCATGGCGGCAGACAATTATCTTATTATACAAACTAATCATATTGTTGTAATGGAAGATAAAAGTGAAGTGAAATATCGTTACGACATCAAATTACTAGAATTTTACGTTTTAAGTCTCTCAAAAAACGAGCGCAACGTAAAAATACCAAACATTTACTACAGTAATGACATGGCTAAACGTGGATGGACATATCATCAAACGTTGACGTTTATACGATATGGTCAGTTTTAGTTGGCCATATCATGAAATGCCACCATTTCATGAAATGGTCGGCCACATCATGAAGTGATCAATTCTACGATTTGGCCACGACATATCTATCTTGTATATATCCGATGAACGGAGAGGAGCTCGCTAGCACAGTGGCATAGCGCGCTTGGCCTACGATTGCGTAAACTAAGCAATTTCGCTAAGGCCAGTCATTGGACGGATGACCAAAAATTTATTATCTCGAGTTCCTCCGTGCTTCGGAAGGCACGTTAAGCCGTTGGTCCCGGCTACATCTGCAGTCGTTAATATCCACGAACCCGCACTGGGCCCGCGTGGTAGGTTATGGCCCAATTTCCCTATATTCTCCCATCCATAGGGAATGCCCGTGCCCCAGCAGTGGGGACATTAAAAGGCCGATGATGAAATGCTTGTATGGGACTTCCGTCTATTAAAACGTAGTGTTTATATACTCTTTGCTGCCGTCACCACACGGCTATAATAGTTACTTTATAATTTTATGGCTGGATAATAATTACTTTGTGCGTGGAGGGTGTCATGAAAGCTCCGCAGGTGGTGAGAAGCGCCTCCGCTAAGTCCAACGCAGCCACCGAGAGCTCGTCACTCGTTTGGCCCGACCTGTACAGGGACGCAGTCGGGTCAGCAGATCAAAAAAAAAAAAAAAATAAACATACGGGTCAGGGACAGAAAATGTTTACATAAATCACGCCTATATCCTCGAAGGGGTAGGCAGAGGTGAACTAACACATACGTTTCGCCAATTAGATTAGATCCCATGTGGCGAGCCTATTGCCATTTATCGGGCACGTAAATCGCAGTACATTGCTAGGTGGCATAAGAGGAATGCTGCTGCCCATTACTCATTGCTGTCTTAACCCTTAGTCACCTTGTACGACATTAATTTTAACATTATATAAATGTTAGGGTTCGATTCCCGCCTCAAGACCATAATTTTTAACCTAACTAAACCTAACCTAACCACCAAAATCCGGGCAGGTGCCTGGCCGCTCGGCCACCCAAGACACTGTATTGGGTGGCCGAGCGGACAGGCACCAGCAGCGGACGCGGGTTCGATTCCCGCCTCAAGACCATAATTTTTCGAAATTATTTTTTTAACCACCAAAATCTTTGTAAGAAATATAACATTAACAATAACATGATTGGTGTGGGTGGGTGTGGTGACAATTGTATCCTGCTATGCCGTCACCACACGAATAGAATACAAATGTAGGAGACTGACGTAGAACAGAGAAAGCAACATGGCGACCGTTTCCTACTTGTCTAGGTTCCTACGGTCCACTCTCCTAAAACTTCATAATAAAATAATGTAAAAAAAAAAAAATTGCCCATTCAGCCACTGACCTCTATTAAACAAGTACGCTGGACTATAGGTTGTCATCATGATGCCAATTTGATTATCGCCATCTTGGCACTGCTGGCACTGGTGTACGAAGGTGAACGTCCACGGAACTAATATTAGAGATGCATTTGTAATTTCAAATACAAGCAACAAACGTCAAATTTAGTACCCATGCCGCTCGATGGGGCGCTTCAGATCGGCACAAGAAACATTTGCCATTTTAGTACAAGTATTCAGTCCAGCGTATTTCTATAATAGAGGTCAGTGCATTCAGCTCAATACTTACACGGGTGCCTTGTTCCTCTCCGTCGGCATGTGGGCGGAGATACTGCTCTCTTGCAGCATGCGATTTGTCAATTTCCTCTTGGCTTTCTTGCTTAGGTGTTTCGTAGGTTGAGAACTCATCTGTCAAATATTCAGTATAACGTGATTTGACATGTTATGAGACGGGATGCCATGAATGCGACATCGATTCATAAGTGTATTGTAATCATACCAGATATGAATAAACTAATTTTGACTTTGACTTTGAAAGTAAAAATGAACGAGTCGAAGCGGAGGAAGACCACTGAAAATGTGGATTGGATGGATTGTGTATGTGCGATATGAAGGTGATGGATGTGAATGAGGAGATGACGAGTGACAGAAGAGAATGTAGAAAGAGGACATACTGCGCTGACCCAATAGGATGGGATAAGGGCAGAGAGAGGATGAACGTGATTTGATTTTTATTTCATACACATAAAGATTTTAGTGGTTAGAAAAAGAATTTCGAAAAATTATGATCTTGAGGCGGGAATTTTTCATCATAATTTTTCGAAATTCTTTTTCTAACCACTAAAATCTTTGTACTAATTTTTCTAACATTTATATAATGTTGAAATTAAAATCAAATAGTTCATACACATACATAAATCACTCCCATATCCCCGAAGGGGTAGGCAGAGGTGAATTAACACATCTCGAGTTCCTCCGTGCTCCGGAAGGCACGTTAAGCCGTTGGTCCCGGCTCCATCTGCAGTCGTTAGTACCCACCAACCCGCACTGAATTTGAGTCAACTTTTCTATGAGTCAGAATTCAGAGAAAAGTTGACTCGAATTCATAGTGGTGATCCATCACAACACAACACACAGGAGTCTTGAATAGAAAACTCAATCTTGTATTAAGGCTTTATTTTTTAACATTGTTGTTAAAGGTTTGGTGATGATGATGATGATGATGATTATGATGATGATGATGATGATGAATGTACTCACAGTGAGCTGCATCAGCCGCCTCGGAGGCGCGACATCGGCGATCGCATGCAGCGCGAGGTCGTCGACCCCGGCCTTGCGACCGCCACCAACACGTATCCATCTCGCTGCACTCTCGTACGCTCTACACCGCACTTTACTGCGAACACAACGTATAGTACATTTATTACAAAGAAAGGAGATATTCCGGACTGACCCATGTTCGAATTTGTACACTATCTCTAAAAAATTGAGAAAAAATAAATGATATATAGCTTTTTGACCTAAAAACCTTTGAGAACCATTAAAATCACTTAACTGCCGCACTCGGAGACGTCAAATAACGTTAATGTACTTATATAAAAAAATGACAATTCAAAACTAGTCGCTATGATTGCCGGGTCTATGGTTTCGATTTTAATGAGATTTTTAGACATTAAGTACTCATTAAAGTTATTTGACGTCTCTGAGTGCGGCAGTAAGTCTCTTCATATCCTCTTTGAGTCTTTTGCTATAATGAATGGAGTAAGTAGGCACGCATCTAATGTCAAATAAAATACGTACGTCAGTGTTATAAAGTGACATCTTCCTTCCGCCACGACGGTAGGCTAGGCTGTTGTGTTGCATTCAAAATCTAAACTTATGTACAACAAGCCAAAAACAGAACTTCAAAATAGGAATTTAACACTTTGTTTTATAATTTATTGCTCACATTTTAAATAATTGTACCAAGGTGCTTATTAGTCTACACAAGGCAATCTGATTTAGTCGACTTTTACGACACCCCTGGGATGAGTCGGGGCTGGCACAATCTACGTAATTTTTTAGCTCCCAGGCTAGATCACTATAGAACAATTACTATACTCCATTCATTATAGCAAGAGACCAAATGTAAACAATCTTGATGTGTCTTTTGATATAAAATGCAAAAATAAAAATGTGTAATACCATATTTCAGAGTTTATAGCTAATAGTTTTATTTGTCTATAATTGATGATCTATTTTAGATACATGTTTCTTGTTTTTAAGTTTCTTTCGTAGACAATTAGACATATCAAGTTTGTTTATATTTTATCTCTTGCTATGTAATGAATGGAGCTGAATAGTTTCAAGAAGTAGGTTCATCTTACCTGGACTCATCACTGACATTCTCCGAGCTCCAGTGCAGTGTTTGCAAGACCAACTTGAATATCAACGATGAAAACGGAATCAGATTTGCACCCAAGCTGAAAAATGAAAAGAGCACTAACTGCCGCACTCAGAGACGTCAAATAACTTTAATGAGTACTTAATAGTAAGATTTTGGTGGTTAGAAAAAGAATTTCGAAAAATTATGGTCTTGAGGCGGGAAATCTTACTACTAATTTTTCTAACATTTATATAATGTTAAAATTAAAATCGAATGAGTACTTAATGTCAAAAAATTTGATTTAAATTTAGACCAAAGACCTGACAAGAATAGAGACTAGTTTTGAATTGTCATTTTTTGACGTTAAGTACTCATTAACGTTATTTGACGTCTCTGAGTGCGGCAGTTAGACTCCATATTTTAGACGCCTCCGTGGTCTCGTGATTCGCCCACCGGAATTAAGATCCCGAGTTCCCAGGTTCTAAAATTTGTACTCAAGTTGAACAATATGAAAGATCATAGAAAACTTGCAAAGCTATAGAATAGCAACTATTCTATTCAAGGTTTTACTTATTACATACATACATAGATCACGCCTATATCCCCGAAGGGGTAGGCAGAGATGACCTAGCACCCACGTTTCGCCAGTTATGTTAGGTCCCATGTAATAGGTGGCGAGCCTTTTGCCATTTATCGGGCACAAAAGTCGCAGTACATTGCTAGGTTGTATAAGAGGAACGCTACTACCCATTCCTCATCACTGATTTAACCTTAGTCGCCTTGTACGACACCCACGGGACAGATTTGGGGTGGTGACAATTGTATTCTACTCTGCCGTCACCACACGGCATTCACTTATTGGCGAAAACTTACCACGCAACCAAAGCATCCAAGGTCCGCAGCGTTTCAACTTTAATACTGCTGATTGTGGCGGCATCTAGGGTCGTCTTCGCCGCACTTGATGCGCTCAATGCCCTCACTATGACCTCCAGGATTGTTTGGGGTTGGATTGGTTTGGCGACTGGATACGGTTCCCTGGAACAAAATCGAGACATTGTTTGAGAAAATATAAATCCTTAGGGCTTGTACACATATTAGTCGTCCACTCTGGCGTGGGAGCGGAAAAATAACGTAGAATTGGCCAGTCTCGACTCATCCTAGGGGTCTCATAAAACGACTAAGGGATGTTGCCCAGTGTAGACCAATAAGCACCTTGGGGTACTCGAATGTTGGAGGGCAAACCACCAACAACAGCATACCCAAAGAGGGTTGGTGTCAGGCAGGCGGCCGGCTGTAAAACCTAAGCCAAAACCTTGAGCAGTATGGATTGGAATGTGGTTATCCCAATCACTCTCCGTTCATCGGTCTCTCGACATATTCCGTTCCGTCTCTTTTCTATACATTCATTCATAACTAGCACCTGTCCGGTGTGATGGATGATATGAATCAAAAGGGAGTGGATGGCTTGATGACGTCCGACCGATATGAATGGAAGAGGAAACATAGAACAGCGCAGGTAGAAGAAGGGTTCGTGTAGACACAAACACGATATGAAGTCGCATAGTGCTACGACGCGTCACCGCTTCGCGATGCGACGTCGCATCGTGGGAATCGACGACGAGCAAATGACACGACATCGCAATCGAATGATTAGCAAAGACACAGTTATTGGGTCAGGTTAAGAAGAGCAATGTTTTTAAATCTTTTTGAATACACGCATCACTTAACGGGTTGGAAAATTCTAGCGACACACTTACGGCGGGTCCCAATATTCTATCTTGATCAAGATACATACATACATACATACATAAATCACGCCCATATCCCCGAAGGGGTAGGCAGAGGTGAATTCTCACCCGCGTTTCGCCAATTATGTCAAGTCCCATGTAATAGGTGGCGAGCCTATTGCCATTTATCGGGCACAAAAGTCGCAGTACATTGTCAGGACGGTAGTATAAGAGGAACGCTGCTGCCCATTCCTCATCACTGATTTATCCTTAGTCGCCTTGTACGACACCCACGGGGGAGATTTGGGATGGTGACAATTGTATTCTACTCTGCCGTCACCACACGGCTTGATCAAGATAGACGTACTAAAGCTTAGTTGCTTAGCAACTTCTGTTATTTATCGTAATATAACAAACAATGCCAGCCAACTAAACTTAAGTAAGCTTACTTTTAACTGCAGATAGAATATTGGGACCCGCCATTGGGCAATAAACGGAAAAAAAGTTAGTCTCTATTTTATTTCATTCTCCTGAAACGGTCTTTTGTATTGTAGTAGGTATACAATTGAAGACATTATTTTAAAAACGACCTTAGTCAAATTTGTTAGTTTTACACCAGAGTAAAAAAACCTTCTTCACATCAAGTTGTTTTAGAAGAAGTAATACAACAAATAAAAGCAAATATCTCATGACTGAAATTGTTTTTGACGAAATAAGAAATAGGATCATTAAGCTTACGAATTCCTCTACAAGATGGCGTAACTAACTCATATCATGGGATTTTTGACAAAGGTGTTTTTTTAAATAAAGTCTTGAATTGTCACTACCCCATCTCTGTTTGTCACACAAGGCCACTAAGGGTAATCAGTAATGGGCAGCAGCATTCCTATTGTACCATCTAGCAATATACTGCGCTTTATGTGCCCGATATATGGCAATAGGCTCGCCACCTATTACATGGGACCTCGGTTAATTGGCGAAAAGTAGGTGCTAATTCACCTCTGCCTACCCCTCGGGGGATATAGGCGTGATTGACGTATGTATTATATAAATTCTTACACCAGCATTGCCTGAAGAAAAACTAAGGCATTTTTTAATTTGGTACTTAATGAGTGTTGTTTGTTGACATCTTTTTTCCTTGTAGTACCGGTTGCTTTTAACGCTGCATAGAGTGGAGAGTCACCTGTGGACTGGAGCTGAGTTTTCTGAAACAGAATATAAAAGATAATTAAAAAAAAAATATTATAATACATACATACATAAATTACGCCAATACTTCGAACGGGTAGGCAGAGGTCAACTAGCACCCACGTTACGCCAATTATGTAAAGTCCCATGTAATACGTAACGAGCCTATTTTGTTGCACAAAAGTCGCAGTAGGTACACTGCTAGGTGGTATAAGAGGAATGCTGCTACCCATTCCTCATCACTGAGTTATCCTTAATATAAAATATTATACTAGAACTTATACTAGAACACAACATACATAGTTAGAAGTTATTTTAAAAATTTAAAGCATATCTGTGACCTATAAGGTCAAGTCAAAATTCTTTTTCCTGCCCTGTTCCCAGTTTATCTGGGGTCGACGCGGTATGTTTGCTCTTGTATGTCAGTTTGTATGCTAAAAATCTCTCTCCACCACTTGTCAGTGTTGTCTCGGGATTAAGTGAGAGTTAGCCGTGTGGTGACGGCAGAGTAGAATACAATTGTCACCACCCCAAATCTCCCGTGGGTGTCGTACAAAGTGACTAAGGATAAATCAGTGATGAGGAATGGGCGTTCCTCTTATACCACCTAGTAATGTACTGCGACTTATGAGCCCGATAAATAGCAATAGGCTCCCCACCTATCACATGGGACCTAACATAATTGGCGAAATGTGGGTGCTCAACCATCAACAAAAGGGTAGGTGCATCGACAGGTGAGTCGATAAAATGGACATAATAATCTGGTGCAATAAAAAGCAATCTGAGCAACCAAGGTGGCAGTCAAATTATCAATCTGGGATTTGTACATTATTATGGCCTTAATAATAAACACGGTTTAAGTATAGACTAGTTACTCAGTGTTTTGTCTCGCATTCAAAAACATGTTTGTGAGCCAAAGACAAAACGCGGAATTGCTATACCATGTTTACTACCAGTTTATTAATAAGATGCTTAGAACGTTATAATTCTCAAGTCTTATTAGTCATGATATTTTATTACCTGGACAAAATACGGAATGAGTACGTAAGAGGGGGTCTGAAAGTGGCGCCAGTAACAGAAATAATGTAAGGGAGCCGTTTAGCTTGGTATGGACATGAGACGTGATGCCATGAATGTGAGTTAGAAAGTTATGGACATGAATGTTAATGGATGTCGAAGTAGAGGAAGACCACTGAAAAGATGGATGGATTGTGTGAGGTTTGATATGAAGGTGATGGATGTGAATGAGAAGATGACGAGTGACAGAAGAGAATGGAAAAAGAGGACATACTGCGCCGACCCCAAACAGGATGGGATAAGGGTAGGGCGATGATGATTTTATTACCTGTCCACTGTCACCGCTTCGGTACAAATGCACTGAGTTAGGAAACAGTTCAGAAATTAACTGGTGAGCTTCATTGCAGAGTACAATTTGATGTTCCCTCCAACATATTTTTGCATTAGCTGTTTTTTCCTGAGGAGGTCTTACCTGCCAAAATGAGCAATAGATTAGAATACATTCTTATTTTGGTGGGAATATTTAGAGAAACTCGATGGAGCAGTGGATTTACACCCTCGGCCTACGATTTCTGGAACTAAGCAATATTCGCTAAGGCCAGTCATTGGATGGGTGTGACCAAAAATGTATTATCCTGAGTTTGAACGTGTTTCGGAAAGCAAGCTAAGCCGTTGGTCCTAGCTGCATCTGCAGCCGTTAATACCCACCAATCCACACTAGGCCAGCATGTTGGGTTATGGCCCATTCTCCCTTTTAGTCTTCCATCCATAGGGAAGTCCTGTGATGATGATTTGTTAATTTAAACTTTATATTTAAGTTGGAAAAATTGTTAAAAAGAAAAATAGATCAGGACCTCATTTGAGGATGAACTCATTTGAGTTACTCATTTGAGGTCAGCACACATTATAGTAATCTGTATGATCCCAGTATATTCAGAATGAGTACCTTAGTTTACTGTATGGAATAGAAATTTCTCAGAATGTCCATAGCACCAACTTTCTGAATGTACAGCAAATGTGAATACATAATAACAATGAGAAATATGAGGATGATTTCCTTCTTTGATTCCCAAAGTCGTCCAGGTAGACCCCCCCCCCCGAGTCCACGGGAGACTCGATGGTGGTGGCTACATTGGTATGACAAAAAATGGGGGTTCACGAAAATTTCCACAGTTTGATCTAATCTTCATTTTTGGTTGAGTTTTGGAAATAGGTTTAAATGTAGCTACCGGGGGTCCACCGGAACCAGCAAAATTTTTAAAGTAAGAAAGAAATAATAAAGAAGTTTAGGAACCTCTGATTTACATCATCGATCTGGATTTATTTTATTAAACGGAGTCTGTTCTTTCTGTAGTACAGTTTTAAAAAAAATTACATCTTACTGCGTACTCAGAGAAGTCAATTAACTTTAATGAGTATTTGACGTCAAAAATTTTCATTAAAATCTAGTTTTGAATCGTCTTTTTTTGACGTTAATTACTCATTACTGTTATTTGACGTCTCTGAGTGCGGCAGTTAGTGTTACATAATATTACTGTAATAATGTGACACTATGATTAATGAAATTGTAGAATAAATGTAAGTTGAAGACTAACCCAAATGTATTTACCTGTTGTAGGATATGAGCACATTTAGCAGCTTCAATTACATTGTAATAATTTGTTGAATCTATAAAGTGTGCTAAATACGTTTCTATAGTGACCCTATTAGATGCACAATATTTAGGAAATCTGAAATAATACAAACGTTAATTACAGATAAATGTAAAAAGAAGTCTAAAATTATAATATTACGATTGGGAAGGCTGTTGAAGATCACACTATTTTGTCAAATTAACTGTATGTACTTAAAACTTAAATAGTGTTTATTATACCGAATAGTATATTTAAGTCACAAAAATTACTATCGTAAGAGAGCCAGCTGTAAAACCTAAGCCAAAACCTTGTCCAGTATAGATTGGAATGTTGTCATTCCAATCATTCTCTCCGTTCATCGGTCTCTCGACATAGTCTGTTCCGTCTCTTTTCTATACATTTATTCATCACTAGCTACCTTTACGGTGTGATGGATGATATGAATAAAAAGGGAGTGGATGGCTTGATGACGCCTGACCGATATGAATGGAAGAGGAAACAAACTGCGCCGACCCCAGACCATACTGGGAACAGAGCAGGGAGGAGAAGAAGAAGAGCTTTATAAAGAGTTTGAGTTTGTTTTTATGGCTATTTTTGTGTTAAATAATTGGTTTGTTTCCACTTGCCATCATCCTTACACACATATTCATCTGTCAATTTGTTTATAATAATTATGTAAGAGACTGACATTATTGTTTAACATAGTATCCAACTAAATTTTGGCCTTTTGATTTAAAGGGTTATCAAGTTTACCGGTTTAGAACGTCTTCTAAAACTCGCAAGCATTTGAAGCTTTCGATACTCGCATGTTTCAATAAATTCTGGAAGAGTGAAGACAGAGCATCTTTCACTGCCTCCGAATTATTAGAATCCACTTCACTGATTTTCGTAAAAATTTTATCTGAAAAGAATTTCTCACTAATTTAGTTATAATTTTTTAGAAATTATTTTAGTAGAAACACTAAATACTTCTACAGTAAATAAAACTTACTCATTTTTTAATGTGTAGTAGCGCTGGCTAGTGTAAAGTAAAACCGATGTACTTTTTATTTATAATAACTTTACATTTAAAATCTTTCACAACACCACGTGAGTAGGTACTTTACTTCTTTCTTGTTTACTTCAGTCAGCGGGCCTAGCCTAGCGTCTTACGTAGTATTGTATTCTCTTTGGGGCCTAGCACGGGGACGTGGACAAGTCCCTCTACACCACTTGACAGTGTTTTGTCTCGGGATTTAGTGGGTGTTAGAGTGAGAGGAAAAGATTTTCTTTCCCCCGAAAGAGATGTGTCCACGTGCCGTGCTACGGGGGCAGCAGTTAGCCCCAAAGAGTTTTTAATACACTACGTTTGTCAGCCTCAGAGTATATTTACTCCGAGTTGTCAGCCCATACACTGTATAGTCTATGGTCGGCCCTAATATTTTACAACTTCTTCACCCGTTCGGAAAAGCAATGATATTTAACTCATACAGCCATATCTTCAGTATTAATTACAATTATAAATCCACATTCTAAAAGTACAAAATAACATGTTGTACCTACAAAATAACATGTGTAGGACTTATTTTAGCATTTATGTTTATAGCACAGGACCACTTTAAGTTTACAAGACAAAACATTCAGTCACTTAAAAACCCACCAAAATATCGGCTCTTTTAATGGCGTCAAATTTTTGTCTCAACAATTCAAGAATAGTATTTAGAGTAGACTTGTGCAGTGAAAAATGTGTTATTTGCATAGACAAAGATCCTCTGACATTCAATAATGTGGAATCATTGAATTTTACAGTCGTTTTCTTCATCAGTGGCCATCATGAACCCTGTATTGCTTTGTTTTGCTCCAAGCACTCCTTAGGTGCATAAAAACGACGGACACCTTTAATGTAATTATAAAATTCAAGAAAAATAATCTAATAATATGGCTGTATGGGATTGATAATTTTGTCTTCCCTGTAAAAAGCATGTTTTAAAAATCTTTTCTCCGATCTGGAACGGCAACGATAACTAATCTGTACAGCCATGTCTTCGCTATTTGGTTATTTATTTTGTCAATAACACTAAATAAGAATTTCCACTCTTTAAATTATATACTTTCATTTTATAATAAAATAGAGGCTAATTTAAAATTTAGTTAGTAGCGTAACTTTCTATGCAACATGAATGGATCTATCTTGCGGGCGGGGGTTGGTTGATGCACACCGCCATATTTGTTTACAATATTAAATTTTGACAGTTTTGTCATCTGCACCAATTTAATCTTAGTCGTAAAGTTATTTACTATTTTATATTAAACCGTTTACTATTGGAAACATAACTGTCGCTTATTTCCGATATATTTAAGTAATGGCTACGTTAGACGATAAAATATTGGGCGAGAAACTACATAATTACTGCAGTAGTAGTGAAGGTGAATCGGACTATGAAGATAGTAAAAGTGGGGACGAGGAAGGTGTAATACCCTCTAGTGCAAAGGCAGGTGCTGAACTGCCTCCCGCAAACAACTGGTCTGGTTCGGCCACCAATACTGGACCGAAGGGTGTTCTTGAAGATTGGAGAAGATATAAACAGTTGGAAGCTGAAAACCGTAGAGAATTAGAGAAAGAGAGGATTGCCCTAGCGAAAAAACTAACGCTATCCGTTAAAACTGACCGTGAAGAGGCAGAGGCCAAGAAAGTTGAGGAATTAGAGGATGAATTATGCGAGTTGATTGATGAAGACTTTCTCTTGAATTACCAGCAGCAGAGAATGCAAGAATTAATGGCACAGTTGCAAAAAGTGCCCAAATTCGGTAAGGTGCTCACATTAAACACTCAAGACAATTTCCTCAATGCAATTGACAAGGAGAATGAAAAAGTGCCTGTTATCATCCATATTTATGGTAATAAATCTGTTGCATGTGAAACTATGGATGGATGCTTAAATGTTCTGGCTCAAGATTATCCAACAGTAAAATTTTGTAGAATTGCAGCGGATGTTACTGGGTTGAGCAGACATTTCCGGGTAGATGGAGTTCCGGCTTTATTGGTGTATAAGGGTGGGCAGATTATTGGAAACTTTGTGCAACTGGCCACTGAATTGGGTACAGATTTCTTCGCAACAGATGTTGAAAGGTTCTTAATAGAATTTGGGATGCTGCCTGAGAAATAGACTTTTATTATTGTAAAAGTGTTCCAGTTTTGATATTTTAAGTTATTAAGTTCACTTGTTTTAGTAAGTTTCCTACGGTGTTTTCACCCAGAGACCTCATGAGCGAGCCATTGTGCGTAAATTTCAGTGTGTGTGTGCAAAAAACTTTGTGTGTTCAATTATTGTGTATGGTTAACAACATATTAGGTTAACGCAATATTTTCAACTATTTTCAATCACATTTCAGGTTTTCATCAAACCAATACATTAGAGATATTTAAGTTTTGTGTAGTCCGATATGCTGTTGACTGTAAATAAGATAACGTCGGAGTGTTGACTGAATAAAGGTTTTTTTCAACTCCCTATATTAATTATTTCATTCAAGTATTAATAGGAAACTCTATAACCTTTCAGTTGTAATAGAATAGATTTTATCCTAAATCAGTAAAAATATTGAATTAAAAGAATAATTTTTAAAATTAAAATATCCAAAATTGGTTCATGCCCATATAGGAAATTGTAGTTATCTACGTCTGGCAAAGTGATTATTTGATAGTTATCTAGTATGGTGTGTAAGCTAGTAGTAGAGTAGAATACCAGGTGTCTCATACAAGGCGACTAAGGATAAATCAGTGATGAGGAATGGGCAGCAGCATTCCTTAGCAATATACAGCAACTCCTGTGCCCGATAAATGGCAGTAGGCTCGCCACCTACATGGGGCCTAACTCTGCCTGCCCCTCTGCGGATATAGGTGTGATTCATGTATGTATGATCTAGTATATTATAGAATAGATTTTATCATATACAGGGTTATTTTTAAAATATCAATCTCATACATACATAAATCACGCCTATAGCCCCGAAGGTGTAGGCAGAGGTGAATAATGAACACCCACTTTTCGCCAATTTGGTTAGGTCCCAGGTAGGAAGCGAGCCTGCTCTGCTATCACCACATGGTCGTATATCATAAATTAGGCAAAAAAGACTTCTGGCAGAGTACACAATTTATTCGTAAGTGTGTAAGATTCTACCTGCACATTTCTTAATGCAATGTATTTCAAGTTAACCCTAATACTCATTCTATGTTCCATTTATTCATTGTACAAAACAAACATACTAAAGTCTACTAGTAAAATTATATTTATTGTTTCTTAAATATAAATTCCTTCTATGAGATATTACAAATCACATAATAAAATTTAATGAATCACTCAATAGTAACTTATGCTAATTCAATATTGTTTCAATTACAAAGGTTTACAAGTTTTAGGTACAATGCTATATCATATAATTTGTGTATATATTTTTGTTACAAAGAATGTAGAAATGAGTTTGTATGCACATCAAAACCTATTTAGAAAAATATCAACTTATAAATAATAAATAATTTATGGTTGATATAACACCGTGTTAGCATAGTTCAATCACCTCATCACTGACTTCGGTACGCCTGCGCTTCGGCGGTTTAACAGTTGGTTCGTCCTCATCTTCTTCAATAATCTCCATATCACTGTCACTATCTTCTCTAGTTTTCGAGGGACCTGGCTTAGGTTCATTGGATCCGTTGGACCCATTAGCTGGCTTATCGTCTTCCTTAGGCGCTGGCATTGGTGCGTCAGTATCGGTGACGAGACGCCACGACTTCTCATCATCTTCTTGTTGTAGACGCACTCGTACTTCGTAGTTTTGCAAGAAATCATCTACCAACAGAGCACAACCATCATTCAATCCAATCTCCACAAGTGTTTTGTCGTTATTGTGATCAGTTTCTCCGGGCTCTGAAGACAATACCACCAAGCCTTTTCCTTCCACAGTTGCATCTGGAGCTTGCATGTTAAGACCTTCTTTGAAAGCTGCTGTTAGGTCTTTGAGTGTAAGAGCTTTCAGATTGCAGGCAAGACCAACTTCAGGTTTGGGCGTACACACATAACATTTAGGGTTTGACGGAGTAAGAGCTGAAAAACAGTAAATATTTATTATATCTTTGATGAAACATTTGTGTAATTTTATAAAGGAAATAATAATAATAATCAATTAACTAGAGTACTGATGGTAAGTAAGTTTTATAATTATAATGCAAGGACTCACTTTTTTCTGGTACAAATAGTTGACCTCTGTGGTTGACCTTAGGCCTTAGATACACACTTGTACAGGTAGCAATTTCTCCTTTCAGTATGGACTGGGCACGAAGTACCGCCAGACCAGCGACAATTGCATTCGCTGTGGCGATGGCTGGAATTATATTTCCTGCCATTGCTGAAAAATAACAATCTGATTATGTCACGAACTTTTCAGTAATATTTTGGACAATGTCTAACGGCTGGCACAAAATTGATAACAATGTAGTAAAAATAAGTAAGTAAGCTACAAATATACAGCCTAGAATTACTGCTGCAGTGTGTTTCCGACTTTAACTAAAGTGTTCTGTAACAATTAAAATGTAGACATTTAAAACACATTGATTAAAGAAAACCTTCATCGTTAATCTCCGTATAAAATTAAATGGTCGAGGTATGCTGCTGCCCATATCTCATTATAAATAGTCTCCTTGTACAACACCCCCACAGCCACAGGTGTGGAAAGGGATTGTGTTACAAAAGTGTTGCAGCAAGAGAAATAATTACATTTTATTTCGAAACGTGACTTTGTTGATATGTTGAAAATGTGAGCGCGGATATTGGCGCACGCAGTCACAAAGTCCATCGCGCTTTTCTCATCTTTGTCCCACACAAGGTGGTCACCATCCGGACGTCCCTTTAGGTCTGCTTGTAGCTCTTTACAACTCTCTGCAAATACCTATCGACAGAATTGAAGTTTTAGTTTCAAGAGAATCTCTGATTTGTATATGAAACAAAAACTGTGATACATAAAACGTTAATTAGGTCTGCAAGGCTTAATTATATTTTTATTGAATTTTAACTTTATAAATATGTTTTGCTATATCATACATACATAAAATAACATATATAACATAACCCCTAGGGTAGGTAGAGATGTAATTACACCCACATTATTGACATAAACTGATGAAATGTTATAAGAATTGTAGTTGTTGAACTAGAGGATGAGCATTGAGATATTTAAGTGCAGCAATTTGCTTAGATAGTACAACATGAATCCTGCTGCACATTGTTCGTCATTATAACAACTCTCAGTCGCCTTGTACAACAATCAAGGCATGATAATTTTATTCTGCCATAACATCACTAATAAGTATATAATGATATAACATGTTGTAGGTAACTAAAATCAATTACAGCAAAATTAAAGTAAATATAAGCAATTAATTAATAGAATTTTATTTCAACAAGTAGATGAAGATTTGTAATAGGTTACAAAAATATATTTTCAAGTCCTACATTGTTGTGAGGGTTTACATAATTACATTGATTTGCTGTGACACCATCACTAGACTAAACTGTATTGATGGTGCCTGTACAACTATCAAAAGAATTGGCCTCGTCTTATTAAAAGTGATTAGACTTTAGGTACAAAAATGTTACAGAATGGTAAAAATATTATGAGTTCAATTGAAGTAATGGACAGAGTCACTAATTTTAAACATACCTGTGCACATTCATGTATTGACCAAACCCTTTGATCTGGGAGGCCAGTATGCTGAGTTGGGGCATCATTTTTCCCTGGCAAATTAGTCCACACTAGGGGGGTAGGTGGTCTACGTTTCTTCCAGAGATTTTCCATCGACAGTAAGTAGCGAATATCATCCCCAAAAAGCTTTGTGAACAATTTCTCTGGGTCATAATTTGTATCGGCAGCCCATTGTCTTGTACTTTTCCTCTCAACATTTCCACTAGTATTTCCTTCTGCAGACAAAGCTGTTGCTCCTGCATCTCCCGCTGCTTCAGGATCTGCTGTATCTGGGCTGACATCTTGGTCAGGATCTTCTTCACCAAATAATTGGTTGAAAAGATGTTTCGCCCAGACAATACAATGGATTGGTTCAGAAGGTGTATTTCTAATTGTACAGCCTGGGAATGTCTTTTGTGGTGCCTTCGGTTGACATTCATAGCATTGAGTAAGTCCCTTCTTAATGAGTTCCACCTAACAGAAACAAAATTATTTATCCATATTATACACACACCATATAAATTATATGTAACATAAATATACAAAATAGTTTATTAATTATTATAAAACAATATCAGCCTTAATATAATAATGCTAATCTAATATTCATCATCATCTACCACCAGAAAGGTGCTAGTAAATGAACAAGGAAATTGATTGGAAACACAACATTCCAATGCATATTGCTAAAGCTTTTAGTTCAGGTTTTAGTCATATGCCTGCCTGACATTGACCCTCATTAGGTAGTTCTCTCTCCAACATTTGGGCACTCCAAGGTTCTTTTAGATCTACACTGGGTAATCTCCTTTAGTCTACTTTTACAACACCCCTGGCGTGAGTCAGGGCTGGCACATTCTATTTTATTTTTAGGAATAGGAAGCATCATATTACATTTTTACTATCATCATTAGCCCTTTATTGTGCCCACTGCTGGGGCACTGGCCTTCCTTATGGATGGAAGAATATAGGGAGAATGGGCCACAACCCAACATGCTGGCCCAGTGCGGATTGGTTGGTATTAATATAATATAAGCTTTCCAGTGCATGGAGGTACTCCACAGATAATACATGTTTGGTCACAAGCCAATGGTCAGCCTCAGTGAATTATAACATTGGTTAGTTTACAGAATCGCAGGCCAAGCATGCTAAGTCAGGCGCTATCAAGCTCCTCCATAATTGTTACTACAAATTATTACTTAAATATGAAATGAAACAATCAAGAAATCATCCACAAAAACCCTACCTGTCCAGCATAACCAGCAGTCCCCGTTTCTACCAGGGGTACATTTGCAGCAAGACACATTCTGTTCACATGGTTCCGGGCTACACGGTTGTCTAAAGCGTTCAGGACAATGTTAAACTGTTTGAAATAACTCACTCCATAATCATTGCTGAAATAAAAGAATTGTTGAAATTAAAACAAAATATAAAGAACTATATAATTAATGTAGGTTTTTAGGCTGGAGTTCATCAACAATTAAACAGACAATAATTATATTTAACCATCGGTTTATGAAATTACACTGCTTGGAAGAACTGTCAAAAACTGACAGTATCTTTTAATCGCTTATTTTAAGTGTTGATGAACACAAGCCTTAAAGTTGTATGGTGGCAACACAATAATTATTGCCACACACCCACCTCTCCAGTAGATGTTATATAAGGTGACTAACTGCCGCACTCAGAGACGCCAATTAACTTTAATGAGTATTTAATGTCAAAAATTTTCATTATAGACCATTGAACTGGCATGAATAGCGACTAGTTTTGAATTGTCATTTTTTGACGTTAAGTACTTATTAACTTTATCAATACTCAATACTGTAATTATAGTGCCTAGTGGTTGGTAATAAGCTATAAATGTAAAGTTATTTACATATCAATACATGTGTTGGGGATTAAGCTTGCGTGACTATTACGTGTTTTATGTAGATTTTATACCAAGGGTTAGTATCAGGGAGGCAGCCAGCTGTAGAACTAAGCCAAAACCTTGAGCAGTATGGACCATCCCAGTCATCCTCTCTGTTCATTGATGTCTCAACATAGTCCCCCCCCCCTACATTCATTTTTCACTAGCACCTTCCAGTGAGATGGTTGATGTGAATCAAAGGGGAGTGGATGGATAAATGATATCTGAGCAATATTAATATTATCTGAATATATCTGTAGTATTATCTGAGCAATATTTATTGTATTTGTTTTATTTACAATACCTTATAACACTGTCATGATGTGCTACTATATTGACATTGGGGTTGAAACTGAGTGCACTGTCCTTAGCAACTTGAGCTTTTGACTTCCCGACATGTTCTTTGTGGAACAAAAATTGACGATTTAAGTTACTAACATCAATTGTATCCAGATCAATCTGTAAAGAAAAAAATAGTACTGAAATGTTACCATATTTATGTCACAGCTACTAAAGCAAATCTGAACTTGTTTGCTTCATAATCTTCTGACTTGAAGAATACGAGGACAGAGAATAATACAAATACAATGTAGTAATAAGTCTATAATCGTAATTTATATTCTCAAAAGTAGATCTGAGGTTAAATAAATGACTCACTACTATGACAAAAGATCGGGAGACATACTTGTATAAAATCTAAAGTTTTTTTAGTAACTGCCTACTTACTATTTCAATTTGCGGGAAGCCGGTGAGAACGAGATTTTTTAGTATTTCACAACCTATACCACCGGCTCCCACTACTAGTATTTTTGAATTGGCAATTGCCTCTGTTAACTTTTCATCAAATACACCTGCGACCCTCGCAACCATTTTTACAATTTACAATCACAACACTTTTTAATTCAAAGTTAAAGCAAAAACTGCTGGCGAGGTGGTTTAAAATTCTGCATATGAGACCAAAAAATATTTAGGACGACAAGACAAGCAAGTCCAAGATTTTAAATGTCAAACTTCATGGCGTCTTTTGTTGTTATAAAGAAAGTTTTGCAAAGGAAACTGTCTCAGTGCAGCCATGTAAATATGTGACTTTATGGAATTTGATTTGATATTCAGTAAATATTGATACGAAACCAAATTAAATGAACATCATAAATTTTTATATGTTTTTAATAATTAAGTTAGTTAAAATAATAACCAATCGTTTTTAAGACCGGTAGTGGTACAATAATCAAAATTAGAATGTACGCCTTTCTTCGCCAAGGGTGAGGCCTCATTCGCACGAGAGCTTCTTTAACGTCCGTTAAAAAAGCGTTCAAATAGAACCAATGCACTTGTTCACACGTCAGCACTTTTAAAACGCGGCGCTTTTTTATTGTGGAGTGTTGCATTTTGAGCGCCGGGCGTTGGGCGTTAAATGGAATAAATGATAATATATTGTGAAACGCGCCCAGGCATTCAGTTAAAAGGTAGACAGTATGCGCCCGCTGGGCAGTTGTCATTTATGTTTATGTTAGTAGACCGGCGATACCATGTCGAAATCCTTATTAAAGAGGTGGAATATCGTCCACTTGTGTATGCAAATTTAAATACAAATTAAAGACAAAGGTCTTCAATGCGTGTGTGTTGCCAGTGATGACTTACGGCACCGAAACGTGGCCGCTTACAATGGGCCTTATAAGAAGACTCAAAGTCACCCAAAGGGCAATGGAGAGGGCTATGCTCGGTGTTTCCCTGCGTGATCATATCAGAAATGATGAGATCCGCAGGAGAACTAAGGTCACCGATATAGCCCGAAGAATTGCGGACCTTAAGTGGCAGTGGGCAGGGCACATTGCGAGGAGGACTGACGGCCGTTGGGGCGGAAAGGTCCTCGAATGGCGGCCACGAACCGGGAGACGCAGCGTTGGAAGGCCCCCCACAAGGTGGACCGACGATCTGGTGAAGGTCGCGGGAAGCCGTTGGATGCGGGCAGCGCAGGACCGACCGGTTTGGAGATCCTTGGGGGAGGCCTATGCCCAACAGTGGGCGTCTCTCGGCTGAATGATGATGATGATGTGTATGCAAAAGCATTGCCCGTTACTCAAATTAGATTACAAAGAATAATGCCTGGGAGGACATACCCAAAAAACTCTCAGAAGACTAATAATAAATAATCAATGTTAGTAAATAAGTAATGCATTTTGTACCTTAACGTAATATATATAACATTTAAGCACAAAGGGAAAATCTATAAAGAGTACTGTTGTCATATTAATGTCATGTTGGGCTATGAAGAAGACCATAGAGGACAATAATACTAAAGAAGACTGATGAAAGAAGAGTAGGTATCTACATGTAACAGAGATGCGTATGTTTCCACGTCTTACTGAAGGGAGAAACGAAACAAGACTGATTTTTAGCCTTACGTATGGAACAATCATATTGAGAACGTTTAGAAAGCGCCAACGCCGAGTTTTAACGCAACGTTTTTTAAACTCTCGTGCGAATGAGGCCATATGACATTTAGCACCCGCGAGTTGCTGCTTGTATTGTGACCAAAGAGTATATAATACACTACGTTTAGTATTGACATGGTGTTGACGTATTATTGTCCTCTATGGTATTGACACAGTACAGACAGACATACGAGTGAATTATATTATGTTTAATCTATGCTTAAAATTATAGGTCATATAAACTAAACCCATTATAAACTAAATAATGGGAAAAACTGAAAACTAAAAAAAGCAGAAAACTTTATAGAAAGATGATCAAGTGAGATTAAGAATGCCGCCAAAGAGTAAAGCGAAAGCCAAACCGCCCCCCGTGGCCCTAAAGGCGATGGGCCCTCCACCAAAACCAAAGAAACCACCCCCACCACCGGCTTGCTTTAATACTGAAGACCTGGTCAAGTTTAAGGAAATGTTCAAAGCTCACGACGAAGAAAATATCGACAAGGTAATCTACTCAAAAATAATGATACATACATAAATACATAAATCACGCCTATATCCCGGAAGGGGTAGACAGAGGTAAACATTTCATCTCTGACTACCGAAACGTGGGTGCTAGTTTCTAGCACCCACGTTTCGCCAATAATATTAGGTCCCATTTAATAGGTGGCGAGACTATTGCCATTTATCGGGCACAAAAGTCGCAGTACATTGCTAGGTGGTATAAGAGGAACGCTGCTACCCATTCCTCTTTACTGTTTATCCTTAGTCGCCTTGTACGACACCCACGGCAGAGATTTGGGGTGGTGACAATTGTATTCTACTCCACACGGCACCACGCGGTATGGGAACAATAATGTTCTCGTAGGTATATTGGCACAACTGATTTTGTGTTTAAAAAAAATAGCAAAAAATAGTAGGGAAGTGTCTTAGAATATTTAGCTATATTCTAAGGTATATATTTAACCATGGGCGGTAAAACAAAGACCGAATACAGAAACGCTACTCAAATTTTGGGGACTGCTTATCAAGGTAAGTGGACAGTACCCGCCAGAATTTGTATGGAAAATCGTAAATTTTGACAACATTTTAATGTTAAGCAAGACTCAAACTTTGATTACTTCTGTATTCGGGGGAGAATGTCCCAGGTCGCAAGTAAATAACGCCCGAGCTGAAGGCGAAGACAATAAATATGCGATCTGAAGCTTTCTTTTTTACCGCCCGAGGTAAATACCTATGTACAAAATTTTATGTCATTTTCCATACAGACCTACGCGTAGCGGGTGGAAAATGCCACTTTCTTGTCAGGTTTGACATAAAAAGAAGCCGTAACCGCCTCCGTGGTCCAGTGGTTCGCCCACCGGAATGAAGATCCAGAGGTCCCGGGTTCGATCCCCAGGGGGGTACAACTTTGTGCTCGGTTTAGTTGGTGGTAGGGCTTCTTTGAAGTCCGCCTGGCAAGCTACCACCATCTTATCAAAATCTGTCGCCATAATAATAATGTTAACAGCATTATTGTGTTCCGACAATGTGTGATAAGATAGCCAGTCCCTCTGTGGTTGAGGGTTCCAGGTGAAGCTCGATTCCATCTTCAGCCCTTGTCGTCACTTACCATCAGGTGTGATGGAGGGCAAGAGCTTCCCTGTCTAACATAAAAAAAAAGTTTACTAAGCTTGTTAGAAATCAGTTTTCTTACTTGTCCTGAATCTAGACACAACTTTGTATGATTAGCTACAAGTTTACAATGCCGTGTGGTGACGGCAGAGCAGAATATCTCTCCCGCGGGTGTCGTACAAGACGACTAAGGGTTTAAACAGTGATGAGGAACGGGCAGCAGCGTTCCTCTCATACCACCTAGCACTTTTCTGCGCCATCTATTACCACTAAATTACATGGGACCTAGCTTAATTGGCGAAACATGGGTATTGATCCACCTCTGACCTCTGCATACCCCTTCGTGGATATAGGCGTGATTTAACTATAAGACAGCGCGCGAGCGCACGTCCTTTCGTTTATAAATGAAACAAAGAGTTACAATACAAATGTCGCGACAGTAGAATAATAAGCTGAAAAAAAAAAAAATTTGCTCAATGAGTTGTGCAATCGGCACCACAAACCACTTTTATCTGATGAAAGATGAAGCCGTGTGGTGACGGCAGAGTAGAATACAATTGTCACCACCCCTAATCTCTCCCGTGGGTGTCGTACAAGGCGACTAAGGATAAATTAGTGATGAGGAATGGTCAGCGGCGTTCCTCTTATACCACCTAGCAATAGCAATGTACTGCGACTTTTGTGCCCGATAAATGGCAATAGGCTCGCCACCTATTACATGGGACCTAACATAATTTGCGAAACGTGGGTGCTAGTTCACCTCTGCCTATATATAGGCGTGACTTATGTATGTATGTATGTAGATAAAACTGAAAGAAAAGGATAAAAATGTCCCCACTGCTGGGGTCAGAAGCCTTTCCTATGGATAGAAAAATATAGGCATAATAGGCCATAACCCACCACTCTGGTCCAGTGCGGATTGGTGGGTGCAGTATGCAGTATATTTTTGGTCACCCGTCCAAAGACCGGCTATACCGAACAGTGTTTAGTTTACGCAATCGCAGTCTAAGCGCGTGATCTTGTAACTTTTACCTTTTAAAAGATGTTTTTATGCTTTCCGCCGTTTGGTGATGGCAGAGCAGAATGCAATATAGTCACCATCCCATCTCTCCCGCGGGTGTCGTACAAGGCGACTAAGGGTTAACTGCCGCACTCAGAGACGTCAATTAACTTCAATGAGTATTTAATGTCAAAAATTTTCGTTCAAATCCAGACCAAAAACCCGGCAAGAATAGCGACTAGTTTTGAATTGTCATTTTTTGACGTTTAGTTCTCATTAACGTTATTTGACGTCTCTGAGTGCGGCAGTAAGAGTTTTAACTTAAGACAGCTATGAGTACCTATTGGGCAGGACTCCTCTTAGGCCACCTAGCAATGTAAACTCAAAAGCACATCGGGTTACTACAATCTGTCAAATTTCTCTAATAAATTTTCAACCTTAACAACTTTATTATAAAGTTCAAAATTGATTGGAAATATTTGACAGTTTATAGTAACCTGATGTTGACTGTACTGCGATTTCCATGCCCGATAAATGGCAATGGACTCGTCATCTATTATATGGGACCTAATCTAATTGTTGAAACGTGGGTGTTGGTTCCTAACCTTTTGCATACCTCTTTGATATAGAAGTGATTTATGTATGTATGTATGTTATACTTTCGCAGGTACCTATAGAAGCAATTCCTTTAATGTTGAGAAAACTCGGATTCAATCCCAAGACGGAGGAGATTCGAAAACTTTACACCATGTTCTTAGAGGACGATCTTGTCGATACCGTGGAGTATCACGAATGGCTTTTCATGATAGAGGCGAAGATGAATTGGGGCGATGACTTCGAGTTGGCCGTTACAAAGGCTTTTGCTGCGTTGTCCCACGATGACGAGGAAACCGGTGTGGCAGATTTTGAACTTCTCAGAGAAGAACTCGTGACTTGGGGCGAGCCTTTCGCAGAAATTGAACTTGTAGACTGGGTACGTCTCGCTATAAAGGACAAGACGTACAATGTCGAGGATGGCACATTTTGTTACACAAAGTTTGTAGAGAATATGAACAACAAAGATTCAAGGTACATTAAGGAGCCTATAAACTTCTTTAAGTTAGATCAGAAGACATTAGCTGAGATGGCGATGAAGAAAGCCCAAGAGGAACGGCAAGAACAGGAAAAGAAAGAAGCAGAAAAGCGTGCTAGAGAAGAAGCCAGGAGACTGAAAATGATTGCCGACGGCCTGCTTCCACCTGATTAGATTTATTGATTAAATTATATTACACATATGATAACATGTAATACGACTTTTTATGACATAAAAGAAAATGTTGTGATATGATTAGCAGAATCTGGTTTGGGAAAATCGATGTTACTGGATCAGCTTTCAGAACAGACAAAAAATTTAGAAGATATTTCAGGTGACAAATGTACGTGGATTGTTAAAATCAATTTAATAGATTACTGTAAAGACTTTAGTGAGTGGAAGCGCAATAATATGGAAATCGACCGAAATCAAGCTTTAAATTTTATTATCAAGGCCTCTGTGTATAATCGTGAGTATGCTAAAGTAAAAAATAAAAAAAACTACTTTGAAGTTGCTGAGCGCAATGACCCTTGAAGACCTTGACCCTGCTACTGGTTTCGAAATTAAACTATTTATACACTGTTAAATACACTGTTAATAAAGGTCACATAATTTTTTTATTTGATGTATTTGATGAAATCTGCCCACAATTCGAGAATCAGGTAATTTCTTTAATAAAATTACTTGTACCAAACAACTTAGTGAGCTATGACCACGTTACTTTACCTAGCACTTCAGATGCAAAGCACTTTGTAGATTCCAAAGATAAAAATTCAATATGGGTTGTCCTTCCGACTATCTTAAAAATACTCTAGAAACAAAGCTCTTTACAAAATATAACAAATTTGATAGTCTAACAAAAAAGCAAAAAACTCAATTTCACAGGTAATATTTTTCACGATTAGCACAAAGCGCAAATGATGCAGATATGACATTGCTGGGGATTGCCGAGCGTAGACTTTGAAGTGATAAGACACAAATTAGTAGCAAGATTTTGGTGGTTAGAAAAAAAAACCCGTTGCTTTACAACGTGAAGTGTAAAGGTTAGAAGAATTTCGGCAAATTAATTAGTGTCTTGGTTGGCCGAGCGATCAGGCACCTGCCCGGATAGCAGCGGACGCGGGTTCGATTCCCGCATCAAGACCATAATTTTTCGAAATTCTTTTTCTAACCACCAAAATCTTTCTACTAATTTTTGTAACATTTATATAATGTTGAAATTAAAATCGAATAAGACAAATGATTTAGTTCGTTGTTTTTGAATATTTAAATAAAGTATAAATGTACAGGTTTTCATTAAATTACGTACTGTGTGAAGCACAGGCGCTTAGGTTGACAATTATTAACTATTTCACACACTTTTCACCACTCACTACTGGACTCTTCAGATCTGCTTCAGCTGAACATTTAGATAAGAGCATGTACGAGTTGTCATTTATGTTCAGTATGCGAATGGCAGAATCTGAAAAACACATTATACTTGGTTCACACTTGATTGGTATAACAACTGTTGATGTAATATTACTAATTCGAACAACGTTTAAGAAAAAATTCACTTTGCAAAATATCGATTAACATAATTTTCATTTCATCGAATGTTTATTTGCGATAACAACATTTGCGCTATTGATCAAAAAGTATAATGTTCAATTGATGTATTGTTCTTTTCATATAACGTTCCCTTCATAAAATTGTCTTTTTAACTAATTTCTACTTTGGGCCAAATCCGACTCGGGCAACCCCGATTCCACGTGGTACTTGTATGCCCTACCCCTAGAGTGTAATTTAAAATCGCGTAGTTAAAATAGCGCCGGAGCCGTGACAATCCATGCCTGCTGCATCCTGTATGATTGCTTGCATGGTGCATGATTGTATGCATGCTGCATGCTTGTTTGCTTGCTGAATTCAGAAGGTGAAGGAACAATGTGAGTAAACGAATTAATACTGAACTGAATATTCGATACGCTCTTTCGACTAAATCATTATTAGTCTAGTAAAACATTAGGTTGAATAAAATTTGGTGAAATGACATTATATCAAAAAAATAAATATGCGAAATAAAATTCTACATACATACATAAATCACTCTTATATCCCCGAAGGGGTAGGCAGAGGTGAACTAGCACCCACATTTCGCCAATTATGTTAGGTCCCATGTAATACCAATTAAATATTCGGTCAAATAAATAATTCTGCGAAATGACTTTAGTGTAACTAAAATTATCCGAAGCGATTTTCGACTAAACGTTGTTATACCAATCAAGGGTAAACCTAGATTTTTCTACCTCTAAACCTTGATTTATTGTTGTATTGTTTTTATGTATCACTTTTGTTATTATAATAATAAATTTTAAAAAGAGTGTAATTATGGTTTATATTATTGAATAAATATTTACCTCCTAATACCCAAAGAAGGTTTGTTAAATATTGAGCTTGTATCCGAAACCATAGTTGACGGTTGTCATGGTAATTTAAAAATATAAAATAAATAAACTGACTTTGAGAAAATATTACAGCGAAATGACGTGCGTTTTCATTCTTTAAAATCTGGCGACCGTGATAAAAATTTAAAGAAATCTATAAAATGAGGGATACCGAAAAGAAAATAAAGGTAAGATTGGTGTCTCGACGTCAGTTCACAAAGTCCGCCAATACACTTGAATCCATTATCAATACGGCGAAAACAGATGCCTCTGGATACGATCAGGCGACAGCTTTGTACAATGTCTTCAAAGCGAATTATGCTAACCTGAAAGTATTATGCCGTGTGGTGACGGCAGAGCAGAATACAATTGTCACCACCTCGCATCTCTCCCGTGGGTGTCGTACAAGGCGACTAAGGGTAAACACAGCAATTAGTAATGGGCAGCAGCATTTCTCTCATACCACCTATCAATATGAATTTGTACTGCGATTTATGTGCCCGATTTATGGCAATTGGCTCGCCACCTGTTACATGGGACCGAACATAATTGTCGAAAAGTGGGTGTTAATTCACCTCTGCCTACCCCTTCGGGGATATAGGCGTGATTTATGTTAATTTATGTGTGTGTAAGTATTAGATGAAGAAATATATGAAGGCATTATCGAGGCCGAGAATTGGGATGAAAGTGATTTAGAAAAAGAGCTGGATGAAGCCGGTAAATATGCGGCGAGGTGGGCTCTATTAGAGATTAATTATAACTCTTTGTCAGGCAAAACGACGATGGATAGAGCAGATAACGTTCATAGATTTAAATTGCCGATATTGGAAATAAAAAAGTTTGACGGTAATATTCGACAATGGCTGTCATTCTGGGGCCAATTCAAGAAAATTGACTCCGATCCCGCTATAGACGAAATTGATAAATTGCAATATTTAGCCCAGTCTATGGAACCGAATTCGGATGTTAAGACATTTGTCGAAAGCTTTCCTTTATCGAAAAATAACTACGATGTATGCCTCAATGAGCTGAAGTCTCGATACGCAAGGGATGACCTGTTAATTCAAACATATGTAAGAGAGTTGTTAGCACTTATCTTGAACAAGAACAATGTGGATTTGACGGCTCTTTACGATAATTTAAACAGTCATCTCAGAGCTCTAGAGATTTTAGGAGTTACCAAAGAGAGGTACGCCGCATTTTTGCTACCGATGGTTGAATCAGCCTTGCCTACTGAAATATTGAAAACATGGGAAAGAGCGAAGCCAGCAGGTGTAGAAGATGACCTGAGTTCCCTATTCACATTTTTAAGAAAACAGGTAGAGGCTAATCAGCCTATTATATTGGAAAATTCTTTCAAGGTGGGTACCCCGAGGTCAACAGAACCAGCAGCAACATGTCTTGCAGCAAATAGCGCGAACACGACTAAAAAAACAACTATAAAATGGATATGGTGTGAAAAAGCGCATGGCAGTCTTGAGTGTTTTAGAATAGCTAAGATGACAGTAGAAGAGAGAAGAGAGCCCTTGAGACAGAAGAAAGCCTGTGCTTTGTGTTTAAAGAAAGGACATCATGCCAAAATCTGTAGAAGTTACATTAAGTGCTATGTGTGCGGTCAACGACATTCCCCTGTATTGTGTGCTGGCAATTCCACGATGAATGCAAGTACGAAACAAACAACAGAAGGAAAGAGTACCGAGACTGCTATTCAAAACTATTCGTCACGAGCATCAACGTCATCAATGTCATCCACCCTTCTACAGACTGTACTTGTCAGAATTGTCCATGGCGATAAGATGACGTTGGTACGCGCATTATTTGACAGCGGATCTCAGCGGTCCTACGTAACAGAAGATGTCGTAGAGAGACTCGGCATGACACCAACCGGAACTGAAAGCTTGAGTCACTCGTTTGGTGGAGCTACTGTGCCATCTAAAAAGTATACAATCTATGAGTTAACTGTGCAGAGTGTAGATAGATCTTTTGAATTTACAATGAGTGTATTGAGTCAACCTATTATTTGTAAAAATGTACCTAGATTTGACACTAATGATACATTTCTCTCAGAATTTTTAATTAATAATCAAATTAGATTGACAGACATAGACATTGAGGGAAATGATATAGGTCTCCTAATTGGTGCTGATTATACAGGTTACTTACTTACTAATACATTCATTCTTTTAGATATGGGTTTAGCAGCAGTTAAAACAAATTTAGGATGGACATTGCAAGGACGAATCAATAATGAAACAATTAAAAATAATATCGTAACAAGTTTATTTTGTTCACAGAATGTTACTGATTTTTGGAGCTTAGATGTTTTAGGCATTCAGGATCCCGCCCAAGTCCAATTCAAACAAAGGGAAGAAGAATTAATGACGACTTTTGCAGAGGCTACTCGGATTAACGGCGAAGGCAGATACGTAGAGCAGCTTCCGTGGAAAACAGGCCACGACGAACTGTTGACTAACCGCGAAGTGGCTATACGCCGACTGCAATCTACAACAAACAAATTAATATCATGTGGCACCGCAAACTGGGCAGTTCTAGCTTCTAGAGGATGCAATCCTCGTCAGATGATAGATGTCAGATGGTGGGAAGGTATACCGTGGTTACTTCAAGATCCTGAGAGCTGGTTTCGATCTAACCTGGTTATAGACGATGACAATCTAGAAGCAAACAAAGAGATTATGAAGTCTTCATGCGTAAATGCCGGTTTAGATAATGAGCCTAAATTAAATGATTTTCTGTATTTCTCAAAATATACCAAAATAATACGAATGAATCAAATCAAAAAATCGTTACATCCATGCTGGATGTTACGATTTTTGTGTAATGCTTACAACAATAATAAAAGAAGAGGAGAACTTACCTTTGAAGAATGCGAAGAAGCTGAAAAGAAAATATTAAAAATTATTCAACAAGAGAGTAGGGAGATTATGGAAAGGAATATTAATAATTTATCACATTTCTATGATCATGACAATCTACTCAGAATTAAAACGAATTTGTTACTTACCGCCTTTCCTGAGAATGTGAAGACATCAATAGTATTTCCAGCGAAAAATGGAACGGGGGAGAAAAGGGTAAAGTGGCCATTAGGTCTGGTGGTACAGATTTTTACAGGGAGAGATGGCTTAGATAGGACGGCCAAAGTCAAAACATCGTCTGGTTACAAAATTAGGCCATTCCAACGTCTGTACCAGCTGGAACTTTCCTCCTCAGGTGTGGAAGGCACGATGAACAGTCCAGCTGATATAAGTAGTTTTAAAGGATTTTCAACAACAGACGTTACAGATGCAGTGTGATCAACTAGATCGGGAAGAATAGTGAACATGCCAAGGCGGTATCGAATATAAGTAAGTTATTATTTTCTATTTTATTATAATTACATGTTCCGACTTCGCACTTTCCCCACGAGTCTTGTCTGTCAGTCTATCTGATTATAATGTCTTGTTTACGATTGTTACTTTTATTTGAGTTTTTTTTTGTATACCGTTTAAATTTATGCCTTAGAGTAACAATCTTATAATAATATTTTTAGTAAGAACTTTTGTTATCAATTAATTATATTTTAGTAACAAAAGGTAATAAGATTGTGTAATGTTTCGAATACAAGAACTATGTAGTTTCTTCTTCTGGCTGTGGAGGATGTTAAATATTGAGCTTGTATCCGAAACCATAGTTGACGGTTGTCATGGTAATTTAAAAATATAAAATAAATAAACTGACTTTGAGAAAATATTACAGCGAAATGACGTGCGTTTTCATTCTTTAAAAAGGTTCGTCTTGGGGTAGGCGGCTGGTTGTAAAACATAAGCCAAAACCTTGAGCATTATGGATTGGAATATTGTCATCCCAATCACTCTCTCCGTTCATCGATCTCTCGACATGGTCCGTTCCGTGTCTTTTCTATACATTCATTCATCACTTGAACCTTTACGGTGTGATGGATGATATGATTGAAAAGGGAGTGGAAGGCTTGATGACGTCTGACTGAAATGAATGGAAATGAAATGGAAACATACTGCGCCGACCCCAGATAGACTGGGATCAAAGAGAAGAAGATATTTGTGACGTGATAACTTGATGGCCAATCTAACAAAATAGTCCTTCCATATAGGAAGGATTTTGTTTTTGTGGTATATCAATTTAATATACGGCATCACAAGGGTCTCCATAAATTGGACGGGGAAACATTTATTTGCATAAAGTGATTCCTGGACAGATTTCATTTATTCACTTCACGCCGAGGTAATTCTTCAATTTAGGGCAGATTTAATCGGTTATTGATTATATTGGAAACGTTACCTCGGCATCTTTACGGACTATCGACGGCACATCAGATTACCACAATATAAATCTAATTTTCTCAATCGACATTGTGCTTTACGTCAAACATGTTAAAGTTGACAATTGATTGGAGATATTTGATAGTTTTGTATAATCTGACATGCTGTTAATAAACTACAATTAACCTGTTTATCCCACAAAATCTACTTATGGGATTTTAGTTACAGCCGAGCAAAATGCAGTAATTAAATAGGCCACCCTTTTGAGCTCGGCTAAAGATATATGTGGCCTTTCACGAGCGCAAACACTTCCAAAGTCTTGTAGGTAAGGTAAGCCTGTGCACGTTAAACAATTTATTGGTTCCAAAGTGGCGCCTCCCTGGTAAGGCCCTACTTTAAAAAAATAAGGGTTTTTCAAATACATTTATCTCGTAATCTATTTATAAGCAGATATTTGATACTCAGAATTGTGTAATTGGGCATATTATGAGAAAGGGCGTGGTACAGTCCGTTACCCGATTAAAAAACATTTCCTAGATAGAAAAAATATTCAAAGTAACCTCTGATTATTTAAATTATTCAATATTACAGTTAAACAGCTATACATTGAAAGGTGAGACCAGGTGAGACTTGTATCAATGTAAAGCGTATATAATTTCCTATAAAACTGTTAATATAGTCACAGTTTAATTGAGGTTTGATTTGGCGCTTACGTCAAATTTATTGAGTAGGGTACGCTGCGCTCTGTCTCGCTTTCGAGGCGGTGCGGTACAATACAGCTATCTCAATCAATTTCGTGCTGCAAGCGCCGCCACTTCGATACAATTTTTTTTTCGTAGGGCCTTAAGGCTTCTGCACACCGAACGCGGGACAGTAGCAGCGCTGTCTGAATGCGGGCCCGCGGAAGTTGTAACTTGTAATACAACTCTTTGACCTGCGTTACACCAAACTTTAACGCAGGCGTAAAAACAAAAAAAATTAACATAACAAAAACTCTCTTCCTAAAAACATTGAAAAGCGAAAAATAAACTTCTTACAATTTGAAAATTTTTCTGTAAGTCTGAATACCTACCTGTTAATTTAAATGAAGTATTATTATAATGTGTGCTAGGTAGGTACCTACCGAAGTCGGTGCCATTCGAGTTCCGTTCAGGCGCGTTCGGTCACAATCAAAGGAATAGCGCGAACAGTGAATGTAACATTTTTTTTATTTTTTTTAAATTTATTTTAATATGAAACACAACAGGTTACAGTTATAAAATAAGATATGACTCTGGTCAAGGATCAAACTGTATCCCAACAACATGTTTCTCTAATGTTAATAAATATGTGCAACCTTTTTTTTTTAACAAATACTTATCAATATATTACTAACTAGTAACTACCAACTACATTAGCTAAGTACATTCATAAATTAATTGACAATAATAGAAGACATAAATTAATGACATTAAAAGGGAAAATTGACAGAAAAATTGTCAAATTGTAAGAAGTTTATTTTTCGCTTTTCAGTGTTTTTAGTTGGTTTTTAGGTAGAGTTTTTGTATAAAGATTTTAGTGGTTAGAAAAAGAATTTCGAAATATTATATTCCCGCCTCAAGATCATAATTTTTCGAAATTCTTTTTCTAACCACCAAAATCTTTATACTAATTTTTCTAACATTTATATAATGTTAAAATTAAAATCGAATAGTTTATGAAGCAAAACCCAAGCTTAACCGAACGCACGGTATTTGTAAAAATATCTGCTTTGGAATGTTTGAAATTTATTTCTACATTGCGAGGGTACCCGTTGGCTTACAACGTGAAGTGTAAGAAGGTTAGAAGAATTTCGGCAAGTTAATTAGTGTCTGCGGTGGCCGAGCGGTCAGGCACCTGCCCGGATAGCAGCGGACGCGGGTTCGATTCCCGCCTCAAGATCATAATTTATCGAAATTATTTTTCCAATCACCAAAATCTTTATACTAATTTTTCTAACATTTATATAATGTTAAAATTAAAATCGAATAGAGTTTTTGTGTTAATTTTTTTTGTTTCCTTTTTGTGTCGGTTCTTTTTTGTTAAAAAATATTTAATTTTAAATTTTTTGTGGTAACTTTGTTGTGCCATATCATAAGTTAGCTACCTACTGTAAACCACTGAGGAGTTCTCTTAACTGTGCTTGGTCTTCATAATCTGAAACAGTAGCAACCTATCTAGGTGTAAAGCTCTCGTCAACACAAATCAATCAAGCCTAAACACAAGGTACCTAACTGCTATAAATAGGTTACGAGTTTCCTCGAATGTCTTTCAGTTCCAACATCAGATCGACTCCAGATCTTCTTTATTGTGTAGTGGCTTATATTACCTATTTGAAATGTTACCAAACACACTAGCCGCCCCTACAATTTTCGAAAGTTCCCCTCGATTTCTCCAGGATCCCATCATCAGATCCTTGTTCTTCTTATCATGGTATCACCGTCGGAATATATACTTCCCAACAAAAAAAATTATTATCGAAATCGTTCCATAAACGACGTAGTTTCGAGGAACAAACATAAAAAAAAACATATGGGTACGAATTGAGTAACCTCCTCCGTTTTTTCGTCGTATAAAAATTTATGTAGTTTTTTTTTTTTAAGTTTTTTATATTACAACCGGGACACTGTAATTTTATTTATTTGTATTGTTTGTAGATAAGGCATGAACAAATTGGGAATACCATTCCGTTGAATGTCGAACGTACCTACGATAACCCGAATTATTATTTATTTTGAGATATGACGCAATCCTAATCTTTTTGCGAGCACTCAGAATGAAGCTGTTGTGGTTAGTGTCCGGTAGTTAGTGTTGCTTTGAATAAATTGTAAACACAGGATAAGGATTAAAATTTGTGTACCCAAAGTTTTCCAGTATTATAATGATATAAATGGTACCTGTGTTATGTTGGTATTAAATATTTACTAAGTTGACTTCTACGGGTTCTCTTTATCTGTCAAGGTAAGCCGCTTTATTTATTTCATGTATACATCCATCTATACGATGGATGTCCAACCCAAGTAGTGTTCGCCGAAAGCAAGGCTCTCATTTTTTCCAATAACTGCGGAAGTTTGGCTACAAATAAAATTGCAATGCGTTACATCGAATAGCCGTGCAAAGGTCAATTTTACGATGCGACATCGGACCAAGGCAGTGTGGTGACGGCAGAGTAGAATACAATTGTCACCACCCCAAATCTCTCCCGTGGGTGTCGTACAAGGCGACTAATGATAAATCAGTGATGAGGAATGGGCAGCAGCGTTCCTCTTATACCACCTAGCAATGTACTGCGACTTTTGTGCCCGATAAATGGCAATAGGCTCGCCACCTATTACATGGGACGTAACATAATTGGCGAATCGTGGGTGCTAGTTCACCTCTGCCTACCCCTTCGGGGATATAGGCGTGATTGTATGTATGTATGTACATCGGTCCCATTTCTCCCGCGGGTGTGTCGTACAAGGCGACTAAGGGTAAAGACAACGATGAGTAATGGACAGCAGCGTTATCTTTATATTTACCACCTAGCGATATACAATAGGCTCGTAATCTGATATACTTACATTAACAAGAATAAAGACATACACTTATTTATCACATGAGACCTAACCTAAGTAGCGAAAAGTGGGTGTTAATTCAATTCTGCTTACCCCTTCAGGGGGCCTAGACAAAGTAACACACCGACAAAGATAACGAAGTTCGATAAAGCAAAATGTATGGGATTTGACGTAAGTCGTCGTAAAATCACGTGACCAAAATCGTCTTCGTAAGTTCCTAATAATGTTGGTAGCGCAAGCTAAGACGCTGTAGTGCCAAAGTAATATGGCCGATCGTGACGAACTTCGACACGTTATCGTTATGAAACGATTGCCACTTGGCTACGGGCCCTGGAATATAGACGTGATTTATATCCAAATTTTACGTCGGTCGTACGTATCGTACCGTTGTTGTCGCTTCACCCTCAGTGTCAAGTAAAGTGAAGACCGCATTTGATTGAACGTGAATAGAATTAAATGTATTGCGTATTATGTAGTTGTAGTGTATCATGCCGTATGGTGACGGCAGAGTAGAATACACTTTTCACCACCCCAAATCTCTCCCGTGGGTGTCGTATAAGGCGACTAAGGATAATCGGTGATGAGGCATGGGCGGCAGCAGCGTTCCTCTTATACCACCTAGCAATGTACTGCGATTTTTGTGCCCGATAAATGGCAATAGGCTCGCCACCTATTTGGGACTTGCCATAGTTGGCGAAACGTGGGTGCTAGTTCACCTCTGCCTACCCCTTCGGGGATATAGGCGTGATTTATGTATGCAGTGTATCCTGTATGACATTACACAGTGTCCTGCATCTTTCTGCTTTCTTATGAGAAATGTAGAATTTTAACCCTACTAATCAAACTATATCATGTTTTACTAGAAGTATAATAACGCATGGACTGTATTTTATTCACGTGATCAATATTTTTTTAGCGGCACCTTAATTGATCAATGTGTTAATTTCTATTTCTTTAACTGTAAATTAATATTGTTTGTTTGTTTTGTTATCCCAAAATCGACAATTAGTTATTTCATGTTCTCTGGATCAGTTGGTTAGTTCACTTGTATACACGAAAGAGACTTTTGTAAAAGATACATAACTACCGAAGAAATGGCATGATGTCTCTACATTTTATAAAATGCCTACATACAGACAAGTGGCAGCCTTTTGAATAAACTTGCTGAATAACCTTTTGATTGATTTTGCTAACTTTATTTTAATTTATTTTGCAGGTTTATGCAACAAATTAGAATTTTTCAATCATCTAAAAAATAAGAATATGGACTCTAGCTTTGCGAAAAATATTCTTATGTTCTATTGTCTACACACTGATAAAGACATTAATGAAAAGTGTCAAGAAATTGAAGAACATTTGAAAAACGGCGCTAACGTGAACTCCACGGATGGAAATGATAATGGAAACACTGCACTGCATAAAGCAGTCAATAACCAAGAAGTAAATATTGTTAAAATACTATTGAAATATGGAGCCAACAATTGCATTGAAAACAAGGATAACAGGACTCCACTTGACATTGCTAAGACTCTCGGCACGAGTCCAAACATTCAAGAAATAATTAGAATACTTTCTAAAGAAAAGCACAAAAATCCACAGGAGACATCAGAATTTGAAGTAGAAGTTCCCGTGAAGGAAAAGAAAAAATCACGCTATAAAAAGAAACCCGGAACGGCCGGGGTCAGTGGTCAATTGTATGAAAGTAAGTTGTTAACATTGATTTTGTTTAGAGCCTTTGAAAATAAGCAAATCATTGAATTTGACTTGGGTGCTAATATTGCAACGGGTGATTTCGATGATATCTGTTTTAAATGCAAGTTTATAGGCGAAAATAAAACCAAATTTGTATTTATACAAGCCAAGCATAAAGAAAATAGGAACAATTCTTCAAATTTCAATCTACTTAGTTATTATGATAGTTACAATAAACTTAAAAAACAGTTTAAAAAAAATAACGAGGATGTATTATTTCAAGGACATTGGACAAACGTCGACTGTTTCTTGGTTTATTATACGCCGTCAATCAATATTATTGACGACAAATTCAAAAGGAAATGTTCTTTACCTTGGTTACAAAAGCTGATATGTGCTAGAGATCATCCCGGTGATATATTCCAGATAACAGATAACAATCTATTACTTACATTAGAAACAGCAAAGACAATCGAAGATCTTGGTAAATCACTGAATATATCGCTTTTGAAAAATAATGAAAAAAAATATGCAGATATGCTAGCTTTACATCACTTAGGCGGAATAATCAGAAAATATCATGTGATTTTATCGCTACATGTTGTAAATATTTCTAAGGATATCAAAACACACGATATAAATCCGAACAAACGGTATCGTATAGGTAATTTCAGAAGGGAATTTTTAGTCACTGCTGATGAACCATGGAATATTTTACGCAAACATCTCTTTGAAAATGTCCCTACCAAAGAAAGAATAAATTTTGAAAGTGAAAGTTTTACTTTCAAAGTGCCACATACCTTCGGGAACTTTGATTTAAATGTGAGTGATGAGAAAAGAATAGAATGGTTAGCTAATAATTTTGACAAAATTTTTAAAGATAATAAAAATACAAAAGTTATCACAATTGATGAGCATTTCTGTAGGAATAATGGATTTAACAATGGATTTATAGGTATGAATGGCGGTATAGAAAGTTTAGTTGGAAACTTATTAGTTTTCGATATCAATAGTAAAATGTTGAAAATTAATAACGACTTAAATCCTCATAATCAAGAGGGGAAGTTTACAAATGTAGAAAAATTATTTACAGTTTTAAAAAAGAAGGCTATAGATAATAACTATGATTTACTAATTTATAAATTTGATATACGTTTGAGTTATTTCACTAAATTAGTTTTGGACGGCGGAGAGTTAGAAAAACAGTCAGCGGAAGAATACCTCAACATGTTATGGTTTTTTACTGACCAAGCTAAAGAGCATGAAGTGGAAAATACAATAAAGAAAGAGATAGAGCTTAAAAATAAATTCGTAAACTGCGATCATGTACTCCTCAGAGTACATTCAGATGCGATATATTTGAAATTCCATGATGAAGTACAAAAATGGTGGATGCAACCGGGGGAATCAGATTATTTAAATCTCAGCTGTGATTACTATCAAAAATCAAGAACTGCGATGGTCGATAGTCCTATTTTAACAATGTTAAGTTTTGTTTATGTCAGTAAAATTATGAAGTGTCTCCTTCAATTCAATGACAATGCAATAAAAAAATTAGAGTTGGATTTGAACGAAAATAATATAATGATAAAAACAAACGAATGCTTTTTAACTTCAATTAAAGTTTTTCAATATTTTGTAAATAATCCTGACGTAATTTTTTTTGACCTGGTATCTATTGTTAGTGAAGCACATTACAATACCATTTTAGCCGAATTAGAATATACAAATGTTAAGAATATAGTTATTATTTATGACCATGTTGAAAATATTGATTACTTGTTTGAAGCTATAAAAAAAATTAAACATAGTGCTACTGATAAAAGGATCGTTCTTGTTACAAACATTGATTTCAACCAAATTTATCCAAACTGCGAAATAAATATGACAGTAGTAAAAACAGACCAAACGATCGATTTGGTCGATGTAAATAATTATGGAGAGGTATCAAAAATCTGGACTGTTTTATTTCAAGGTCGCGAGACTCCATTTTATAGATTGATAGATGACAGTTCAAAACATTTGGTATGTTCAAATGTTTTATCAAAAACAGTAAATAAAGAGATTTTAGAACTAGGTTGTTCAATCGCAACCAAAAGATATGACGAAGTCAAAATGTTTTGTGTTGATCGTAATATATCAAAAAACAATTATATTACACATGAGATGAAATGTAATACGACTTTTTATGACATAAAAGAAAATGTTGTGATATTATTAGCTGAAGCAGGTATGGGTAAATCGATTTTACTGGATCAGCTTTCAGAACAGACAAAAAATGTGGAAGATATTTCAGGTGACAAATGTACGTGGATTGTTAACATTAATTTGATAGATTACTGTAAAGACTTTAAGGAGTGGAAGAGTAATAATATTAAAATTGACCGAAATGAAGCTTTAAGATTTATTATCAAGGCTGCTATGAATAATAATAAGCTTGCTACGGAAATATATAAAAAAATCTACTTTGAAAATGCTGCAGGCAATGACCAAATCGAATTAAATGCAATCGACCTTGACCCTGTTACTGCTTTTGAAATACAGTTATTTATAAACTGTTATAATAAAGGTCATGTAATATTGTTATTTGATGGATTTGATGAAATCTGTCCACAATACGAGGATCAGGTAATTTCTATAATTAAATTACTTGTACCAAACAACTTAGCGAGCTACGACCACGTTACGTTACCAAGCACTTCAGATGCAAAGCAGTTTGTTGATTCCAAAGTTTCCAAAGATAAAATAGTATGGGTAACCAGCCGCCCTTATAATCATATTAAAAATACTCTAGAAACACAGCTGTTTACAAAATTTTACAAATTGGATGGTCTAACAGAAAAGCAACAAACTCAATATGTTAAGAAATATTTTACAGCCAATTTAGATTTAACACAATTAAACGTAAATGATGCAAATAATTTTTATCTTTATAATATTGTAACAGCTTTGCACCTCGATGCTGTAGATATTGTCAATAGACTATTTGATATTGTTGTAGAAGATTTTTTAAGGTACCTTATTATAGATTCCTATAATAAGTACAGTAATTCTTTGCAAAGTATTCTCAATAGAAGATTAGTGTCTCTATCTCTTATACCTTTACATTTATATATAGCCGCGGAATATTATGTGTATCAGATTAGAGAAGGTGAAACTTTTAATTGGTTTGAGAAAAAAAATACCTTTAACTTTTTTGAATATTTTTTAGAAATAAAGTTTAAGAAAATACGCTATGAACAAAAAAGACAAGTAGACATTAGTAATCCTGATAATGAAATGGCGTATTTTTCCGAGTATAAGGATTTTATTGCGAAACATAAAAAATTGGCACTTTGTGCCATATTTGATATGAATGATTTACGTTGGTGTGACTTACGTGATATTCGTGATTTGATTGATAATGTTAATAGAGGTATAGAAAAAACTGGAGTTATTGATGATGTAGTGGAGGGTGTTCCTCGTTTCATTCATATGGTCTTTGCCGAATATTTTGCGGTAGAGTATATTAGTGACTTTGTAACCGATAATAGATCAGGCCCGCCTATGTTTGAAATGTGGGCTTTTATCATTAATACTGTTTTAAGAGAGAGCACTGGAGGCGTGAGAACATTTTTTGATCATAAAATAGCAAACGATGAAAACTTCAGGGAAGTAGTAAGCAACAGTAAAAATAAGAACATCGTGTTTGAAGTATTAATGCAACAAACTTTCTCAACAAGTACTAATAAAAACACATTTGACATAGCAATGGAGGAGGAATGTCGTAATTTATTGTATTATTTTGTGGATTGTATTGAGTGTAACTTAACGCCGGAATATTTACAAATATTTTTACGCTTCATTCGAGAGAGTTTCGTTTTTTACAGCTTGCGGAACATTCATATGGACATCTTAAATAGAATATGGAATTGTGTGCAGGATGTAAATCGGTTTGGTGGACGTCGTCCTTTTATAGATTTGTCTTATTTTTTAAATTTTCTACCTGATTTGCACAAAGGAAAGTTCAAGAAAATATAATACTAAATTCGAAACCAGACCACACTCTCATTCGCACTATGTTGTTTTTGATTGACCTTTTACACAATGCCGGCCGCCTTGGTCGAATGCTCAGATTGCTGGGTATTGGTCAAGAGGTCCCGGGTTCGAATCCTGGTAGGGGCAAACATTGTGATGACCACAAATGTTTGTTTCCGAGTCATGGTTGTGTAAATGTTTATGTAGTATATTTTCAACATTTATATACATAATTATATTAAAAATATGTCCGTCATCTAGCATCCATAACACAAGTGCTTAGGCTACTTACTTTGGGCTAGATGATAGGTGTGAGTGTAAAAAAAAATCTAATCGCAATTGCATACGACGTTTTTCAACACAATTGCAAGGAAAACACAAACTTGTATTGTTATTAACTTTACCAAATAATTACGGAAAATGGCGCCTACAAGTTTTGGGTTTTGTTCTTTTTTAATTCTCCTTATTAGTAGCGACCGCAAAGGGAACCAGCACATACAGGCTCGTCTGATGAAGTCTACTTTTTTCAGTATTAATCGCATTAAACAGAGATGTTATAATGCATCTTGGGAGAGTTTGGGGGCAAATTTACACTAACAGCCTATTGATGGAGACTGACGAGGTAGACCGACCACGAAAATTCTCATCGCCTTTCTCATCAAATGCACTTTTGTTTTGACTAAATCTTTATATTGTTCATCGCCGTAGACACTTATTACACAATACTACACCATATTTTAACCGTAAACATCCTGCTACAATAGTAATTTAATAAAACAAAAATGACGACATTTAATTATGGCACAGAAAAACCGGCTGTGCATCCCGAGCAGCAGCAAAATAAAAAATAAAAGGGAGTGTTTGGCGCGTTTCGTGGTGACAGTCAGATTTATTTTCACTAATTCAAAAATTGTTACAGAGTGAATTTTGTGCAGTGAAAGTGGTGTTATTTTGATGCACAAGCATCCGTGTTGATGTGCAATTATGCAGAATCATCGAAAATAAGTCTCATGATGTGTTTGATGTAGTGGTGAAGATCACTATAAAAAGTGGTTTTATCCATTTCATCAAGCACCATCATGAACTCTGTTTCCATTAAATTCGCTCCAAGCACTCCCTAGATGCGTTAAAATGTGTGACACCCATATTTTAACGTAATATTCATTTTATTCATACATTTCACCCACTCATTATTTCATAAGACTACAGATAAAATATTCACTAAAGACTTGGCTGTATGGGCTAGACCCTTTGCCTTCCCTAAAATATAGGGAGAATTTAAAACTAAACTAAACTAATAAAAAATAAAAAAACTAAATTAGTGTTCCTAAATACGATAGCTATGTTATAATTTAATATTCGTAAAAATATTCAATGTCCATAGACAAATTCAATAAGCTTATAGTCAGATCTTTTTCATTAATTCAAAAATTGTTTCAGATTGAATTTTGTGCAATGAAAGTGGTGTTATTTTGATGCATAGGAATCTGTGTTGACGTTCAATTATGAGGAATTATTGATAAATAAGTCCCGTGATGTGTTGTTGAGAATTTTATAGTGGTTTTCACCACGTCATCAGTCGCCACCATAAACCTACAAATACAGAAACGCTAATCAAATTTGGGGCACTGCTTAAAAAGTTAAGTGGACATTACCTGTCAGAATTTGTATGGAAAATCGTCAATTTAGACAACATTTAAATGTTAAGCAAGACTCAAACTTTGATTAGCGTTTCTGTATTCGGGGGTAACTCTGTTACCAATAAATTCGCGTCAAGCACTCCCTAGATGCGTTAAAATGTGTGACACCCATATTTTAACGTAAAATTAATTTTATTTGTAAACTATTCGATTTTAATTTTAACATTATATAAATTTTAGAAAAATTAGTAGAAAGATTTTGGTGGTTAAAAAAGAATTTCGAAAAATTTATGATCTTTCCGCTCGGCCACCCAAGACACTAATTAACTTGCTGAAATTCTTCTAACCTTTACACTTCACGTTGTAAGCCAACGGGTACCCTCGCAATGTAGAAATAAATTTCAAACATTCCAAAGCCGATTATTTTTACAAATACCGTGCGTTCGGTTAAGATTGGGTTTGCTTTATAAACTATTCGATTTTAATTTTAGCATTATATAAATGTTAGAAAAATTAGTAGAAAGATTTTGGTGGTTAGAAAAAGAATTTCGAAAAATTATGATCTTGAGGCGGGAATCGAACCCGCGTCCGCTGCTATCCGGGCAGGTGCCTGACCGCTCGGCCACCCAAGACACTAATAAACTTAATTTATTATTAATTAATTTAAAAAATTAAAATCGAATAGTTGGGCAGCCCGATAAATGGCAATAGGCTCGCCACCTATAACATGGGACCTAACATAATTGGCGAAACGTGGGTGCTAGTTCACCTCTGCCTACCCCTTCGGGGATATAGGCGTGATTTATGTATGTATGTATGTAAAATCTTTCTACTAATTTTATTTGTATTTATTACACACATTCATTAATACGCTGTATGAGAGCTTTTGGCTTCCCTAACAATATAGGGAGAATTTTACCAAAAACAAGATATAAACGGAGAGTACTTGGCGGGCTCTCAATGGTATCAGTCAGATTGTGTTGAAAATATGATATAGTGCTGTTGAGTATTGAATATGCGCTTGAATATGCGAGGGCTCGTGTCAGGCAGGCTGACGGCTGTAAAATCTATGCCAAAACCCTGAGCAATATGGATTGGAATGTTGTCAATCACTCTCCGTTCTCCGTACCGATCTGTCGACATGATATTTTTCATCACTTGTCTGTACATTTGTATATCACTAGCAACTTTCGGTGAGATGGACGACATGAATCAAAAGCTATACAGTTTGATGACGTCTGACCGATATGAATGGAAGAGGTAGACGTATTGCGATGACCTCAGATGAACAAATATAATAAAAATATTTTGGTGGTTAGAAAAAGAATAACGAAAAATTATGGTCTTGAGGCGGGAATCCGGCTGCTATCCGGGCAGGAAACTTGCCGAAATTCTTCTAACCTTTACACTTCACGTTGTAAGCCAACGTATATCGCAATTAAATAATATAATAAATATAATAATTTATTATCCATGAACAGTGTAGAACTAAACATGTTGAAGTATGATGCGCGCCATTATAGAAGCATGTTACGCAATTTATTTCGCAGTTTGCATCAACTTCATAAAAATTGTATCTACGGTGTGCAAAATGGCTAACTAGAAATAATGTTTTATTTTTTAATTATCGTTTTAGTACTTTCAATAAGATTTATTATTCCATTGTTTTTGTGTATTACTTTTGTTATATAATAACAATAAATTTTCATAAAAATGTAATTATTGTCTATATAATTGTTTTTTTAATAATCACCTCCTAATCGACTTAATAATTATTGATACGTATGTAAATAAATGACGCCCATTGCTATTTTACGCGACAGCTATTTTTAGTGGAAAAGGGCCAGTGAGATTTCAATTCTCTTCTCGCCTCGTCTCGTCCCGCCACTCTGGTCACAATCACCTTGACTGTGACGGTCCTACACTTGGCAAACATCGCACAGAAGTAATAGAAGCGAGGTTCGGAGAGCATGTCTGCAGGCATGCCATTCAATCAACAGCCTAGCCTCTTTACTAATCAGCACCGTTCAACTAGCGCCCATGGTGTGATATGCAGCAGCCAGTCAAAAATCTTACCATTTATCGACAAGGGTTATAGTCCGCCACGTTCGTGCGCGACCTTCCTGCTCTGGATGTTGGCGGGGGTGGGTGATGCGGGGAGGGGCGAGTTTTCCCTCCTCCCCGCATCGCCCGCCCCCGCTGGCATCTGCAGTGCCCCGTCCCCGCCACCGTCTCTCATACCGCAGGAGGGTCGCGCACGAAGTTGTCAGATTATAGTAAAAAAAAAGTTTGTTAGGTTACGTTCGCCCATCTCTCCCACGGGTGTCAGCGGCGTTGCTCTTTCGCTACCTAGCAATGTACTCCGATGCGATTTCTGTGGCCGATAGGTGGCCATAGGCTCTATTACATGGGACCCCTTCGGGGATATACGTGTCTTTATATACCTATGTATGTTGTGTTATTATATTATATATCCTGAACTGCAATTGGCTCCGGGTAGCGTGAGATGGGAGGCTGTGGGTGATGTTGTTGCCTTTGCCTAGTTGTGGAACTAATAAAAAAAATCAGATAAGTATAAGTAGTAAGATTATGGGCTATTTCCTAGTGTTTTTGATATATTTTTGACAAACTGTATCCTCTAGCATTACTTAATTGTTTCACTTAGAAAATAATAAAGCCAAATAAAGCTAAGATCTAGCTATCTACCTCCTAACCGCCGTATTCATATCAATATTGTGTATCAAAGAAGCCTTTAATATCACCACAGAATCTACAGAGGCTCAACCAACAAATTCTGGGCCGATCTATTGACCTTTTCGGAATGTGGTCGGAATATTCGATATTAACCCATTTGGATGAAATTGAAAAAGGTATAGGTAGGTGTTGCCGATGCTAAGCTAGAAACCTCTTTTATAGATATTTATACTTTTTGATGATTATTGTTTTTTATACTTTTTAAATATTTTGTTTTTTGACATTTATATTACACTTCAATTTTACACGAAGACGAGAGAGTTTTATTTCCAAATAATTTTCCAGTTTTTACTTTCCCTTACTTTATCTTCACCAGTCTTCCTTCCATTATCGCTCATCTTCAACATTTGGTGTCAGAAGAAACTGTAACAATGCTAACACGCTCAAAAAAAGCGATGAAGGGATACAATGAAGACAAGGGTAAGTCGATTGGTAAGTCTTCAAAACTTTCTACATCTTCTTCGGCACGGCTTCGAATCGAGGCAGCGCATGCTGAGCGCACCGAGGTCGCCGCAGCAGCGCGTACGGCAGATGCCGAGGTCGCCGCAGCAGCGCGTACGGCAGATGCCGCTGCTATTCGGGTAGCCGAAGCGGAGCGCGCTGCCGCCGATGCGGAGCGCCTCGCTCAGCTCGCTAGTCTGAGCTCCGGTAGCGGTACAGCTTCTCACCGCCGTTCTGATAGTCGTGGCAGCCGGACACAAGCTTGGGTGGAAGCCCATGACAGCTTACAGTCTGGGCCCTCTGCGCATGAAGCGCTATTTGAGGACCCTTTCGCGGAACCCTTGGCCCATATGGCGCCTTTGGAGGGTTTGTCTGCGGAGGCCCTAGCGCATGGTAACGCGCTTTCTACGGGCCCCGCTTTCTCCGTGCCGACTGTCGCTGTGCAACAGGCAACCCCCTGCGCCGCTATTGCCCGCGACTATTATTCACCCTGTACACCGTTGGTCCCGTGTTCTACTGATGCGCAGCGTAACGCGCGGATCGGGACATCTCATACACCGCTGGTCCTGTGTCCTACTAACGCGCAGCGTAACGCGCGGGTCGGGACGACATCTCATTTACATCACTCTACGTTAGGTACACTACATCAAAATTGTAACATTAATAAAAATATCGAGTTCAACACTTCACAAAACATTCTATAATTGGCTACCACTATTGCTGAAGTCGCTGCTGCGGCATCAAATAGAAAGGTAAGTCAGGTAGGTAACCATTCAATTTCTTTGCCGATTTTTAGCGGATACCCAACCGACTGGCTCGTTTTTAAAAGGCTTTATGACGCCACGAGCTCGTCGTTTTCGGCCTCTGAAAATCTCGCGCGTATTAGTGCGGCGTTACGTGGGGCCGCGCGCGAATGTGTGAGCGTTCTTATAGCGGTCGCTCGCGACCCCACCGAAATCATTCAAGCTCTCGAGGATGCATTTGCACGCCCCGAGCGTATTATTATGACGGAGGTTGCTTTAATTCGTAATTTACCTAAGCTACCACAGAATGAGAGCTCTAAAGAGTTGTGTATTTTAGCGTGCAAAGTACGAAATTGTGTGGAGGTGGTGAGACTCTTGGATAGGCCGGAATATTTGGCCTCTCCGGAGCTATGTAACGAAATTACCGGTAAGTTGACCCCCTACTTCGTACACGTTGGGCTGACTTTGCACATCAAAACGAGAGCCGTAGTAATTACCGTTTAGAACTTTTATCGACATTTTTAGTGAGCGAATCGAATCTTCGCGTTAAATACGAATATATCGAGCCGATTCGACCTTCTCATGTCACTCATGGCCATGGTTCATTTGACAAGCGTCAGAATATCAATTTGGTTTGTCAACCCGAGACTTCTTTTTCGGCAGCATCTGTGGCAAACAATACTCACAAGCTAGACAAAGAAAAATGTTCATTTTGTGAAAATATCGGGCAAGAAATTCTAAATTGTAAAAAATTCCAATCTCTTTCAGTTGACCAGAGATGGGAATGGGTTACATTGAAAAAGGTTTGCTTCAAATGCTTTCGAAAGGGAGGTCATACATACGGCCGATGTAAAAGGTTTTCATGTATGGAAGGTTCATGTATGAAAAGGTTTACTCATCATTCCATTCTACATAGAGCTGCTTTTGAGAGTGCTACGGTGTCTGTGTGCAACCGGCGCCTAGTAGCTCTGCTGTTCCTATTAACACTTCACAGCCGGCGCCTAGTGGGTCTGCTCTTCCTGATAATTCTGCATCAGAAATAGTGGCTCACAGCAACACTCGTTCATCTTCTCGCCCGTTCCTGAAGATGATTGCGGTATCTGTCTCTGGCCCCAAGGGTCGTGTTGATGCTTACGCGTTATTAGATGACGGCTCTACCGCTACCTTGATGGACTCGTCTCTCGCTAAAGCTATTGGTGTTGAGGGTCAAAGTGGCTCCATGTCTGTGGCAGGCATAGGTGGAATGTCGAAGACCACAAAGGTAGAATTCGTTAATGTTAAAATTAGTGGCCGTCATAACTCAGATACATTCGATTTAAGGAATGTCCGGGCTGTGCCAAATTTAGGTATCGTTCCACAGTCTATTAAAATTGATGATATCCGGTCACTAGATTACATTTCAGATATTGCCGAGTTTTTGACTTATGACGACGCCCAACCCTTAGTTCTTATAGGTGTTGATAATTGGCACCTTTTATTGCCACACGAGGTGCGTCGTGGCGCTCGCGCTCAGCCTGTGGCCACTTTGACCTCTCTTGGTTGGGTTTTGTTTGGAAAAGTCTCATCAAATCTATCACGCAATTGCTTTGTCAACCTTTGCTGCGACGTTTCCGTGGATAACTCACTTGATGCACAGCTGAAGGAGTATTTTCATATTGACTCCATTGGCGTAGTTAGAAAACAGTTCATGTCGGAGAGCGACAAGCGTGCTGTGCAAATTTTGGACGAAACTACGCGACGTCTCCCTTCGGGTAGGTTCGAAACCGGTTTGGTCTGGCGGTCGGATATCAAGAAGGTTCCTGATAGCCGACCTTTAGCCTTGTCTAGATTTCGTAGTTTGGAGAATAAGTTTAGCCGTGACCCTGACTATGCTGCATCGTACAAGGGCATTATTCAGGCTACTTTGGATAAGGGTTACGCTGAATTGTGTTTAACACCCCCTAAGGGTACTGTAACCTGGTATTTGCCGCACTTTGGTGTGGTTCACCCTCAGAAGTTAAAGTTAAGGGTTGTGCACGATGCAGCTGCACAAGTCCGCGGGGTGAGCTTGAATTCGCTGTTGCTTTCCGGACCTGTGGGCCTACCGCCTAACTCGATTGCTGATGATAGCTCTATAGCAATGCACTGATTATCCGAGCGACCGCCTAAAATTGTATCAGCAATAAGCACAGAGTATAACAACAACTGCTAACATGAACGAACGATATAGTTCTTTTGGTATAAGATGAGATTTGCATTTGAGTGAGTGACCGCAAAAGTAGGGTTAGTGAAAAAAAATAATATAATTAAATATTTTAAAAGAAAATTATGTTTTTTTTTTAGAAAGCAAGTTATTGAGTAGTTACGAACGTTTATAGGAACGGATATACAAATCGAACACTTAACCATCCTCCGGCTTCTCCGCCAGTCTGGTAAAACACTATTGATGTCCATAACTTATTAAAAAAAAAATTCTAACTCTTCTACATGGGTCATTGAATCTTCACTATGTTCATTTTCACTCTCATCTAATGACACATCATCGCACAGATGATGTAGCGCTCCGTAAAACCATCAATAGCGGCGTCGCGACCATCAAATGCTTTTTCTTCTTTTACTGCATGGTCAAAATCATTGCCCATATATTTTCAATGGGATTAAAATTTTCACTAATATAATACCTAATTAAAACAGCGAAATATTATAAATATATGTAGCTGCTAGCGGTACAAAGGAAAGTGCGAGACAGAGTATTGACAGTTGACGGACGCACCGAGCAGTGGCCTAGCACGGGACGTGAAAAATATGACAGTGTTTTCTCTCAGGATTTAGTGGGAGTTAGAGCGAGAAGAAAAGATTTTCTTTCCCCTGAAAGAGATGTGTCCACGTCCCGTGCTACGGGGGGTGCAGTATTGACAGCTATCAATTTAGCTAGCAGTCATCTTGAATTTTTAGGCGGTACGGATTTTCTGCCAAATTCATACAAAATCCAAAGCTATTACTGATAGTGACAAGTTCAAAAGCTATAGCTGATAATGACATCATGACGTCATAAACTATAGCTTTCTCTTCAGCAATAGAGTTAGGCGGTAGGCCCGCTGACCTCTTGCAGCCGTTGCTGTCTCTTTTGATGCGTTTCCGGGAAGGACGCGTCGCTCTTAATGCCGATATTCGGGAAATGTTTCCGCAAACAAAAATTCGTGAGGAGGATCGTGATGCGCAAAGGTTTTTGTGGCGCGACGACCCTTCTCAACCGATTCGTGAGTACAGAATGTCATCAATGATTTTTGGTGCCACGTCAAGTCCATTCACAGCTCTCTATTTGAAAAATCGTAACGCTACAGAATACAGTAAATCGCATCCAGCTGCTGCTGCCGCCATCACAAATGATACCTATATGGACGATTATTTGGGTAGCGTCGATACACCTGACGAAGCAGCATGCTTGGCACGAGATATAGTTCATGTCCTATCCCAGGCCTCTCTAGAGATGCGAGACTGGGTGTCTAATTCCCAACAGGCTCTATTATCAATTTCGCCCGAGTTGCGTCTCACAAATATGTCTTCGGTAGCCGTTCGTATTCTTGGCGTGAACTGGAACGTCAAAGATGACACTCTGTGTTTTTCAAGGGGTAGTTTAGGTGACCTACCCACAACTTTAACGAAACGGTCTGTATTGTCGTACTTGATGCGCGTATATGATCCGCTGGGTCTGCTCACACCTGTTATTATCCGGGGACGATTACTGTTTCAGCAGACTTGGAGACTCGGTTTGGACTGGGACCAACAGCTTCCTGCCGCTTTAGCTCATAAGTGGACTTTATGGTACAATGAACTTTCAGCTTTATTTACATCTTCCATTCCTAGGCATTACTTGTCACTCGACCACGAGGCCAAACACCACGAGGCAAATTGCCATCCACGATCAGGACTGGATCGCCAATCTTAAATACGGGTGCTCTTGCAGCCACCGCGGACTGTCGAGGCCTTAATTCCGGTAAATATCTTCTTCTCCGTTCTCAGTTAGATTCTTTCGGTGACGATTATGCCCTTACACAGCGTGGCCAGTCTTTGCCCAAATCCAGTCGCTTAAGAAAACTAGCGTTGTTTATAGCCGAGGACCGCCTGATGCGACTTTCTGGAAGGATTTCGATGATCGAGAACGCCCCCGTCGAAGTTAACCCAGTTGTGCTCGATGGCAAAAACAAGATTGTGGGGTTGCTTATTGCGTCTGTTCACCAGTTAATGGCCCATTCGAACAACGAGACCGTCGTTAATGAACTCCGCCAGAAGTATCATATCATTGGTCTCCGTCCGGCTGTGAAGAGAGTTGCAAACGATTGTTATTTGTGCAGAATTCGGAAGGCCCTTGCAACTACACCTCCGATTGGCGATGTACCACCCGAGCGTCTGGCCCACCACGAGAAGCCCTTTACCCATGTGGGCTTGGATTACTTTGGCCCACTTCAAGTTTCCGTTGGCCGGCATAAGGAGAAGCGATATGTGGCTTTGTTTACTTGCCTCACAGTGCGAGCCGTTCATCTAGAGATTGTATCTAGTTTAAGCACTGATTCGGCCATCATGTGCCTTCGCCGCTTTATCGCTCGACGTGCAACGCCTACTACCATTTACTCCGACAACGGGACGGCTTTTGTTGGCGCCAGTCGTGAGCTGCAGAGACTGTTTGGGGAACCTGTGACGGAATTCGCGTGCAACAGGAGGATCGTCTGGAAATTCATACCACCTTCGGCTCCTTTTATGGGCGGTTGCTGGGAGAGACTGGTAAGGAGTGTCAAGACAGCCCTTTACGCAACCTTAAAAGAGCGCTCTCCTTGCGAGGAGATACTGAACACCCTTCTCCTGGAAGCCGAGGCGCTAGTGAACTCCCGACCACTGACTCATGTTTCTGTCGAGCCAGGTGCTAATGAAGCCATCACTCCAACGCACTTCATTTTGGGCACGTCGTCTCCTTACTCCATCCTCGCTAGGTCGGACGACGATGACTTGGTCCGTCGAATTAAATGGAGAAAAGGGCTACGTTTGGCGGATCATTTCTGGGCACGCTGGGTAAGGGAGTATTTACCGGAATTAAGGCCTCGACAGTCCGCGGTGGCTGCAAGAGCACCCGTATTTAAGATTGGCGATCCAGTCCTGATCGTGGATGGCAATTTGCCTCGTGGTGTTTGGCCTCGTGGTCGAGTGACCACTTTATTCCCCGGTCGCGATGGTATAATTCGTGTTGCTGAAGTTGCCACTAATTCGGGTACTCTTCGCAGGCCAACGCGGAAGCTAGTTTTGCTAGCTTAGCATCGTCACTTCCATTTTTTTTTCGTGTTGCCAGTTGCAACACGGGGGGCGACCATGTTGCCGATGCTAAGCTAGAAACCTCTTTTATAGATATTTATACTTTTTGATGATTATTGTTTTTTATACTTTTTAAATATTTTGTTTTTTGACATTTATATTACACTTCAATTTTACACGAAGACGAGAGAGTTTTATTTCCAAATAATTTTCCAGTTTTTACTTTCCCTTACTTTATCTTCACCAGTCTTCCTTCCATTATCGCTCATCTTCAACAGTAGGTATTACGAAATCAGTTATGGTCCAACCGACGAAGCATGATATCTAATACTTAACAAAAAATATAGAAGCAAATAAAAATGTGGATGATGCCCACGGCTTGTGATTACGTTGTCATCATATCATCGCCAGCCCTTTAATACCCCACTGCTGGGGCACGGGCCATCCCTACCTATAGATGGAAGATTTTGGCCACGTTGGCCCAGTCCGGATTGGTGGGCGAGGCCTGCAGATGCCTCTGGGACCTCTCCCCACTACACGGCACGCCTGAGCCGAGGTCCGCGCCTTTAGAGGCACCCTCAGGCCTGCCGATCCAAGCTCCGACTCGGGCGCCCTGCGAGGCTCTCCGCGGCAGCATATCTCCCTCGGGAGATGCCGTCCCCGCACGGGGGACGCCTGCTGTGAAGGCACCCTCACAGGGAGTGCTCGACTGCAAGGCTTGAGGACACGTTTGGCTTTAGGTCAAGGTCTTCGCCTTCCCCAAAAAACCCGGTAGATGCTGTAAAGGCCTCTCGGCCAACAGCCTAGGTCCATCAAAAAAAAAAAAAAGCCTCTGGGACCAGCGCTTTACGTGCCTACCGAAGCACGGAGCAACTCGAGATAAAATATTTTTGGTCACCCATCCAAGGGTGGTTTGAAAGAACAAGAATCGAGTAAGGGATGCATGGTTTGGTCACGTCGAAAGAATTAATAAAAGAAGAATTACAAAAAGGATTTATATGGCGGAAGTGACTGGAGAAATGAATTTGTTGCCAAATAAACTTTATTTCATTCATTCATTCAAAAGGGGAAGGCCTAGGCAGATCTTTCATAATCGAATTGAAAGTCTATTAAAAAGGGCCAAGGGTCAAGAGTACCCGAAACCGACGGGCATGCATGAAGAGATTAATGAGATTGAATCAAGCGAAAGAAGTATGTAAGGATCGTAGCAAGTGGAAAGAAAACTCGTGAATATGTATGTATGTATTTAGTACCAATCCAATGTGACCGGCCTCAGCGAACATTGCTTAGTCTACGCAAGCACAGGCCGAGCGCCAAAACACTGCGCCATCGAGTTTGTCATGTCGCATTAGATGGGTTGACGGAGGAGTTAAACTCAAGAAATATTCATGTAAAGAACATTCTCATTTCTTCCATAGGCACCTTAAATAAATAGTGTCTACTGACATAAGGGTCAGTTCAGCAGTAGACTAGGGTCAGCATCTTTCTGTCCTGTTCATCTATAGGCAGAGGCCAGAGAAGAACAGAGAAAGAGACAATCCATTTGTTCTATGTCGTATCCATACATTATTATTACTAAGGCGCTGTCTCCGTGTCTGCCGTTTGGTGGCGGCAGATTAGAATACAATTGTCATCACCCCAAATCTCTCCCGCAGGTGTCGTACAAGGCGACTAAGGATAAATCAGTGATGAGGAATGGGCAGCAGCGTTCCTCTTATACCACCCAGCAATGTACTGCGACTTTTGTGCCCGATAAATGGCTATAGGCTCGCCACCTATTACATGGGACCTGACATAATTGGCGGAACGTGGGTGCTAGTTCACCTCTGCCCCACCCCTTCGGGGATATAGGCGTGATTATTGTATGCATGTGCCTCCACGAGCAAGAGAATCGCGGCGATATTATCGTCATGCCACGTATTTCTATACAGGGTTACTTTTTAAAACACGAAATACCTCGCAAGAGTAGATAGCTAACATCATAAGCAACAATGTTTGTTCTACGACTTTTGATGATTCGTAAGATTTTACTTTCATATAAAATAAATACTAATTTAATTTACCGCTCTAAAGACAATAACTCTACGTACACCTGCTTTTTTTTTGCATCGCGCTTGCATTAAGCAGTGCGCGGGCCTAGCGTAGCGTCGTCCTTTCGTTAATGAATGAAAACATATACCTAAATGTCAGGACAGTACAATAAACACTGAAAATAATTTTTTTTTTGCGCAATGTATTGCGTTATATTAAAACTCATAAAACAAACGTTGTTGTTTATGATGTTAGCTATCTCAAAAATCCTGCTAACTTCTGCGAGGTTTATCGTGTTTTAAAAATAACCCTGTATAATCTCTTTATGAGCGTCTCAACACGGCGATATTATCGCGATGATGCGACGAGTGGCAATGTTTGCAATGTCTTGTCGTATCGCCGTGGTATCGTCGCTACAGTGCGTCCATGGTTATTTTAACTCTGACGTTTTCATTTACATTTTATGTGAGAGAAGGATACTAATATGACATTTCCATATGTTAGAGCAGGACGATGAGAAGTGTCAGAGGTAAAATAACTGTGAACGCACTGTACTCGCGGTGCGCCCGCCGCGCGCTCGCCGCGGAACGTTGTGCTCTCGCAGCGAGCGCACCTATTTCAACAAGAAAATGCAGCGATTCGAAGCGAAAAAGTTACGAGTAGCCGCGGACACGCTGTGATTCCGTCACGAGTCGTGACGATACGCTGGCGGAATAATCGCTCGTTCGTGTGGAGATTACCCGACGATAGAAGTGCGGACTCGTCGCGATTCCCTCGCTCGTGGAGACGCTAGTAAGTAACAGAAGTTCTATGCTTAAGGTCACTTCGCCGGATGATGTGATGATGACGAAATATTATAATTATAACATAGACTACCGTGTTGTGAGGGATTGTACCACGGAAATGCGACAAACAGTTGCCCGGCAGACATGTGGCTGCCATAATTTTAGACTGTCATGGTGTAAAAAGTGTTAAAAACACAAACTGAAACATCTTTATATAATGATTTAACTTATCGTCGTCAAAAGAAGAAGAAACTCGATACATTCTGGAGACTGAAAAAAAATTTTTTGTTGAACATTTTTTTTGTTTTAGGTGAGGGTCTAGGTTGAGCTCGATTCTTTGGCCCTTATCACTCAACATCAGGTGAGATGAAGGTCAAGAGCTTCTCTGTCCATCATCAAAAACATTCTATAACAGTTTTACTGCAAGTGGTAAATGTGATGGAATTTCACATAAAACATCTTTAGGCTAGAGCTAACACAGCTCAACCCTTGTCATTAAATAATCAGACAAATGACATGAAAGCCAACCAGTCCTAATGGCCCTCGGATAGTATCATTGTTTGGGTATTACTTTGAAATTAGCGCGTTTAAATAGAAAAATCGTTTTACATGCATACATAAATCAAGCCTATATCCCCGAAGGTGTAGGCAGAGGTGAATTAAACACCCACTTTTCACCAATTAAGTCAGGTCCCATGCAATAAGTGGTGAGCCTATTGCCATCTATCGGGCACAAAATCGCAGTATATTGCTATAGGTGGTATAAGATGAATGCTGCTGTCCATTACTCATTGCTGTCTTCACCCTTATAGTCAGTCGCCTTGTATGGTACGACACCCACGAGAGAGATGGGGGTGGTTACAATTGTATTCTGCTCGGCCAAACCACACGGCCGTTTTACATACCTACTTAAATCTCGGCCGTCTTCAAGTAGCAGTCACAGGCATATTAACACCAACATTTCGCCAACTACGTTAGGTAATAAAGAAAATTACGGTTAGAAGAAGTTCAAAAAATTCCATACACTAAGATTACAAAAGCCAAGACTTGGCTGGCCGAGTGGTATAGGCATTTGCCTGGAGTGCAGAGGACGCGGGTTCGACTCCCGCATCAGGACTGTGCCTATAATTTCGATCTTTTTCTAACCACAATTTTCTTTGTGACATTTTTTCTAATTTTTATAATATAGTGTTTAAATAAAAATCAAAATGGCATGTTAGGCAATTTTAGGCAATCCGGGCAGTCGTGAATCGCAGTTATTTAAGGTTGTGCCAGCCGGCTTCCTGCAGGGCTAGCACGGGACGTGGAGATAATCTCCACGGGGAAAAGACAATATTTTCCCCTCGCTCTAACTCACATATAATCCCGAGACAAAACACTGTCATGTGGTAGAGAGAGATTTTGTCCACGTGCTAGGCCTACTGAGTATGTGTCTATTGTTCATATCAACACCTGCAAGGGACAACATCGTAACTCATTTTTAGTAACTTTAAAGGAGAGCGCCTCAAAGTTTTAAAAAAATCTCGCGGATTTCGCTTAAGTCTTATTGCCAAACAATCTTGAAAAATTGAGTCAACAAGGGAATAGCTATACATTCATAAGGTTACAAATGTTGTATATAATTGACTTTTTGTGAGTTACATATAAGATTTTATACGATTATGTTGTAACTCAGACATACAATCGTAAAATGTATGGTTGTGAATATTTTAATGAGAAACTTTTAATCCGATAAATAAAATTGTATCTTGAGATACAATGTAATATTTATAATGGCTTCCTTAAATAATGGCGAATGATGGTGTGTAACTCAATTTACCATTTTATGAAATGTATTTGACTCGAGAATTACAATGTTTTTACAGTTTTTAAAATTTATACGTAAAGAGTTTAAGGCGCAGTACTGAGTGCAAAAAAAAAAATGTTGTATAGCAAGAATATGATTGTAACTAAAAACTGACAAAAAGTGAGTTACAATGTTGTTTACTTGCAGGTGCCGATATCGGTCAGTCTCCATCAACCCATCCAATCCCTATTTATTCATGTCATTCATCACACCGATAAGGTGATAGTAATGAGTAATGAATGTAAGTATAGAAAAGTTAAAGGCATGGTCCTTTATCTATATGGATGGACCAATAACGGAGAGAGCGACGAAGAATCGTCGCCACAATCACGTGGGCCCGGTGTGGAACAATAAGTCAGAAGAACATTTTTTTCTTTTTCAGTTTATTTGTTTGTAAAAAAAAAAACCAGTAAACCACACCAAATATGCATCACCTCCGCATAATGCCAATAAAACACGTGAAATTTCCATAAGCTTGTATTAAAATATTGCGACTTCTAACGTCATCCCCACTGTGATATGAATTGACATCTTATTTCCGAACTATATAGTCGAAGAAAACGCCGGAAGTCTGGTTGTCCAGCGGAAAGTATGTGTCGATCAGTTATGTTTAATACCTGTTTCACAATCGACGGGTAAGTTCTGAATGGCTTACTTGGCTTGGCAGATTTTGCTAAGTAAGCTATTTAGAACTGAATTTAGAATTTCAGAACTTATCCCTCGACTGTGAAACAAGCCCTTATTGTAATTTGAATATGGGTGTAGAATATATTTTACTGTATGACATTTATATGAGGAACCGATGGCGCAATGAGGACTCCACTAGCCTGTGATTGTGTAAGCCTAGCAATGTTCGCACAGGTCAGTCAGTAGATAGGTGACCAAAAGGCAAAGACAAAGACACTTTATTTCGCTTGATATATGTTACGGTCACGGTGAGAAAATGCTTTACCAGTTTTGAAATTAGATTCTTTATCATACTATTGTCATTAAAGTCAAAAATGCCTTGTCAAGTTACATAATACCTTTTAAAAGTCATTATGAAAAATGACACATCGAGAATAGCAAAGAGAATTATCACCGGTTTTTGACGATGAAACTCATTTCTATAAGTTGAAACGACATAAATCAATAATTATCGTTTGAACGTTCTATTTACTCCGAGTTTGAACGTCATATGGACAAGAGCAAATTTTATGAAAGAATGTTTTATCAAAACATTAAAGAATTAAAAAAAGAAAAATGAAATAGACATTTAGAACTTGTGACCTAAATGTGTGCATGCAATTGTGATCCTTAAGGTGGTAAACTTAGAATATAGAACAATAGTGGTAAACATTTTCTGTCCCCGCTGTTCTTATAATTTTACATGTGTCCTCCATGTGTCACATATTTCACCAGAATCTGGTACTCAAAATTTAACAAAATAGAACTCTCAGTTATACAAAAATCTTATTTCGATACATTGTAGGGATTGAAATATTCTTCCAAAATTCTTCCAAATTATCTTTCCATTCATTTTTTCTTTTGAACATTTATATTTATCTAATAATTTCTTGTTTCCAAAAATGTGTTGTCTCAAGTTCACCTTAACTTTGAAGGCATGTTAAGCTGATGGTCCATGCAGATATTGCAGTGAATCTAGACCAATACATTGTACTCTTTGATCTAGACGACGCGACGCGAGACCTAAAATGAAATCCGAACAAACACGACATGAGAACTAATGTACGCGCTCATACCAAAATCCTTTGCCTCACCAAGTGTCTGATGTCACCGTAACAATCGATTCTCAATGATGTTTCAAATTTTCAATAGTCTTGCTTATTGGCACAGTTTTTGTAACTAAAAAGGAAAACAGCATATGTGTAGACAACAATTACAAATGACTAAACAAAACGATTTTATGAGATTTTAGTTAAGAGACGACGTTATGAGATTCATAACGTTTCCATGCCACGAGGCCCATTCTTCCTATATTCCTCATTACATAGGGAAGGGCTGGTGATGATAATGACACAATATGAATCTCCTTCTTCTCCCTGCTCTGTCGGCGCAGTATGTTTCCTCTTCCATTCATATACCGGTCAGACGTCATCAAGCCATCCACTCCCTTTTGATTCATATCATCCATCACACCGTACAGGTGCTAGTGATGTAAAACATTCAGTATAGAAACGAGGCGGGACGGACCATGTCGAGAGATCGATGAACGGAGAGAGTGATTGGAATGACAACATTCCAATCCATACTGCTCAAGGTTTTGGCTTAGATTTTACTACCGGCCGCTTGCCTGACACCAACCCTCTTTGGGTATGTTGTTGTTGGTGGTTTGCCCTCCACCATTCGGGTGCCTCAAGGTACTAATTGGTCTACACTCGGTAATCTCCGGGCTGGCCTATTCTACGTTATTTTTTCGCTCCCAGGCCAGCATAGAAGACTGTACCTGTACCTGTACCTGACTGTACATGTATGGATTGTACAAAGAAAATTGTGGTTCATCAAAGTCAAAGTCAAAATTCATTTATTCATTACAATACACTTATTATGGATCGTCAAGACACTATATCGAAAACCCGTGTGTCAAGTCAAGTCAAAGTCAAAAAAGAAAAAGAAAAAGTTCACAGTCAGTCACGCACAGAATGGGTTCATGATCATCATCACCAGCCAGCTATTAAATTCCCTGTACTGCTGGGGAACAGGCCTTCCCCACGGAAGAATATAGGGAAGAATACCCACCACCAATACCTAGTACTATTGATGACTTACAAATATCAAAGTGTCAGTAAACCATTGCCGTTTTCTGTACCACGTCCCCGCCGTTCTATGTGTTAGTAAAGGTTAAGTGAAGTGCCATGTCAGCACTAACTACAGCACTTGAGGGATCCAAGTCCCTTCACGCCGGAGACAGTATACTTGCCTTTTAAAACTGCGGTTTATCATCGGGTTCCCAGGAGAAATAACTTAATGTCGGCTTCTTGTAATACTCGTAGTAGAATGGCAGCACCGACGTCCACTCGGTATTCCAAAGAAATCTGTGGTTAGAAGAAGTTCGAAAAATTATAGTCTAGATGCGGGAATCGAACCCGCGTCCTCTGCGATTATATTCTAAAAATGTTCATTTAGCTTTACTTTTCAACATTATATTATATCAAAATTAACAAAAAAACCTTTATCTTTAAAAATATTACCGGTTTTTTAATAATAACCGATTTTTGATCGTATCTCTAAATTTTTTCATTGCACATTTCACATCACATCTCACTTCTCGTGACCTTCAATTATTCTATATAATACCAAAATAATTTAAAGTGAGATCTAAGATGAAGTGAAAGTGACATTCGAAATGAGATGTGTTTGTTTCATAAAGAACAGCATGGCAGATCCCCATACCACTCGGCCAACCAAGACGTTAATTAACTTTCAATAAATTTTAATTACGTTAAGGGGGGAAAATACCTGACTGAGTTTCTTGTCCGTTCTTCTCAAGACAGGGCCTCCCGGTAGTTTACAAACGGGTGTCGTAGATTATTTCGCTAGATGTTGAAAACTTGTGGGTAATTCGTCATCTTTAGGCCTATTCGCTAACTTTTTTTGACAGTTGAAAATGATGATCACCGAACTATTTACTTATCCATTACTGTTTTCACAGGACAAGTGTCACAATGGTGTTATAGTAAAGTAGTAATGGATCAGTAAATAGTTCGGTGATAATCACTTTCAACTGTCAAAAAAAGTTGGCGAATGGTGGCCCAAGTGCCTATGGCCCATTTAGGACGAGCTGAAGAAAACCAAAAATAATTCAAAATCTGTTCTGCAATTCGTCCCAAGCTAATTGTATAGTAATTTAACCTTTATCAACACGTTGTACAGTGTGTAAGAAAATTCCTTCATAAAATAAATATTCGAAAAGGGTGGGTTAGGCAGTTGATTGCTCGTGCGCGGTATGTTTCGGTTTATGTGATTGGCGAGTTGTGGGATTGTATTTGGTGTATAATTTACAATGTACCTGAAATGTCATGACTCGTTGACAACGATGGGTTCCTCTACAGCCTACTTGAGTGCTGTTTTGACGAAGAGAAGCTATTATTATGTTGGTTTTTTTTATTGTTACTTGATTATTGATTAACCTATTAGTAAAATAGTTATTTGTTGTACGTGAGTGCAAAGTTGTTTTTTAACCGCGTGCTCAATTTTGATGACCGAGCTAGCGAAGGATTCTAAAATTGAAAAAATTAGAATCCTGAGCGATAGCGAGGGAATCAAAAGAGCACAAGGTGAAAAATCTTTGCACTCAAGTGTAACACGTAACTTTTCATCCCCCCCAACGAGGAAATTGCAAAATACAAAAAAAAATACAATCACAACAGTTTCTGTTTTCACCCAGAAACACCCACAACATTCACACCCGCAATACACACCCATCCACTCAGACACACCCAAAAAACACCCATTTACCACCCAGAAACACCCAAAAAACACCCATTCACCCAGAAACACCCACAAAACACCCATTCACCCAGAAACACCCACAAAACACCCATTTACCCAGAAACACCCAAAAAACACCCATTCACCCAGAAACACAAAATACCCATTCACCCAGAAACACCCATAAAACACCCATTCACCCAGACACACCCATTCACCCAGAAACACCCACAAAACACCCATTCACCCAGAAATACCCATAAAACACCCATTCACCCATAAACACCCACAAAATATCGAATCACCCAGACACACCCACAACATCCATTCAGACACCCACAACTTCCACCCAGTCACACCCACAATACTCACCCATCCATTCAGACGCACCCACAAAACACCCATTCACCCAGACACACCCACAAAACACCCATTCACCTAGACACACCCACAAAACACCCATTTACCCAGACACACCTCCAACACTCACCCATCCACCCAGCCACACCCGCAAAATTCATCCAGACACACCTGTAAGTACCTAATAAAAATTACCGTCCCTAATGGAGTTCCGAGACGGTCAATCAGCTTGAGTCAAGCACGTTGATTTTCTATATGTTTTTGTTCCGTTGCTAGCGTAAACAAATCAAACAAACCTAAAAAGCTTTTAAATGCTTGACTCAAGCATCAAGCAAGCATTGTAGACGATCAAAATGTTTAAGGCAAGATTGACGCCAAGCTGATTGACCGTCACGGAACTCCAAGGTTTTGACAAATTTATGACGTGAAAAGAAAATGGCGCGCGCAAAGCAAATTACAAAAAAGGTACACCAAGAAGGTTCCGAGTCTGAGTTTTTAACAAATTAAAATAGGTTGCATGATAATTTCGTCACCATGGAGGTAGAAATAAATAGGTATAATGATGTTTTGAACTCACAAACTCATTGCACACGATGTTCTAAATTCAAATTTACTTTATCCTCTAGAGGATAAAAACGGCTTTTGTACTCAGATATCGAAGAGCAAAAACGCTTTTTCCGAGATGGTGGGATGAAATAGTAGATTTTCCATCAAGTGCACAAAACGAATCATTTTTGTCAGAGACTTTTAGCAGCCCGAGCCGAAGGCGAGGGCTGATAGTAATGTCGAGGATAAAAATGGTTTTGTGGACGAGTTAGAAACACTGCTTTTCACTTCGATTGCGAGGAAATAAAACAGTAGTTTATCATAACATTTCTTAAAATTCAAACTAAAATTAGTACAGTTTTGAATACTGAAGGAAATTGTTCTTCCCTTTGATACTAGGCTTGGGCTACAGACCTATACAGCCAAGTATTAAATTAATTTAGAAATAATAATTTTCTTAAATTAATTTACTAACCTACCGTACCTGCTTGAATTAAAATTTTAATATCTTTTATGCCTTAAAAACACATTAGGCAAATAAATTTAAGTAAATAATAAAATAACAAATTCTATCTCTGAATTTCTTATTGTGTTTGGCTGCATAGCTCATTTTCTTTGCCTTAATATAGACACATTTATGAGTAGATACGTTAATCTAGAGCACAAAAATAGATTTTGTGCAGCCTATATCCTGCACAAATAAGCACTTTCAGAGCATGAGAAGTGAAATAGTAGATTTTCCATCAAGTGCACAAAACGAGTCATTTTTGTCCGAGACTTTTAGCAGCCCGAGCCGAAGGCGAGGGCTGATAGTAATGTCGAGGATAAAAATGGTTTTGTGGACGAGTTAGAAACTCTGCTTTTCACGTCGATTGCGAGGAAATAAAACAGTAGTTTATCATAACATTTCTTAAAATTCATACTAAAATTAGTACAGTTTTGAATACTGCCCCCGTAGCACGGGACGAGGACAAATTCTCCTTGGGGAGTGGAAAATATTTTCCCCTCGCTCTAACTCACACTAAATCCCGAGACAAAACACTGTCAAGTGGTTGAGAGAGATTTTATCCTCGTCCCGTGTTAGGCCTACTGAAGGAAATCGTTTTTCCCATTGATATTAGGCTTGGGCTGCAGACCTATACAGCCAAGTATTAAATTAATTTTGAAATAATAATTTTCTAAAATTAATTTAATAACCTACTGTACTAACTTGAATTAAAATTTTAATATCTTTTATGTTTTAAAAAACACATTTGGCAAATAAATTTAAGTAAATAATAAAATAACAAATTCTATCTCTGAATTTTTTTTTGTGTTTGGCTGCATGGCTCATTTTCTTTGCCATAATATAGACACATTTATGAGTAGATACGTTAATGCTCTAGAGCACAAAATTCGATTTTGTGCAGCCTATATCCTGCACAAATAAGCACTTTCAGAGCATGAGAAGTGAAAAATATATTTACTATGTCATTTCTTATCAAACCATCATCAACCCCAAAGTAAGTAGCATAAGCACTTAAATATTAATTAGCATTTGCTATGTGGCCGAATCCGTGTGGTGACGGCAGAGTAGAATACAATTGTCACCACCCCAAATCTCTCCCGTGGGTGTCGTACAAGGCGACTAAGGATAAATCAGCGAGTTTTTTCGAGAGTTTTTTCCTTCAATTTATGCGCAGGTGAACTTACGCGCCGGGAACTATACTTGGATTGTTCGCAACAAATGCTGTATTATCTCCAGAGCACAATAAGGGTTTCACAATAACAACCTTTGGAACGATTTGTTCAATTTAGCACGACCTACGCGACAATGTGTGACATCCTTGTATGGCAGCCCGCACACATTCAATCTCGATCGCGATCCGCGATCAAAATCAATGATCACGATCTACATTCATTGTGTACGAAGTAGATTGGCGGCCTCGGTAGCGCAGTGCCATAGCGCGCCGCTCGCCCTGTGATTGCGTAAACTAAGCGACGTTCGTTAAAGGTCGGTCATTGGATGGCTGAATGGGTGATCAAAAATGTATCATCTCTTGAGTTCCTTCGTGTTTCGGAAGGCACGCTAAGCCGTTGGTACCGGTCGCATCTGCAGACGTTAATACCCACCAAGCCGCAATGGGCCAAAACATGGTGGGTTTTGGCCCATTCTCCATCCGATGGTAGGGAAGGCCTATGCCCAGCAGTGGCGACATTAAAGAGCTGGTGATGATGAAACAAACAATATGGATCGTGATCATTGATTTTGATCGCGGATCGCGATCGAGATTGACTGTGTACGGGCCGCCTATAGCTTATAATATATCCCTGACATCCGACTGACTGCAGTTAGTTACCCGTGGCCCGTCTCCGCAACGTCCCGTGAATCGGCAAGTTAAACAATAGAAGGTTGTTTTTCAAAATTGAACTCTACGCAATACTTATTAAGGACGATTGTTGATTTGTATCTTGCTTTCTGTTATAATATCTATATAATGTTGGGCCACGTAAGCAAGTCCTTGATATTATTTTTATTCTTATTACACGTGTCCGTTAATGCCTGTGAAAACGACTACGACGAAGAGGTATTTCAATTTTAATTATGTAAATTTAAAATACATACATACATAAATCAAACCTATATCCCCGAAGGGTAGGGAGAGGTAAACTACCACCCACGTTTCGCCAGTTATGTTAGGTCTCATGTAATAGGTGGCGATCCTAATATTGCCATTTATCGGGCACAAAAGTCGCAGTATATTGCTAGGTGGTACAAGAGGAACGCTGCTGCCCATTCCTCATCACTGATTTATTCTTAGTCCAAAATCTTACTGCCGCACTCAGAGACGTCAAATAAATATAATGAGTACTTAATGTCAAAAATTTTCATTTAAATTTAGACCAAAGACCTGACAAGAATAGAGACTAGTTTTGAATTGTCAATTATTGACATTCAGTACTCATTATCGTTAATTGACGTCTCTGAGTGCGGCAGTTAAGCTTTATAATATTAGTATAGATTCAGTGTATGTACTGACTATCACAACTGAACTAACTCGGTCACAATAGACTAGGTCACGCGCCTGCGCATGTAACGTAGTGTGCATGCGTTTGATGCGGCATTTTTAATGAAATTCGGCATTTGGAAAAAAGCTGGCTGATTCAGGTAAAAAAAAAATAGCACCATGTTGCCATTCATAGCCACTAGCACCTTCACGTAGTGATGGATGATATGAATCAAAAGAGAGTGGATGGCTTTAAGACGTCTGACCGATATGAATGGAACAGGGAACATACTGCGCCGACCCCAGATAGACTGGGAACAGCGGGCCTAGCACGGGGATGTGGACAAGTCTCTCTACACCACTTGACAGTGTTTTGTCTCGGAAAAGATTTTCTTTCCCCCGAAAGAGATGTGTCCACGTGCCGTGCTACGGGGGCAGGGAAGGTAGAAGAAGACTTACATTTGACAAGACGGCCGCCATGGGGTTTTCTCTCTCAGTAATATGTCAGTTTTATACATTTTAATTCTATTCGTTCGAATAGATTGGTCACTTGTCTTCAGATGGATGGAGGGATTGGGCACGTTAGTTGCAGCTGTATTGCTAGATTTGCAAAGGAAAAATTCATTAACACTGGTCGTCAATGTGGTAACAACCATAGGTCTAACCGGCCGTCAATTCTATTACATACATACATACATACATAAATCACGCCTATATCCCCGAAGAGGCAGAGGTGAACTAGCACCCACGTTTCGCCAATTATGTTAGATCCCATGTAATCGGTGGCGAGTCTATTACTATTTATCGGGCACAAAAGTCGCAGTTCATTGCTAGGTGGTATAAGAGGAACGCTGCTGCCCATTCCTCATCACTGATTTATCCTTAGTCGCCTTGTACGACACCCACGGGAGATGTTTGGATGCTAGTCACTGCTATTTTGAGTAGCAATATTTAATGCGGTCTGCAATCTAAAATCGAATAAAAATTGTTTTCTATCGTTTTTATTGTATGTAATGTAGTAGTTTTACCAAATGCCCTACGTTGCGGGCTGACTGCGGCACCAACGAACCGTACTAAGTTTAATACGCAGGTGACACAAAAATATATAGCTTCCAGTTAGTAAGCCACAGGTTACAGAACGCAGTCGCTTAAATTGACACCCATTAGAAGTCATCAAAGTTTAAAAAGAGTATTAATTAGTTAAAGGTTAAAAAGAGTATTAATTAGTTATGCTTTCCATAATTCTGTTGTCGCTGGTTATACTTCATGCGCTAGCGCAGGACTGCAGAGTTGGCGGAAAACGGGTATGTACATACATACATACATACATAAATCTCGCCTATATCCCCGAACGGGCAGGCAGAGGTGAATTAACACCCCACGTTCCGCCAATTATGTCAGGCCCCATGTTATGTAGGTCGCGAGCCTATTGCCATTTATCGGACATGTAAGTCGAAGTACATTGCTAGGTGGTATAAGAGGAACGCTGCTGCCCATTAATCATCACTGTTTTAACTCTTAAGCTAGAGTTCACCAACACCTAAATAGGCGATTATTATTTAACTGATGGTTTTTGACATTTTATAGTAGGAAGTATCGGAAGAATTGTCAATAAATGGCAGTTATCTCTTAATCGGTTGTTTTACGTGTTGGTGAACTTGGGCCTTAGTCGTCTTGTACGACACCCGCGGGACAGATTTGTGGTGGTGACAATTGTATTCTGCTCTGCCGTCACCACACGGGTAGGTTTTGTCTTGATTTTAGGCCTGGCCTGTTCCCAGTTTATCTGGGATCGGTGCTGTATATTTTACCTTCTGTTAATATCGGTCAGACGTTATCAAGCCCTGCACTACCTTTTGTTTCCCATCATCAACCGTGCTAGTGATGAGTACAACGTACAACAGATTCAAATTCAAAATTCAAAAAAAAAAATCAAAATTATTTATTCCTTACTAGATATGACTTAACTCTAGTTGACGGAGCCTCCTTTGAGGCAGAATATGCCTGTGCCAGGAGGCAACGCTCTGCATAACAATAGTATTTAAATTAATTTATCATGAATAATTATATATTTTTATAATTTAAGTAACAAATTTTTAGAATGTGTATATTTGTGTGCAAATAAGTGTATGTACGAAATAAGTGTATGTACAGATGCCTACAACTACTGCTTAAGGTTTTGGCTTAGGTTTTACAGCCTGCCTGACACCAACCTTCTTTGGGTGTGCTGTTGTTGGTGGTTTGCCCTCCACCATTCGGGGGCCCCAAGGTGCTTTTTGGTCTACAGTCCGGGCAATCGGGTTGAGTCGGGGCTGGCACATTCTACATGTAGCATGGAAGATTAAATTAATGTGTTCCTACTCTATTCATGAATTGATAGAGTTTGGGTCATTTATGTGATTATGATTTAGCAATTTTACCGCTTGCTTCTAACCAACCCAGGGTTACTCGATACATACGGGTGATATGCATGTGACGTCATGAGCCACTTCCTACGAACCCCCATTGATGTCGGATGATCCTGGAAACTGAAGGGGAAGCCATCCTATAACGGGCATAATATATTATTATTGCCGATAATGGGCACTCTCTTTTATTATATCATTTTTAAAACCGAAGTATTCCTATTAACTCTATTGACTGCTGCTGATGTGTTGATTGTACCTACGTAGAAATATAAGTTCCTATGTGCCCTTGGGTGTATTGAAACAATTTTATACACAAGAGCATCAGGTTGGGGCAACATGCCCGCTTTGGGCCACCTTCCCCTATTTTGCTTTTCCGTCACAACACGGCGGTAATATATTCAACATTAATTATTGTTTTGTCTATATTCTCAAAATGATTACGATAAATGAAATTTTACTCTTCACTTCGCTTACTAATTTGGTCATCAAAATAGTAAACAGAAAACACTGTAATATTCGTGGTAATAGCTTGTTTTTGTAGTGAGTTGTTTTGTTGTTTTTATGAAGGAACCGCAGAAGATAATGGTCTGACCTTATTCTCACGTAAACATTAAACACCGAACTTTTACCGAATGCTATGTTAAGATTAACTTTGAAATTGACTACCAAATTAACCCGTAACCCTACACTTGGGTCCCAAGTCCCAAGCGCTGCCACTGACCCTCTGACACACTATGGACAAGGCACCCGCACGGTGAACCCATGGTATGTTAGGAGTTATCGTCTTTCCTAAGCTGACGTTTCAGTTATTCAGTAGAGTTGACAAAGGAAGATGGGCAAAATTGTGTGGAGTCCCATCGGCAGCATTTCTTTTATGTTTTTTGAGTAGTTTCATTCTAACCGTAACTGTGGTGACGGCAGAGCGGAATACAAATGTCACCGCCCCCATCTCCCCCGTGGGAGTCGTACAGGGCGACTAAGGGTAAAGACAGCGATGAGTAATGGGCAGCATCATCCCTCTTATATACCACCTGGCAATATACTGCGATTTATGTGCCCGATCGATGGCAATAGGCTCGCCACCTTTTACAATTTACATGAGACCTAACTTAATTGTGTTTAAAGTCGGTGTTATATTCACCTCTGCCCACCCCTTCCGGGATGTAGGCGTGATTTATGTTTGTATGGTAATTCTACAATTATGCAGTGTAGAAGTTTAATTTCAATAAACTATTGTCGTTATTGTTCCGAGTTACCACAAGGTACTTTCGACTGCCAAATTGCTTAATTAATTATAATACTTACTGCCACACTCAGAGACATTAATTAACTTTAATGAGTATTTAATGTCAAAAATTTTCATTCAAATCTAGACCATAGACCCAGCCAGAATAGCGACTGGTTTTGAATTGTCATTTTTTGACGTTAAGTACTCATTAACGTTATTTGACGTCTGAGTGCGGCAATTACTAGCTGACTCAGCAAATGTTGTTTGCCCTTATCACATGGAGGGGTATAAAAAAAACATACGGGTACGAATTGAGTTACCTCCACCGTTTTTTCGTCGGTTAAAAAATAGCCCACCACATATTCTTAGGCCTATCATATATACACAAAAAACCGTTTCGGAGGAGTTTTTTAACAAACATTGACAAAAAAATAACTGTGACACTAGATTTTTACATAATAGATAATCTTAACTTATATGTAGGTATTTCTATTTGTTATATAAGTATTAAAAAAAAATTAAATATAAAGTTTGTGTTTGTAATAAATTAGTAAATAAATAATGTTTTCTTATAATGTTTTCTTATATTTGCACGAGCACTACACATTTGAAATAAAACAACTTTTACGGATAAGACTCGCGTATAATTTGGTGTTTGGCATATTAATTATTTAACCCGACGTTTCGATCACTTTACAGTGGCCGTGGTCACGGGGGGACTAAAGATGACAGGTGTCCTCACAATAAAGTAATAATTAACTACCGTCATAATATTTGATATTTTAGGTGTTCCGATTTACACAAACAGAGCTTACAGTATCATTGTTTTTGGCAGTATGAGGACGGTGTTGGGATTTAATTATTCTAATAATTGGGTCCCAAGCAGGTGGTATGTTCCAACCATTATCTCTATTGAAGTTTGGATGTTTCTTGATTTCAATAGCTTCACGTATCATTCTAGGTATATATCGTTTCTCTTTTGCTAGAATTTGCGGTTTATCAAATCTTAAATAATGGTTGGGTCCGTCTAAGGCATGTTCACATACTGCAGATTTTGTTTCGCGCCTATGTTTCACATCAGCTATGTGTTCTTTTACCCGGGTCCCTATACTTCTTTTTGTTTGGCCTATATAGGAGAGTCCACAGTCACAATCTATTTTGTAAATTCCTGCATCTTGAAGGGGGATGTTACACTTTACAGGTCTTAGAAATTGGTTTATCTTCTTCAGCGGCTTGAAATAAGTTTTAATGGAAGCACGCTTCAAGATGTTCCCAATCTTGTCAGTGACACCCTTCAAGTAAGGTAGTACAGCAGGTTGACGTTCGACTGTTGCCGGTTTCACTCGACCTCTGCGACAGGGCTTTGGTACTTGCAGTTTATTACTCCGCAGTACTTGCTTAACGTGATTTAGTTCTGATGCCAGATGTTGACTGTCACAGATGCCGTGCGCTCTCTGAAACAAAGATTTGCCCACGGTAGATAGCTGACTGGGATGGTGGTGAGAATCACCATTGAGGTACCTATCAGTATGGGTAGCTTTCCGATACACTGTGTGGCTCAAGCTATGGTCAGGATTCCTTATTATTAATATATCTAGGAAGGCTAGCTTATTATTTGCCTCCAACTCCATAGTGAATTGAATTTTGGGGTGAATGGAGTTGAGATGTGATAAAAATGCAACTACGAGGTGTTACAGCGAAATTTAAACGGCAAGATGTATCATCCACCTTACGTCATTCTAAAGTGCCGAAGTTAAATCTTCCTTTTAACGAATATATTGCTCTAAAGAACTTGAGATCTAAGCCGGAATTAACTATCCTCCGTGCGGATAAAGGTAATGCTACGGTAATCATGGACACGTCAGATTATAATGATAAAATAAGTCTTATATTATCGGATGACAAGACCTACAAACACGTCAAGTGCGATCCAACTAATAAAATATTGAAAAAGACCAGTGATCTTGTCAAAGCTCATACCGAATCATTAAATCTCGACACCAATTATCTTGTCCCTACGTGCGTAAAACCTCCAAAACTGTATGGGCTGCCGAAAATACACAAGGACAAGGCTCCCCTGCGTCCTATTGTGAGCCAAATCGACTCACCAACTTACCGATTGGCCCAGTACGTAGCTAGAATACTTTCACCACTTAGAGGTAACACTAGAGCTTATGTGAAGGATTCCTACCATTTTGTTAGTGATATTAAACACCTACATGTTGCTGACAATGAAACTATGGTTAGTTTTGATATACAGTCATTATTTACTTGCCTACCGGTCCATGATTGTATAGAAATTATTAAAAGGAAACTAGTAGATAATAACATGCCTATTGCACATGCAGATCTCTTAGAACACTGTTTAACATCTGGTTATTTATTGTGGAGAGAGGAATTTTACATGCAAATAGATGGTGTCGCAATGGGCTCCCCGGTGTCACCCATAGTTGCTGATATCTTTATGGAGGACTTTGAGGAGAGGGCCTTGAGCACATCACCTATAACACCCAGGTTCTACAAGCGGTATGTAGACGATACCTTCACAATATTGCCAACTAATGAAATATCTGCATTTTTATCACATCTCAACTCCATTCACCCCAAAATTCAATTCACTATGGAGTTGGAGGCAAATAATAAGCTAGCCTTCCTAGATATATTAATAATAAGGAATCCTGACCATAGCTTGAGCCACACAGTGTATCGGAAAGCTACCCATACTGATAGGTACCTCAATGGTGATTCTCACCACCATCCCAGTCAGCTATCTACCGTGGGCAAATCTTTGTTTCAGAGAGCGCACGGCATCTGTGACAGTCAACATCTGGCATCAGAACTAAATCACGTTAAGCAAGTACTGCGGAGTAATAAACTGCAAGTACCAAAGCCCTGTCGCAGAGGTCGAGTGAAACCGGCAACAGTCGAACGTCAACCTGCTGTACTACCTTACTTGAAGGGTGTCACTGACAAGATTGGGAACATCTTGAAGCGTGCTTCCATTAAAACTTATTTCAAGCCGCTGAAGAAGATAAACCAATTTCTAAGACCTGTAAAGTGTAACATCCCCCTTCAAGATGCAGGAATTTACAAAATAGATTGTGACTGTGGACTCTCCTATATAGGCCAAACAAAAAGAAGTATAGGGACCCGGGTAAAAGAACACATAGCTGATGTGAAACATAGGCGCGAAACAAAATCTGCAGTATGTGAACATGCCTTAGACGGACCCAACCATTATTTAAGATTTGATAAACCGCAAATTCTAGCAAAAGAGAAACGATATATACCTAGAATGATACGTGAAGCTATTGAAATCAAGAAACATCCAAACTTCAATAGAGATAATGGTTGGAACATACCACCTGCTTGGGACCCAATTATTAGAATAATTAAATCCCAACACCGTCCTCATACTGCCAAAAACAATGATACTGTAAGCTCTGTTTGTGTAAATCGGAACACCTAAAATATCAAATATTATGACGGTAGTTAATTATTACTTTATTGTGAGGACACCTGTCATCTTTAGTCCCCCCGTGACCACGGCCACTGTAAAGTGATCGAAACGTCGGGTTAAATAATTAATATGCCAAACACCAAATTATACGCGAGTCTTATCCGTAAAAGTTGTTTTATAGTAAATAAATATTTTTTTCACTCACAACTATCATCTAGCCCAAAGTAAGTAGCCTAAGCACTTGTGTTATGAATACTAGATGACTGACATATTTTTAATATAATTATGCATATAAATGTTGAAAGTATACTACATAAACATATACACAACCATGACTCGGGAACAAACATTTGTTGGTCATAACAAAGTTTGCCCCTACCAGGATTCGAACCCGGGACCTCTTGGCCACGACCCAGCGATCTGAGCATTCGACCAAAGCGGCCGTCAAATGTTAAAATTAATTTTCATCCCACCATCTCGGAAAAAGCGTTTTTGCTCTTCGATATCCGAGTGCAAAAGCCGTTTTTATCCTCTAGAGGATAAAGTAAATTTGAATTTAGAACATCGTGTGCAATGAGTTTGTGAATTCAAAACATTATTATACCTATTTATTTCTACATCCATGGTGCCGAAATTATCATGCAACCTATTTTAAGTTGTTAAAAACTCAGACTCGGAACCTTCTTGGTGTACTTTTTTTGTAATTAGCTTTGCGCGCGCCATTTTCTTTTCACGTCATAAATTTGTTAAAACCTTGGAGTTCCGTGACGGTCAATCAGCTTGGCGTCAATCTTGCTTTAAACATTTTGATCGTCTACAATGCTTGCTTGATGCTTGAGTCAAGCATTTAAAAGCTTTTTAGGTTTGTTTGATTTGTTTACGCTAGCAACGGAACAAAAACATACAGAAAATCAACGTGCTTGACTCAAGCTGATTGACCGTCTCGGAACTCCATTAGGGACGGTAATTTTTATTAGGTACTTAATTAATTTTTATTAGGTGTGTCTGGATAAATTTTGCGGGTGTGGCTGGGTGGATGGGTGGGTGTTGGAGGTGTGTCTGGGTGAATGGGTGTTTTGTGGGTGTGTCTAAGTGAATGGGTGTTTTGTGGGTGTGTCTTAATGGATGGGTGAGTATTGTGGGTGTGACTGGGTCGAAGTTGTGGGCGTCTGAATGGATGTTGTGGGTGTGTTTGGGTGATTCGATATTTTGTGGGTGTTTCTGGGTGAATGAGTGTTTTGTGGGTGTTTCTGGGTGAATGGGTGTTTTGTGGGTGTTTCTGGGTGAATGGGTGTTTTGTGGGTGTTTCTGGGTGAATGGGTGTTTTGTGTGTGTTTCTGGGTGAATGGATGTTTTTTGGGTGTTTCTGGGTAAATGGGTGTTTTGTGGGTGTTTCTGGGTGAATGGGTGTTTTGTGGGTGTTTCTGGGTGAATGGGTGTTTTTTGGGTGTGTCTGAGTGGATGGATGTGTATAGCGGGTGTGAATGTTGTGGGTGTTTCTGGGTGAAAACAGAAACTGTTGTGATTGTATTTTGCAATTTCCTCGTTGGGGGGGATGAAAAGTTACGTGTTGCACTCGAGTGCAAAGATTTTTCACCTTGTGCTCTTTTGATTCCCTCGCTATCGCTCAGGATTCTAATTTTAGAATCCTTCACTAGCTCGATCATCAAATTTGAGCACGCGGTTAAAAAACAACTTTGCACTCACGTACAACAAATAACTATTAATTACCCAAAAAAGATTGATTATTCGGATTTAGGTTGTTTTGGTTTTGGTTTGAGTTTGAGAGTGCTTTCTCGATATGATTACGATTCGACACTTGGAAAAGTTCGCGCTTCGAAAAGTCACCGCTCTCTCTGGCGTTAATGTGTAGATTTTCCTACCAAAAATGTTTAAATTCTGATTACAGTGCGAATTAACACAAATATCCTTCTTATAGTCTGTACCATCTAACTTGTCTTATTTGGTAAACAATCTTGGCACACATTTTTATTGAAAATGCAGCATTAAAAATCAAACTGATAACTAGATTCAATAGGTTGCAGTCTATAATAACGATTTTTGTAATAGATTATTGACTTTGTAATTATTTTATTTTTAAATGGGTGATTTAAAAAAAGTTGTGTCAAGACCTACCACTTAGCAATGTACTGCGACTTTTGTGCCCGACAAATGGCAATAGGCTCGTTACCTATTACATGGGACCTAACTTATTGGCGAAACAAACTCTGCCTACCTCTTCGGGTATATAGGCGTGATTTATCTATGTATTTTTCTTCTTTCAGTGCAATGGTCATGACGACTGTTGTGGCGGATGCTGCATCGATGGCGACTGCGTTAACAGTATGTATTTTTATTTTGTGCCGTGTGGTGACGGCAGAGTAGAATACATTATTGTCACCACCCCAAATCTCTCCCGTGGGTGTCGAACAAGGCGACTAAGGATAAATCAGTGATGTGCAATGGGCAGCATCGTTCCTCTTATACAACTTAGCAATGCACTGCGACTTTTCTGCCCGATAAATGGCAATTTAATTTTACGTGGGACCTCATATAATTGGCGAAACGTGGGTGCTAGTTCACCTCTGCCCACCCCTTCGGGAATATAGGCATGATTTATGTACCTATGTATGAATGTATTTTTATTTTATTTATATAAGTACAGCCACATGTTACATATTGAAGTATGTATATTAATAGGCACCCTCGGGCTGCTTCAAGCTCCAACTCGTAGCGCCCTGTGAGGCTCTCCGCGGCTGTATATCTCCCTCTACAGGCCTAGCACGGGTCGTGGACAAAATCTCTCTCCATCATTTGATAGTGTTTTGTCTCGAGGTTAAGTGAGAGTAAGAGCGAGAGAAAAATATTTTTTTTTCCCGAGGAGATTTTCTCCACGTCCCGTGGTCCCGTGCTACGAGGGAATGCTCGATTGCAAGGCTTGAAGACAAGATCTTCACCTTTCAAAAAAAAAAAAACACAAATCAGACACCAATATTTTTTCTCTGATGATGAATTATAAACTATCAAGCAGTGCCGTAACTATTATCTAATCTGTGGCAGTACTAAGTACTCACATACGTTATACCTATCCAGAACATAAATTAAATATGGTATTTTGTTAGATAAAAATTATGCATTATTGATGGCTACTGTAACCTTCACTTATCTATACACCCCGTCTTCCCTACATTACTATATGGATAAACAATTATACTACAATAAAGATAATAGAACATTCACAGAAAATACCGCTTATTTAGTAAAGTTCTAATTGAGTTTTAAATGATCGTCCATTATGTATCATACTAGAACATGTACAAATTATGTATAGAAATCAAAATTAAAACTTTAACTGTCAATCGAAATACCAACACGATTAATTGTCGATTTCATAGTCAAACATAAAAACTTTTTTGTCACAAAAATGTATTAAGTGTTGCTTTAGAGAATGTAATTAATAAGTTACGAAATTGATTATTTATTACCTACTAACCCGCACTGGGCCAGTTTTGTGGGTTATAGTGACGATATGCTGGCGGAATAATCGCTCGTTCGTGGAGATTACCCGACGATAGAAGCGCATACTCGTCGCGATTCTCTCGCTCGTGGAGACAGCGCCTTGATGTGTTTTAATATGCACCCAATTTGTTTTAGCTCCCAGACCATGCTACTCATCAGTGAACATATGCCGAGGACATGTGTGTTACGGCAAAGAATACTGCATCGTATACGTGCCACCAGAATGCCCCCAATGTGAACCTATTCCCGTCTGTAAGCTTGATTAAGTCAAATTCCGAATAAGGGCCGATTTCACCGCAGAATTAAACGCGATCAGTTGAAGTTGAAACTCGGTTTATGCTCTAAACTGAGTTCCGCTACATAGTTTGCATTAATCAAAACCAAGTTTTATTAAACTCAGTTTCTATGAGAGACGGTGAAATCGGCCCTAAGTACCTACATGAACAAAAGTAAATTCTATATTTATACAATGAAAGTGGTTTTATTTCTATTGTTGTTATTTATTATTTTTAATATTTATGTTAGAAACACACATTTGAAACATGACGCGACCCGATGAAATATGAATGAGAATGAATCAAATGTATTGGTTTTCTATGACCAGAAACACACTATGAACATCCGACGCGACACGGTATTGTTCGGTGTCTACACGTGGAGTCGCGTCGCGTTTCAAAAATGTGTTGGGGTCATTACTGTTCTGCCAGGTGATGATCTCTTCTATGATGTCTCAATGAATGTTTCTTCCTTCTTTTTCTTTCTTTTTTCTATGGGTAACGTAGAAGAGTTTGTAAGGAATAGATTGTGGAGTTCTTGATGTATCTACTGCTACTTCCCAGTCCATCTGGTGTTAGCGCAGTATGTTTCCTCTTCCATTCATATCGGTCAGACGTCATCAAGCCATCCACTGCATTTTGATGCATATCATCCATCACACCGTACAGGTGCTAGTGATGATTGAATGTATAGAAAAAAGACGGAAAGGACCATGTCGAGAGACCGATGAACGGAGAGAGTGATTGGAATGACAACATGCCAATCCATACTGCTCAAGGTTTTGGCTTAGGTTTTACAGTCGGCCGCCTGCCCGACACTAACCCTCTTTGGGTAAGCTGTTGTTGGTGGTCTGCCCTTCACCATTCGAGTGGCACAAGGTGTTTATTGGTATACACTGGGAAATCTCCCTTCGTCGACTTCTAAGACACCCATGGGATGAGTCGGGGCACCTTCTACGTTATTTCGCTCCCATGCCAGAATGGAAGACTAATCATTACTCTAATGCTACGATCAATTAACAGAATGTCTATAGTCATGTACAGAAACGTTCAGGCCGATATGACAGGCCGAGGAAGTTACCGAAGAGCTCTTCATTAGGTTGGAACAAAGCGGAAAATTACTGTAATCAGTTATTTCTTAGACACGTTCATCCACTTACGAAACTATGAAGGGAGAAAGTCGTTATCTCACTGAAGACAAATGCTTATTCTTTGGCGTTTTGTTTGGATCAAGTTACAAAAATTGCATTAGGGCGTAAATCTTCGATCTATATATATTTATCATACTCACACTAAAGCAAACAGTTAGGCGCTTGTGTTGTAGTTACTAGATTTAAAACGAGCCGTGTGGTGACGGCAGAGCAGAATACAATTGTCACCACCCCCATCTCTCCCGTGAGTGTCGTACATAAGACTGCGATGAGTAATGGGCAGCAGCATTCTTCTTATATATTTACCATCTTGCAATGGCACTGTAATTTATGTGCCCGATAGATGAAAACTGGTACTGTCGCCAACTTCAAAACGAAAAGCAGGCATACCCCCGAATACAGAAACGCTACTCAAATTTTGAACACTGCTCATAAAGTTAAGTGAACAATACCTATCAGAATTGGATGGAAAAACGTAAATTTTGACAATACTTAAATGTTATTATGTTATATTATTTATAGGTTATAAATGTTAAGCGGGACTCAAACTTTGAGTAGCGTTTCTGTATTCGGTGGTTAATCGGTCGGTCATTAGGCTTTAATTTTAAAGAGGTACTAGGCATGCATGCAGCCAGAGTCCAACCACGCGGCGAAATCCACCTACATAGCCCTTATTCAGTTACAATAAGGCTCATATTGCAGGTTTCGAAGGTAACCGTAATTTCGGTGTGTTGTATGCTCTCACGGGATTAATTTCGTCACGGTCCTATGAATTATTTGCGAGCTCAGGATAAGTGAACCATTTACGTTAAATAATCTAAATACGCGACATTTATTCAGACGGTAGCTTGGATATTCTTCTTTTTTATTTCTAAGATGGTTGTTGAATTAATTAATTAAGGATAATTAGTATCACTAAATTAATTATCCTTATTGTGGTGATGGCAAGCTATAAATAATGAGGACCACGAAGACCTCGATAGTGCAGTGGCTTAGCGGGCTCGGCTGGCATTTGCGTAAACTGAGCAATGTTTGCTAAGGCCAGTGATTGGATGTGTGACCATAAATATATTATCTCGAGTGCCTCAGTGCCTCGGAAGGCACGTTAAGCCGTTGGTTCTGGCGATCGGCCATAGGCCTAAAACGATGTTAGGCCTATTCCCTAACTTTTTTTGACAGTTGAAAGTGATGATCACAGAACTGTTTACTAATACATTGCTGTTATCACAGGACAAGTGTCACAATAGCATTATAGGAAAGTAGTAATGGATAAGTAAATAGTTCGGTGATCATCACTTTCAACTGTCAAAAAAAGTTAGGGAATAGGCCTAACATCGTTTTAGGCTTATCACCTAGAAATACTGCTATATTCTGCCGGTAGCTGGCAACAGGTTTCCCCTCTAATAGGTTTATATTATAAAAAATATGATAACAAATATGATATCATAGAATATAATATGATATGAAATATATTATTATTAAAATATTTTATGACATCTTTCATTAACTTATAACTTCATGTGAAGGGAGGAACAAACTTGCTGAGTTTTTGCCAGTTCTTCTCAGAACAAGGCCTCCTGGTAGTTTACTAACGGATGGTGTAGCTTAAAACGTTAAATATTGGAAACCCATTTATTTTCGTTTCCCGTGTTTAACGTTTATTTCTTTGACGATTCATGAGTGTATGTAATGATACCATAAATGAATAAACCATATTTTCATATACATCGGGGGAAAACAGGCTTTATCATTTGTGTGTGTGTAAACAAAAATGTCAAAAAGCGAATTCGATACTACGTTTTAATTATTGACTTAAAGATGTACTTATTATTATACAACAAGCAATGTGTAACAGCATCTCGATTATATTGGCTAGTCTATGGCAATAAAGGCTCGTCCCCTACACAAATAATCTATTTTTCTCCCTGCCCGGTTCCCAGTCTATCTGGGGCCGGCACAGTATGTTTCCTCTACCATTCATATCGGTCAGATAAATCGCAATAGGTTTATTGCTAGGTGGTACAAAAGGACTGCTCTTGCTCATTCCTCCTTGCTGATCCTGTCTGCTTTACTCTTAGTCACCTTGTACGACACCCACGGGAGAGATGGGTGTGGTGACAATTGTATTCTGCTCTGGCGTCGCCACACGGGTGAGGATTTAATAAAACAGAATTAAATAATTACATAGCTCATACCGCTGTGTTCTAGGCATTTAATTAACAGCTAGTGATGGATCGCGAACGTCGTCTTAAGTCGTTTAATTAATTTAATTAGTGTTTCGTGGCTTCGCCACAGAACAGTACACTCCATTTTCGAGTAAGTCCTTTTCAACTTCAGGTCCCGGACAATATGAGTCTGATTGAAATTAATTAAGATCTCAGAAAGTTCGTTAAGTAAGTATTTAATAGACGAAGGCTCTATTCCGACTTAACTCTACTTACGCCAGATTACTGTGAAACACAGAGACACTGAGGTTTTGTTAAGTCATCGTCTGCGGCAGTTCAGCCAGCCAATCATATTGCAGAATATAATAAGCTTTGCCATTTTCTGCGATATGATTGGTCAGTAGGCATGACGTTAGTAATGGCCTAGTTTTCTTTAAACTGGTTTTTTAATTTCACCATCAGCGTCATTCTTGAATTTGCTTTTTTTTTGCTTTCGACATAATTCTAGCAAACAAGTTATCGTCTATAGTGATTGTTCTATAGGTAATATCAATAAATTGTATTTCTTCAGTATTATAAATAATTTTCCTAATACCTAACATGAAAATAGATATTTTTTTTTCACAAATACTATGTATAAACGATTAACGAACTTAATAAATAATGTCTTTCGCTTTCCGGGCAGCCTAGTTATAATATTAGTAAGCAAGTAGGTAGCGAATTTATCGAGCCTTAACCCTGAGAATGCGACGTAATTTTTCAAAATTCTTAGCGTTATTTTTCAAAATGTCATCATGTGAGTTCCTATTAGCCAGTTATCTGGGATCACGCAGTATATTTCCTTTTCCAATGATATCTGCCAGACATCATCAAGCCATCTATTAATTAATATTATCCATCACATAGAAAAGATGCTAGTGAGCTGTGCCGTCCAATAGCTGAATACAATTGTCTCAATCACAAGTATAAAAAAATACCTTGAACATTATTATAAATATTAGAAAAATTTGTACAATAGTTATTTGTTGTATGCGAGTGCAAAGTTGTTTTTTAACCGCGTGCTCAATTTTGATGACCGAGCTAGCGAAGGATTCAAAAATTAGAATCCTGAGCGATAGCGAGGGAATCAAAAGAGCACAAGGTGAAAAGTCTTTGCACTCGAGTGCAACACGTAACTTTCATCCCCCCCAACGAGGAAATTGCAAAATACAAAAAAAAAATACAATCACAACAGTTTCTGTTTTCACCCAGAAAATTCCACAACACCCATCAACCCAAACACACTCTCAACACCCACCCAGAAACACCCAGAACATCCACTCAGACACATCCATCCACCCAGACACACCCACAGCATACACCCAGACACAACCACAACACCCACCCATCCACCCAAAAACACCCACAACATTCACACCCGCAATACACACCCATCCACTCAGACACACCCAAAAAACATCCGTTCACCCAGAAACACCCACAAAATTTACACCCGTAATACACACCCATCCACTCAGACACACCCAAAAAACATCCGTTCACCCAGAAACACCCATTCACCCAGAAACACCCACAAAACACCCAATCACTCAGAAACACCCACAAAACACCCATTCATCCAGAAACACCCACAAAATACCTATTCACCCAAACACACCCACAACATCGATTCAGACACCCACAACATCCACCCAGTCACACCCACAATACTCACCCATCCATTCAGACACACCCACAAAACACCCATTCACCCAGACACACCCACAAAACACCCATTCACCTAGACACACCCACAAAACACCCATTCACCCAGACACACGTCCAACACCCACCCATCCACCCAGCCACACCCGCAACATTCATCCAGACACACCTGTAAGTACCTAATAAAAATTACCATCCCTAATGGAGTTCCGAGACGGTCAATCAGCTTAAGTCAAGCACGTTGATTTTCTGTATGTTTTTGTTCCGTTGCTAGCGTAAACAAATCAAACAGACCTAAAAAGCTTTAAATGCTTGACTCAAGCATCAAGCAAGCATTGTAGACGATCAAAATGTTTAAAGCACGAAAGCTGATTGACCGTCACGGAACTCCTAGGTTTTAACAAATTTATGACGTGAAAAGAAAATTGCGCGCGCAAAGCAAATTACAAAAAACATACACCAAGGCACCATGGAGGTAGAAATAAATAGGTATAATGATGTTTTGAATTCACAAACTCATTGCACACGATGTTTTAAATTCAAATTTACTTAATCCTCTAGAGGATAAAAACGGCTTTTGCAGTCAGATATCGAAGAGCAAAAACGCTTTTTCCGAGATGGTAGGATGAAATAGTTATTTGTTGTACGTGAGTGCAAAGTTGTTTTTTAAACGCGTGCTCAATTTTGATGACCGAGCTAGCGAAGGAGTCTAAAATTGAATCACGAGCGTAGCGAGTGATTCAAAAATTAGAATTCTGAGCGATAGCGAGGGAATCAAAAGAGCAGAAGCTGGAAAATCTTTGCACTCGAGTGCAACACGTAACTTTTCATCCCCCCCTAACGAGGAAATTGCAAAATACAAAAAAAACATACAATCACAACAGTTTCTATTTTCACCCAGAAACTTCCACAACACCCTCCCATTAACCCAAACACACTCTCAACACCCACCCAGAAACACCCACAACATTCACACCCGCAATACACACCCATTCACTCAGACACACCCAAAAACACCCATTCACCCAGAAACACCCACAAAACACCCATTCACCCAGAAACACCCACAAAACACCCATTCACCCAGAAACACCCACAAAACACCCATTTACCCAGAAACACCCAAAAAACACCCATTGACCCAGAAACACACACAAATCACCCATGCACCCAGAAACACCCACAAAACACCCATTCACCCAGAAACACCCAGTCACCCAGAAACACCCATTCGCCCAGACACACCTCCAACACCCACCCATCCACCCAGCCACACCCGCAAAATTTATCCAGACACACATGTAAGTAACTAATAAAAATAACCGTCCCTAATGGAGTTCCGAGACGGTCAATCAGCTTGAGTCAAGCACGTTGATTTTCTGTTCGTTTTTGTTCCGTTGCTAGCGTAAACAAATCAAACAAACCTAAAAAGCTTTTAAATGCTTGACTCAAGCATCAAGCAAGCATTGTAGACGATCAAAATGTTTAAAGCAAGATTGACGCCAAGCTGATTGACCGTCACGGAACTCCTAGGTTTTAACAAATTTATGACGTGAAAAGAAAATGGCGCGCGCAAAGCAAATTACAAAAAAAGTACACCAAGAAGGTTCCGAGTCTGAGTTTTTAACAAATTAAAATAGGTTGCATGATAATTTCGGCACCATGGAGGTAGAAATAAATATGTATAATGATGTTTTGAATTCACAAACTCATTGCACACGATGTTCTAAATTCAAATTTACTTATTTCTCTAGAGGATAAAACGGCTTTTGCAGTCAGATATCGAAGAGCAAAAACGCTTTTTCAGAGATGGTGGGATGAAATAGTAGATTTTCCATCAAGTGCACAAAACGAATCATTTTTGTCCGAGACTTTTAGCAGCCCGAGCCGAAGGCGAGGGTTGATAGTAATGTCGAGGATAAAAATGGTTTTGTGGACGAGTTAGAAACTCTGCTTTTCACTTCGATTGCGAGGAAATAAAACAATAATTTATCTTAACATTCAAACTAAAAGTATTACAATTTTGAATACTAAAGGAAATTGTTTTTCCCATTGATATTAGGCTTGGGCTGCAGACCTAAACAGCCAAGTATTAAATTAATTTTGAAATAATAATTTTCTTAAATTAATTTAAAACTTACCGTACCTACTTGAATTAAAATTTTAATATCTTTTATGTCTTAAAATACACACTAGGCAAATAAATTTAAGTAAATATTAAAAATTACAAATTCTGTCTGAATTTCTTATTGAGTTTGGCTGCATAGCTCATTTTCTTTGCCTTAATATAGATACTTTTATGATTAGATACGTTAATGCTCTAGAGCACAAAATCCGATTTTGTGCAGCCTATATCCTGCACAAACAAGCACTTTCAGAGCATGAGAAGTGAAAAGAATATTATTGTGTTTCGCAAAAGTTCGAAAAATCATAGATTTGATGCCCGGGTTCTGGGGTTCATCTGCCCGGATTGCAGAAGACGCGGGATCGATTTCCGCATCAAGACTATAATTTTTCGACTTTTTCTACCACAATATTTTTTGTTTAAAAAATTAACTACTATACATGCATCAGTTAAGTTAAGTTGGTGGAAAACAATAAATAAACGAATGTTTTCAACAGTGTCACCGAATGGGAAGGGCACCGATGACGTAGTATCTCACAGTGATACATAGAGACATGTGAGCTGTCTAGCAAGGTATCTCTCATTTAGGCAAATGAAAATGAAAAGGCTCCCTTATCGCGAGAGTGATGTGACATGATATGCCAATTAAGCTAATTGTCGCGAGCAAGGTGTGGTTCGCATTCGCAGTAAGCTTAACTGGCACCTACACGGCATTTCTTACATGCTTGAGTCACAGGGCAATTGTTAAATCAATCATTTTTAATGCAGGGGTTTTAATACACACATAAATCACGCCTATATCCCCGAAGAGGTAGGCAGAGGTGAATTAACACCCATATTTAGGTCCCCATGTAATAGGTAGCGACAGTGTTGAGTTGTGTTGTTAAAAAAAAACTGTCCCTGTTGATCTAGTCTGCGAAGTTTCTACAAAAAAAGAAATATTTATAGGTTATTAAGTTATTTTAGGTTAATTAGGTTAGGCAAGTAGGATAATTAATTTATTTGCACCATCGGCACAGGTACGCGGATTTCAACAACATTACAAGCTTCTAATATTAAATTACATGAAGCTCTAATTACATAACCGAGACTTTGTCCAGATGTAAGCGCGATTGAGACGCGATTCGTTATGCATTGCCCTTTATACTATTGGGCCTTTGTAAAATTGTGTAAAGTCAAACCAGAAATGTACTCGGAAACGCTAAAGAATTCGCGTGTATCACGTTCTCTCCATCTGAACAGGCTCATATTAATTCGACGAACGCCGACACAAGCTTCCGACTTGGGCTCGATTCACTTGTTCTTAAGTCAAAAAGTTGTCTAGCACCTACAATGGAAGCTTAGTGAACGTAGCGAAAATTACAGACATGAACTCGTTAATTAACGAAGAGTGCTTAAACTGCCTCGGGAAAACAGGCAACTTGCTGTTTTGTGTCCTCCTGTGAACAATGAAGGCCGTGAAGTAGTTCTGAGCGAGTGAGTACCGCACACAGAAGGGCTTGAATGAAGGACTTAGACATCGTCCTAATAGAACGCGATTGCGCGAGCAAACGACGCGACCATCGCGTGGCTGCGTCGCGCGATGGTCAGTTAGGAACTTAGGACACCTATTCGAGTTCAATAGGTTTGATCGCGCGTTCTTTTTCGAATAGGTGCCCTTTTCGAAAAAAGAATTCTATTATAAGAAAAAGTTCTATTATAGTCCGACATGTTCGTGTGCGACCTTTCTGCTGTATGAGGAGTATGTGACTGTATATGAGTATGCGGTGAGGAGCGAGTTTCCTCCCCGCATCGCCCGCCCCCGCTAGCATCTGTAGTGCCCCGTCCCCGCCACCGCCTCTCATACCGCAGAAGGGTCGCGCACAAAGTTGTCGAACTATAGGACGATTAGAACGCCCTAATCAGCCTACATTACAGCGTGTGTATACCGTGTGGTGACGTCAGGACAGAATACAATTGTCACCACCCCCATTTATCCTAGTACAAGGCGACTAAGGGTTAAGACAGCAATGAGCAATGAGCAGTAGCGTTCCTCTTATGCCACCTAGCATTGTACTGCAATTTCCGTGCCTGATAAATGGCAAAAGGCTCGCCACCTATTAGATTCCACACACACCCACTAGACACCCACGTTTCGCCAATTACGTCAATCCGTCCCGGATTGACCTAATTGGCGAAACGTAGGTGTTAGTTCACCTCTGCCTACCACTTCGGGTATATAGGAGTGATTTATCATCATCATCATCATCATCACCAGCCCTTTAATGTCCCCACTGCTGGGGCATGGGCCTTCTCTATAGATGGAAGAATATAGGGAGATTGGGCCATAAACCACCACGCTAGCCTAGTGCGTGTTGGTGGGTATCAACGACTGCAGATGCAGCCGGGCTTAACGTGCTTTCCTCAGGAGTGATTTATGTATGTATGTAATGGCGTCGTCAGATTTTTGTTTCATTAATTCAAAAATAGTTGTAGTATGTACTAGTGCAGTGAGCGTGGTGTTATTATGATTGATATGGATCCATGTAAAATACGGCTCATGGAAATAAAAGTGTTTGTTGTCAGCATTGAGAATATTATAAGTAGTAGTTTTCACCTCCTCATCAGGAGCCACCATGAAGTGTGGTACTATTCCATTCCCGAGGTGCATTGAAATATGTTAAATAAAAAGTTTGGCGCGTTTCGTGGTGTCAGTCAGATTTATTTTCGCTAATTCAAAAATTGTTAGAGTGGATTTTGTGCAGTGAAAGTGGTTTTATTTTGATGCACAAGCATCCGTGTTGATGTGCAATTATGCAGAATCATGGAAAATGAGTCTTGTGATGTGTTTGATGTTGTGGTAAAAACCACTGTAAAAAGTGGTTTTGTCCACCTCATCAGTCACCATCATGAACTCTGTTACCATTCAATTCGCGCCAAGCACTCCCTAGATGCGTTAAAATATGTGACCTGACACCCATATTTTAACGTAAAATTCATTTCATTAATATATTTCACCCACTCATTATTTCATAAGACTGCAGATAAAATATACACTAAAGACATGGCTGCATGGGCTAGACACTTTGCCTTCCCTAAAATATAGGGAGAAATCAACAAAAAAAAAATTAAAAAAATTAAAATCAAAAGGCTGTATGCGGTAGATCCTTGCCTTTACTGAATATAGGCGAATAAAAACAAAAAAAGGAGGGTGTTTGGCGCGTTTCGTGGTGTCAGTCAGATTTTTTTTCGATAATTCTAAAATTGGTTCAGATTGGATTTTGTGCAGTGAAAGTGGTGTTATTTTGATGCACAGGCATCCGCGTTGATGTGCAATTATACAGTATCATTGAAAACAAGTATGGTGATGTGTTTGATGTTGTGGTGAAAACCACTTGAAAAGTGGTTAAGTCCACTTCATGAGGCACCATCATGAACTCTGTTACCATTAAATTCGCTCCAAGCACTCCCTAGATGCGTTAAAATGTGTGACACCCATATTTTAACGTAAAATTCATTTCATTCATACATTTCACCCTCTCATTATTTCATAAGACTACAGATAAAATATACACTAAAGACTTGGCTGTATGGGCTAGACCATTAGCCTTCCCTAATAATACAGGGAGAATTTAATAAAAAACAAAAAAAAGGAGTGTTTGGCGCGTTTCGTGGTGTCAGTCAGACTTATTTTCGTTAATTCAAAAATTGTTACAGAGTGGATTTTGTGCAGTGAAAGTGGTGTTATTTTGATGCACAAGCATCCGTGTTGATGTGCAATTATGCAGAATCATTGAAAATAAGTCTTGTGATGGTGTTTGATGTTGTGGTGAAAACCACGTAAAAAGTGGGTTTGCTCACTTCATCAGTCACCATCATGAACTCTGTTACCATTCAATTCGCGCCAAGCACTCCCTAGATGCGTTAAAATATGTGACACCCATATTTTAACGTAATATTCATTTCATTCATAATTTCATCTACTCATTATTTCATAAAACTACAGATAAAATATACACTAAAGACATGGCTGTATGGGCTAGACCCTTTGCCTTCCCTAAAATGTAGGGAGAATTTAACAAAAAAAAAAAAACAAAAAAAAGATGATACATATAACGGAAGCTTAAGACGAAATATAACGGACGAATAAAAGTAAAATTACCCTTTCATTTCGTTATGATTACCCGTATTATCCACTGGTGTCCCAGTAATGGTACGACGTAATATCATAGTGCTCGCTAATAAGGTTAATAACTGCCGACGTAATTACAGCCACTGAGCATCCACTCCGAACCCAGATATAGTGTACTGGTGGTCGCCCGCGGCTTCGCTCGCGTTAATGTCGGTTGTTCTATAGCCTGTTTATGGCCTTCCTCAATAAATGGACTATCAAACAAAAAATAATTTTTCAATTTGAACCACTAGTAGTTTCTGAGAATAGCGCATTTAACCAACCAAACAAAGAAAATAAAACTATCTTTATCTTTAAACTCTTCAGCCTTATAATATTAATTATAGATACCGTAGTTGGAGATAAATAAATCTGAATGTGACTGGTTATCAGCAAGACTGTAGTTTACATGTTCACAACTTTGTAAGGCCGACATTCCAAAGTTTGCCACTATAAAAGAAATTAACGCCGAGGATACTACATATAAACAAAAATAAACCAGAAAAACTAACACGAGGAAAAAAGACAATATACTTTATTTTCCTGATTTTTTTAATGCTAGACAAAAAGCTCTTGGCCTTCATCTCGCCTGATGGTAAGTGACGATAAGGGCCGAACATAGAATCGAGCTTCACCTGGAACGCTCAACCACAGAGGGGCTGGCTATCTGATCACAAATTGTCGGAACACAATAATGCTGTTAACACTATTATTAAGGCGACAGATTTTGATAAGCTGGTGGTAGCTAGCCTGGCGGACTTGAAAAAAGTCTACCACCAACCAAGCCGAGTGCAAATTTGTACTCCTCTGGGGATCGTACCCGGGACCTCTGAATCCTAATTCCGGTGGGCGAACCGCTGGACCACGGAAGCGGTAAACAACTCTTAAAATACTTTGGGAAAACGGTCCCAATCTTTTCTAAGCCAAAACTGTCCGGCGCGCTGTCAGAGTAATTTGTTTCTGGACACGCAAATGGGTTCCGTCACAAGACTAAACGTCGCGACCCTCGCTAGGGCTGTGCGTCCGTTTATCGAGAACATTTACAACTCACCCGGATCCAGTATTGAATCCGGGTATAGAGGCGAATTACTAGAAACGGTGACGGATGGCGTATCGAAGATCTCCACGAAGAACGACACAAAGGCGATGTGACGAATGATTCCTTGCCTGAAATGAACAAATCTGGGCAGATTTGTTTCGTTACGATACAATGGTAGGGAAAATTGACAGCCAATTTAGTAGGAACTTGAGTTTTGGCATATTACTGGGTTTAATTTATTTACGCCGTAAGCCGTGTGGTGGGGGCAGAGTAGAGGCCGATTTTACCGCAGAATTAAACGCTTTAATTAAATGCGAAATAAAACGATCTGTTGAATTTGAACTCGGTTTAAGCTCTAAACTGAGTTCAGCTACATAGTTTGCATTAATCAAAACCAAGTTTTATTAAACTCAGTTTCTATGAGAGACGGTGAAATCGGCCCTAAGTAGAATACAATTGTCACCAACTACATCTCTCCCGTAGGTGTCGTACAAGGCGACTAAGGTAAAGACCGCGATGACTAATGGGCAGTAGCGTTCCTCTTAAACCACCTAGCAATATACTGCGATTTGCGTGCCCGGTGGATGGCACCAGGCTCGCCACCTTCTTGTAGGCCTATTCGCTAACTTTTTTTGACACTTGAAAGTGGTGATCACGGAACTATTTACTGATCCATTACTACTTTACTATAACGCTATTGTGACACTTGTCCTGTGAAAACAGTAATGGATAAGTAAATGGTTCGGTGATCATCACTTTCAACTGTCAAATAAAGTTAGCGAATAGGCCTACTGATTGCCGAAGCGTGGGTGTTAATTCACCTCTGCCTATACTTTCGGGGATATTGGCGTAATTATTTGAAATAAGCGGAAACAGCCAATTAATTTTTGCCTTGAATCAAATTAGGTGCTGAGTTTCTTTTAATTAAAACCCCCGAATACAGATACGCTAATGAAAGTTGACGTTCTGCTTAACATTAAGGTATAGTCAGAATTGATGTTTTTCCATACCGAATTAATAAGTAAGTTCTTAAAAATTTGAGTAGCGTATTCTTGTATTGGGGGGAAAGTGTCTCAGAAGACCTTTAAAATTTAGGTGTTTTTGGTGAAAACGGGCGAAACTTTGTTGTCACTCTCATCTCGATGAAATTACAAAAGGTAAACAGTTTTACCTTTCCAGAATAATTCATCGAATGTAGTCACTTAACACCATCGCATCCCTATTTCAAAAGGCGACAAAAACTATTACACTACTGAATATTTTACCAATCTTATGGGAGTTTGTACCTCTATGTAAGTTTTGTATTCAGTGAGGAATTTAGCAGTTACCCAATAGCGGGGTTTACACTCAACGATCGGCTGCGATCAAAACCAGCCTTGGTTCGTTCGTACCAAAGTCCGAATCATCCGTAATGGATGGGAAGGCCGTGTTTCACGCAATCCGAACTCTACGTTTAAACGACGCTTTTAGAAACGTCCCAGGAGTTTTTTTTAATGGTTTTTCAGTTTTAGTTTCATTTACGCCCTTTATATTTTAATTGTCGATGCAATTTGTATTATTAAGACGAAAGAAGACTGGTGTAAGAAAATTCCATGCAGCAGAGATGAAAATGTTGAGATGGATGTGCGGCGTGACAAGAATGGAGGCGTGAGGAATGATTGCAATTATAAAAGCATGTTTGAATGCAGCGTAGCACCGATTAGCAGAGTAGATAAAAGAGAATCGTTTGGCTTGGTATGGGTATGTTTTGAGAATTACGAAATGCATGTGATGAACATGGATATTAAGGAATAAAGGAAGAGGAACACCACAGAAGAGATGGGATGGGTTGCGTTAAAACGACACTAATGAGAATGCAGTAAATTAGGAGATGAATGAAAGAAAAAAAACATACTGCGCCAACGCCAAATGAAATGGAACAAGGGCAAGCGAGAATAATGATTACAGATGACAATTTTCATTCTTAACAGTTATTTAATAGAATTCACTTTGACTTTGTACTTGCAGAAAATATTAGACTAACCAACATCGGAACTGTTGGCTCTAATGTTTCCTAAAAGCCGGAAAACACAGGGATTACTTACACTAAATTAACCCAAGCTCTGTGTGACGCCGGAGATTGCTGAGAACGGGCAAGATGACCTTGCGGGAAAGAAACATTGTGAAGAACGCTGCTGTTCTTTCAACATCAATGATTATGTAATGTTTGCTTCTTTAGTAAGATTAGTATTCGTCTTTGCCAACTATTGAACCTTTTTTAAATCTTAGAGCCAAGGCAGTGGCACATTCAAAGCTAATCGAAGCGTCAATCTAAAAATGAACACAGCTTATTGACTACTGCCCTGGCTTCACACCGTGATGGACCACATGAGTAAATCAACGGAACAGAGTCATTCAATCGCTTTCGTCTACCTGTCACACTTGCGATTATTCTGAATGCAATTGAAAGAAAGCGATTGAAAGAGGCTTACATAATAACCCCGCCGGGGCTAATATTTCCAGTGTCGCCTAGAGGCCTAATCAGACAAAACTAAAAAAGAAACTGACAGAAAACTCAAATGACCGCACGCGTAACAAATTTTTTGATGTTGATTTAAATTCTTGTAGATATTATCTTTCTGTGTGGTCAAACCCTTGGAGGATTTTCGGATGACATTTACCAGCAATTTTGTGAGAGAGATGAAAACTTATACTTCAGTCACTTTGTTATCGGAGAAATAGGTACCTAACAGATTTGTAGATGATTGTGTGTGTTGAAATGTTTGGCTAAATTTGACGAATAGAACAAGAAGAATATTTTGTGCATTTTCTGGTTTTAAAGGCTTTCAAATATACTTAAATTTAGATAATACATTCATAATACAGTCAGACTATCTACAATGCCAACAAGCTGTCCCAGTGTGAACAGATATATTCCTTCCTAATATTTAATTAGATGCTGTCTGATTGCTGACTTCCATCGCAACTTAGCATTTTTTTCATTAATCGCTACTGTTGCCCATCATTAAGCCAATTTCAATGTATAGGGCGACATAATACATGTTGAGTTTCTTGTCAATTCTTCTCAGAATAATATAGTAGTTTCGGACAGTCTCGGAAACCTTTTGATTTTGGCACATCCGTTTCTCCATTGTATGAGTATCCGTAAGTGTGTATGTTATTGTATGAATAAACTAGATCTCTATTAATTACTACATTTATTGTTAATTTAGTAGTATGGGTGTTGGAATGTTATCATTCCAATCAGTCTCTCTGTTCATCAGTCTCTCGACATGGTCCGTTCCGTCTCTTTTCTATTCATTCATTCATCACTAGCACCTTTACGGTTTGATGGATGATATGAATCAAAAGGGATCGGATGGCTTGATGACGTCTGACCGATATGAATAGAAGAGGAGATATACTGCGCCGACCCCAGATAGACAGGGAACAGGGCATGGAGAAGAATATTTTTTGATAATTCAGATCCATACGTTATAGCAGCATGTTGTGTGATAGGCAAGTGTGTTTTATGAGTACCTCGTCAAAGCAAGCGGCAACTCCGCTCGCTTTGACGAAGTATTCATAATTTGAGTTTTAGCGACACAGGGTTTTGTACTGTCTGCAGCCTCACAATTAATATTACCTATAGAAAGCACTACCTATGTATAACCGTATCCATCATATTACATATATCCAATAACCTAGGCTGGTAACCTTCTTTCATGCCCCTTGCTACGGTCCTAAATAAATCTAGCTTATTCACACATCCAATTTCATGAATGGCCCATACACGCCCGTCGGTTTCGGATAATTTTGACCTAGTCTTTTTGAGAACAATTATTGACTTTTATTAATTGACTTTTAATTTGACTGTCATGTTATTGCCTTTCTCGACAATTTTCTTTCACTCACATGATCATACGAGTATCAGTAGTTTAGTTTCAATTCTAAGTTGGTGTCCATTTAATTCTGTTTTATGACATTTTAGTGTAATTTCGACCGCTCAACCGCACATTTTCGCAACGTTTTAATTTCTACCACATTTCTTCACTTTCACTGTCATACATCAAAGTTGGTAAAACCTTTGCTTTAATAATTGTAATCAAAAAAGTTCTCTTAATCAGAACAATAATTGAATAGGATTAAAAAAATGTTAAGCAGTTGAAAACAATTTTCACTCGCAAATTATAAACGAAGAAATTCACTAAACGAAACACTTACAAAATATAAAGGGCTCTTGTCTTAACTCAAATACACCAAATTGTTTCTGCAAAATGTCTGCCCCTGACACTTGGATTGAATGATTTAGTATTCTATTCTGACTGGATTTGATATTAAATACACCCAGTTGTCTTAAGCCTTATTGTGTTACGGTAAGGGCTACTTTGCCGCGACAATGTAGTCTTTGCTACGCGAAATAATGCGTCGCTCCGAGCGCGACAGTGACTGAATTAAATTTTCAACGTAATGCAGTTCGGTGTGTGAACTAGTTGGAACTGTTGAGGATGAGTTTAATTGCGTTCGTAGTGGATTCAATAGTTCTCGAGAATAGTAAAGCTGCGTTGCCACCACAGATACAGTGCACATCTTATTGCCTAATAGCTGAAAGATCTCAGCGCACGGTCTAGTTAAATAAATGTTAGGTTTCACCTTACGTAACGATTCTTCTAGACTGTGTGTTTTATGGACCTCCTTAGAATTATTCTTTGTTTTATTTTTATTACGAACACTTTATTTGATCGCCGGCTTTGATCAGTTTTGGCTATCCACCTCTTAAGTTTGAATCATAAAGCTAGAAATGGCAAATTTATGACATGGTTTGTTGGTTGCCGTGTGGTGCCGGCAGAGTAGAATACAATTGTCACCACCCCAAATCTCTCCCGTGGGTGTCGTACGAGGCGACTAAGGATAAATCAATGATGAGGAACGGGCAGCAGCATTCCTCTTATACCACCTAGCAATAGCAATGTACTGCGACTATTGTGCCCGATAAATGGCAATAGGCTCGCCACCTATTACATGGGGCCTAACATAATTGGCGAAACGTGGGTGCTAGTTCACCTCTGCCTACCCCTTCGGGGATATAGGCGTGATTTATGTATGTATGTTTGTTGGTAGATATTAGCTTTTTTTCTAAAAAAACTAAATCCCTATATACATTACTAAAAGACCTCGACTTGTCCAGAACCTATGCAAGTTCTACACTGGAACGTGTGTCAAAGGCGGCTCTCACAGAATCTTATCAAATACGACTGGGCAGAAAAAAAAGTGGGGGTGACGAAGGTGAGTCTTGACTAGTTGTCAAGGGATACCTTAAAACTACACTTGGGACACAGGTCCTAAGCGCTGCCACTGACTCCCCTCTCTGCCAGACTATGGACCCGGCACCCGCATGGTGAAACCAACCAGCTAAGAGTTTTTTGTCACATTATACACTTATATCACGACATTCGATTCCATTATTGATACGGCCGCCTTGGTCGAATGTTCAGATTGCTGGGTATTGGCCAAGAGGTCCCGGGTTCGAATCCTGGTAGGGGCAAACTTTGTGATGACCACAAATGTTTGTTTCCGAGTCATGGTTGTGTATATGTTTATGTAGTATATTTTCAACATTTATATACATAATTATATTAAAAAATATGTCCGTCATCAGTATCCATAACACAAGTGCTTAGGCTACTTACTTTGGGCTACATTATAGGTGTGAGTGTAAAAAAAAAAAATATTTATTTATTAAGAATATTTAATAATTAATTAAATCCTCCTAAGGACGCTTCAACATAATCCAAAACTTTTTCTTCTCCTCTCTGTCTTCTCTATTTTTTTAGAGGAGTTTGATAGCGCAATTACTGCTATTTCGGAAACAAATCAATAAGGCCGGTCATTGACCAAAAATATCTTCTTCCCCTGCCTTGTTCCCAGTTTATCTGGGGTCGGCGCAGTAAGTTTCCTCTTCCATTCATATCGGTCAGACGTCATCGACTCCCTTTAGATTCATATCATCCATCACACCGGTACAAAAGGTGCTAGTGATGAATGAATGTATAGAAAAGAGACGGAACGGACCATGTCGAGAGACTGATGAACGGAAAGAGTGATTGGAACTCTTTGGGTATGCTGTTGTTGGTGGTTTGCCCTCCATCATTCGGGTGCCCCAAGGTCTTATTGGTATACACCGGGCAATTATACACATCGGCACCGTTATTAACGGCTGCCGATGCAGTCGGGACCCACGGCTTAACGAGCCATACAAAGCACGGAAGAACTAAAGATAATATTTTTCGGTCACCCATCCAATGACTAGCCTTAGCGAACATTGCTTAGTTTACAAAATCGTAGGCCTAGTTCGCTAAGCCACTGGCCCAGTGAGCTCCTGTGACATTATTGTGTGTCTTATTTTCATTTTACGTTCACTTTACAGAAAGTTTTATAAAATACTTTGTCCATCTCTGTATTCCGAATTTGATGTTGAAAGCTATCAATTTCTCAAAAAGCCGTTTCTTGTTTCTGAACAAAGTTAGGTTTGTTTTGTCTTTTTATGAAAGGCGCAGTTATGGCGGAATCATTTACAATGGCTCAGATATTATGCGAGTTCTGTTTTTATTTCTGTACGTCTGTCTGTAAAGAGTAGATTTTGCAAAAGTTACACTCTCACTCATTCGCGTGTTGGTAAAATACGTTAACACTGATGAATAACTTTATTCACAAAACCTCTGCGTTTAAAATATTACCCATATTTTAAAGTTTTTAATTAATATTTTTAATTTTTATTTCTACATTATTATCACAAACAAAATTGTGGTTAATATAAGGCACTTTTTGAAAATTTTTTTGAACTTTTTCTAACCACCATTTTTTTGTAATCTAACGTAAGTTTAAATGTTACGCGGTTTAAAGGTTACGCAATTAAAACTGCAATTCAGTGGTTGCAATGCGAGAAATTTCCAGCACAATCGAACCTAAATGTCTCTATGAGGATAGCTACGTTTAATACAATTACAGAAAACTCAATACTAAGAAATTTGTGCTTAGAAAAAGTTCGAAAAATTATAGTCACGATGCGGGATTTTTGAAACTTTTTCTTTTTACTAATTTTTCTAACATTAAAATTTATATTATAGTGGTCGAATGAAAATCAAAATAATAAGAAAACTCAATTTTAGAAAAAAAAGAGGAATTTCAAGGTCATTGCCCAGCAGTGCTATTATGTAAATTTTAATATAATTGTTTCCATCAAAGTTTTGTTAGAAACCGAGAAAATCTAGCGATAAAATTTGACGACGTAAAATGTGATACAGTAAGTTTTGTTTCATAGCTACATTTTTTTGGATAGGAAAGCTCTTGTTCTTCATCACACCTGATGGTGGTTGACGATGACTTTGACTTGTCCGGCATTCTCAACTTTAGCGGGGCTGGCTATCTGCTAATTAATTGTCGATGCGATATTTCTGGCAACTTTAGGGACTTCGCACATAGGTCGTAGGCGTAAATGTCTCGTACGCGTATCGTAATAACGCTACGCGCACGAGACGCGTAGAGTTCTGCAAACGAATCGTCGCGTAGACGTATCGTTTTGTAATATCTCAGTTAAAAATATGGCGTCTAGTGTACCAGACGTATTTGGGGAGTTTATTAAACGAATTGTTTTTATTAGGTTTTCAAACTCTATAACTTTTACTTTTAACGCAGTATTCATTATAAAATAAAATTTTACGCTTCCGTTTTTACGCCAGTACGTTACGACTATCGTAATGACACTGTGCACCTCATTCGATAGGCTGCAACACCGCCTCGTGTGCGGACTTGTTTGAATATGTACGTGCTCGTATTGCTCTCGTTCTACGCGCGTTCTACGATACGCTTACGATACGGCGCAGTGTACGAAGTACCTTAGGTGGTATAAGAGCCTCGCTACTGTCTAGAGGGCCTAGCCAAGTGGCGTTTCTATTCGAACGCATAGAAATTTTTCTCTGTAATACGTCAGTTTCATACATTTGTTTTCTATGCTTCGAATAGATAGGCCACTTGGCTAGGGTCATTACTCATAGCTGTCTTTACCCTAACCCCCGAATACAGAAACGCTACTCAAATTTACGGGACTGCTTAAAAAGTTAAGTGGACACTACCTGTCAGAATTTGTATGGAAAAACGTCAATTTTGACAATACTTAAATGTTAAGCGGGACTCAAACTTTGAATAGCGTTTCTGTATTCGGGGGTAAGTCGCCTTGCGAGGGATTGAGGGGGTGATCATTTATTGTATTCTGCTCTGATGTCACCACACCGCACGGTAATTACATACTTACCGTGCCGTGTGGTGACATTGTTATTGCGTCGGTAAAACTCCAAATAATATTGCTTAGTTTTATTGTTTTAAATGTTGTGAACGCCTATAATGTTGAATGTTATGTGATGTTAATGTATGTTGGTTACTGTCGGTTAACCTTATACATAAATAAATAAATTGAAGCCTCTAAAAATAGAGGTCAGGTTTCAATACAGTGCATGGTTAGATAGTAAACGAGGCTATGAATATCAATTTATTGAGTTACGCTCATAATAGGTTTACCTGCAGGATAAATCCGAATACTCCAGTCGCTTTAGCGTACAGATTGGATTGGGTGTTCGCTGAGATTAACGCTACAGTTTACAAGCAATGGAATTGTTTAATCGCAATAACACGTAACTAGATTAGATATAGCAAGCAAAACATAGGTGAAGGTGGTCGAAAACGGGCATACTGCCTATAACGGTTTATATTCGTGTATAGAATCAATTTCAAAACCGATATATTCTCTCTCGTCTTCCTTATTTATAATTATTATAATTACCCGTTTTATATATCATAATTTGTCTTGATGCGGGAATCCAGCCTATACCACTTGGCATCAGCCCGGACTGCAGAGGACGAGGGTTCGATTCCCACAACAGGACAAATAATTTTTCGAAATTTTTCTGACGTTATTTTCTTTGAAATATTTTTTCTACACATACATATGAGTAATAGGAGTATACATAATGAGTAATGGGCAGCGGCGTTCCTCTTATGCCACCAGAATTGTACTCAGATTCCGTGCCCGATAAAACCATGCCCGATAAAAGGCAATAGGCTCGCCACCTATTAAATGCGACCTAACCGCCGAAGGCGAAACGTGGGTGTTAATTCACCTCTGCCTACCGCTTCGGGGAAATAGTATTTCGGTTTTCCAAAGCGACTCAGAACTACTGACTCAAATTGAAAAATTCCTTTTGTGTTGGATAGTCCATTTATCGAGATAGGCTATATAATAACCGACATTAACGCACGCGAAGCCGCGGGCGTCCACTAGTCAAAGATATTATGCTTGCTAGTCACTTAGTGCGAGCGTGCCTCGTGGCTTCTCCGGGAGAAAACGGCTGTTGACAAACCACCGCGAAAGGGATTAGATGTGTTTATACAACTATTTCGGCATCGATATTGGGAGCTTAAGTCCGGAGACCTCAGCTAAGCTACAACTACCCTACGAATGCCTTCTGTGTAGTTTTGGGCAGTTCTTGTTGACAGAGTCTTGGGGTTACGTGATTAAAACTTGGCCAGTTAGAACAAACTAAGCAGACGCAAATGGATCTTCTAAATGTTACATATAAAACTGTGTGTGTTATCAAACTCCCCTGAAACAGCTCGACCGATTTTTATGTAATTACTAGTGGTCGGCCCGCGGCTTCGCTCGCGTTAATGTCGGTTATTATATAGCCTTTAGTCTTCCTCAATAAATGGACTATCCAACACAAAAAGAATTTATCAATTTGAACCAGTAGTTTCTGAGATTAGCGCGTTTAACCAACCAAACAAACAAACAAACTTTTCAGCTTTATAATATTAGTATAGATTTGTGTATATTTGGTAGGTCTGAGAACACGTTTCCAATGTTTAACGTTATTTCTTTGACGATTCTCGAGTGTATGTACCTAATGATACCTTATAGGAATAAACCATATTTTTATTTATTTTATTTTTGTTTATCCCAGGAGACTTTTGGTCACTGCAAAAATTTTTTGGAATTCGTTCAGACCATCAAACTGAACAAATTTCACCTTGGGAGCAACTCCAAATTCACGAAAAAATATCAGCTGTTTCATACAATATCATAATACCTACTTGACCCAAATGTATGAAACAGCTGTTATTTTTTTAGTGAATTTGGAGTATATATAGGTTGTAGGCTATTTTTTATATCTCCAGCTAGGTGCTAGGCAAAGCAACATTTGCCGAGTCGCTAGTATATACTAATATTATAAAGCTGAAGAGTTTGTTTGTTTGTTTGGTTGGTTGAACGCGCTAATCTCAGGAACTATTGAATCAAATTGAAAAATTATTTTTATGTTAGATAGTCCGATTTATCGAGGCAGGCTATAGGCTATTTAGTTACCGACATTAACGCGAGCGAAACCGCGGGCGACAACTAGTAATATACTATAAAAAGGAAAGCTTACTGGCTGGCGTATTAACGCACAGTCCAAATTATTAGGATTGGAAACTTAATATTTTGCACTATGCATGTTTTTGTAGTGCAGGAGAAGAAAGGAAGGATATTCAGAAATTCTACCCCTATAGAGTGAAATTGGTGTGGAAAATTTTGTATGGAAAATTTGGTAATGATATTTTGTATGGAAGTCCGTCATGGAAGCGAAACTGTTCAAGTACGTAAAAATAAATAAAAAACGGTTAGTGTAGTTCACGCGAACGAAGTCGCGGGCTGTAAGCTAGTCTGTTACTAAACCAAGCGGTTTTGTATCGCCTGTGATTGTTGCATTTTTTTTAAATATTTACTATAACGCTCCCGTCTAACTTTAGACTACTATCTCTTAAGTAGGTTTACAGGTGATCCAAACGAATAATCAATATATAATTGATCAAGTAGATAGAGACGCCTGCGAAACGGAATCGTCAGAATATACGGGGATCTGCAATTGCCCCTATATTCTAACAGGCATTCTAGAATATATTTCATTTCATCGCCTTACTCCATCATGTCTTACTCTTAGTACCACCGTCAACTTGTCCACATCGGTGACCACAATTAAAAAAAAGGGATTTAATATTTCTTACTCTCATACCTTTCATCTAGCCCAAAGTAAGTAGCATAGATGACTGACAAATTTTAATATAGATAATAACTACATATTTGTATATACCTATAGATACTACATAGACATAGAACCAGGGACCTCTTGGCTGATAGCCAACGATCTGACCATTCAACCAAACCAGTTAGTTAAGGCCAAAGGCCAAACAGGATAAAGAAAATTGTGGAAGAAAAAGTTCGAAAAATTATAGTCGTGATGCGGGAATCGATTCCTCTGCCACCCGGGCAAATGCCTATACCACTCGGCCAACCAAGACTTATTGGTTAGCATATACATAGACTATAATTTCTCGAACCACAATTTCTTTGTAATATTTTTTCTAACATTGACGTTATTTTCAAATAAAAAATAAAATAACAACCAAATAAGATATTTTATTCATGATATACAATAGTATTTTTAATTACCACCATTGTATAACTAGTAATCGAAACGTTGTTGAAACCGGATTCCCAATCGATAACGTTACCAGTAAATTATTAGGTAACACCTAACATATTGTATAATTATTAGGTAGATAACATAGTGTTAGGGGTTTAAGTATCAAATTGCCGTTTTGTATGGAGAATTTAGCGAAAATTTCATTTTCCCATACAAACATATTTGCGATTTTTAAGGAACCTCAAATCTAAATTAATATAATTTTGTGGGTATATTTAGACAACATTAAGCTATAGGATACCTAGAGATTTTTTTTTTATAAAGGAGACGAACTGGTGTCCGTGTACGTAGATCTAAGTGGTACTTAGGAAGAGGTGTTTTTGAAGATTTATTGGTAGTAAAAGAAATAAAAATAAGATAAAATTTTATACATAAATATAAGTCCTTGAAATGAAGTTTAAAACAAAAATAGAATAATGGACATAACTATTGTTTTAAAGGAATTATACACTACTACTAAATAATGAGGGAACATCGGCAATTTCATACTTTAACCCCTATTATTTAATAAAAACTCAAAAGTAAACGTTAATTACTTTCTGTTGTACAAGTAGGAAAATTAATTACGGACTGTCCGCTGTAACAAAATAGTGCGCCACCGCTAAATATGGGTCTCATAGTCGATCACAAATAAGATAAATTGGAAATTTTATCGAGCTGTTTGATCGAATGGTTAACCGCCTCCGTGGTCTAGTGGCCCCGGGTTCGATACCAATTTGTGCTGGGTTTAGTTGGTGGTAGGAATTTGTGTTCCGACAATATGCGTGATAAGACAGCCAGTCTGGATTCCAGGTGAAGCTCGATTTGATCTTAGACCCTTAACATCACTTACCATCAGGCGAGATTAAGGGCAAGAGCTTCCCTGTTTAACCTAAAAAAAATGGTGAAATGTTATCAGCCTAGCGTTTTCTCAGCTTCGAATCCTAGGAGCAAATGTTTTTGTGACGAACGTTCTGGAATCATTGTTGTGTATGTTTTTAATATTTATTATGTATATTTATGTTCGTCGTCTAGTATCCAAAACGCAATCGTTTATGTAGTTTACATAGCGGATCATTAGTATTATCGTCACCAGCCCTTCAATGTTCCTTAGCCTTCATTATGGGTGGAGGAATAATGAGAGAATGGGCTATAACCCACTTATATAATAATAAGTATTATAATAATTAAACAGTATAATGTTCTCTTATAATTAATTGCACGACCACGACACGACACATTTGAAATAAAACAACTTTACGGATTAAACGTATATTTAGCGTATATTTATAGGTGTTTCGCATTGTTATTAATTATTCAATCCTATATTAAGGATATTAAGGATTCATCATCACCCTGCCCTGTTCCCAGGCTGTCTGGGGTCGCAGTATGTATCCTTTTCCATTCATATCGGTCAGACGTCATCAAGTCATCCACTCCCTTTTGAGTCAAATCATCCATCACACCGGAAAGGTGCCAGTGATGAATGAATGTATAGAAACAAGACGGAACGGACCATATCGATAGACCGTTGAACGGAGAGAGTGATTGGAATGACAACATTCCAATCTATACTGCTCAAGATTTTGGCTTAAGTTATACAGCCGGCCGCCTGCCTGACACCAACCCTCTTTGGGTATGCTGTTGTTGGTGGTTTGCCCTTCACCATTCGGGTGCTCCAACGTGCTTATTGGTCTTTACGGAGCAATCTGCCTTTATCGACTTTTACGACACCCCTGGAATGAGAAGGGGCTGGCACATTCAACGTTATTTTTCGCATCCCATGCCATTACGCGAGGGTAAACACTCTCTATTATAATTTCTTAGCCTTTTCGAGTATTCTTAATCGAGCCTAAAGAGGACTGTGAAGTGCCAATACGTAGCACGAGTAATGACTACATTTCCTTTTGAATACTTGTCTGGAGCGATGACGTTATCACTCCCCTAAAACTTTACAAAATAAAAAATTTTGGACTTTTTAGATTCAGTACATCCTAATCTACGTCTGTACGATTATTATTTATTTTTATTTTCAGTCAGTTAAGTGAAATTAAGAAAGAATATAGGCTCGAGGAAGTTTTTATGTCAAAAATAAAGATATTTCTATGCTAACAACTTGCAATATTTCGTAAAATTAAAAAAAGTAAGAACCTAGTTTTATACTATATTTATAACATCCAAAAATTATGAAAATTGTACGATGTTTACGGGGTGAAAATATTATTGCTTTTTGTACTAAAATTGACAGCTTTATAATCCTCTTAAGAGGAAACACAACCATTTTTCCATACAAACGTAACTAGTACCCTGTTTCCTCCATGGATAATGCCAGTAGAAGAATTTTTGTCGAATATTTATGGCCACTATTAGCATATCCCTAAGATTTCCTATTTATTCATAAATTAATTATTAAAAAAGATATCAACGTTTAAAAACCAAAAATTTCACGTCATAAATTTGTTAAAAATATTGTTAAAAAGCATGAAAAATGGCCGGAGTTTCCGCTGTGTTTAAGCACCCAGAAAACAAATTCGACTAGATTATATAAACTAAAAGAAACATAAGAATACAGCACAGGCTTTTTTTTTTAATTTTAAAGAAAAAAGTTCTTAAATCGGATAAGTTTTGGAGGAAGATTCAGGGAACATACTACGAAACGCTGTTTTTTATTTGCAAAATCTATTGCCGTCGCTCTAAACCCTACGCGATAGAGACAACTGTGGTGCTGTGGTGGTGTTTCCTCGTAAAGGTCGCGTCTTTTCAGTTGATATTGGATCCGAGTCTGTTTTATTTAAAATGTAAATAAGCGATCCTAAGTAAAGCAGCCGAGTGTTTCAATAAATTTGAATGGAAGTTTGTGTTGATCGGACACGCGTGGAACTTTGCCAATTAACGTTGGAGTTTCGCTTTCACACGGCAACTCGGGGTTATTATGTACGTCTCTTTCAATCGCTTTCGTACCCGTCACTCTCGCTCATTGAGAATAATCGCAAAGTGTGAGAGTGACAGGTAGACAAAAGCGATTAAAAGAGGCTTACATAAAATCGGGGTTCCGCTGTCGAAGTTGATGACTTGAGTGCGAATGTGGGTTGACGGTCGCGTTAAGGTCTCAGTTCACTTATGCTACTTCTTCTTCTCCCTGCGCTGTTCCCAGTCTATTTGGGGTCGGCGCAGTATGTTTCCTCTTCCATTCATATCGGTCAGACATCATCAAGCCATCCGGTCCCTTCAGATTTTGATATCATCCATCACACCGTAACGGTGCTAGTGATGAATGAATGTATAGAATAGAGACGGAACGGACCATGTCGAGAGACCGATGAACGGAGAGAGTGATTGAAATGACAACATTCCAACCAATACTGCTCGAGGTTTTGGCTTAGCTTTTACAGCCGGCCGCCTTCCTGACACCAACCCTCTTTGGGTATGCTGTTGTTGGTGGTTGGCCCTCCACCATTCGGGTGCCCCGAGGTGCTTATGGTATACACCGGGCAATCTCCCTAAGTCGACTTTTACGACACCCATGGGATGAGTCCGGGCTGGCCCATTCTACGTTATGTGTTCATTCCCAGGCCAGCATGGAAGACCACTCACTTATGCTACACACCAATCTAAAAACTTCACATAAGCTTCTCTCGAAGAGGGTAACAGATTTATGTCGCATTTAAAATTGAGTCTAGAATTGTCGTTTCCCGTTCTTTCTGAATCTTTCTATGAGCCTATAGAATATATTCAATAAGGATCAATGAAACGAATCACAATCTTTGGTATAATTTATTGGTTAATTATAACGACAGCATAATTGCACAATCTGTCCGGGTTCACTGAAAATAATTACAAGATTACAAGGCCCATGTACTGCAAGTACGTTACACAATTTATCGCTACTAATTTACAATTACAAAAATATTTCTAGCTTATTTTACTTTAAAATTAAACGATTTAACTTACAGACTAAGACTATTTTTTAAAAAGTATTTCGGTCAATGGGCTCAAAAGTTTCGGAAACTTAAATTGACCTAAACACTTTTTGTCTAAAGTTTACCTAATAATTATATTTACAAGTGACTAAAAAACTAGCTTTGATTGACGCACAATTAGTAAATTTGGTTACACTACTAACCACACTATCTAAATTTTAATAAAACATCATTTCAATTAAAATGTTCATTAGAATAGGAACAAAGAACAGTGTTTTTAGAAAATTACCCGAGCTGCTCAATTAGGCGTTGAAATAGCAATTGAATTTTGAACTCTGTGAAGAGATTTGTGAGAATCACGTAATGTTATTAGAACTCGCAAAAGAAACAGCGAAGGTTTCACTGAAACATATTTAAAAATATAATTTGTGAAGTAACTCTGGTACCAGTAGAGAACATGAATATAAAATATAGGTTAAAATGGGAATTAACGCGATTATGTGACTGATTATACTTAATCGCGTTAATTCCCGCTTTAACCTATATTGATAGTGCAAGGCGAAAGTTTAAAAGTGATTATGAATATAAAATTTCCATTAACTCAGATCAGGGAGAGGCTAAATATTTGTGTTAAAATTTAACTGATTTTTTTTACAAGGATGTCGTATAAGCGATAGGTAAGGTAACAGAATAATAAGCAAGGAATACCTTGTTACTAGTAAAGATGACACAAAGTTTGAAACAGGAGATGGAATTCCAAAGTCTGTTTATAAAACATTTCAATTAATTACTTTAATTCATGCACTATCACATTTGAAATCTATTACTAGCTATTAGACGTAACATAAATAAGAAATAAATAAAAGAAAAGAGGCTCTGGAACGCTGCTGCTGATAGGTTCTTGACAAGTCTGTAACAAAAACAATATTATTTTATTATTATTATAGTTAATTTACCGAATAAAGCCTCAAAGTGGTCGTCGAATCATTCTAGAATAAGCAACAAATAAAATAAAATAAAGTTACTAAATTAATAGAACTTTTTAAAAGAGATTGCCTATAAACATCGTCGTCTCTGAATGGAGTATAGAAAATGAGGAAAAAAAGTAAGCTATTGTATAATAGAACCAGTTGCTTTGGATTAAGCATTATCGTGACACGTTACAATATGAGCTAATAAAATATATAATTCAGCTTTAGTTATGACTATCATGATTACTTGAATAATTATCTGTAATCGGATTTAACTGAATGGCAGGATTATTCGGAGTACTAGCTAGTACTAGTCTGTACCGCATACACGTAATAGTTGAAGGTGCCTGAAATAGTCGTAGATATACATAATTAATGTCAATATGCATTTTGTTATTATAACAAGGTTCACACATACAAATCCATATGTTCCAAATATGACCCAGATGTACCTTTTTTATTATGAAATAGATGAAGTAAACTCAAATTATTTAGATTCGATTAAGATCCTTTATCATGTCAGGCTTACAGTAGGTTTCATAAAAAGGAACAATAAAGCTGGTTTGTTCACAATAGCATTAATATATATTGCTAAAGACAGAAAACATGATTACAGAACGTAGTTTTTCAAATAAAGATACATTTTTAAAGAATTCAACGCTCTTCACATGACAAACAATAAATTTACGGGCACAAATCATTACCTATACCGTGACAGAAGCAATAAACCACAAACATGATTTATATGTTCAATAAATTGTTAAATGATAATGTCTAGAACAATGTAGATTTCAGTTAGATTGGGGAGTGACATTCGAAAAATGTAATTGTACTCCGTGTTTATTACTGTTCATTTGTTATTGTCTTATGTTATCTTTTAACCTTGGGTAGGTTCTATTGCAAAATATGCTGAATTTGGAACGAGAATCACATATTTGACTTCACTGTCGGGTCTTAGAACCGGTTTATTATATTTGGCAAAATATAAATTACATACATACATAAATCGCGCCTATATCCCCGAAGGGGTAGGCAGAGGTGAACTAGCACCCACGTTTCGCCAATTATGTTAGGTGGCGAGCCTATTGCCATATATCGAGCACAAAAGTGTCGCAGTACATTGCTAGGTGGTATAAGAGGAACGCTGCTGCCCATTCCTCATCACTGATTTATCCTTAGTCGCCTCGTACCACACCCACGGGAGAGATTTCGGGTGGTGACAATTGTATTCTACTCTGCCGTCACCACACGACATATTCAAATATAAATTGCACTTGAAATAACTGATTCTTATGAAAATATATTAAGGGACTGTTTACAGATTTGTAATTGTAATAAGCAATTTAATAAATATCAGCCTCGGCCTTTCTAAAAGTGGTTCGTGATAAGCCCTTGTCGAAAGCATAATATTTGTACTTAAAAGTCATCAAAAATATCTTACCACACAACCTACAGCGCGGAGACAATAGGTTCCTTATCCGAATCTAAGACAGATTTATCTACAAACATGTACATATTAACGCAGTCTTCATTAGGACTCGGGTTGTCTTCAGGTTTCTCATCTGGACTTATATTTTCAATTCCTTCATCATCCATCTCTTGCATTTTATCATCTATATTTATTTTATATCTAACAGAAGGTAATTTGTTCACAGTCGAGTTTAGCAATGATTCTTGGACTGTTTCATTACCATTACAGGTTTTTTCTGATCTAAAAGCGCCAGTTCTTTCAGATTGATTAAATTTTCTCTTAGATTTTGTTGTAACTAAAGCTCCTAAGCATGGCAATATCTGCATGAATTCCTTTCGGAAGTTTTCGTTTAGCCAAGCGTACAAAAATGGATTGTAACAAGTGGAAGACATCGCTATAAAGTGTGCAACAAAAAACAATACCATATAATACGTCCAGTCTTCTGCCAATGAGTAAAAATCACTACTAATATTAATTAAATTCAACGGCAGCCATGAGAGGCCGAATATAGCAACCATTGCTATTAGCATTCTGTTTGTTCTTCTTTTTCTTTCCCTCTCTGCGTCTTCCTTTTTACTGTTCTTGCTACCGGGTCTAGATTTCAGCCGGTCGTTCAACTTTATGCTGACACATGTATAGCAGAAAGCCATCACTATAAAAGGTAGAACAAATTGCATGATAGTAGTAACTGCGCCGAAAGCCTTGCGAATTTGATCACTGGGCCATTCTTCGGCACAATATACATCCTGTAAAGCCATGTAATATCCATAAGGGAAGGTGACAGATAAAGCGAAAACCCATATGAATATAATGAGACCTATGCATGTTTTAAGTTGCATACGGGGCTTGAATGGGTAAATAATAACAAAGAATCTGTCTATGGCTATAGAGGTAAGGGTCAGCGTTGAAATGTAGACGCTGCAGCCTTGTGCGTAAGGCATGATGTGGCACAGGAGGCCGCCGAAAACCCATCTACCCAAGAAAGTGTAAAGAGGTGTAAACGGTACTGCAAACACGCACAACAGTATATCTGATAACGCGAGGTTCGTGATGAACAGATTAGTGACCGTTTGCATGGCTCGATTTCTGATAACGGCGTAGCATACTATGGCGTTGCCGAAAATTCCTACGACGAAAATAATCGTGTATGCAACACAGAAAGCGGCTTGGATGGCTTTGTCCTCGATGGGATCAGTGCCGTTGGTGTAATTGCTGTTGTCGAACGTGTTGAAGCTGTCATTGTACAAAGGTTCATCTGTCGCCCATGTTTCGGTCTGCATAATTCTGTATTCTGCTTAACATGGCATCATAAACCAACCCAACGGCTTGGTGGTATCATCTCTGTCTAATAAGTGCTTCGGGTGGTCAGTCAGTTGTCGGAAGTCTAGTCTCATAGTGGTCTTGAAGGAATATTTTTTTTTATTTCTTATATGCCACTGTCAAGTATCTGGGCACTTGGATTTAACCTGCATGTTTTATTTTGTTTCTTTGTCAGCTAACGATAGGGCGACAGGTCTTTCTGAAACAAAGAGAAGGAATAGGTTTATTATACATTTTTATGAATGTACAAAAAAAAATTGTTCATTAACAGATCAGGGTTGGTTTTTCATATTAGTTATCGTCGTTATAAATTTTATGTTCTTTAAAGTCCCCAAAGCATAGTACTTCTTTATCTAAGGAGGACTATAATATGGAGAATGTGCCTTAAGCTAGCACCCGAGGTTGGTGTAAGTTTTTTAGCGATCGGTAATATTTCGATTAAGAAAAATTTAAACTATTCAATAATTTTCCTTAAATGAGCCTCAGATAATAGTTTCTCATTATCATCATCATCACCACCAGTCCTTTAACGTCCATACTCCGAGGGCACAGGCCTTCGCTGTGCCTTCACTATAGATGGAAGAATATTAGGAGAATGGGTCACAACTCACTACGCTGGCCCAATGCGGATTGGTGGGTATAGTTTCTATATGACACGTATCATCATCATCATCATTACCAGCCCTTTAATGTCCCCACTGCTGGGGCACGGGCCTTCCCTATGGATGGAAGAATATAGGGAGATTGGGCCATAACCCACCACGCTGGCCCAGTGCGGGTTGGTGGGTAACACGTATAAACTTGTGAAATTGATATTTCTCACTACTTAATTTTGGTCACTGTCCATTTCATAAATGTAACAGGAGTCGTAATTTTTTTATCGATATAGATAGTGGTTTGCACACATAATAAAAAGAATCTTAGTATTTATGCATGTGGTGGTAGTAATATTTATAATTTTTGCCCTACGCCAATATATTTATTTATTTCATTAAAACTTTATGACAAAACGTAACGGTCAAAATGGCGGACGTGAGTCATTAAGTCGGCCATTTTGTTCAGCAATAAAGTTCTGAATACGTAAACAAATTAAGTCATAATTCAACATTGCTGCGGTATTATGAAATAGGGCTCAATCATGGTCGTTTGCGAATCAAACAGCGATCAATGAAATACATGAAGCCACGCATAGTATTGTGCAACATTTTTCTAATACATGCATACTTAAATCACGCCTATATCCCCGAAGGTGTAGGCAGAGGTGAATTAACCTGTTTCTCAACATCCATGTTTCTCCAATAAGGTTAGGTCCGATGTGATAGGTGGTGAGCTTATTTAATAGGTATATGTAATAGGTGGCGAGCCTATTGCCATTTATCGGGCACAGAAATCTCAGTACATTTCTAGGTAGCATAAGAGGAACTCTGCCCTTTCATCATTTCTGTCTAAACTCTTAGTCGCCTTGTACGACACCCACGGGAGAGATGGGAGTGGTGACAATTGTAGTCAGCTCTGCCGTCACCAAACGGCAAATTTATTTTTTTTACATACATACATAAATCACGCCTATATCCCTGAAGGGGTAGTCAGAGGTGAACTAGCACCCGCGTTTCGCCAATTATGTTAGGTCCCATGTAATAGGTGGCGAGCCTATTGCCATTTATCGGGCACAAAAGTAGCAGTAGTTACATTGCTAGGTGGTATAAGAGTAACGCTGCTGCCCATTCCTCATCACTGATTTATCCTTAGTCGCCTTGTACGACACCCACGGGAGAGATTTGGGGTGGTGACAATTGTATTCTACTCTACCACACGGCACTATTTTTGCTCTGCAGTCACCACAATTTTTTTAAACAGTTTTAGATTTGATGGATATGCTGTCTAATACCTATTAACTGTTAGACCTTGCTGCTTATTATAGATATCAAATCACATCGCGTAACGCTGTAGGTGGCTATCGTTCAAAAATAAAAACACAGATTTATATGTATAGGTATTTTAATGTTTCAATAAATTCTTAAAATGTTTAATGTGATATATGTATTAATTATAATATTGATGTTAAGAAATTATAAACACATTGCGACGACTTCAAAATACCGATTAATGAGTTTTTTCTTTCGGTTCACTCGATCTAGAGGCCATTGCAAATTAATTTCATGTGCAAAATGAAAGTCGTTTATTTGATTTAACACAAGAAAGGAGGACGAAATGCCACGTTTTAATGAGAACAAGTCCCCAATAAGCATTTTTTGTGTGTTAGGAGGAAGTAACATAAAAGGTTTACATGACCTTTTTACCCAAATAATTTTACGTTAAATGCATGAAAGGATCTATTCGCCCAAATGTGCTTTAACCATATTTTAAAATAGCCCATTGTTTGACTGGTAGAGAACGATGGTACATACATTTTTTCTGTCCGATAAATCTATACTATATCTATACCAATATTATAAAGCTGAAGAGTTTATTCGATTTTAATTACAACATTATATAAATGTTAGAAAAATTTGTACAAAAATTTTGGTATTTAGAAAAAGATCCTACATCAAGACCATAATTTTTTGTAATTCTTTTTCTAACTACCAAAATTTTTGTACTAATTTTTCTAACATTTATATTATAATGTTGAAATTAAAATTGAATAGTTCATAAAGCAAACCCATGCTTAACCGAACGCACGGTATTTGTAAAAATATCTGCTTTGGAATGTTTGAAATTTATTTCTACATTGTGAGGGTATCCGTTGGCTTACAACGTGAAGTGTAAAGGTTAGAAGAATTTCAGCAAGTTATTTAGTTTATTGGTTGGCCGAGCGTCAGGCACCTGCCCGGATAGCAGCGGACGCGGGTTCGATTACCGCATCAAGACCATAATTTTTCGAAATTCTTTTCCAACTACCAAAATCTTTGTACTTGCTGAAGAGTTTGTTTGTTTGTATGGTCGGTTGGTTGGTTAAACGCGCCAATTTCAGAAAGTACTGGTTCAAATTGAAAAATTATTTTTGTATTGAGGAAGGCTATAATAATATAGGCTACCTATATAACAACCGATATAACGCGTGCGATGCCGCGGGCGACCACTATCTATAAATAAATACACAAAATATGTGTCGCCATTATCTGTATAGGTACAACAAGTCATGATTGACATCGGAGAAAATTTACAGGTTTCTGAAAACTGCCCTTGACCGTATACCGTGACAAACCAACACGTTTCGCCAGTTTTAGTAGTTTCATGTAGTAGATGCCTATTTGTAGTAGGTATTTTTTAAACAAAAACACACACAACACTCACACATGTCACGTGAAACGTGCCCGATCGATGGAAAAAGGCTCGCCTCCCATTCACATAGGACCTCAAATAGCTTGTGAAAAAATGTTGTGTAGAATGTTTTTTGAACCTCTGTCTATCTTCTCGGGGCTAAAATGGCGTAGTTTATTTAGGTAATTATACGATAGTTTTGAACAATTTGGTCAGTAGCATAAAAAATAATTCTACAAAACTTTCAATAGACTTTTCAAGCTCAAGGCATTTTTTGCCTAAAGCGCTAAATCGATTGTGATTGGTCAATCTGTGAAAGCTTGCCCTGCTGACTGTATCTTCCGGTACGGTATTCCACGTGAACGTTATGCAACGTTTAGAATTAGCATTCTAAGTGGACAGCGATTGTTTCGTTTGGAATGTTTTGCCTGGCTCGAAGCCAACATTTATTGGTCATAATATCTACTTATAATGTTGAGGAAGTGCTAGCAATACGAACACGAACAAAAATATGAATAACGAGAGATGGAGAGTGTGAGATCGGTTACGCACTACGTCCAATCCGAATCCAAAGCGAATCCGTGAAAAATAAGTCTAGGAAACTCGGACAGATATCGGATGTAGTGCGTAAGTTACCATAGAAATATTATGGTTCTACGGCTACAAAGGACCATATTTTCACGGATTCGGATCGAACGTATTAGTGCGTACAAGCGCTGTGATAGTGACATTGATAGAGGGTGACAGATGGAAATATGGCTGACGGACTTTGCACACTTTTGTAAGCTACCAGAGCGTGTCAATAAATGATGATGATCAAAGATTTTAAATTTTAATAAATTCTCAGGTGATCTGCGAAAAGTTACGTAAAAAGGTGTTTCGAGAATAATCTTGACCATGACTAACATACGTTTAAAATCACATCAAGTTAAAATCACATTAAAGCTGATCGTTGTTTCGCTTCTGAGACTGAAGATCACTCTTAATAGTATCAAGCTCATAAATTTGACTCAAGGTTCAAGCGAGCGTTGTAGACTATCAAAATGATTGAAGCAAGCTAAAATCTACGTGATTGACCTGAAGCCGCTTGACCGTCTCCGATGCCCATAAGATTTAGGTACGACACGCGAGCTGAAACAAAATGACATAAGTGACGATGTCCAGCGGTCAATCGATACTGCGCCCACTGACAAAGCCAGATAGGGCAAAGCAAAATTTTATTGCTTAAAAGCATCTCCAGTGGAGTGTGAACAGCAAACATAATAGGTTTATTGGGCCGTGGTGTGGACGTGCTATTTCGCAAAAGTTTCACGGTAAAATGTTTTGGCGTACTACATAATATTTTGAAAATCTCTATTTATCTGACTAGAAAAGGAGATGGTCCAAAATGTATGGACTCTGGCCCATATAGTACATGTACAGTTATTCAAAATGTAGGCAATAATTTATAAAACAGTTCTTAAGTAAGTGTTCAATTCCTACTTTTAAGCTCTGTTTTTTGGGTTGTTGTACTTATATTTAGGCCTAGATTGCAACACAACAGCCTACCGTCATGGCGGAAGGAAGATGTCACTTTATAACATTGACGTACCTACTTAATTTATTTGACATTAGATGGGTGCTTACTTTCAGATGTGTATGTGATTTTATCAATGATATTATATTATATAATATTATTGATTTTAATGATGCAGGGGTGCACAGTGCACCCTTAAGGGGGTACACATCTCTAAGTGCACACGGGTATGCGACCCCGGATTCCCGAGCTACTACGACTTTTTTCCCAAAGATCCTCTCCGAGTCAGTAGTATCCTAATTGTCCCTTTCCTACCCAAAATTCCACGTCCTTTTCATATTTAGACCTTATCCTACCCTGTCTCCTCTTTTCCCTTCCATTCCGCCAATCCAGGGTCTGCCGTGCCTGTGGATGCGTGGCTAGGGGCGAGCCTAGTCTCAAGCGTGCCTAAGCCCTGGGAGCAGGCGAACCCAGAAAAAGGCTAGCCTTACCCTGGCATGCGGGGCTCTGCCAGGGCCGACAAACTTTTCCCTAGCTTCTCGTGGGGACGCAATGGAATTTCGTAAAATTATCCATAAAAATGGCGGCGATGTGGTTCGCCACCCATCACGTCACGGACCTCGCGGGGGCGGAAAGTGGTTCACGGAGAGCCGCTTTGCTACGTTGAATGTTAGGAGGAATGCAAGGTAAGATAGATGAAGTATGCGAGATTATGAATAAAAGGCATATTGATGTGTTGTGTTTGAATGAGACGAAAAGGAAAAGTAGTGACACCACCGAACATGGCCCTTATACAGCATACTGGTCTGGAGTTCCCGGATCCAGCAGAGGCAAACAGGGCGTTGGGGTCCTACTTTCCAATAGAATGGCAGAGTGTGTGACTGAACATAAGTGCGTGAGTCCCAGGCTCCTCTGGCTTAGGTTGAAAGTTGGGCTTACTCGAATCTTCATCCTCGGTGTATATGCACCTACAGATTTAGGTTCGAGTAGGTCCAAAACAGACCTTACAAGTCAGGAGGAGTTCTGGGATAGCATGAGAGATTGCCTGAAACAGTGCAAGGAGAATGAGAGAATTATAATGTTAGGTGATTTTAACGGATGGGTAGGAATAAAGCGAGATGGATATGAAAAGGTATTAGGTAAATTTGGGGATGAAAGAGTTAATGAGAATGGGAAAAGCTTGTTAGATGTGTGTTTGGAATGGAACTTCTTAGTGACAAATACGATGTTTGCCCACAAGAGGATCCATATGTATACAAGAGAGGATGAATACTCGAAAAGTATGATTGATTTTGTGATTGTGGATGAAAGATTGAGAAGCAAGGTTCAGGATACAAGGGTGTTCCGAGGTAGCGGTCTTTACTCAGACCACTTCCTGGTAGTTAGCCGAATAAGTGGTCTGTTTAAACGATGGCGGCACCGTACCACGGCCCCTATAAGTATCCTGGAAAGGATAAAAGTAGAAAATTTGCAAGAGGTGCATGAGGAATATGTGCGAAAGTTGAATGAAAGGTTAATTGAATCTGACGTAGATTCAGTAGCTGAGATAGAAGACATATGGAAGGTTTTTAAAGATGACGTTGTAAATGTAGCTACTGAAGTATGCGGTGTGGCGAAAAGAGGGAAAGGAAAGAGACAGAAGAGTGAATGGATGGATGGAGAAGTACAGAAGGTAGCGAAAGATAAGAAGAAAGCTTGGCAAGATTGGTTAGCAAAGAGAGCTGACCAAAGGATATGTAAGGTGACAATGGCGGATGTAGACGAAGCGAAAAAGAAATATAAAAGATTGAATTTGTTAGTGAAGAGTGTAGTGAATAGAAAGAAAGATGAACGAAAAGATGAGTTTGATAGAAAAATCTCTGACAATTTCCAAAATAACATTAAAGTTTTTTGGAAATCTGTACGGACAGCTCGAGGAAAGAGCGCAAACTCGGAGTTGATACGAGTCAGAGACAAGGATGGAAGTGTTTTGAATGGCGAAGAAAGAGTGCTGAATAGGTGGAAGGAATATTTCGAGAGTTTATTTGAAAGGTCAGATGATATAGTCCAGTCCCAGGCTAATCATGTGGAAGAAAATTTGAATGAGAATGAAATAAGTATGCATGAGATTGTGCAAACATTGAAAGGTATGAGAGCAGGAAAGGCAGCAGGGTGTGATAGGATATCGGTTGAGATGCTGAGGGCTGGTGAGGGTACCATTGCTAAGCAGCTGCACCGCCTTTTGAACCTTTGTTGGGTAAGTGGCCAAGTACCAAAAGACTGGCGTAAAGCCGTCATTGTGCCACTGTACAAAGGTAAAGGGTCGCAGCTGGAATGCAAAAATTACCGTGGTATTAGCCTTCTCAGTGTTGTCGGCAAATTGTATGCAAAGATTCTGATTGAAAGGATTATGAAAGAGACTAATGATAGAATATGGGACGTGCAAGCAGGATTTCGGAAGGGAATGGGATGTACGGATCAAGTCTTTTCTCTACGATGCATTACTCAGAAATCTCTGGCTAAAAGCCAACGAGTATATTGCGCTTTCGTAGACTTAGAAAAGGCTTATGACCGAGTGGTGAGGAATGAACTGTGGTCGATTTTGTCGATGTATGGGGTGAACAGCAGTCTGATACAGGCGTTGAAATCTCTTTATGAGGATTCGAACGCTTGTGTTAGGATAAATGGCGCATACACAGAGTCGTTTCGCATCGGTACAGGTGTGAGACAAGGATGTGTAGCGTCACCATGGCTGTTCAACTTATACATGGATAATTGTCTGACGAGACTAAAAGAATTTGATTGTGGATTACGAATGAACGAGTTACTTATCAAATGTCTGCTGTACGCTGATGACCAGGTTATATTAGCATCATCAGAAACAGATTTGCAGGAGATGGTAACAGTTATGCATGAAGCTTTGACAGAGAAAGGTATGAAAGTAAATGTAAGCAAGACAAAGGTTATGGTTTTTGAAAGGGATGAACAAATGACGAAGTGTGAAATTAAGATTGCGGGTGAGAATGTTGAACAAGTGAAAGAGTTTGTATATTTAGGATCTGTATTTACGAGAGATGGAAAGTGTGATAGTGATATTGAAAAGCGGGTGAAAGCTGGGAATATGGTAAACGGGGCTTTGCACACTTTTATGAACAGCCAAAGCGTGTCCAGAAAGGCTCGTATGGCTGTTCATAACGGAGTGCTGGTTCCGACATTAATGTATGGAAGCGAAAGTTGGGTATGGGAGAAGAAGCATGAAAGTAGAATAAATGCAGTAGAAATGAGAGCGTTGAGGAGCATGGCTGGAGTAAGGCTGAGCGACCGATTGTATAACAGTGTGATAAGAGAAAGGTGTGGTTTGAAAGAAGATGTAATGACAAGGATTGAGAAAGGGATGCTCGCATGGTTTGGTCACGTCGAAAGAATGGATGAAAGGAGAATGACAAAAAGGATTTACATGGCGAAAGTGAATGGAGAAATGGCAAGGGGAAGGCCTAGGCGGATCTTTCATAATCAAATTGAAAGTCTATTGAAAAAGGGCCAGGTCAAGAGTACCCGAAACCGACGGGCATGCATGAAGAGATTGATGAGATTGGATGAAGCGAAAGAAGTATGTAAGGATCGTAGCAAGTGGAAGGAAGTGATCTCTGCCTATCCCTGTGGGAGAAGGGCGTGACGTATGTATGTATGTATGTATTGATTTTAATGGTTTTAAAATGTTTGTAAGCCAATTAAAAATACATTATTTATATTTATTTGCAATGTTCCCAGAATCATAAATTCAATTCTAATTTTTTTTTATAGTGTACAGATATATGGGCCATTTTGGACCATCTCCTTTGAAAAAACGATGGAAAACAATGATATTAAATATAATATACATACATAAATCACGCCTATATCCCCGAAGGGGTAGGCAGAGGTGAACTAGCACCCACGTTTCGCCAAATATGTCAAGTCCCATGTAATAGGTGGGGAGCCTATTGCCATCGGGCACAAAAGTCGCAGTACATTGCTAGCCTAGGTGGTATAAGAGGAACGCTGCTGCCCATTCCTAATCATATTCAGATTTATCCTTAGTCGCCTTGTACAACATCCACGGGAAAGATTTGGGGTGGTACAATTGTATTCTACTCTGCCGTCATCACGTGGCAAAATGATAGATATAGCTATTTCTTAAAATATAAAAATCTTGTGTTTCAGTGCCTATTCCGAAACGGTTTGACCTAGTAGGCTATTTTATATAATTTAGATACGGGCAATACATAGTTCGCCGGGTCAGTAAGTCATATATTATATCATCTATACTATTATGCTTTTTAGGGGAAGGCAAAACCTTGGTGGATCCTAATGCACTTTCTGTTTGTTTTGTGAAGCTCAAAATTTCGGGGAAGAGGTACCATACCAAAATCGAATGCAGTGAACCAAGCCGATTCCCTTTTTCAATTATGTTTGCCGACACGGAGGAGATGGGGAGCCCATTACGATATTGAATCCCGTGTAAGAGTGGCCGGCAACTTTCATTGGATAGTAGCAACGTTTCAAAATGGAAACATTCAATTGAAATAGTTCACAAAGTTGGTTATACAAATACGACCTATGGTTACGGTAACGTACAATCATTACCGTGGTTTGTGGTTGGAACAATCGCTGCTACACTATTTAGAGGAGGACGAAGATTTTTTTTTAATAATGTCATACTAGATTTTGCGTTTCGCCGTTCCGTGACGGCTGAGCGGAATAAAACACAACAAACTTTTCCAGTCGCTACGCGTACGAAAAATCCCACTCCCTAGTCAAGGGACGCCATAATAGTAGATTATATACCATACATGTATACTAGAAAATAAAAAAAATGTCTCAGATCGCAAGTATTTGACTACCGAACAAATATGCTATCTGCGGCTTTTTGCTTTGAGGGATTTTCCGCCCGCTACGCGTACGGTAATTCCCGCTTCCTGGTCAGGGGGTGACTTAAAAATTAATGATCTTACCTCGGGCGATAAAAAAAGCCTCAGATCGCATATCGTCAAATAATTGCGATCTGAGACATTCTTTGCTGTACCGCCCTTGGTATACAATCTACTATATGTATTTAGGAGTGGTCGCCCGCGGCTTCGCTCGCGTTAATGTCGGTTATTAGTATATATAGCCTTGCTCGATTAATGGACTAGCCAACACAAGAAGATTTTTTCAATTTGAGTCAGTAGTTCCTGAGATTAGCGTGTTCAACAAACTCTTCAGATTTATAATATAAGTACTATAGATTTATGTAAATATAGTTCGACAAGTTCGTGCGAAAACTCGCTCCTCCCCGCATCACCCACCCCCGCTAACATCTGGAGTGCCCCGTCCCCGCCACCGTCTCATACCGTAGTAAGGTCGCGCACGAACTTGTCGGATTATAGTCATAATCGTTTATTCCAAAAAAAAAACCAATACGTTTTTTGTCATTGACAGTATCTAGTCACGAAACGGCTGTTCATTTTCTTAATTCGATTACAGCTCTAGTTGCACCCCAGAGATCACCATTAAGAATAAAACAGAACAAACCTTGCCTATACATCAAGCTGTATTGCTCCCAACAAATATCGCAACGGTCCCAGCGAGGCTCTAAGAAAACTTTATTCAATTACCTGCCGCTTTATTTGTTGTTGGCAACTCGTGGAAGTCATCCAAACCAATTGAACCATATAGCCAAAGAGTTTAGAGTCAATTTACATTGCGCCTATAACCATTCTCAGAGACTGTGAGCGTTTCTCACGTAGCACTGCTAATAAGTTTATATTAGCCACCATGTTTCCTTGGCGATGTTTTATTTGATTGATCAATTCCCTTGGTTCGATTTTGAGAGCGATCGTTTCGATTTAGATATTGTATTGTCTTTTAACATACATACATACATAAATTACGCTTATATCCCCGAAGGGGTATGCAGAGGTGAATCAACACCCATTTTTCGCCAATTAAGTTAGTTCTCATGTAAACCGGCCTATTGCCATATTTCGGGCACATACATCGCAGTATATTGCTGAGAAGAATGCTGCTGCCCATTACTCACCGCTGTCTTTACCCCAAGGGCGCGTTCCCACTATGTCGTGACGGAAAATTTATCGTCGGACTACTGTCGTCTCTATTTGTTCTCATTATAACGATAGTTTGTCGTCGTGACGACATTTTATCGTTTCACGGCAGTCGCTTTATCGTTTACACATCAAGCAAGCTACAAATCTAAAACATGTAATTGATTTTTTATCGTTTTACGACTGTTGTGCTAGCCGTTCCCACTGTCATGACAATCTGTTTTACATACATACATAAATCACGCCTATATCCCCGAAGGGGTAGGCAGAGGTGAACTAGTGGACCTAACATAAGTGGCTTAACCCACGTTTCGCCAGTTATGTTAGTTCCTATGAAAAAGATGCCGAGCCTATTGCCATTTATCGGGCACGAAAGTCGCAGTAGATACATTGCTAGGTGGTATAAGAGGAATGCTGCTGCCCATTCCTCATCATTGATTTATCCTTAGTCGCCTTGTACGACACCTTGAATATTACTTTAACACCATTAAACATATACTTAAGTTACGACACGTACTAAGTGTCAAAAAATTGCATTAAAATCTAGACCATAGCAGCAAGAATAGCGACTAGTTTTGAATTGTCATTTTTTGACATGAAGTACTCATTATCGTTAATTGACGTCTCGACGATTGCGGCAGTTAAAACTACACGATTATCTGACGTCGCGACAAAGTGGGAACGCGCCCTCATGTGAGTCAGTAAGTACACCACTCGAGCAATCGAATGTACTGTGACTTTGGCACAAGTAAAACGTTTCTGACGATATGATAGTGGCCCGGCCATGGTGGATTAGATTTTGTTTTAGCACTATACAAGATTTGCCATGTGGCGAAGGCAGAGCAGAATACAATTGTCACTACCCCCATCTCTCCCGAGGGTATCGTCCAAGGCGACAAAGGGGTAGGACAGCTATAAATAATGAGCAGTAATGTGCAGCAACATTCTCATGCCACCTCGCTATGTACCGTGATTTCCGGTCGCGATAATTAATGGCAATAGGCTCGCGACCTGTTACATTGGGACTAAATCTAATTGGCGAAACAAATGGGTGTTAATTCTCTTCTTTCTCCCCTTCGGAGATATATAGGTATGATTTATGTAGATAGGCGTGTATGTATGTGTTATTTATTTCTCTTAGGAACCATCAATCACTATTACGAACATTTAAAATTACTGCTCCTGCAATAGATGTGTACAAAAACTATATATTATTATTACATTAATCGAATTCGCAATGAATTTAATCAAAAAATATGTTATTTATCTTTGAACATATAAGATGATACAGTTTTCTATTATTTTGATTTTTATTTGAACATTATTAGGGAATCGAACCCGTTTCGATTCCCGCATCAAGACTATAATTATTTTTAAAACTTTTTCTATCAACAAACATTTTCTTGTAATAATTTTTCTAACATTTAATGTTCAAATACATATAAAAATAATAAAAACTGCATCTAATAATGTTAAAAGATAAAGTATTGTTTGCTAAACGTTATTGCGCATTCGATAAAATTATGAATTCTTATCTCTAAATACAGAAAATCGTTTAAATATATGGCAGTCAACGAACACGACATATAAGATAACGATGAGATAGTTTTGACCGACAGAACTGACGAGTGTGTGATATTATTCACGTAATAACACCGGCCAACACAGCTCAATGAGCAGAAAGAGGAAAATTACTCGAAACGCGGTTTACACGTACCGATTTTATAGACCGACAACTTCGTTCGCGACTCTCCTGCGGTACGAGACGGTAGCGGGGACGGGGCACTCTAGATGCTAGCGGGGGCGAGCGATGCGGGGAAGAGTGAGTTTTCCCTCCTCCCCGCATCACTCACCCCCGCCTACATCCAGAGCGCCCCGTCCTCGCCACCGCCCCACATACCGCTGGAGGGTCGCGCACGAACATGTCAGACTATAGTAGCGGTGTTTTAGCGACAGTTTCATAACGAGTGCCGTGTGGTGCCGGCAGACTATAATACAATTGTCACCACCCCAAATCTCTCCTGTGGGTGTCGTATAAGGCGACTAAGGATAAATCAGTGATGAGGAATGGGCACCAGCGTTACTCTTAGACCACCTAGCTATGTACTGCGATTTTTTGTGCCCGATAAATAGGAATAGGCTTGCCACCTATTACATGGGATTTAAAATAATTTGCGAAACGTGGTGTTAGTTCACCTCTGTCCTATATCCCCGAAGGGGTAGGCCCTTCGGGGATATAGGCGTCATTTATGTATGTATGTATTTATGTTCGTAACGATCAAACCTATAAAAATCTATCAAAACTATAATTTCGAACTTTTTCTAACCATTAATTTTCTTTGTAAGTATGTAATATTTGCATACTATGGCTCCTATGGCTCACAACGGCAAAACATGCGCACATACCTATTTTGTAAAAACTTCATACCATGTTTCGAGCAGATAAATAAAATAATAATCTTATCTCGTGCCTCGGAAGATTGTTCACAATGCTCGATTAGGGGAATGCGAAATTCTTGAATTATCCCGACCACAGATGTTTTTCGAAATACCTCCCGGTCCATTTGTTAGCCTAGATTAAGATATTACACAACCTAAATATTACATTGTAGACGTACTTTTTGAAGCATGTTGGAAACAACTGAATATCTTAATTCCTGTAGGCTTATTGGGGACTGGCTTCAAATGATATAGATACCTATGATTTTAATTCTACTTAGGATTTCTTTAATTCTACAGGGATGGGTTCTGTTTATAATCAGTGTATTGAAGGTTGAAAAATGTATGTGAATATCTGTATGGCAAAGATTAGACAATCAAATTTGAAAAGACAGTTAAAACACAAACGGAATTTTCAGCTTTATTGACGATATTGACAAAAAAATCATGACGCTTTCTATGACGCTTTATTGTAATATTTATCACGATATTGGATGGCGATATTTATTGACCGTCTAATCCTTGATAGCTAGACGATTGGCCACGTGGTGACGGCAAAGTAGAATTCAAGAGTGATTGGGATGACAATATCCCAATCCATACTGCTCAAGGTTTTGGCTTAGGTTTTACAGCCGGCCGCCTGCCACCAACCCTCTTTAGGTATGCTGTTGTTGGTGGTTTGCCCTCCACCATTCGGGTGCCCCAAGGTGCTTATTGGTCGACTTTTTGTGTGAGTCGAAGCTGGCACGTCCTACGTTATTTTCATGCTCCCAGGCCAGCATGGAAGAAGAAAACAAACTCAAAGTAGAAATTATTTGCTTATATTAAAATACTTATACGTAGTAATGATACGATACGTAGTAATTATGTCACCAGCGTGTCCGCAAACAGAGGGACACTTGTAAAATTCTCGGCAAACACGGCGAGTAATAAAAATGCCCCGATAACAAATCCTCGCGAGATTTCTAGGAAATGCAATAAAACATTATACACAGACAAACATAAGGACCGGAAAATAAGTTGGAAATTGGGCGAAAACAGTTCACACATAGGGGCGTCTCCTCCGTCCCAGCGGCACGCCGAATCAACTCAATAAAAAGTTATGAGGTATTCGGGTGGCACAGCCTGCGGACCTAGCACGGGGACGTGGACAACTCTCTCTCCGCCACTTGACAGTGTTTTGTCTCGGGATTTAGTGGGAGTTAGAGCGAGAGGAAAATATTTTCTGTGCCCCGAGAGAGATGTGTCCACGTCCCGCGCTAGGGGGGCTGTTGTTGGATAGCGTGACTCTGGGACAGTCTATTACTGAGACAAATAGCTATCAATACTTCAGTTCGAAGGCTGTAGTTCTTTCTGTCTGTCGATATGTTAAACAAATAAAAAATAAATGCTGTCACGCCCGCGTCGCGTGTTGACGGTAGAGCAGACTACAATTGTCCCCTATATCTCCTGCCGGTGTCGTACAAGGCGACTAAGGTTAATGACAGTAATAAGTAATAAGCAGCAGCGTTGCTCTTACTGCCGCACTCTGAGACGTCAAATAACGTTAATGAGTACGTAACGTCAAAAAATGACAATTCAAAACTAGTCGCTATTGTTGCCGGGTCTATGGTCTAGATTTATTTACATACATACATACATAGATCACGCCTATATCAGATAGCCTATATCATGTAGGCAGAGGTGAACTAGCACCCACGTTTCGCCAATTATGTTAGGTCCCATGTAATAGATGGCGAGCCCATTGCCATACATCGGGCACAAAAGTCGCAGTACATTGCTATTGCTAGGTGGTATTAGAGGAACGCTGCTGCCCATTCCTCATCATTGATTTATCCTTAGTCGCCTTGTACGACATCCACAGGAGAGATTTGGGGTGGTGACAATTGTATTCTACTCTGCCGGCACCACACGGCACATGGTCTAGATTTAAATGAATTTTTTTGACATTAAATACTTAGACTACATAGCAATTTACTGCGACTTGCGTGGCCGATAGGTGGCAATAGGCTAGCCACCTGATACATTACATGGGACCTAACGTAATGGACGAAAAGTGGGTGTATTACGGAGGGTGAGTGCTTACCCCTTCGGGGATATACCTAGATGTGATTTATGTTATGTTATATCTTATTATGTTATGTCACTGATAGTTACGGAGATATCAGGATGTTCTAAGCAGTTAACTGACTCATAATTTAAAGAATCCTTCACTTAAAAGCGACTATTTGCTTGATCTACGAAAAAATAGCTGACGAAGTGACGAATTCACCAACTATCTGGACGGTGTACTTAAATAAATGTACCCTACATTATTTGGTTCGAACGATTCATACTTTTTTGGCATTTTCTCAAAAAGTACTTTGTGGGCTCAGACTAAATCCAATAATAGTGATTTGAAGTTAGTAGAAGTAAGTAGGTACCAGTGGCGTGGCGTGAAAAAAAAAGTTAGGCAAGCCACAGTAAAAATTAGGGCCCACTAAAAATGGGTACTCGCAGAAACTTTCTTTAAAGCTCGTAATTTGGTCTGTATACTGTAGTGCATGTGTTTGTATGTGTGGAAGGGTCTACAGTGTGCGATAAACAAATAAACACATACCATTTACAAACTGCGTCTATGAAACGTTTTAACAGAATACGATAACGCTCGACTTTGCGGTTATGAGCGTCAAAATTATTGTTAAAATAGTTTTCTTTTCTACTATTTCCAAAATCAATCAAAGCTAAACAACTACGCATATGTTTCTCACTTTAAACATGTTTTTAGCAGAGTTTGATAAATTATTAACATCACAAAATCCCGTTCGATTCCAAACGCTCTGCTTGAATCAGAAAACAAAAGACACGGAAAACAATTTTTTTTATGTAATAAACAACTGCCTGTAAGCCAACTATATTTATCATAAAGAGAAGCTGTGTAAATGCTTGAAAAAACCGTCTTTACGCTTGTAATCTATTGACATATTTGGCTTAGCTCTACCTAACTGTATGACATATTTTTTTATTTTCAAAGGACAACTTTGAAAACTGCTTTCCTTCACTTAGCCAGAAATCGGTAAGGCAACAATCTATGTGCATCAAAGCGGCCATTTTTGTGCCGAGAGAGAATAAACCAAAATTATTTAAAAACTAAAACCTACCAATTAAATCCCTGCAGAGCTACACAATTCACAAAATCACAATACACCTTTAAAACAACAACACAGGTTAGTTAAATTTTACTATTTCACTGAATTAACTAATTCATTACGTTAAGTTTATGTGAGTGCAAGCAAATTTCAAAACAGAATAACCTCGCGTCTGTGGGCATGACGGGAGCCGTCATGAGTATTTCTCAGCAAGGCCAGGAAGAGAGATCATTATAAAAACAAAAGCCGTGTTAAAAAGGGAAGGACGATTCAACCCGGTCCGGAGCGGCTTTTTGGAGCGGCGCACGACCGCGATATTGAGTGCAGTTCAGTGTAGTGAAATACCGCTTTTATGGCTATTGTAATAAGATCTAAAATATTTACTTTTGACGGAACTTGTTTTCGTGGGAGTTTATTACTAATGTGTGCGTGAGTCGTAGTGTATCGATGCATAAGCACGTAGGCTGCCGAAATGCCGGCTTGTAGGCAATCTTTAGGTACTATTTCTCGTTGCGTGCGCCTGACAAGACTACGCTTGTCTGTGTGCGTGCAGGCGCTGTATAGCAGGCGTCCATAACTCGATATTTAGCGAGTTAGTTGAAGGAATCTAGAGAGCGGGAGCGAATTGTATGTACCTGTGTTGCATATTGTTTCGCGCGCGTTTAATACTGTTATGATAAGATTTTATTGATGGATTTTTTTTATTTGTTTATAAAATGGTACTGTACTTGCATTATGGTAATGATTTTTTTATGCTCGCTCGTTTGGTACGGCTGTTGGGAATCGGGTTATATGGACGCTCCGCCACTGGTAGGTACTCACATTTTTCACGTCAGCCACACAAAAAATGTTTTAGAGATGTGTGTAAAATGTTTTAGTGACAACTAAGGTTCATTTGAGATTTCACGACTCATTTCCTTTTGGGATGAAACCACGAAAATCGATGGTTTGTCTAAAAAAATTTTTTCTACCATCGCGGAAGGCGCGAATCTTTAAGACGAGAAACTATTAGAATTGTCATTTGTTTTCCATGCGTTCGAATTTAGTTAATTCACTTTTACTTCCACCCATTCATTTGTTGGTAATTCAGTATATTTGTATTGTATTGTGATTATAATAAAAAACAAATAAATTTAAACAAAAATAACGTACCCACCTAACTTTTTTTTCTGTAGCAATACGGAACGGGAGCGCATGTAATTTGGTCTAACGCTTGCGGACTCTTTTTAAACAGCCAACCTTTAAGCATTTTGACCAAGGAGTCTGTTCTCTCGGGCTTTGAAAATGTACAAAAGTGCTTATAAAAAGAAACTAAATTCTCCTTAATGTAAAGGTCAGGTCTCTTAAATATAACAGCGACTGTCAGTGAAACATGCCTCCTTTTTTCTTTTGCATGTTTCAGGTTTTTTTATGACAAAGAGTAAAACTTTTTTTATCCATTATCATCATCATCACTAGCCCTTTCATGTCCTCACTGCTGAGGATTGAGATTGGCCCATAACAAACCACGAAGGCCGGTCATTGGAAGGGTGACCAACCCATCCAATGACCGGCCTTAGTAACATTGCTTGCTCAAACTGATTTTATAGAATGTCATTTGCATTATGGCCTGAAGGTAATATTAAAGCTTTTTGTGATCATGGCGATTTTGGTAGAAATACATTTGGGTACTAAGCAATAATTCTATGGTCAGCACTCGGCAGATTCAAGCGCATAAGCAAAGAAACAGTTACGAATAAAATTTTGGACTAACTGGTGCTTGTCTATTGTCCATTCAATGTTCTTAAAATAATTTTTCAAACACTATCTATTTTTCTTTGCCTTATAGAATAATAATAATAACTTATTTAACTATTCGATTTTAATTTGAACATTATATAAATATTAGAAAAATTAGTACAAAGAGTTTGGTGGTTAGAAAAAGAATTTCGAAAAATTATGATCTTGAGGTGGGAATCGAACCCGCGTCCGCTGCTATCCGGGCAGGTGCCGCTCGGCCACCCAAGACACTAATTAACTTGCCGAAATTCTTCTAACCTTTACACTTCACGTTGTAAGCCAACGGGTACCCTCGCAATGTAGAAATAAATTTCAAACATTCCAAAGCAGATATTTTTACAAATACCGTGCGTTCGGTTAAGCTTGGGTTTACCTTATAAACTATTCGATTTTCATTTAAACATTATATAAATGTTAGAAAAATTAGTACAAAGATCAAGGCAAGTTAATTAGTGTCTTGGGTGGCCGAGCGGTCAGGCACCTGCCCGGATAGCAGCGGACGCGGGTTCGATTCCCGCCTCAAGATCATAATTTTTCGAAATTCTTTTTCTAACCACCAAAATCTTTGAACTTATTTAACATTAAAAAATATTATTATTACTTAGGTCTAGGCTTTTATACTAAAACCGACAAAATAGCATTTATGTCATCATTTCCTTGTCTAATAAACACTTAGAGAAATAATATTTTCCACTGATAATTGTTCAGGCAAGTTATATTTAATTAAGTAACTAGCTGACCCATCATACGTTGGTATACCATATAAATTATCCGGTTGCCATGGTTACGCCAAATGTTTGACAGGAAAGCAGTTTATATGGGAGAATGAAATTGTTATTTTTACTATTTTACCCGCATTTTTTCCTTATTTTCTCACGTTTCCTGCCTTGCCTAAGAAAATCATTTCAAAACAAATCTCGAGTATTAGGGAAAAACGCACAGGGATTCAATTTTATATAAGATAATTATTTTGAAATTCGTATCGCGTAAAACGACAGCAATGAAACTTCTACGCAAGATTGTTTTCTGTCTCAACTTCCGGTTGAAGGTGCAATAAGTTTGACTCTAAAGAGGCGGCATTTGGAATGTTTAGTGCAAAGAGTTTCCGTGTAGAGTTTGCGTTGCCTGTGGCAGTAAGCGGTAGTCGCGTAACTTTTTAAATAACTGTCTTGAGTTGGAGTCTTGGCTTCGTTAACTTTAGACCGTATTGTTAATTAAAAATGGCTGCTTGTTGACTGTGTTCATGTGCCAGTCAGTTTCTTGTATTCATTCAATTTTAATTTTAACTATTTATTAGTTAAAATTAAAATTGTTAGAAAAATTATTACAAAAAAAATTTGTGGTTAGAATAAGTTCGAAAAATGTGAAATGTTACAAATTTTATTTCTACATTGCGAGGGTATCCGTTGGCTTACAACGTGAAGTGTAAATGTTAGAACAATTTCGTCAAGTCAATACGTGTCTTCCTTGGCCTAGCGGTATAAGCACCTGCCCGGATTGCAGTGGACGCGGGTTCGATTCTCGCATCAAGACCATAATTTTTCGAACTTTTTCTAACCACCAAAATATATCTTGTATCAATTTGCTACAAGCTACGTTCCCTACTTACATATTAGTCTTTCAATTTGATTATGAAAGACCCAACTAGGCCTTCCGCTTCCAATATCTCCATTCACTTCCGAAATATAAATCTTTTCTGACATAAAAATTGCACATAAGGTGAACTGAGATGTCGCGTTGGCTACAAAAACCTTGAGAATAAAATGCTAGCTAATTATTACCTTTAGCGAGTTTCCAATCATTAGTCTATCGGCTCCCTCTTGACGCGATGATTGGCGACTATAATTAGACAAAGACAAAAAGAAGACAAATGAAGTGACCTTTATTGGAGGTCACCAGAGACAAGATTGGGCAGCGTGCTTCGAGGCATTACGGCCCGCCCTTTAATTATAGGTACTGTTTGTAGCGATGCGATTAAAAAGGCGCAAGTGACTGAGAATTTTAAGACCTATCCAACTGTAACGTAGCACGTGGTATAACTTTTATATACTAGTGGTCGCCCGCGGCTTGGCTCGCGTTGTCCAACACAAAAAGATTTTTTTAATTTGAGTCAGTAGATGCAGTAGATGGACCAACGGCTTAACTTGCCTTCCGAAGCACAGAGGATCACCCATCCAATGACCAGCCTTAGCGGCATTGTTTGGTTTTCGTAATCTCACTGCGCAGGTAGTTTCTCAAAAATAAGTTCATTTGGCGCTAATCTCAGGAACAACTGATTAAAAAATTTATCATTTATGTGTTGGATAGTTCATTTATAGAGGAAGGCTTTAATAGTAGATTATGTCACAAGGGAATTCGTGAGGGATTTAAGAATAGAGTTCTGAATGGAGCGAGGGATTCAAGCGCACCCAAGATATAAGACTGCTTTTTCCCGAGGAATATACTATGCTTTTCGTACCAAGGATAAATCAGTGATGAGGAATGGGCAGCAGCGTTCCTCGTATATCATCTAGCTATTACCTACTGCGACTTTTGTGCCCGATAAATGGCAATAGGCTCGCCACCTATTACATGGGACCTAACATAACTGGCGAAACGTGGGTGCTAGTTCACCTCTGCCTACCCCTTCGGGGATATACCTAGGCGTGATTTATGTATGTATGTATTTCGTACCAACTGCGAGGAAATAAAAACAATTTTGATAAAATTTAATGATTTATTCAATATTTAATTTGTTAAATAAAAAGTCTATGTTTACATTGGAAACATTAGTCTAATGATTAATACTCAGAGCTGTTTTTATTAGGAACATTTAAAATTGCTTAGTACATACAGCCACGTCTTAGTATCTTAATTGTAATTATTAAAACTTCTTATTTTCATAATTAATAATATAGTCACGAAATTGTTCTATTTTGGAAAAAAAGTTACAACATGAAAGACTTGGCTGAATGGGCTTGATTCCATAGTTTTCCACTTAAATTAGAAAACCCCTGTAACTATAAACAAACAAAATGGCGGATGGCGGCATAATTTTTTTTTTGTTATTTTGTTACATTTTAGTGACTCCACGGATTTTAAACATAGTTGTCGATTCAAAATCATTTTTTTTTCGCTTAACAATTTAAGACAGGTTCCAATCAATATTTGTGTTATGTTGGTGTTCCAAATTCAAATTACTTTATTTCCGAAGGGAAATAATGAAATTCAGTACAACATTATATCCCTGTTTTGTACACGCCTAGAATGACTAACTATAAGTTGAGGTTACCTGACCCAGAATACGTCATTTTTGAGCTGGTGGTACGAAAACTATATTGTTATTATAATTATCGATATTAACGCGAGAGAAGTCCCGGGAGACCACTAGTAATACGTAATATATGTATCGAGGCTTCCGTTGCATCGCACTTCCTTCGCAATTTGCGTATTTTTGCGTCGGAAATACGACGGTGTTCAGTCAAAAAGTGCGCAATGCGAATATTACAGTATCTGTTGGAAATCACGTATTTGGGAGTTGACATGGGGTCCCCACGCAAATAGGCGACATGATTTCGATTACGCTTTCACATGTTATGGCAAACGTGGAATGAAATTTGAACAATATTAACAACGGAGTATACTGTAGGATGGAAACACGTGGTTATTCAAAATAAAATAAAATATTACTCTGCTGTGTTAACAGTGTTAACACCCACAATTATAATTAGTACCTAAGGCACTACATATGTACACACACATTATGTAAGGCACGTAAATATTCTTAGGTGATATTATAACAAGAAGGCTGCTGTCCATTCCTCTTTAATGTTTTAAACCTTAGTCGCCTTGTACGACTCTAAACGGCGGCTTTAATGCTTATAGAACATGAATATGATATAGCAATACATTTTATTTGTTATTTGGACATAACGTTAATATTAGAAATAGTATTACGATAAATTAAGTGGATATTATAATTAAAAAACAAATGGGGATGAAGGAAATTGTAGAATGGCAATCCACGGCCCAAAATAATTAAACAATCAACCAAATTGGAGAAACTCTGGTAAAATTTAACCAAACAATAAATGTGAGCACATTTTTTCTCTTTAAAATGATGCTTGACCGTTTTCCTAAATTTCTAGTACAGCTAATCTTTCATTATTGAACGCTGCTGTCCATTCCTTATCACTGTTTGCAACTCAGTCGCCTTGTACGTCACCCGCGGGAGAGATTTAGGGTGGTGACAATTTGTATTCTACTCTGCCGTCACCACACGGCTGAGAATGACATAAAAACATACATAAATCACGCCTAAAAACATAATAAAGGAGCTGAATGAATTACACAAATACACACCTACAGGTTAATATCAATGTGTTAAAACACTAATAATACCTCCTCATCATCATCATCACCAGCCCTTTTTATGTCCCCACTGCTGGAGCACGAGCCTTCCCTATGGATGGAAGAATATAGGGAGATTGGGCCATAACCTACTACGCTGGCCCAGTGCGGGTTGGTGGGTATTAATGACTGCAGATGCAGCCGGGACCACCAGCTTAACGTGCCTTCCGAAGCACGGAGCCTTAGCGAACATTACTTAGTTCAACTAATACCTATAATTATATAATTATTTGTAAAATCAGTACAATAATAACGAAATAAATACATCTACACAGAGATGAATGAACATGACGAAGAGCCCTCTCACGAGAATTTTATCCAAGTGTTTATTTATATAGAATAGAAATAGCTGTATGATTAATATTATATTCTATTTGAGTTAGATGCTTTCGTTTGCCGCGGTATATTTACGTTGTTTGTTGGCAGAAAGTATATTCGCCTTTGTATTTCTACCTCCATTCTCCAATGAAAAGGGACGATCTGACCTTTTCTTAAAGGCTACAGCCACTTCTCTTGCTACTGATACGTGACACAGAATAAGTAACTAGCAATGTTACAGGTTCATACAGTTCACTATGCTGTCAAAGTATTATTGTAGTACATAGTATGTTGTCGCCAGAACATAGAATTGATTACTTCATGATGTGGCCGGCCGTTTCATGAAATGGTTGCATTTTATGATGCAACTATTTCATGACCACGACATACTATGTACTACAATAATACTTTGACGGCATAGTGAACTGTATGAACCTGTAACATTGCTAGTTACTTATTCTGTGTCACGTATCAGTAGCAAGAGAAGTGGCTGTAGCCTTTAAGAAAAGGACTGATATTTAACAATTAGTAACAATTTTTAAAAATTGGTTGAGTTAACTATGCATAAAAAAACTAACCCTGCCGCACTCAGAGACGTCAAATAACTTTAACGAGTACCTAATGTCAAAAAAATTCAATTAAATCTAGACCATAGACCCGGCAAGAATAGCGACTAGTTTTGAATTGTCATTTTTTGCCATTAAGTACTCATTATCGTTATTTGGCGTCTCTGAGTGCGGCAGTCGTGTTGTACGACCGCGGGAGAGATGGGGACACTATAGGTAAATAGGGAATCTCAATATTATTATTTTAAAAGCAAAGTGTTTTGATTGAAAGGGATTTTTCGCTGAAACGGCACGTGATCGATGAAGGGTATTTCGGCACACCGTCGTGCACCCTGTTAAATGAAATAGCCTCTCTATTTACAGCGGAAAATGCTCGCCTCATATTAGAGGAATGTCTAAAATGTTTTTGACGAGGAAAATATTTTCCTCCCTTAAGTTTCGTACAGCTGCTCTCATAATAAATATACCTACTTGGATGTGATTTTACCAGAAACTCTTAAGTTTTCTTACCTAATCAATTCTGTTGTTCATCTCTGTTGTTCTTTACGCTAAATAGAATAAAGTTGAAAATTAAATTCGAGCAATGTGAAGCTGTGGGTGACATGGGTTTATAGATCGTTACGGAATTTGTAATAATTTATAAATATTATTTAACCATTCCCGGTGCACATTTTTTTCATTGCTGCAGAAGTGAAATGAAAATATCTAAATATCAATACCAATGACGCTGTCCCTCGGTTCGCGTTTGGGTAAACTGCATAGCTTCTTCTTCTCCCTGCCCTGTTCCCAGTCTATCTGGGGTCGGCGCAGATGTTTCCTCTTCCATTTATATCGGTCAGACGTCATCAAGCCATCCACTCCCTTTTGATTCATATCATCCATCACACCGTAAAGGTGCTAGTGATGAATGAATGTATAGAAAAGAGACGCAACGGACCATGTCGAGAGATCGATGAACGGAAAGAGTGATTGGAATGACAACATTCTAATATTCTAATCCATACTGCTCAAAGCTTTGGCTTAGGTTTTAAAGCCGGCCGTCTGCCTGACACTAACCCTCTTTCGATATGCTGTTGTTGGTGGTTTGCCCTCCATCATTCAGGTGCCCCAAAGTGCTTATTGGTCTACACCGGCCAATCTCGCTTAGTCGACTTTTACGACACCCATGGGATGAGTCGGGGCTGGCCTATACTACGTTATTTGTTCGCTTCCAGGCCAGCATAGAAGTTTAAACTGCATAGCATACATACATAAATCAAGCCTATTTAACCCCGAAGGGGTAGGCTAATACCCTCAATGGGTTAATAAACCTATATATTAAATTGGAGGGAAAGATTTGGGGTGGTGACAATTGTATTCTACTCTGCCGTCACCAAGCGGCACGCACACCCCAAATCTTTCCCGTGGGTGTCGTACAAGGCGACTAAGGATAAATCTGAATATGATTAGGAATGGGCAGCAGTGTTCCACTTATACCACCTAGGCTAGCAATGTACTGCGACTTTTGTGCCCGATAAATGGCAATAGGCTCGCCACCTATTACATAGGACTTGACATATTTGGCGAAACGTGGGTGCTAGTTCACCTCTGCCTACCCCTTCGGGAATATAGGCGTGATTTATGTATGTATGTATTATATATTAACTTAACAAAAAATCAAACCATGTTAACAGTTTTCATGAAAAAATACACTTATCGTGTTCCCACCTTAAACCGTTAAGGAAAACATACGACAAAAATAGTCACAAAAGAAAAATGAAAATGTACTTCAGAAAGTAATGAGCGTTCCCTCCATTAATTTCCCAAAAGCCCTACAATTGCACGGTACTGCTACACAAAAATGCGGCTTATTTATATTTGAATAAAGTATTTAATTTGTTTTCAGGAACTATTTACAAATATGGTTTAGCCGAATCGATGTATTTTTGCCTAGCAACGTTGGATTAATATAATTAGTACTGTCGACAGCACGATACATGTGACATGTGACGATCTGCCGTTCATTCCTTCATTCATATTTATTTAACGTTTGTTAGTGTGCAGTATTTCAATACAGGTACGGTCAGCATCGTGACTTGAAGAACACTCTAGTAGCTTGTCACAATGAAAATATTAAAGGACTTTTCTGACTTTACTTTACTGTAAAGTGGGGTCGCATAAACGCTGCCATTGGTATGACAGAGCATGTTTTTTTTAAATTGTTTTTTATTGGCAATTATTGCCAATTACATATTATAAGTAAGCATAAAAACATATTATAGGTAAGCCAACTTAAGTACTTATACGTACAAGATAGTACATAAATGATACAACATTACAGAAAAGTTACATGCATGTTTCTTATACACATTTATCTATTTAAGATGCTGACTGTACATTCCATGTATCAATTGTGTACATGATAGTTCAAGTAAGCAGCTTAATCTATCGCTACCGGTTAGGAATTTCCGGTGAATATCTGAGTTACTATAGCTGGAGCGTCTTAAGAATTCCCTCGGGGACGACTTTCAGACGCCAATACGGATCGCAGTGGAAGCCAGGGCAAAATTATAGGTACGTTTGCCGTATTTATGAAATACTTTATGAAGGTATGAACGTGGAAGGATGATCATAGAAAGTGGGGAAGACCAAAGAAGAGATGGATGGATTGTGTATAGGGGGAGATGATAGTGAGACGAGTGGATGAGAAAAATGACGATCGTTAAAAATAAGAAATGTAGAAGGAAGACGTGTGGTGACGGCAGAGTAGAATACAATTGTCACCACCCCAAGTCTCTCCCGTGGGTGTCGTACAAGGCGACTAAGGATAAATCAGCGATGAGGAATGGGCAGCAGCGTTCCTCTTATACCACCTAGCAATAACACTGCGACTTTTGTGCCCGATAAATGGCAATAGGCTCGCCACCTATTACATGGGACCTAACATAATTGGCGAAGCGTGGGTGCTAGTTCACCTCTGCCTACCCCTTCGGGGATATAAGCGTGATTTATGTATGTATGTAGAAGGAATACTTTTAGATAAGTAATTACGCCTACACGTACACTACCGGGCTCAGAAGAACGGTCAAGAAACTCAGTAAGTTTTGTTCCTCCTCCAGGACTTCTCAGAGGAAAGGGGAAGCCGATGGTATTCTACCCTGCCACCTGTGTGGTGAAACACAGCACTATATACTGGAGATATCAAATCAAAAGGAATAATCCTTTCCATCAAAGCTTTTGTAGCGGTGAGAACATTGATGATGAAGTAGCTTGATACTTAAATACTACGAATCAGAAGCCCCTAAAGTGTAATTAAACATTTTAGCTCGGCGAGCGTTCTGAGAATCAAAAGCCGTTAAATGATTAATTGTGTCTGATTTATATTTTAATGAAGGAATTAGCTAGCTACCTTAGTAATAGCAAGCCTTGTAAACAAGGTAAGTAATTTTAAATGAGTCTAGTGGAAACTCTTGGCAGAATCTTACAGGATAAATTAGTTCCAGTGCTTTTGTGTAGTAGTTGAATTAATATCCAAAGAAAAACCAAGGCCGGCAAGCTCACAAACTCATAACGCAGCACGAAATCTTTCGGAATAAATGAAGTAGTAATTATAATGCGGCGCAAAATAAACGAGCAGCGACCGTAAAAGAAAAATAACAAAAGCCCCATCATGCGTACAGTACTGGGGCTAGACGCACATGCCGTCAGAAACCTCATCCATATTGCTACGTGTTAAGAGAGAAGATGTAAATTTCTGATTCAGTCGTTTGCACCCTAATGGGGCTGACGTAAATGAATTTTGGAAAGAAAAATGCGACAAGCGCTTTATTGTTCTTGATTACTGACCAAAAATTAATGTGTGAGGATTGTGTTTCTGGGTTCGCCCGCCATTTTGGTTTACCGCCGTGATTTGCCCCTGCGGCCGGCCCATAAACAGAGCTGCGACACTTTCGATTCGACCACAATCAGCGATCAACAGCTCGTCCAAATTTTAGTGATTTTGATTCTTACGACGACACGGTAAAGTTAAAAATGCCAGCAACACTGGGAGCTGTAATAAAATTGGGAACGAATGATTACACTCGAACAATCGGTCCCGCCTTAATAGCTGAAGCAAAGGTGCGTTTATCGGGAACGTCGGAATGGATGAATGAATTTGTTTCGGTATTTCGGGTGGTTTTTCCAGGAACTCGTAAACGATCAGACGTAGGTGAAGCGTGGCGACGTTTAAATCGGCTCTCGTGAAATTATCTTAAAACGCCACCACAACGTGTGGACGTCAGAGTCAGAATAGAATAGATTACAATGCTAGAGTTAAGTAGAATGCTAGAATAGAATGATGAATGAATGTCAGAATAGAATGCGAGTAAAGAGTAAAATAGTCTGTTTGTTTATTACGTTTTCACGTCTTACTGCCCCACTCAGAGACGTCAAATAACGTTAATGAGTACTTAACGTCAAAAAATGACAATTCAAAGCTAGTCTCTATTCTAGGCGGGTCTATGGTCTAGATTTGAATGAAAATTTTTGACATTAAATACTAATTAAAGTTAATTCACGACTCTGAGTGCGGCAGTAAATCACTAAAGATATTTAAAAATTCTTTCACCATTCGAAAACTACATTATAAACTAGTAAAAGTAGCTATATTTTTATTTAGAATGAAAATTACAAAAATGTAAGGCATGGCAGGCATACATAAATCACGCTTATATCCCGAAGGGGTAGGCAGAGGTGAACTAGCACCCGCCCTAGTATCAAAGATTTGCCTATATAATTCATTATTTTATTTATTTAGTCATATATTTATTAAAAGTTACTATAATTATACTTTGACAGTTATTTAAAGACAAAGCCGCGGGTAAAAGCTAGAATATTTATTAAGTAAAGCTTTTAGATCCCATATGTAATAGGGGCCATAGCGGACCGACTATTGTTTTATGTCCTGCAGTCACTACACTGCCTAAACCCAATTAAATTTAATTTATGCTCCAATTTTTGAAAAATGTTACAAATATGCAAAAACAATTTCGGCGTACCGTCGTGATTTTCTTCTTGCTCAAACAAACAAAGTGCTTCGGTTAAACTGTCATGTTTGCAATACAAAACATTGCAGCATCATGCATTGATCCCAGCAATAGCTCAGGGCTTACTATTCAAATGAATTCGAAAATTAACCAGTTTCGCTGGCAACGCAATAATCCATCAGTATTATCGTCAATCACTCTTTGATTAATTTCAGCTTTTTCGGCCTACATTATCATCAGGAGTTCGATTGGATTGTGATTGTTAGGGCCTGTTTCACAATCGAAAAGTAAGTTCGAAGTAGCTTACTTCGCAGATCATTTGACAGTTGTAATATGAAATATATGTCAATTGATCTGCAAAGTAAGCTACTTCGAACTTACTTTTCGATTGTGAAACAGGCCCTTAATATAATTAAAAGTTGGAAGTAATCATGACCTGGTTATTTCCAAAGTTAAATAATTAAAAATTGCACCCTTCAACATTGGCTAGAGCATAATAAATTATCATAATTATTAATAACTATTAAAAATATCTTTCATACTATTTAAGATTGAACTAATTGATCTAAATGTACTTTTTATGTAATAAATAAAAGACATGTTTGTTATTCGTGAACTGTAAAATCTGACATCCTTTTTATTGATAGTGTTTTGTTTTTCATACATTTTGTAAGTGGCCTGTTCTTGAAGGAGGTCGTATACATACCGCCCACCATGGACATTTAGTGAAATGTCCATAACAAATAAAATAATACAAACAATATTGTCCTAAGTTCTAAACAGTTTATGGAATTGAACTTCAATTAATAACAATTCAAACGAAAATATATAATTCAGATAAATTGAAAACAAAAGTTAATTAAATTCATCATCAATTACTCCTGATACAATCCAACCTAAAGTTGTATTTTGACCAATCAAAGACCCTGAAGTACTTTGTCTTATACCATTTCTTAAAATTAACGGAAACACCTCCGCTCCTAACAACATATCAATTTTATTAGGTGACCTAAACATTGGATCTGCTAACTTTAAATCCTCTATATTATCATTCCTGCTTATTGTACTTATACTATGTTCAGGCAAATATGAAGTTATCGTATTTAGAACATAGGCCTTGACTCTGAATCCAAAAGAAGAGTTTATTCTCGACTGTTCATTTAAATTTACATAATATTTAGGTATAACATCATTATTTTCACCTAAACCAGATACAATTCTTTCTGATGGAACTTTCTTTAATCTTAAGTTATTTACAGTACTTTCGGTTATCAAACAAGCCTGCGAACCTTGATCTAGTAAGGCTCGTACTTCACCTAAACTACCATCATCCAATTGTACATCCACTGTTGCCGTAGGTAATAAAACTTGACGTGACGCATTGGTATTACCGGCAGACACACAAGAAACTATCTGGCCACATTCTACGTTACGTTTATCACACTGGGTCTCTAGTGTAGTAGAAGGACCCGTGTCCCTGATTTCTGGAGTAGACTCAACATGCAACAATGAATGGTGACGGTTATGGCAGATCTTACAACTAGTAGGTTTCTTACATTCGATTGTACTGTGGTTACTACCCAAACAATTATAACATATTTTATTTTTTATTATAAAATTACGTTTCTCAGAATAATTCAAACTTGAAAACTGCTTACAGAAACATAACTTGTGCACTTGTGAACAATATTCACATTTAATTCTAAACTTAGACCTTTTGTTACTATAAATGAATTTGATCTGTTACAATTACTGTCCTTATTTTGTACTGTACTAATATTTTGTTCTACAATTTCTAATGCCCTGTAACGATTTTCCATGAAACTTTTCAACTGAACTAAGGTGGAAAAATCGTTAGTCACAGATAGCTCCCACTTTTTGCGCGTTTCAATGTCAAACTTACAAGTAACTATATGTATAATTATGATATCCCAATTATTTACATCTGTACCTAAATTCTTCAATGCGTTTAAGCAGTCCATAGTGTTATTTAAAATATCCTTTAGAGCATATGATGACTCACTATTCATACGTGTCTGACTAAATAATCTTGTTAAAATGCAATTGGCTAGGTACCGTTTGTTATTATAACGCTTCTCTATAAGTTCCCAACACCTAAAATAATTAGCCGCAATAATAGGTGTGTGCCGCAATAGTAGTTCGGCTTCGCCTGACACATGACTCTTTAAATAATGTAGTTTTTGTACATTATTTAATGCATTATTAATGTGAATAAGTGAGATAAACAAGTCCCGAAATGTTGGCCACTCAAGATACTGGCCCGAAAATATAGGAATATATATTTTAGGCAAGTTGACAAAAGTACTTGAAGGTACGCCGTTTTTAGATATACTTTCATTTGGCGATAACAACTTATTCAGTTCTGTTTTCATATAAGATTTATACAATAAATATGTATCCTCCATTTTTGCATATACATCACTAACAACTAGTCAGAAGACTATAAGTCAATCGCCTGGAAGGACTGATACAACTTGGTATTGTACTCATTAAAATTAACCCAACTTCGATCTAAGTTTTCTAATTTGACCTCTATATATTCGCTACTCAACTTATCTTTCGATGCTCTTTGAAAATTAATAAACCCTTTCTCTGTTTTTCTATGAATATCATTAAGCACGTTAATAATGCTATCCATTTTCAATAGAATTAAAACTAACAAAAAACTACAAAATCTTTCAGCGCTCTAACGCTAAGAACTAACAAATTTTTACAATTATTTATTCGACTTCACAAAATAACTTAAAATTCAAGGTACTTTAATGTCTGAAAAATATACACTGCTCCATTTAGATTACGCGTACATATACAATCAATTGATTAGTATTGAATACTTTTCTCCAACTTGACCAAATTTGTTTTACGACGCGACCAACAAGCTCCGTGCTGCCGCCGCCCACCGTGGCAATTCTCATAAAATACTTAAGTGCTTACCAAAGTCCGTTGTAGAATTATTATTATTATATTAGTGTATTATATTCAAATTCATAGCCGTGTGGTGACGGCAGAGTAGAATACAATTGTCACCATCCCAAATCTCTCCCGTGGGTGTCGTACAAGGCGACTAAGGATAAATCAGTGATGAGGAATGGGCAGCAGCGTTCCTCTTATACTACCGTCCTGACAATGTACTGCGACTTTTGTGCCCGATAAATGGCAATAGGCTCGCCACCTATTACATGGGACTTAACATAATTGGCGAAACGTGGGTGAGAATTCACCTCTGCCTACCCCTTCGGGGATATGGGCGTGATTTATGTATGTATGTATTCAAATTCATGAAATATAATCACAATGCTGCAATTCATAAGTGTTTCCAACAACAACTTCAATAATTGTTGCAATAAGTTTTCTTCTCCAATAAAATATTGTATTTCGTAAATATTTTACAAACTTCTTCTTTTATAGTGAACTAATATTTTCTTCGTACTAATTTAAATTATCCGACTCTGAAGGACCATGTTTAAGATTGAACTAATTGATCTAAATGTACTTTTTATCTAATAAATAAAAGACATGTTTGTTATTCGTGAACTGTAAAATCTGACATCCTTTTTATTGATAGTGTTTTGTTTTTCATACATTTTGTAAGTGGCCTGTTCTTGAAGGAGGCCGTATACACATACTATGAACTAGCATGTAATATTATATTATTCAGCATGAAAGATATTAAAAAAATAACGTTGTATGCAGTCCCGATCCAAATTGCATAGAAATAAAATAAAATAAATGATTATTTTGATTATAATATAAATTAATAATGTTAGAAAAAGTATTCCAATACCTATTTTTCTGTCAAAATAAATTAATTAGATCGTTCATCGTTGGTAGGTACTTTATGTTACGTTCAATCGACATAATGAAATTACGCCTAAAAGAGGCTAACAAAAATACATGATTGAAATACGATTTTCGGTCTCAGCAATTTGAAGCTTCAAACGTTTAATGATCATTTAACCCGTGAAGGTAATTAAGTTATTTAAAAAGCGCTGATTAGATACACAATGATCTAAGAGAGCAGCAGTATAAGGGTTAAAATAGTGGTGAGGAATGGGTAGCATCGTTCTGATTATACCATACATACATAAATGTTTTCTTTCTTTCTTTACATAAAGTCACGTCTATATTCCCGAAGGGGTAGGTAGAGGTGAATTAAACACCCATTTTTCGTCAATTAAGTTAAGTTCCATGAAATAGTTGGCGAGCCTATTGCCAGCTATTTCATGCTTTTCTTTGCATTTCTTCTAATAAGTGCGATGTTTATATACAAATAATATAAAACGAAGTTTTGTAACACTATTGTCATAAGGAACTTTAGCAATAGATTTAATTCAAAACAAGTCTAAAGTAAGGCATATTTTAAATTCATTACAGCTCATTTTATTGTAGCAAAACTTTACTAAGTAACAACAGAATAAATTAAAGGTTACAGACGCCTGTTAAATTCAATTTGAACAGTAGCACTTCTTTTTAAAACTGGAATAATTTTTGCTAAAGAAACTTGTTATAACTTTGTTAAATAACAATTATGATTAGAAATCTTTTGTGCGGTCAGAATCCTAAGATTAAAGACTTTATTACCGAGATAAACAATTTTTGGTAACCCATCCGACGACCGGCCTTAGCGAACATTGCTTAGTTTACGGAATTGGAGGTCACTGCGCCGTCAGTTTCTCTTTGTCATCTTCATCACCAGCCCTTGATTGCCCTACTGCTGGGGTACAGGCCTCCCTTATGTATGAAAGAATATACATACATACATAAATCACGCCTATATCCCCGAAGGAGTAGGCAGAGGTGAACTAGCACCCACGTTTCGCCAATTATGAGGTCCCATGTAATAGGTGGCGAGCCTATTGCCATTTATCGGGCACAAAAGTCGTAGTACATTGCTATTGCTAGGTGGTATATGCTAGCAGGAACGCTGTTGCCCATTCCTCATAATTGATTTATCCTTAGTCGCCTTGTACGACACCCACGGGAGAGATTTGGGGTGGTGACAATTGTATTCTATTCTGCCGTCACCACACGGCTTAGAATATACATACGTACATAAATAGCGCCTTTTTGTCCCCGAAGGGGTGATTATATAATTGATCCCCTACATTGTGCCAGTATGTTAGTTCCCATGCAATAAGTGGCGAGTCTATTCCTATCTTTCGGGAACGTAAATCGCATTATGTTGCATAAGAGGAACACTGCTGCCCATTACGCATCGCTGCTTAATCCTAAGACGCCTTGTACAACACCCACGGGCGATATTTGGGGTGGTGACAATCGTCAAAGTATATCGAGAAAATTTCCCTTTATACTAACACCAAAATCAAATACATGAGTTTCACCAATCATTTTAGCCAGGCACCTTGAGTTTTTCAATTTCAAATCGTTTGTGTTTATTTATTCGCATCAAAAGGTGACTTTATCAACATAGAAATAGATATCGCATTTATATCGCGGGGAAGCTTTCCGGGGGCACAAGTGATCTGTCAACAGGCGGGGCTATTTACATAAATCCCACTCCGCGTCGCCCCTTGAAGGGCCCTTTCGCCCCAGAATCTGCTAAAGGTCGTATTTTCACGTTAGGTACTACCTTGGGCTGGTAAACATAATAGTTGACATTTTAGGGATCTGTAACATGCCAGTGAACAAGATAAGAGTATTTTCGGACCAGATTTTTCGATAAAATAATTTTGCGTCACAAAAGAAAGGTCTTTGGATTCCTCCGGGGTCAGACAGAAGAAGGTGATATAAAGAAACATTATTTATTAATACCATCTTCTTGTCCTATTTTAAAGATGAATCAGTGATGAGCAATGGGCAGCAGCGTTTCTCTTATACCACCTAGCAAGGACTGCGACTTCTGTCCAATAAATGGCAATAGGCTCGCCACCTATTACATGGGACCTAACATAATTGGCGAAAGGTGGCTAGTTCACCTCTGCCTACCCCTTTCAGTGATATAGGCGTGGTATATGTATGTATGTATCTTCATGTAACACAAGTAAACACTTTTATTAGTTTAGGTGTCAAATTAACTATGTTACTATGTTAATATGTATTATACTTAGCATTGTTATTACTATTTCTGTAACTATACCTATATTTTTGTGTTATATTTAGATTTTACTATGTATTTAGAATAAGTTTTAATGAAATAAATTTTATCTTATCTTATCTTATGTCCTGCCACTAGGTTACCTGGCGGTCGGCGCAGTATATTTCCTCTATTAATCAGACGTCACCATGCCATCAACTATACTATACCGTACATCTTTTATTCATGTAATGTGATGGAAAGGACAATTTCGATAGACCGATGAACAGAAGGAGTGATCATGATAATTATTTTCAATTCCCAGTGGTTAAAGTTTTACTAGGTATTATAGCCGGATTTTACGGCCTGCCTGACCGACACCAACCTTTTTTGGGTATGTTGGCGATTTGCTATTCGGGTGCCTTAAGACACCGAGCAATCTGTATTTATTGTCTTTTAAATAGAAATAATAATTAATGTCGGAAAATTCATTGAAGTTCGAAGCTTCGGACCTCAATAGAAATTCAGCCCACGTCACTACACCGTAGGTCGCATATCGCATAACACACTCATGTTTGCTGTTGATCTGCTGTGATTTCGAGCATTCCCTCCTAACGAAGCCTATTCATTGAAGCTGAGGGCATCAATGAATATAGCTTTAATAAGATTACTTTGAAATACATTACATGTGTCAGCTGCATTGATGAGCGCCGGCCTGCGATTGGTTAGCTAACCTCATATTTTGCCTGCTCTGTTCCCAGTCTATCTGGGGTCAGCGCACTATGTTTCCTCTTCCATTCATATCGGTCAAACGTCATCAAGCCATACGGTCAGCGCACTATGTTTCCTCTTCCATTCATATCGGTCAAACGTCATCAAGCCATACGGTCAGCGCACTATGTTTCCTCTTCCATTCATATCGGTCAAACGTCATCAAGCCATACGGTCAGCGCAGTATGTTTCCTCTTCCATTCATATCGGTCAAATGTCATCAAGCCACACGGTCAGCGCAGTATGTTTCCTCTTCCATTCATATCGGTCAAATGTCATCAAGCCACACGGTCAGCGCAGTATGTTTCCTCTTCCATTCATATCGGTCAGACGTCATCAAGCCATCCACTCCCGTTAGATTAAGATCATTTATCACACCGGAAAGGTGCTAGTGATAAAATTAAATGAAAGGTGATGAAAAAGACCATTTCAAAGCATTGTGATTGGGAGGACTAAATTCCAATCCATACTGCTCAAAGTTTTGGCTTAGGTTTTTCAGTCTGAATCGCCGCCTACCTGACTCCAACAGAACTCTCTTTGAGAATCGGTAGTTTTCCCTTCACCATTCGGGTACTTTCTTCGAAACCCCTGGGGTGAGTCGGGGTTGGCACATTCTACGTTATTTTTCGGTGCTGAAATGCTTATAATCGCTCTTCATGCAAGGCCAGCAAAGTATCTAACGTATGTACAAAAAAACAGTCAGTCAGTCTTTAAGTCTGGCTTAAGCCTCCCCTAAGGATCTCCAAACAGATCGGTCCTGCGCTGCCCGCATCCAGCGGATTCCCGCGACCCTCACCGATCGTCGGTCCACCTTATAGGGGGCCTACAAACGCTGCGTCTCCCTTTGCGCGGCTACCATTCGAGGACCTATCCGCCCTAACGGCCGTCAGTCCTCGCTATGTGACCTGCCCACTGCCACTTAAAGGCCGCAATTCTATGGGCAAAAAAAAAACATCATTGGACACATTTTAGCCAAGTTGTATCTCCGTGATGTGGCGGTCGCTGGAGCACTTATAGCTACTATTATATTTTATTTATTGATAAACACTAAAAGCCACACTGTAACAAATTATTTAGGGGAATAACAAAACACTTAGGGACACTGGCCAACGTGCTAGCAATTAAATATTAAAACGCTACTTACAAAAGTGCTCTACAGCTCTATGTGAAAGTGGTCTAGTTGTAAAAAAGACAGAGCCAGACTTAGACGCAATATATAAAAGCTTCTTTCTTTATTTATTTATCATTATCATGTGAATTAACAGACTGCGCTATTAACGTGGAGAGGTGAAACAAAATTTCGACGTATGAAACGTTCACCTTATAAAATTATGAAGCATAAAGTTTTGAAGTATAAAATTTCGATGTATAAAACTTCAATGTATAAAATTTCGATGTTAATAAATTTTAAAGTAAATTTCGGTGGTAAATAAAATACCGACTTTACGCCCATTCAAGTTATGTCCCATGGAACAGGTGGCGAGCCTATTGCCATTATTTTGAATCGGGTACTAAGTGTATACCACATACACACACATACACAATCGGGTACACAAATCGCAGTATATTGCTAGGTAGTAAAAGAGGACTTCAACATTTCACACAAAGCTTCAACATTTAGAAAAATAGTTCGATTTCATGGTGCTTCAGCAGAAAATTCAAATAAGCCCATGGCTAAATTTCTTTAATTAAGTTCGTATAGTAGCTAAATACCGAGCATTTTTATACCCTTACCCTTTCAAATAAGCCAAAACCGTTTAGAGGTCGATTCCCAGTACTTCACCAACGTCGTTAGGTACTCTAATATGCCGATCTTGTTACAATTTTTATAAATAGCGATTTCTTTTCAGCAATGTTGTACTCTTTGTCATCCGTGTTGAAGTTTTAACGGTTTACAGATCCATTTTCACAAACCGAAAGGTGTCTAGTGGGACTGGCAGCAACTATTAAAACGTAAGTTTCTCCAGCATCCGCTCCCCGGAGATCAAATAGTCCGCGACATCAGCAAGAAAAACCTTTTAATCCTCCAATGTTGAGTTAGTAATGAGATCGTTTGGTCTTATGGACACTTCAGCGAGAGTTTGAAACGCTTCTTTTCAAATTCACCGAATTAGTCTTGAATTTTTATACGTCTAGAGCTTTCGTAAGTTCTACTCTGGAAAGTGTGTCTACGGTGGCTCTCCCGGAACCTTACCAAATATGGCTGGGCAGAGAGAGAAGTCGCGGTGCCAAAGGTGAGTGTTGACTAGTTGTGAAGGGGCCCCGCAAACCTACACTTGGGTTTCAAGTCCCAAGCGCTGCTACTGACTTCCCTCTATGTCACACTATGGATCCAGAGCCAACATTGATTAGCTCCATAATGTAGTTTACTAGGTTAGAACCTCATTTTATTCACTAAGCACCTAGGTAGATATTATTTAGTAGCCTATTCAAATAATTCTCAAAATTACACTGCCTGTCGTGAGTTCACCATGGATCCCTTGCAATAAATTACAGATAGTAATAAAATAACCTAAACCCAAAATATAAGGGACTTGTGACTCAGGCTTACCACTAACTATATGACTGTATAAATCATCTCAACGTTGAAATTTGAATTGGGAGTATTATACCTCCTCTATTATACTAGCTCCGTTTGTCTTAATCAGGCCACATAGAATATTACATAATATAATAACGGTATTTAACAATTACTTTATATGAAGTCGAAAGAAGTTCTAGAAACGTCAGGATAAATATAAAAAAAATGTAAATAACATACGCAAGTATAGTATTTATTATACACAATATACGCAAGATACATGCGTGCAAATAAAAGACAACATTACAAAGTATTCAAGTAAAATTTTTGCATGGAATCCGGTGATTGAAAACTGTATGCAGAATGTTCTAGTCTCTGTGTACTAACTAGGACTATAAAAATTTAAAAAAAGAGCCTGTTTCACAATTGAGAAGTAAGTTCTAAGTAGCTTATTTCGCAGATCATTTGACAGTTGTGACATGAAATATATGTCAATTGAACTGCAAAGTAAGCTACTTCGAACTTACTTGTCGATTGTGAAACATGCTCATGAAATAATTTGATTTTCAAAAACTATTTCTGTAGATTGTTGTTTTAGTTGTGTGGTTTGTTGCCGAACTCCTCGAACTAAGGAACGAAATGGAAAGACTTGAACCAGACAGCCTAAAGACGTCCAGAAAAACCCATAATGTTTGCGGCTTTGCTTACTATAAATAACATTGCAATATTCAGCCGTCATTACATTGCCTTCAGATTTCACATCTCACCAGCGCTACTCCCTGGGTTACGTCCCTACTGTCAATCGAGTTACGTGTCACAGCTACTCTTATCAGTCACATTCCAGCAGTTACATGAACTTCCTAAAACTTCTTTAAGGCTAGTGAACAGGCATCTTCTAGGTGAGCGTGTATCATCTTACGCTTCATCATCGTATTCCATCAGGCGAGATTGTGGTAAAACTATTAAACTTAAAAAAAAAAAACTTCACCTTGCGATGACATTTTAATTAATAAATCCTATCGTGATATAGATACTGTTCTAATGAAATGTGCTGACAGATAATAAACATTGCTTCAGTAGAGCAGAAGAAAAATTGTTTAGGAACGAATAATAAAATCATCACAACGAAGACATTAACGAGATACAACTGAAAACTAACTCATGAATAGTAATAAAAGAGACTTTGAACGAGGTACCAGAATAGTTTCTTCTTAGCGCAATAGTAAATGGACTGGATAAATACGACACGCCGTTACACAAAGGGACATTAAAAAGTTCTGTAGCAAGTTTTATTTAAAGGGATTAACGATAAATATCGTTAGGGGACTTACAATACCACAAGCACGCACGTGGACACGTGTGATATTTCAATAGCCATGTAATTATAGTTATCAATGGAGTTAGTTGCCTTGGTTACCTTGGATCTGAGAGGGGAAAAGCTTTTGACAAATAGCCATTGTCAAAGTTTATTTCGTTTTTCGTCTTTGTTCACCGTCTAGCCTTTTAATGTGCTAGGGCACAGATCTGACTTATGGATGGAAGAATATTGGGAAAATGGGCCATAACCCACCACGCTGAACCAGTGTGGATTGGTGGGTCGTCTTTGTTTTTATGATTTATTTAGTAGGTATTTTAAGTTGACCCTTATCTGGTACTATTAATTATATTGTTGAAAAATTGGTATAAATTAATAGATTTATTGGGAGAGGAAGACCGAAGAAGAATTGCTCATAATTTTAAATCATAAATCATTTTTCTAAATTTACATATTACAAATATGATGTAAATAATATTACACGAATAGTATTTTAAACAAATATTAGAAAAGTCAAGGAAAAAGTTATAATATAAAAGCTTAGTATTTTATTTTAAGAAAATTACTGTATAGGTACTGTATATACAAAGAACTCTGGGATCGGTTAGTATGGCGTATTTGTAACCCAAACAGGGACAAAGGTATCCGAAACCTGTATTTATTTAGTTTATCGTCTGATCAAATATTTAGTAGACATACTAGGTATAAGACGATGTACCTAAAGGGGTTTGGGTAAGTTTGGCGTTGTGTAAATAACAGGTTATAATGATCAAAATCAATTACGGACTAATTTCTCTAAATCGTATCGGACCGGAAATATTTGTCTTAGTTTTAACCATTAAAATCGAAGAAGTTATTTACATCTTCTGCACTTTTCAAGGATTGTAACGTATTTCCTAACCGAATGCGCGTTATGTTATATATGGGCCGATGGAGTGGTACGCATCTCTCGTATATCTCACCATAGCCCGCGGAATCAACTAAGCCAGTATATAATTGCGAATAACTTGGATAGAAGAAGGGCTGATTTTGAATACATGAAGGCTCAAGATCCTGGACTGGATGACTTTCCTATTTTAAATGCCGATGATTTAATTATCTATGCACTTGGAACGTATCAAGTACAACAAGCTCGCAGCTACTACGGGGAACATGTAAAAAATGATGGCTCGTATGTGTTTGAAGTATGCAGAGAACCTAATATTAATGATTTTTCGCTGGAACCCTTAAATTGGAATGATCCGTGGCTTTTCAGAGGCAGAATCCAATCCAAGCATTCATCTAGACGAATATATTACGAGTGTAAACTAGTAGAAAGAACTACATAAGGGTTAGATGCTATTTTGGGCCACTATTGCTCGTGTATTATTGCGATTTTCAAATGCGAATATCTCAGCTTCGATATCACTTAAGACGAAAATAATTAAACATATAGGTATACTAAACAGGGGACAGTAATGAGACATGAAAAATATTAGGGGCGACTGGAAAAAAAATGACGCCACTAGTCCATACAAAGTTACTCAAACCCCTTTATTATTGGGGTATTTGGCGCCCAACAGATTTAGCTTATCGTCTGGTCAAATATTAGGAAGGCATACTATGATACGATCTAAATTTATTTAAGAAACAATACTCACTGTGAACTCAGAAAACTCCACTTGTGTTAATTTGGATCTGTAAAAGCAAAATTATTTTACCATTAGTGATGTTGAATATTTTATTGTAGAACTCAAAAATACTTGTTCAGAATTATTCTGCTGGTAAATCCTTGCAGTTTGAAGAATATACGAAAGCAGCAGAAAGCACCATGTCAAGAGACCAATGTAAGAAGATACTGATTGTGATGGCAATACTCCAATCCATAATGCTTAAAGGTTTGGTTTAAGTTTGACACTCAAAGTTTTTTTACGGCATTAATAATAATTAAGATCTTTAAAATTAAATGTATACAGAATTCTAAGGCAATAAAATGAGACATCTAAAATAAGTCTCTGAGGTTGCTTTAGAAGACTCTTTCTCTTCTTTTCTAAATTGCTACAGAGGCAGAGTGTTACCATGGACAGTGACGGTTATCTTCTAAGACCATTACAAAACACGAAACCAGGTTTTTAAATACACTAGGCAATAGCCCGCGGCTCATATCTCAAATATATTATTATGTTAGGGGGCCTGAAAGAATTAAGAGCAGGTAAGGTGGGAACAAATTCTGTCGATCATCTACGAATCAATAATAAATCAACCCATTAAACAATTTTAGGTACCCACGCTTTACTTTTGTCGTAAATAACACTAAATTGATACGTCCTTCTGGCAACCTAGTACACAGAATTCAATGGAGCATCTGTCAGAAGTATTTCATAGGCATTGTGCCCCAATACACTCCGGGAATTGGTTACAAGCGTCTCTTAGATTGTGTCAAATTATTGTAAGGAACGAACGAGGTCCCAATGCAGAGGATCCAAGCGGTTTTATTACTGTTGAACTAATTCTTTTCTGGGTTGAGTCGAACGAAAATGCCTGGCTTTAATCAATTCTCTTTAGGTAAGCTGTTGTTGGTGGCTTGCCCTACTCCATGATACTTATTGGTTTAAATTCATAGAAGGCTGTAAGAAACTCCAACAAAGATACTTGGACTTACACCTATAAGGACAAAGAATAAATTAAGAAAGCACATAAATCAGAATGTAGAAAACGATATTGCATGGTCATTTGTAATTTTGGCCTCGTGCCAACGAGCTGCAAGTAAAAGCGGCTGCAATATTCAGAGAAAATTCCACTATATTCATGTTGGTAGATACACATAAAATCCCGGTAGGGGTAAATGTATGTGTGATAGACACAGACAATAATTGTTTTCGATTCATGATTATTTATATTATTATACTACATAAATATGTCACTCCTTGCTTCCAACAGGGGTAGGATAAGATCAATTTTTTCCATTTACTACAACCTGACATACTTCCTTATACATTAATATCTTGAGATAAGAATTACCAAATTTTAAAGAAATTCTGAAGAATTTACATTTGACTGTTTCCTATGACTTGAGCCACACCCACGTCAGGAGCGCGCATGCCAATCTATACCCTTTGTGCGAGTTCGTAACGGCGTCAATTATGTGTCTATTCGGCTAATAAGAGCACGAATGAGTGGCCGTATTAATTATTTGCCCTTTTAATTAACAGAAGCTATCTCAAAAGGTAAGCATTCGTACACTCACACAATTATCGCTTCTACAAATATAAGGGTAGATATTATTTTGGTTTTTATTTGAGCATTACATGAACATTAGAAAAAATATTACAATAAAAAAAAGAACTTATTTTTAAATCACCTACGATTATCATATACATTTCCTTGGGCCAACCCAGTGAATGACTTCGGGTTTTCTCTGTATTACAATGGGGGCCAGATATAATCAAATAATTTTTTATTTTTAATAAGCCATGACATTAGTTTAATTTTAGGTTATAGTTATGAAAAAAAAAAGAAATGTAATTAATAATTAAAATATGTAGTGTTTATTTAATGACAATTCGTTTTTTATAAATAAGGAATTGGCAAAGTATGGACACAAAGTCTGTAACAAATAGATTTTATTTATTTGTTTAGCAAATATTAAAACTGGAAATCCAATATAAAAAAATATATAACAGGAGCTACTTATTTTGATATTTGACACACTCCCTGAACATACAATTGTATGTGATCGGCGCTCATAGCTTACTTTACCAAACACTCAATAAGCCAATCTGCCCGGCTAGCATGACCACCGTAACTCGATATGGTATAGCCATTTATCGCGTTGAACATAAATCACTGGAATTTAACACTTTATCAAGCCTGAATTGAATGCCTCTTAGCTCTTAGCTATCGCTTTGAACTGCTGAAAATCCAATGATATTTGTAAGTTCAACGCGATAAATGGGTATATCATTTATCGTATTTGGGTGGTCATGCTAGCCGGGCTGTTGCCAATCGTTATGTACGTTAATTTATTAGTATGTACACAGAGAGTATTTTTGTAACTGGCGTATAATGAAAAGCTTTTCAAATAAGAATTACGTCCTTCTGTATACACGTCTTTAAGTACACGTAAGGAATTTTATGTGCTAAACACGGATCAAATGTCTTACAACAGTATTCGGAGTGAATTAGGTCTAAAGTAAACCCTTTATACCTGCGCCCTTGATTTCAAATTAATTTACTTTCAGCGTTAAGGTTTATTTGGGTAACTGTTCGTGGCTTTAATCAGGCGCCAGGCGAATCAAAGTTCTGAATCTAGATAACTGCACCATCTGAAATGAAGCTCTGTGTTTTGGCTAATATACACCTATCAGCACTGGGCTAGCCACTGGGCAGCCTAGGTGGGTTATGGCCCTTTCATTCCACTTATATTCTTCCATATGAAAGGCCTGTGTCCCAGCAGTGGGGAGATAAGAGGGCTGGTGAAGATGAGAGTTTGCTGCTAGACGGGCATCACATTCGCACAGATATGCCTTGTACAATACCCGCGGGACAGATGTATTCTGACCCCAAAGCGGGACGTGGAGAAAATCTCCTCGGGGAAAAGAAATCATTTTCCTGTCGCTCTAACTCCCACTAAGAGAGATTTTGTCCACGTCCCCTGCTAGGTCTACTAGTCCACCGTTACCCTACGTTATTCGCACAGACAGACGATAAAAAATTTAATCGATAAAATACCTATAGGTATTTGAACGCGGGCGAATGTTCGTTAGCCCAATAAAAACACTTGAAAGCTGTTAAAACAAACGCGAGAGGAAAAATGCCTACACTTTTTGTTATTAATCAAATTGATTTCAATTAGCGAACCGGCTACGTGCTTTTAAGGCGTAATGAACGAATAATGGTTCATTGGTTTTATTTCGCAGTGTGCGCGGCGTTTTATTTTATATCCTCATACAAACATACATATACACTGTGTTTGGGATCGGACTACCGAGACTTTACCTACGTATTTTATGATAAATTTTATAGACAAAAAACTATACAAATAGGGGTCGCAACCCTCTGAATGGGAGCCATTTTAAAATATAATTCTTCATATTTTCGCGAGTTGAAAGTCGTTTTCTTATTATTTTATGTTACCCACATACTTGAAAGTGGCTTTATTTTAAAGGTGATGACTTAGCACTTAAAACCACATATGTTAAGAAGTTAAAGAAAATAATAATCAAAAACCCTTGATTTAGACGAATAATTAGATAAAATTTTGTATTTTCTTTTACTTACTGTAGTCTACTTTAAAAACCGGGCCCTTGACATATCATTTTTTTCTATTTTATTCGCAATAAGCTGTGCTAACTAATATACATAAAATTATTACCGCTATTCATACAAATGATTTAGAAACGGTCTAACAAATATAAGTCAACATTTAGAAAGATTTTGGTGGTTAGAAAAATAATATCGAAAAATTATGGTCTTGAGGCGGGAACATTTATTATTTATTATTTTCTGTAACTTCTTAACAAATACGGTTTTAGGTGCTAGCTCATTTCATCACCTTTAAAATAAAGCCACTTTCATGTACGTGGGTAACATAAAATGATTAAAAAACGACTTTCAATGAGCTGAGAAAATATGGAGAATTAAATTTTAAAATGGCTCCCATTCATAGGGTTAACGGTTGCGACCCCCATTTGAATGGATTTTTATCGATAAAATTTATAACACAATACGTGGGTAAAGTATCGGAAGTCAGATGCCAAACACACTGTATAAATCACACCTATAAATATCCCCGAAGGGGTAGGCAGAGGTGAATAAAAACACCACTTTTCGCCAATTAAGTTAGATCCCATGTCCAATCCATACTGCTCAAGGATTTTGGATTAGGTTTTAAAGGCTGGCTGTAAAACTTAAGTTAAAACGTTATGAATTATGTAACACAAAATGGTGTATCAGCTAAGTAAACGTCAGAGAAATAGCACTGGCTTTCCTTGGGTACACCCAGTGAAAAGCTTTGGGTTTTCCCCGTATTATATTGGGGCCTGATATAAATAAGTGTGGGTGTGAAATAGTCCCTCCCTTTATCGGGAATGTTCAGGCGATACACACAGTTATAGACTAGCATTACGAAACTGAAAGTAATGTATATGTCACTGTAAAATTGTTGATACCGTTAAATTATAATCTGTCTTGCAAGATTGTACACTGTAAACAAAAATTATGATCCTATAAAACCCAAAACTTTGTTAATTTCTATAAAACCTACAACTTTACTAAACTTTTACAATCTAGTGAGATAGATTATAGTTTAATGGTATTTACAATTTTACGGTGATACATACAGTATACACTGTGATTTTTTACTTTGAGGCGAACATTGAAATGGCAAAGCACCAGAACACACAAATACCAGAACATACGACAGAAACTATAAATTATAAGAGTTAACATGTAAAAATTTGATGACTAAATAATTCGGCCTGTGTTTGTAAATGTGGCGTAAGTGTCGTACCTACTTAATCAATGTAGCATCTGCAGTCTAAATCAAACAGCAATTGTTTAAACAAAGGAATACATTCGAAAAAAATAAATAGTCTTATCGGACGTATCAAATTATAAACAATCATACTGTTTGAATAAAACAACGAAGTATTAGGTATATGTTCAGAGCCTAGTTTTACGGTCTTTGAACAAACAACAAAGCTCACAAAATCTATGAGAAGATAATTATTAATACCGTTTATTATTACCGAAAAAATCTGCATGGCCGTACGGGGTTCTCAAGAGGTTGAGTTGTTGGTGCAGTTGAAATGGTCTCGTTACTTTATATACATACATACATACATACATAATTCACGCCTATATCCCCGAAGGGGTAGGCAGAGGTGAACTAACACCCACGCTTCGCCAATTATGCTAGGTCCCATGTAATAGGTGGCGACCCTATTGCTATTTATTGGGCACAAAAGTCGCAGTACTTTGCTAGGTGGTAGGTATAAGAGGAACGCTGCTGCCCATTCCTCATTACTGAATTATCCTTAGTCGCCTTGTACGACACCCACGGGAGAGATTTGGGGTGGTGACAATTGTATTCTACTCTGCCGTCACCACACGGCATACTCTACATACTATATATACTATAGAGTAATGAGGCAATTTCATTTAATTTTTTCTCAAAAAATTTCAGAGGGATTTAAAAAGTCGATATTAGGGGTCCAAAATATAAATATTTTAGCAATTTATGATTTTTTTAAAGTATTAACACCCACGGTCCGCCAATTTTATTTGGTCTCATGTAACAAGGGGCGAGCTTATTTAATTGCCATCTATCAATTAATAACAGGAAGGCTGCCTGCAAGCCATTCCTTATCGCTGTTTTAATACAACCCTAGTCGCCTTGAACGACACCCGCGGGAGAGGACAATTGTATTCTGCTTTAGCGTCACCACAAGGTAATAGATGTAGGGGGTGGGTTTGATGGAATAGTGAAAACAACTGATACCATGAAATATCGTTTATTTCACGACTTCGACACCTTTTACAATTAATTTTCAACTTAAATTATACACCGTTCACCGTTCACTTACAACTTTTCATAGACTCTGCCTCATTGACAACCGCAACAGTATTGCCAATTAAAAATTACCATAGACAAATATCGATTCTAATTTTACTACAGTTCGGCCATTCCTGCTATTCAGGCTGACCCCAGCCTGATGATGTTTACACCAATTACTTATATTAGTTAACAAACCTTCAACAAATTACTGCAACTAACAACTTGAAATTAACTGTTTGAACTTTAGAATTTAACACTATAATTAAGAATATAATTATCACTAAACATTATGTTTCAGATCTGTAACCTATACCAGGACATCATATACAATCTAATCCTACTATGTACTAACTAATCTACTCATTTAGAACAATCTTAAGAACATAAGATGAGTGTTGCTTTTAGTTAAAAACTCTTTATAATTAAAATCAACACTTAGCATTATTTTCCCATAGATTACACTAATAAGTTTCAGTGTTTTTAACCTCCTTATCCTTAGTTTATAACATAAATCATTAAACTTTAGTTTGATATTTAATCACAATATTTTATATCTTGACACTTTAATTTTCTTACTATAACAAATTTTCAATTATTTATTTACTAACCATGCTTCTAACATCTGACATTAACAACATATTTTTTTATTTTTATTTTATTTACTAAGCTAAACAAATCAAATTTTACCAACATGTTACTGTGTACTTTACTTTAATAAATGAAATACTTTACAAAACCTTTTGTATTATTTATTTACCCTATACCTACTTTATAATTTAAGTTAAATGCAAACAATTATGTACTCAAATTATGTACTCATACAATTAAGTCACTGCTTTAGAAATGAATCACCAATACAAGTATATAATAATTAAATTTTACCCAAAGTGTAATTAAGTATAATTTGGCCACCTTTTCATGAAATCTACTGCTGTGTTAGTATTAATAGGTCCTTCTGAACTACTGTTTACCTTTTGCACTTGATACCTATCCTCACCAATTTTTTTTATCACTTTGTAAGGTCCAAAGAACTTTTGTTTTATTTTTAAATTATTACCAAACTGTGTCCTCTGTATTGCAACTAAATCCTCTGGCTTGTAGCTATATCCTTCTTTTCTATTCTTATTAAAACTCTTTCTATTCTCCTCCTGAATCTTAAAAATTTGTGCTTTAGCTTCTCTTCTTAAATCTTCTCTTCTTTCTAAAAATTCATTTCTATTTTCCTCTTCTAATAACTCTAAAATATTTAAATCTTCTTTTAACTTTAACTTCGTTCCGGTTAATAATTGAAATGGTGATGTATTTATAGATCTCTGATAAGTGCAATTTATAGCTCTTTTCAACTGACTAACATGCCGGTACCACAGAGTAGGTTCTTCGATACACATTTTGGTTAATATTGAAATAATAATCCTGTTCATTCTCTCAACCTGGCCATTACCACGGGGTACACCAGTGGTTATTTTTACATGTTCTATATCCTCTTCTTCGCAATAATCTACGAACTCCTTTCCTGTAAAAGCTGTTCCTCTATCAGTTATGAAGCGACAGGGATTACCAAAATCTTTTTGATGCAATTTGAGTTTATCAACTGTTTCTTTTGAAGTTACTGACTTTGTGGGATAAATCCAAACAAATTTTGTGTAGGCATCTATTACTGTTAGAATATAATTATACATCTTCTTAGTTGATTCTAATGGTCCTAAATGATCACAATGGAGAGTGTGTAATGGTACATCACCCTTCTCAATTGGGTTCAAAAGGCCTTCCTTCTTGCCAGCCTTCCGGCTTCCTAATATACAAGGTATACAATTAGAAATGACTTTTTCTATTTTACTATCTAATCCTTTAATAAAATAATCTTTTTCTATTATATCTTTAATTTTCTTCTTTCCAAAATGTCCTATGGCATGTGTCTTCTTAATAATTTCAAAATCCATCAATTCAGGTACCACTAACTTCTTCTCTATTCCTTTATAAATTACTCCATTTTCCATCATGTAGTCTTCATACTGATTATCCTTGAGAACTTCCTTAATCACCTTCAAAGTTTCATCGCCGGACTGAGCTTCACTGATTCGGGTATGTAATTCTGAGTGTATTACACCTATATTCCTACTTAGTGTATCAACATGTTGCATCCTATTACCACTTCTATGCAATATTGTATAATCAAAATCTTGTAATAACATTATCCATCTTGCAACTTTCGCAGGTACATCTTTTTTTGTGAGGGTCTTCTGAAATGCTTCGCAATCTGTGATTATTTTAAATTTTATTCCAATTAAATATTTTCTAAATTTCTTAACTGCTTCGACTACTGCAAGTGCTTCTAACTCATAACTGCTACATTTTTGTTGGGCTTCATTCGTTTTACGACTCATGTAATGGACTGGATGCATTTCCCCATCAACTGGATCTTTTTGCAATAATATTGCAGCATAACCATACTTGGATGCATCGGTATGTACTTCAGTCTCAAGGTTGATATCAAATATTTTTAAAACAGGATAATTACACAACTTTGATTTTAATATTTCGAATGCTCGTTTCTGCTCTTCTTCAAATTGGAATTTGTTTGTTTTCAATAACTCACTTAATGGTCTGGCAATCAATGCATAATCTTTAATAAATTTTCTGAAATATGATGTTAATCCAATGAAACTATGTACTTCTTTTAACGTCTTAGGTTGGGGGAATCTATATACTGCTTCAATTTTGTCTGTAGATGGTGTGACCGTACCATTACAAACTACATGTCCTAAATATTCAACAGATGTCTGTAATAATTGAGTTTTTTTCCAATTAATTTCCAAGCCATAATCGGAAGCCACCTTCAATACTTCTTTCAGATGTTCGAATGCTTGAGTTTCATCCCGTGCCAACAAAATCACATCATCGATGAAAATTAACACTACGCCACGGTCAATTAAATCTCTAAATATTATGTTGATATACCTAGAAAAGTATTTAGGGCAAATAGAAAGACCAAAAGGTGCCCTCAAAAATTCAAACTGACCCTCCGGACTACTTGTAACGAATGCTGTATATTTTATTGAATCTTCTTCAATAGGTAAATGAAAAAATGCATTTTTCAGGTCAAGTGTACTAAAAACTTTTGCTCTACTTAGTTTGTCAATCTGGTCGTCAATAACTGGAAGTGGATACTCATCTTTTACCATCTTTTGATTTATTTTTCTGTAATCTACACAAACCCTTGTACCGCCGTCCTTCTTACGCACTAACACCAATGGACTTGCATATTCTGAATAACTTGGACGAATAATACCTTTATCTAACCATTCTTCAACTTGCTGTTTCACAACTTCTTCTTCTTTTATAGCCAATCTCCGAGGACGCTGAGCTACCGGTATGTCATCTTTTAAAATAATTTTCATCTTAATAGGAGCTTCTTTTATTTTCACTGGTTTGTAACTACTTATTATTTCATTCAGCACTGGATTACAACTCAACACGTCACTATTATCACTGTCAACATAAGCAGGTAAGCAGTTCAGATAGGAACTATCATAAGAACAAGGTTTAATAACAACAGAACCTTTATCGATCAAAATTGTAGTGCTAGCTAGAAAAGGTTGCCCTAAAATAACCTTATACGGAATTACACCCTGTGGAACAACATGAAAACATGTACTGTATAAATGGTTATCAATTTCCAAAGAAGCAGTGAACTTACCGATCGAATACACCTTATGCGAACCAAGTCCAATCAACGTTAGCTTCTCGTCATCACAACACTGTATATTTAACTTCCCGAATAAATCGATTGTAATGAGATTTATGTCACTGCCCGTATCGATTAGAGTTAACACCGAAATATTGCATATTTTAACACTTTTTACGGATTTATTGAGTGAGCCGTCACTATTTACGCTAAAAACATGATTGTTGACAATGTCATCACGTTTGCTGTGAACACAGCCGTGAAGTTCGCCGCCATGTTTGCATTCCTCGTGTTGTAACTTCACATCGTTCGCATTATCGACAGTGCTGCCAACCGTGCCAACTTGATGATATGTGACCATATTCACCCCGCGTTCACGTCCTTCTCTCTGCTGATATTTATGATTCATGTGCGAGTGAGACGCCGCTGTGGCTCTGCACTGCGATCCAATATGGCCGTAAGAGTTGCACTTAAAACATTTAATGCCGTTTGCGCACTTGTTTGCCAAGTGCTCTTGGCTACCACATTTAAAACAATGCTGTATTTTCGTTACCTCTTGTCTAATAGGCCTGCTATTTCTATCTGAATGTGTGTTGATACGCTCACGCTTAGTTTTTGCTCTCATTTGCTCATAAATATGCAGCTTCTCCTTTAGCACACTATACGACGTTACACCATACAATATCATTTTATTTGCTTCATAGTCTGCAATACCGTCAACAATGTATTGTATAGCAACATAATCCGGAAACTTGGCCCGCTTTCCCAATTCTTTCATGCACAACATATATTGGTAGCAAGTTTCATCTCTGCTTTTTTTTCTTGCGCTCATAATCTCGTGCATTTCTTTGCTATTAACGGCATCCGGAAATTCTTTTACTATTGCAGATTTTAGATCTTCAAAACATTTAAATGCCCTTTCAGCTCTGAGCCATAGTTCCGCCGTCCCCGACAAAGACCGCCGTGCGATTATTAATTTTTGCTGGGCCGTCCACCCAAATATTTCTGCATTATCCTCTATATCCTGCGCCCATTTAGTTGACGAATACGTCATGTCTTCTCCATTAAATTTTGTAATGGCGTCCGCCATGCTGTAACCGAAGTCCCCCTTTTTGAATCCCGCGTCATCGTGCCCGCTCGCCATAGCCATGCCGATTTTCTTTTGTATATTTCGCAAGATATACAGGGAAATTTGGTTTTCACCGTATATTTTCGCACGTAGACGCCGCGCTTTCTTCGTAAGCGCAACCACGCCGCCACTTCACTATTCCAACACACCCCAAAACGATAGTTTGGCTATCCCGGACGAGAATTTGTAGGGGGGGGGTTTGATGGAATAGTGAAAACAACTGATACCATGAAATATCGTTTATTTCACGACTTCGACACCTTTTACAATTAATTTTCAACTTAAATTATACACCGTTCACCGTTCACTTACAACTTTTCATAGACTCTGCCTCATTGACAACCGCAACAGTATTGCCAATTAAAAATTACCATAGACAAATATCGATTCTAATTTTACTACATAGATATTACAGCTTAGATTCGTTTGGATAATTTTGATGGATGCCACAGTCAGTATCAAGTCAAAAAAGATTAACACTATAGTCCTCTGTCAAACCAACGACAGCGCATGATCATTAATAGTTGCCATCAATTTGTAATTTATTAGTTAGTTATTGTGACAAGGTACTAAGTATTGACCTACTGTACCTAAATATAACAGCATTTACAAAGGCAAATAATAAGGAATGCCAAATGCCTTCTATCTAATTTACTAACCTTAAAACAAATGGCTGCCACTTAAAGTTAGGAGAAGGCTAAATTGCCATTTGAAGACAAAATCAGTTTATCTCTCTTTTTCTCCCATTCATATCTGTCCTTGTCTGGACAGAAAGGGATGAAGATTTTAAGGGAATTTATTTAAAATTTAATACGTATTTGAGCAACTGTTGACGATCATTTAAAACGTTAATTAATATGCAGGACCCATATGAAGATGGATTTTTATTCCAAATTAAACATTTCTGAAACCTGTCGATCTATTTAAAAAATGTATTAAACATTGTGAAGAGGGTTGTGGGTTGGTGGTGATAAGGATGAATAAAATAAATGAAAGAAACAGCTATTTTCAATATTTAAAATCTATTTAGCTTCTTAAGCATTGCAAATAAACATTCTCATTCTGTTTTTATTACTTTTTATATTGAAAAAACTTCAAGTCGTTCAGTTAGTGCTCAAGAAAGTAAATATTGGATGTAACGGCGAGGCGCCTCATTAAAAATGCTCGCTTTCCATTAAACTATCGGCGAACTGATTTTTCTTGTGGTTTTTACCTGAAAGTCGTCGCGGGAACATCGTTTTTGAAACTTTATCACAGGGTCGTGTTTTCAATTTATTATTAAGAGCGTTTACTCTTAGATGGACTAGTAATGTGATTGATTCAGAGAAAGGCGTATACAAGTATATATTATGTTGAATATCTTTAGTGAGGTGTAAGCAGTGACAAGCGAAGCCAAAAATAACAATATAACAATTCTATCAAGATTTTGACACGACACTTTTATTAGATAGATGCTGATGATTATGTACACATAATTAGAAACAGTATTAAAACCTCCCTTGATGCCGTATGGTGACGGCAGAGTAGAATACAATTGTCACCGCCTCAAACCTCTCCTGTGGGTGTCGTACAAGGCGACTAAGGATAAATCAGCGATGAGGAATAGGCAGCAGCGTTCCTCTTACACCACCTAGCAATGTATTGCGACTTTTGTGCCCGATAAATGGCAATAGGCTCGCCACCTATTACATGGAACCTAATATAATTGTCGAAACACGGGTGCTAGTTCACTCTGCCTAGCCCTTAGGGGATACAGGCGTGATTTATGTATGTATGTTTGTAAACCTCGTTGTTCTTACAAGAAAGAGAGAAGGCCCAAGAAACGATGGATGTATTGACGATGGATGTATGTATTGTGTGAAACATGATATGAGAATGCTGAGCTCACGTCTGACATACGAGAGTGGAAGAGGAAGACGTGTGTGTGGGTCTTTTAGGTACTTAGAGTGGGATAAGGACAAGGGGTACAGTCCAATCTAGTTAATCTTGTGGTTACAACAGTATATGCCAGCTCTGACTCACTCCAGATGTCGGCTAAGAGAAATTTCCAATGTAGACAAATCAGCACTTTGGGGCACCCGAATCGTGGAAGGAAATCAACTAACCATGGCATACTCAAAGAGATGTCAGGCAGGCGGTTATAAAACCTATGACAAAACCTTGAGCTCTATAAATTGGAATGTTGTCATGCCAATCATTCCATCACTTGTCATATTCATACATCATATTCATACATCATATTCATACATCACTAGCACATTTACAGTGTCTAAAGTGAGTGGATGGCTTGGGCTTACGTCACCGTCCCTAGATAAACTAGGAATTTATAGGTCAAGAAGATAATGTTTACTATTTGAACATTATATTTTACACTAAATTATTCATAGTAAAAAATAAAATTTTGCGGTATAATGTTTTCCTTTGAACTTTTCAAAAGAAATTATACCATCATTTATCTATACGATTCGTTACGACTTACTAAATGAACCTACCTACAATACGTTAACAGTGTGGACTGTACGAGCCATTAAGTGATGAATTACAGCATCAAATATTGCCGCGAGATAGGTAGACCAAAATGTATTACCGCACAATTTATCAAATAAATACATACCTAAATTGGCTTAAATTGACAGCACTAGGATACGTTATATCAACTTTCAGACCGTCGAATAATTTATCATGACACATTACCCGCTACTGATAAGGTTGGAGCTCAGAGTATATGAGCTGAATCCTAACATTTCGGTTTAGAAAATATTTTGATATTGGGCCTATCTAAATACTAAAATGGTGAAGGACTATGAATAATTTACGGCCAATACTCAATCAAGTTTGGTGTCGATTTCCCATCATGGTGAAATGATAAATTAAAAGTGTGCTATCATCTATGTCCTTCGTTGTAACATTAAAATTTTATTGGATATATTAAAAAGTATTAAGCTAAGTTAACTTTTAATTTAATAACAAAATTAGTAACACCTGAATAACGATTTTAAAGTTTCCACATGCCACATAGCAGAATATCACCAGCCTCTTTAATGTCCATACTGCTGGGACACAGTCCTTCCCTGTAGATAGAAGAATATAGGGATAATAATATATCAGAATATAATACACAATCAGATGAAGCGTAGTCAGGCCTATCTTAGAATAAGATCATACCTTTTTTATTGCTTATGAGGCATATATTCAGTATCCAAGAGTGATTGCTTAAGTTGCGTTGCGTGAATGCAAGCCGGGTGTTCTAATAGATGTACCGTCATACGCATCGTGCCCTAATTCTCATTAAATACAGTATTTTCCATTACCTAGAATAACTTGTAACTGGCTCCCCATTGATGTTAATCTCAAAAGGGTTTACAGCAGTGCGAATGGCAGTGATAAAGATAATATAGCGAGAACAGAAAAACTATTGAGTCGTGTCTGAAGGATGCCCGAGGCGCGGCGCCACCTTACTAATCCGGCCTTACTTTGAACAGCTTAATGATGAACTGTAATCAAGGGCCGCCTTGCCTGATTAAGGACCCCTAAGGGGAAGAAACTTGAAAGAGTCTGTCTGAGGAATACCTTCTAGAAATTGTGTGCATTTAAGGCGTATCTATTTATTTATTTATTTGTTGGAAGATTTACAGTCAAATATCAACCATTGCATTACATTTGTAAGTTAAACAATGCCATTTACAAATCTCCACATACTATTTATAGATAGAACGGGATTTTGAGATGGCTTGGCTACCTGGGGAAAATTGTTCAAAATGATCCTCAGCTAGTAATTTCGATTTTGCCGTAACAATGATTGCATAATGTCAACACCGTCTTCTTCACCGGTTTGTTTAGAACAAGAATGATTAGACGAATGATCAAAAAGTAACCGTTTCAAGTCGTCGCCGTATTAAGTAGTGTATTCCGAAGACACTTTGAGCTTTACTGGTTATTGGCCGAGATTCCTTTACAGTATTGGCCGTATTTATATAATAAGGCGAAGACTGAAGAGTCCTAAAGCCTTGCATTTAAGAAATTCTTACAAGAATTTCCAATGTCCGGAAAGGCAAAGATGCTTTGAATCAAATCTAATCGGAGCCACCTACCACCAAAAAGCTTTCTTCAAACCAAACCTGTGGTGTGTCGGTTTCCACTATGTAACGTCCGTTCTGACTTCATAAGTAAACATCCCTTTTTGATACATGTCCTAGCCCCTTAAGAGATAATATATCATAAAGAGCTTTTTAGGGGGACTGCACTTAGACCATTTTCCATGTCGTGCGTCAATCATTTTCCAGACTTCATCCCCGTGGAACCCTTGCACGAACTTCTGCTCATACCGCACTCAAAACATTAGCACACTATCCTGTTTAGTCTTTGTTTAGAGACCACGAGGTATTTTAAACCCCCTGCCCACTTTTCTCGACCTTAATTTTAATGTGTCCCAGCTCCGTAGCTAATTGTAAAGTAAATTTCTGGAAGTGTGTCAATTCCTTGCGGGAGATAATGGTCCAGATACGCTCGCTAGGACATAGGGCTGTGACTAACATTTGGTTCAATAAGCATTTAATTTGTAGTAAAGAAGTAGTAGTAACACTTTGAAACAGTTAAAGTTAGAAACCTAAATATTTTATTATTGGTGATAAAATTGATCTTCTCTTGATTTTGATCTTCGTGGATATTAGGAGAATGTAGGCCCCTACACACCTCAGGGGTGTCGTATGTGAATACTAGTTAGCACCTTAGGCACGCGAGTGGTGGAGGCTAACCCTCCACAGCATACCCGAAGAGGGTTACTTGCAGGTAGGCGGCCGTCTGTATAACCTAAACCAAAACCTTGAGCAATATGAATTCGAATGTCGAATCTTCATTTTTTATAAATTCATTCAACCTAGACATCACCTATCCGATGTGATTGATTATAATTAAACGAGAATGAATGACTCCATGACATCTCATCATCGTTGGAGTCATTCAGGTGTCATTCTGGAGTCATCCAGATAGCCTGGCAAGAGAACAGGAAGATGATGAAGAATATAAAGAAACACAAATTATACCTATAAACCCCTGAGATATGATTTTGTAGGTCGTGTTAAGAAGGCAGCGCTACGGGGGTTCAATAATTTAACGCACAGTTTATTGCTGTAGGTACTTTTTTACAATCTTATTTTATTGTTCATAATTTTATGGCATTGAATAGAGCTATAAAGTGGATCTAAAAAGTAATGCACGTTTATTGCAGAAAACATCGCAGAAACGAGCATGGCATGGTTAATTAAATTGCATTGAACATTCCGATAACTCGGAGTGAATTTAAGTCTTCCCTTAAGCTTTAAGATCATACATACTCATCGATCATAATAATCATCATCATCACTCGTTATGTATTCATATAGATCTGTATCAGTTTCAAAAATAATCTAAATAACCAGTAATGTAGGGTTGTGCTGTGATGTGTAATGTTCCTGGATACGAAACCTCGATTAATACGTTTTCAAAAATGTCATGACCTTGTTTTCAATGTATTTACTCTTTTTACCATGCATCCTTGGCCTTAATAACTTATCCATTGAACCAAATACGAACCTTGGAGCGTTGATACGAAGAACGCAATGTAATTTGAAACGTAATCTCACAATGAATATGAAATTCCATCAAGCAAATCTGCAAGATGTGTCGTTGGCACAGACCGTTAGCGTCACTCAGCGTCAGTAAGTGGGTTGACAGGTTTGAAATTGGTGGGTACATTCAGGTACACTTTGCAGTAGGTAAGCCGAGTAATTGAACGAAAAATGGAACGGCCATTATGTCTTTTGTGGAGAATTTCTCATGATACATTGGTATTAAAGGGCCATCGAATAACAGCTAGTCACGGAAGGGGTTCACAGAGACGACCGTTTTAGGCTTACCTTTAGAGGCTGGCTGTGAAAGAAATTCGTAACGGTTATTTTGTTTGTGTTGCCAGATAAAAATTCTACTGATATTAAAAATAGTATAAATCTGGAAGAAGTTGAGAGAGAGGTGAGAGATTCCTGTTCTTTAACTCGATAACGCAGTGGCTTAGCGCGCACGAACTGTAATTAGGCTGGCTGAGCACTGTTTCCTAAGGCCGGTCATTGGATGGGTGACCAAATAATAATAATCTGGAGTCGCTCTGTGCTTCCGAAGGCACGTTAAGCCATTGGATCTAACGTGACTTGCCAATCCGTACAGGACTAGCGTGATGGGACTAGCGTGATGGATTCTTCCTTATAATTATTTAATCCATAGGGATGCCTATGCTACAGAAGTGGGGAAATTAAAGGGCTGGCGATGATGATGATGGTGATGATGACTTAGGAACCATTTCTATTAGATTAATACTAATCATATTAGAGCCTGATTACTTTTAAGTCCTGTAACACATATTGTATTTTAAACCTAGCTGAAACATCAAGTAATTTTGCAGTGTAGTTTGTGATGAGAAATAAATACCTAATAGTTATTTGTTGTACGTGAGTGCAAAGTTGTTTTTTAACCGCGTGCTCAATTTTGATGACCGAGCTAGCGAAGGATTCTAAATGATTCAAAAATTAGAATCCTGAGCGATAGCGAGGGAATCAAAAGAGCACAAGGTGAAAAATCTTTGCACTCGAGTGCAACACGTAACTTTTCATCCCCCCCAACGAGGAAATTGCAAAATACACAAAAAAATACAATCACAACAGTTTCTATTTTCACCCAGAAACTTCCACAACACCCTCCCATTAACCCAAACACACTCTCAACACCCACCCAGAAACACCCACAACATTCACACCCGCAATACACACCCATCCACTCAGACACACCCAAAAAAACACCCATTCACCCAGAAACACCCACAAAACACCTATTCACCCAGAAACACCCACAAAACACCCATTCACCCAGAAACACCCACAAAACACCCATTTACCCAGAAACACCCATTCACCCAGAAACACACACAAATCACCCAGAAACACCCACAATACTCACCCATCCATTCAGACACACCCACAAAAACCCATTCACCCAGACACACTAACAAAACACTCATTCACCTAGACACACCCTCAAAACACCCATTCACCCAGACACACCTCCAACAGCCACCCATCCACCCAGCCACACCCGCAACATTCATCCAGACACACCTTTAAGTCCCTAATAAAAATTACCGTCCCTAATGGAGTTCCGAGACGGTCAATCAGCTTGAGTCAAGTACGTTGATTTTCTGTATGTTTTTGTTCCGTTGCTAGCGTAAACAAATCAAACAGACCTAAAAAGCTTTTTAAATGCTTGACTCAAGCATCCAGCAAGGGTTGTAGACGATCAAAATGTTTAAAGCAAGATTGACGCCAAGCTGATTGACCGTCACGGAACTCCTAGGTTTTAACAAATTTATGACGTGAAAAGAAAATGGCGCGCGCAAATCAAATTACAAAAAAAGTACACCAAGAAGGTTCCGAGTCTGAGTTTTTAACAAATTAAAATAGGTTGCATGACAATTTCGGCACCATGGAGGTAGAAATAAATAGGTATATAAATGTTTTGAATTCACAAACTCATTGCACACGATGTTCTAAATTCAAATTTACTTTATCCTCTAGAGGATAAAAACGGCTTTTGCACTCAGATATCGAAGAGCAAAAACGCTTTTTCCGAGATGGTGGGATGAAAATGTATATTATTGTCCAGAAGTTTTTATTTGGTGAAGGTTAACATAACTTTTTTAATGAGGGCAACGGAACGTAAAGTTATCCAACGATAAATATTCAACCGCAAATAAATCTTAGGCAAAAAATCGCCCCCGAATTATTTAGTTAAGTGGTCTTACTATGTATAATAAGAGTGAAGGATTGTAACAGCGAGCTCCGCATGGATAATAAACTACATTTATATAATTCCAAAACCGAGTACCAAGCATGAAGCAAGTGGAATTACATCTCATTAACGTGAGATGAATTATTATATTCAAGAATAGGTGAAACGTGACAGAGTATAAGTGTAGCTTGTCTGAGTTATGCTATAGCTGTCTCATTTAAGGAGCCTCATCAAAGTGGGATTCTGGATGTTGCAGTGAAGACTAAACAGTTATTTCAGACAGAATTATCAACTACGTACAAATTCCGTTTGAGAAACCTCTTTCTCTGCAGATAAGCTTGCTTTGTGCTAAAGCAGCGAAGTTACTTCACTTAGAGATAATGTACTAGTGCCGAGTAGGTATAGAGGACATTGAGTACACGTTGCACTTTGTCGCAAAGTTTAAAAGGCGAGCTTATATCCTATTTATTCAAATCCTCTAAGGAGCTAGTTCTCAAACTGTTTCAAAGTAAACCACACACATTGTAGGACGAAATGTAAATGGATAGAATGTAAGACAGTTTTATAGCAAACACAATAAACAAACAGAATTTAAAACTTAATATTTATTTTATTTTGGTTGATACGTGCGGAATTTCGTGCTTTCTTGTGTTCAATGCCAATAAAAAAATACTAAATATTTATTTATCAATTTATGGTATTAATTAATGTATTAAAAATATACCTTTTTTAGCTCTTAGCAGATTTAAAGAATTAAATTCGTTTTAATGCAACATATCATAAGGCAGTAGAGATTATTATGTATCTCTTTTCATTTCATAGACTTGTGTGCATCAAATACCTGTGAAACACTCAATAAAAGCTTGCCTAGACAGAATATAAATATTGAACATTATCGTATATATAAAAATCATGTATCACAGTGTTTCTTATGTCTCCGAAACGGCTTGACGGATTATTATGATTTTTTTGTCTATATTTCGCAGGTCTAAATAGGCCGTAGGATAGATAGATAAAAAAACTTTATTTACTACTTACTTCGTAGCCCAATTTATACTCCTAAGTGAGGGGTAAAACAACGTTTGCCGGATCAGCTAGCTTAATATAAATATTTGAACGAAAATAGGTTAGAAAAAGTTTGAAAAAGTTTTGATGCGGTAAAGACCAATTTTCGAACTTTTTCTAACTTATTTTTCTTTTTAATATTGCTTAATATCCACGTGTTTCTTAATAATGGAACCAGTTCTAACAATAAAACGCGCAGGCAGGGCAACAAACACTGGAAGTTTGAGAACCACGTCCCTAAGAAACATGCTTAAATCTTTGTTAGTTTGGTTGGCGTCACGAATACGCTGCGCTCTGAGAGTCTTTAAGAGGCAGTAAGTGTATTTTGATGTTGGCAAAAATGTTATGAATCCGTAATGAAACCCATTTGAATATTAGATAAAGCGTGTTGCTTCAAATTTTAATATCATTAAATAAATGTCGAGTGAAGTTACATTTTGCACGTTTTTAAGTACTGTCGTGTATAGTGGAGACGTTTTAATCCGAATTGCTAAATTGTTGTCTTTCATTCTGCCTCATCATGAGGCTATTAGGGGAAAATAGGGTAATTTAATTCGCTCACTTTGTTCAATAATTGCTGGTGAAATAGTAGGATTATCTTATTTATAAATTTATTGAAATGTTAACTTCTCAACCACTGTCTCCGTTCTCCAATTTTTCGTCATGGTCCTTTTCATCACCTGTCTTTACATTTATTCACATATCATGTGTGATGGATGATATAAATTAAAAACATTATATGGATATGATATTATCGATAAAATCTAACCGATATGAAAGGAAGAAGAAAATATACTGAAACAATCCTATTATAATCTAGAAGCAGAGCAGGAAGAAGATGAAGATATACCTATTGAGAAGGGCATAGGCCTTCCTTATGAATGGAAGAATATAAGGAGAATAAGCTATAATAACCCACTATGCTGGCCCAGTGCGGATTGTTGGGTTCTTAATAATACAGATACAGCTGGAACCAAAGGCTTAACGTGCCTTCTGAACTCGAGATAAAAAGTTTTTGGTACCCATCCAATGACCGGCCTTGGCGAACATTGCTTAGTTTACGAAATCGCAGGCCGAGTGCGCTAAGCCACAGCACTATCGAGCTCCTCCAATAATAATAATATTCTAGATACAAAAATATCTACATCGATAGATAAAGTAATCACGATCGTATCACGTGTTTTTCTACGAAGTAAGGGCTTTGCCCTGTTGATTGAAATCTCAGTTCCATAGCAGATATGAAAAGAGTAGGTATTTAATTGGATGAAGCTCTAACTATGCGCTCGCTTTCAATATAGCCCCAGTTTTATATAGGTATTACAAGGGAGGAAAATTGTTTAGTAGAATAATAATTTTAATGCTCTTCCATGCTGGCCTGGGAAAAAATAACATAGAATGTGCCACCAGCGGGCCTAGCACGGGGACGCGGACAAGTCTCACTCCACCACTTGACAGTATTTTGTCTCGGGATGTAGTGGTAGTAAGAGCGAGAGGAAAAGAATTTATTTCCCCCGAAGGAGATGTGTCCACGTCCAGGTGCTGGGGTGTCGTAAAAGTCGACTAAGGGAGATTGCCCGGTGTACACCAATAAGCACTTTGGGACACCCGAATGCTGGAGGGCGAACTACCAACAACGGCATACCCAAAGAGGGTTGGTGTCAGGCAGGCGGCCAGCTGTCAAACCTAAGCCAAAACCTTGAGCAGCACGGATTGGAATATTGTTATACCAATCACTGTCTCTGTTCATCGGTCTTTCGACATGGTCCTTTTCGTCTTTATTTATACATTGATTCATCACTAGCACCTTTCCAGCGTGATGGATGATATGAATCAATAGGGAGTGGAGGGCTTGATGACGCTGACCGATATAAACGGAAGAGGAAACATACTGCGCCAACCCCAGATGAATAGGAAACATGGCAGGATGAAGAAAATCTAATATATTTCGTGTATAATAATAACTAGCGGTCGCCCGCGGCTTCGTTCGCGTAATGTCGGTTGTTATATAGCCTATATAGCCTTCCTCAATAAATGTTCTATCCAACATAAAAACAATTTTTCAATTCGAACCAGTAGTTTCGGAGATTAGCGCGTTTAACCAACCAACCAACCAAACAAACTCTTGAGCTTTTTAATATTAAGTAGATATAGAATAACGAAGATAGTTAGTAATCATGTCCAGTCGGAAGCCGTCGTGAGGGCAATTTGAAATTAACCCAGGGACGTAAAGCTCTTCTTCGTAAAATTAGTGTAAATTGTATGGCGCCTACCATTTACAATAAAATTCCATTAGATATAAGAAAAATAAATGATATTAAAATATTTAAAACTGCTCTCAATGGCTTCCTTGCTGAAAAAGTATACTATGACATAAAAAAATTTTTAGATGATAACAAATAACTATGGATAATTTGTAATATATTTTGACATTAGATATACATTTTATTAAACTATGAATTGACAATTGACATTATTTAAAATTGTATTACTTCTTACTACGTATATTGACTACTTGTTATGTTATTTCAATTTAAATATGTTCATATGCCAATATGGCGAAGCATGGCTGTACTTATATTTCTATTATTTCAAACCTATGTAATTATTACCCATGTTTATGAATGAATAAATGAATTATGAATTATTATGAATTATAATTATAGATTTGTAAAAGAAGCTATTGCGTATTTAACATCTTTTTATGCTATCGAGTTACGCATATGTTCTTCAGTTTCTGATAGCGTGAAAAAAGTACACTTGGGATTTGTCGTTGCTCCACGTATGTACGCGGTCAACGGCATATACTACCCAAAACTCTCTAATGTCTTCAATCGATTGTCAACCTTAACTGGTTCGTAGTAAAGCGCAAAGTCCATTGAGAAAATTGACATTTTGTGGCAGCCTGACGTGCTGTTGACTGTACACGATGTATTTATTTGTGCCGTGTATTTAAGTCATAAAAATTCACGGACGCCGTATTTTTGAAAAATGAAGTGTCATAAAAATGTTGAATATTGTCATACATGTGTATTACAATTATTGTGTCAATAAGTATTGTGAATAAACAAGTAATTATGTGAGTTCAACTCATGGATATCGTTTGTTTCAAAGTAAGTTACTTAAGGGTTGTGATAAGGACACTAGATAATAATAATAAATAATATAAACAAATAAATATTTTTGACACTCACACCTAATACATACATACATACATACATACATAAATCACGCCTATATCCCCGAAGGGGTAGGCAGAGGTGAACTAGCACCCACGTTTCGCCAATTATGTCAGGTCCCATTTATCGGGTACAAAAGTCGCAGTACATTGTTGGGTGGTATAAGAGAAACGCTGCTGCCCATTCCTCATCAATGATTTATCCTTAGTCGCCTTGTACGACACCCACGGGAGAGTTTTGGGGTGGAGACAATTGTATTCCACTCTGCCGTCACCACACGGCTACCTAATATCATCTAACTCAAAGTAAGTAGCCTAGACTAATATCATCATAATCATCTGCTTGCCCTGTTCCCAGTTTATCTGGGGTCTTATCATATCGGTCAGATGTCATCAAGCCTTTCAATACCGTTTGATTCATTTCATCCATCACACCGCAAGGACTGTCATATAGAAACTAGTGACGAATTAATTTTTAGAAAAGTAACGGAAAGGATACATACATACATACATACATAAATCACGCCCATATCCCGAAGGGGTAGGCAGAGGTGAATTTTCACCCGCGTTTCGCCAATTATGTTAAGTCCCATGTAATAGGTGGCGAGCCTATTGCCATTTATCGGGCACAAAAGTCGCAGTACATTGTCAGGACGGTAGTATAAGAGGAACGCTGCTGCCCATTCCTCATCACTGATTTATCCTTAGTCGCCTTGTACGACACCCACGGGAGAGATTTGGGATGGTGACAATTGTATTCTACTCTGCCGTCACCACACGGCTGAAAGGAAACGGAAAGGATCATGTCGGAAAGGACCTGACTGCTTTATACAATTCATCCATCTCTTCCATGTTCTTCCTCTCCTTCTACGTTCACACATAACATTCTTCTGCCAACATAGCTTTTATCGTTAATACCTTAAAATCCACGGCAGTGATGGGTTATTGCCCCTTTTTCCCTATATTCTTCTATATAAGGGTCTTCCCTTCTGCCCCAGTAGTGGGGAAATGACAGGGCTGCTGATGATGATGATGATGATGATGATTATGATAACGCTTCAAGGAAAGACAATGACTGCTGTAAATCTTGTAAAAACTGGTTTCATTTCAGCAAAGCCTGAAGACAGTATTGTAACCGTGAAACAATGGGCAGAATTAAGCGAAGATTGCTCAACGCAGACGGAAAAAAACTGCTGTTTGATTGATTACCTACGGCCGCGGAAAGCGAGATTTAAGGTCTATATTAGCAAAGGGAGGGTTTGGTGTTTATTTGTTAGACGAGCATCGGGACAGTACATACATAAATACCTACATAAATCACGCCTATATGAAGGGGTAGGCATACGTGAATGAACATCCACGGGCACATATACCCTCGGAGATAAATAGGCATGATGTGTTACTATGTATATAATAAGGAGCGAACCTATTGCCATTCACTGTGAACTTTTTGTTGCAGTAATTTGCTAGACGGTGCACCAGAAACGCTGCTGCCCATTCCTCGTCATATTATTATAATTCTAAGGGACGATCTCACTATCTCTCATAGAAACTGAGTTTAATAAAATTTGGTTTTGATTAATGCAAACTATGTAGCGGAATTAAGATCCAGAGGTGCCGTGTGGTGACGGCAGAGTAGAATACAATTGTCACCACCCCTAATCTCTCCCGTGGGTGTCGTACAAGGCGACTAAGGATAAATCAATGATGAGGAATGGGCAGCAGCATTCCTCTTATACCACCTAACAATAGCAAAGTACTGCGACTTTTGTGCCCGATAAATGGCAATAGGCTCGCCACCTATTACATGGGACCTAACATATTCGGCGAAACGTGGGTGCTAGTTCACCTCTGCCTACCCCTTCGGGGATATAGGCGTGATTTATGTATGTATGTATGTATGTAGCGGAACTCAGTTTAGAGCATAAACCGAGTTCAACTTCAACTGATCGCGTTTAATTCTGCGGTGAAATCCGCCCTTAGTCGCCTTGTTAGTTGACTGGTAGGTATTAAGTCTATTTTCATGTCATGTTTTTAACATTAATATTCTGACCTAGGAGTCAAACCTTGGCTATTTTGATATTAACGACTTCCAAGGGAATGGTAGTCAAATTATTTATACATACATACATAAATCACGCTATATCCCCGAAGGGGTAGGCAGAGGTGAACAAGCACCATGTTTCGACAATTATGTTAAGTCCCATGTAATAGGTGGCGAGCCTATTGCAATTTATCGGGCACAAAAAGTCGCAGTACATTGCTAGGTGGTATAAGAGTAACGCTGCTGCCCATTCCTCATCACTGATTTATCTTTAGTCGCCTTGTACGGCACCCACAGGAGTGATTTGGGGTGGTGACAATTTCATTCTACTCTGGCGTCACCACACGGCACAAATTATTTATCCAGGTTTAAAAATAGCTCAAGTACATATTCTTGGTATGCACAGCAAATACCCAATTTTACACGCTTTCTGCAATTCTGATTTCTATGCTAATGACGTAAAGTACATTTTTCGCTTTGTACGCACTGAGCACTCTACTGAGCAGTAACAACGGTGCAGCCTCTGCTCCCTAAGTGAAAAGAAGCCTTATGAAAAGAAGCATATGAATCAAAATTGCGCGCCCTAAAAGCGTACGCCGAAACGCGCCTTCATAATTCAATTTTCTTTTATTAGGGAAATAGGAAAACTGTGAAAAAGAATCCAAACATACGGCCTGAAAATTAATTAAGCAGTTAGTGGTTTCAAAGGCTTCTTAATTCTATAGCCAGTTCCTGTTTTTTACAAAGCTCAAAGTTTGGCCGTGTGGTGACGGCAGAGTAGAATACAATTGTCACCATACCAAATCTCTCTCGTGGGTGTCGTACAAGGCGACTAAGGATAAATCAATGATGAGGAATGGGCAGCAGCGTTCCTCCTATACCACCTAGCAATAGCAAAGCAAACATGGGACCTAACATAATTGGCAAAACGTGGGTGCTTGTACACCTCTGCCTACCCCTTCGGGGATATAGGCGTGATTTATGTATGTATGTATGTAAGTTTTGTAGGGTTGACGACAGAGTATCTACCAAATCTTTAATAATATTATAAAGCTGAAGAGTTTGTTTGTTTGGTTGAACGTGCTAATCTCAGAAACTAACCGCCTTCGAGGTCTGGTGGTTAGCCTACCAGAATCCAGAGGTCCCGGGTTCGATTCCCAGGGGTGTACAAATTTGTGCTCGGTTTGGTTGGTGGTATGACTTCTTTGAAGTCCGCCTGGCTAGCTACCACCATCTTATCAAAATCTGTCGCCATAATAATAATGTTAACAGCATTTTAATTATTGTGTTCCGACAATTGTGATATAGCCAGCCCCTCTGTGGTTGAGGGTTCCAGGTGAAGCTCGATTTCATCTTAGGCTCTTATCATCATTTACTATCAGGTGAGATGAAGGGCAAGAGCTTCCCTGACTACCATAAAAAATATAAAAAACCCTTGACTCAAATTGAAGAATTAGTTTTTGTGTTGAATAGTCAATCTATCGAGGAAGACTTTAGGCTAAATAATAACCGACATTAAAGCGAGTGAAGCCGCGGGCGACAACTAGTGGGAAGATATAATGCAAGAGGTAGCGCGGTCCAGACTTTATCTGTGTCGCTATCAGTACGGAGCAGTGCAGGACTCGAAGAACTTTGTCGCCTTTGACGCTTCGATCGGAACAAACTAGGATGCTAATAAAAAACAGACGACGTCTGGATTCAGTTAGAAATGGTCCGGTCTTGTTGGGATTGCAGTTGGATTTTGTTTTTTAGTAGATACATAGTCTTCAGCGCTGGCCTGGGAGCAAAAAAATAACATTGAAATTTCCAGTTCCAGCACACACAAGTGTGTCGTAAAATTCGACTGAGGGAGAGTGTTAATAAGCACTATGAGGTGCCCTTTTGGTGGAGGGCAAAACCACCAACAACAGCATACCCAAAGAGGGTTGGTGTCAGTAATCTAAGCCAAAACCTTGAGTAGTATGGATTGAAAGGTTTTTATCAAAATTGCTCTCTCCGTGCATCGGTCTCTAGACATGGTCCGTTCCATCGCTGTTCTATAAACTCCTTCATCACTAGCACATTCATATGTAATGTGTAACATAAATTAGGAAGGCGATGTTTGCAAAATATACCTCATACACAAGATTCTCCTATTAATTAAAAATACATCTAAATAACGCTGCCTCATTTTCTAATCGGGTTTGTGTATTTTTCCATTATAGCGTCGACTGAATAGCCAAAGATGACCCCATAAAATATGGATGAATGAAAGACGGTAGATATGAATGACAATGGCGTAGATGATTTTATGACACATGACCAAGGCGCTATAAAAATCCGCCTCCTCGTGAACACTCATAACACATCCGAGCCTTTCGATGCTCAAGTTAATTTGGTAAGGATCTTTTTGGCTTTGGCTACCCACAGCGCGTGATAACGGTGGCGGTGGGGAGGCGGCTTTATAACACAACCTTTATGTTTATGGCGCCGATAGCGATGATTGCTTTTACGAAGCATTCACAGCACGCCACCAGATAAATATAACGCCTGCTAATGGATTGAAGGCCCAGAACCACTCCACTGAGCTTCAAAATAACCGATTGTACAGATAAAAATTGGTTGTGCCTGTATTTTTGACATCCTTCGTTTAGAAATTATGGTGGTTAGAAAAAGTTATAGTTTTGATGCTGGAATCGAACCTTTGTCTTCCGCAAACAATAATAATAATCATAGTCCGTCATAAATCGACCATAACTATAAAAAAAAACATAAATAAAATATGTGTTGAATAGTTTTACCGCAAAAGTAATTCTTTATTTCATAATTTAGCGCCAAGAACCCGCAATATTTTCCCCGCAATAAAGTTATTTTTCAGTTGAGTCGTTATTACACAATTTTTAAAATCGCAATGATAAAATCGCTATCTAAAAGCCTTTGCTAGTTAAGGAGGCAACAGGTACGAGCTAAAATCACAATAGATATTGTACGTGTAAGGCTGTGAGCACACTGCGGCATGCCGTTGCGGCAGACCGCGTCTAAATTTTTATTTGAAACCGCCTTTATATAATACAGACGCGCCGTCTTTCGGCCAGACGTCATCATCATCAGCACCAGACCTTTAATGTCCCTACTGCTGGGATACAGGCCTTCCAATGGAATGGACAGCAGCCCGATAGATGGCAATAGGCTCGCTCCCGTTAATTCACCTCTGCCTACCTCTTCTGGGGTAGATAGGTGAGATTTATGTATGAATGTAAAGACGGAATGCAATAGGACTGAGACCATACGATTAGTCGTAGACCGTATTTGGTGCCACCTAGCGTATGCAATGGCACATACCGGACACTAGTGTGTTTCAAGCCTACCCTTAGCTGAAAGCCGATAACTCGCCCAATGATCTGTGAAAGGCGTCCATATTCAACTTAAGTCTACCCTGTCCAAAAGTACGGGTGAGTTAGACGCGTTTCGTTATGCATTGCTCTTTATAAAGGGTTTTGCTAAAATTGTGTGGCGTCCCAGCAGTAATAGGTAGGTTGGTAGGTACTAGAAATCGCTCAAGAATTCGTGCATAATTCGCGCCATCTCAACATACTCTAAGCTGTCATTTTAGCCATCCATCCAGTTAATAGTATGCGATTTACTATGCTTTATGGTTATTTCAATTTTGAACTCTTAAGTCGAAGCCGGGAGCGGAATGCCGGTGTATGGCAAACTACCAACAATAGAAAACGCCAAAAGGGTTCCACCAAGACACACTGTATTAGGGTCAAATTAAAATATAATATTCTTTCCACATTTTTGTAACGATTCGATAAAACACAAATCTATTTTATAGAGTTTTGGTACCGCAGCTACCAAAACTCTTTTGAAATTTAGCACTTTCCCTAGGGAAAGGTAGCCTAAAACGGGCATGCTAGCTGAACTCTGTGAAAATCAATTTCTATACACCCAAAGGCATCATGTAGAAACTTCAATGCCTGACAGCAACTCTCATTGAGAAAAATTCACAAGTGTATGTTTAAGGTTTTAAGGTGAGTGTTGACAACCAGTCACCTTCGCCATCCCGGCTCCTCTCACTGCCCAGCCATATTTGGTAAGATTCTGTGGAGCCGCCTTTGACACACGTTCCAGTGTAGACCTTACGTAAGTTTTGGAAAATTTCTATAATTCAATTTCTTCTTTGTCAAATCATCCGAATGCGTTCGCGTACGAAACGCGTATGTCGGTACGTGCCCTTACGATGGGCGGCGATAAAGAATGGCTGACACTTGAGCCTAGAGCACGGTTAACTGATGCAGAATGAAAACTTGATTGAACGTCGTAAAATCCGCTGTGCTGCCACGGCGTAATCACAAAGCTCAAAGCCGTGTGACTTCGGTAAAAGGTTCACTGGACGATTTTGGGGTAGGTAGGTTTTAAATTACACGAAGCGTTTTTTTTTTTGCACTTTTCATCGGTACAGTCGGTCGTTGGCCTTTTACAGCATTTACAGGCGTTTTTAAAAGGAGATGAAGTGGCCATTCTATTTGAAAGATTAGGTCGCTATAGCCCGATAAGTTCGTGCGCGACCGTCCTGCGGGGTGAGAGACGGTGGAGGGGACGGGGAACTCTAGATGTAAGCGGGGGCGGGTGATGCGGGGAGGAGCGAGTTTTTCCTCTATAGAGGCGTTCGATGGTGGTTTAGCGCGCTTGCCATTCGATTTAGTAAACTAAGCTATGTTCACTAAGGGCGGTCATTGGATGGGTGAGCAAAAATTGTTTACCCCGAGTTTCTCCGCGTTTCGGAAGGCGGATAAGACGCTGGTTCCGGCTGCATCTGCAGTCATAAAACCCGCACTGGGTCCATTGGGCCCATTCGCCCTGTATTCTTCCATCGATAGGGAAGGCCTGTGCCCAGCAGTGGGGACATTAAAGGGCTGGTGATGATGAATAGAAAACCAATTTCAATATTCGACAACTACTCTTATCCTCATGTTTTTTTCTCCGTAATACGTCAGTTTCATACGTTTGTATTCTATTCGTTCGGATAGATTCGCCATTTGTCTGGAGGGGCTGGTTTGAATACGATTCCAGTACCAAAGTGTATTTGAAAGACCATTTATGTCGAAATATCACCTTAAATGATATTAACGATTGTTTTACGCGGAATGTTCGACTATAAGCATAAATTCTAATGCCATAAGGACGCCATGGCCATAAATTCTTGCCCAAGTTTACTTAATTCTAGCAGCGCTGTTTGCCGGTGTCGCCTTCAAACAATACGCTCTTGCCTACCTAGCTATACTTCTACTGTCGGCGTTTTGTATCGAATTCACTTGTTGATGGGCAAATATTTTCCCTTTCATAGAAAGAAATATATACAAGCGTATCATTTGTATACAGGTCATTAAAATAGGTCATTATCCGTTCCTCCGAACTAAATTTATTACACAATAAAATCGTTGAAGAGCAGGGAATACAATAGAATAGGTATTCAATTGTGAACTATTTGATTTTAATTTTAACATTATATAAATGTTAGAAAAATTAGTACAAAGATTTTGCTGGTTAGAAAAAGAATTTCGAAAAATTATGATCTTGAGGCGGGAATCGAACCCGCGTCCGCTGCTATCCGGGCAGGTGCCTGACCGCTCGGCCACCCAAGACACGTGTCTTGGGTGGCCGATAATTTTTTTAAATTTTTTTTTTGTGGCTCATAATTTTTCGAAATTCTTTTTCTAACCAGCAAATTCTTTGTATTCAATTGTGCTTGAATCTTAGGATAAATACGCCAAAGAGTTTTGAATAGTACCTGTAGGCCTAGCACGGGGCGTAGACAAAATCTCCTCTCTCTCTCTCTCCTCCTCTCTCTCCTCTCGCTCTAACTCCCACTAAATCGAGACAAAACACTGTCAAGTGGTGCATGTTTCACTGAAAAAAATATCGCGTCACGTCAACACAAAACCAGGCGGAATTGCACAGTGAAATGCATGAGTCACATGTGACTCCTGCCCGGCTAGCATGACCACCGGAACACGATAAGATTAGCCGATTATCGCGTTGAACAGTTAAAAATCATGGGATTTTAACACTTGAATATGCCTGAATTGAATAATTGCATAAGCCTCTAAGGCTATACGATAAAGATATAGCCATTTATCGCTTTGAAATTCCAATGATTTTCGTAAGTTCGACGCGATAAATGGCTATATCATATCGTGTTTGGGTGGTCATGCTAACCGGGCTGAGGCTATTTCAACGCGCTTTCGTGAGCCATAAATTACTTATTGGACTCGGAAGTTGTTAAGCAAATTCTGATACTGTGATGATTAGCAGAAAACACCAACGGGATGACACTCGAACTTAGCAGGTAACAACTATACCTACCACTTTTAATAATATGCCTTTTGGTAGCACAAGAAAATTAAAAAGCTTTACCAACTCTTTGACAGTGCTCTTTAGTGTTTTTTCCATGATACAATTAATTATTCGTTAACGTTTTAAAACCGTTATAAGCGGGTGTTCTGAAAAGGAGTATTTGTATAATCTCATTCATCATATGTGATCTCAGGATCTCAATTATTGTCTTTATATGTTAAAATATTATGCTATATGCATATGTATATTATGTATGTTATATGTTATATTTATATGTTAATAATTAATTATTATTATTATATTTTGAATTTAAGAAGCGGTGTTGCCTCTTCTATCTGCCATTCGTAAAATATATTAACGTACGGCGTCTAAACTGTTCACTAAGAACATTCTACATACAACGAATCACCAATTACCCACCATAGATTGAAGAATTATAGAATTTACAAGACTCGAGGAGGAGCTCGCTACCGCAGTAGCATAGCGCGCTTGGCCTGCGATTACGTAAACTAAGCAATGTTCGCTAAGGCCGGTCATTGGAAGGGTGACCAAAAATGTATTATCTCGAATTCCTCCGTGCTTCGGAAGGCACGTTAAGCCGTTGGTCCCGGCTGCTTCTGCAGTCGTTAATACCCACCAACCAGCACTGGGCCAGCGTGGTGGGCTATGGCCCAATCTCCCTATATTATTCCATCCATAGGGAAGCCCGTGCCCCAGCAGTGGGGACATTGAAGGGCTGGTGATGATGATGAGAATTTACAAGACACGAAGTAAGGCATAATGAATTTCAATTTACAATATCACATAACACCCACTGTAATATACACATCGCATTCCCATCAAAATTAACCCACAATATATTAATTGGGAATGCATAATTACTATGGCAATTCACGTGATTGTCATTCATGACTTTGATATGTATAGGGATGCTTGAATAATACTCAGCCCTGTGAACGATAGTAGGGAACGGTATGTACAATAAATATAAATTTTCAGTGAGGTTAATTTCACGAATCCGGCTGATAGGACCATGACCATAATTAAGTTCTAGCACTACACTTTTACACCAGAGTTTTCCATACTTCTCGTAGAATACTATAAAAATTATGCTGGTTCCAGTGGACCCCCCTTTAGTTTTATTTCTACCACAAAACTCGACAAAAAATGTGAACTTGAAGATTAGATATAATTGCGACGACAAGCACGAATTAAAAGTTATCGAAAAAATGTTATGTAAATTGTTTGGTTAATTAATTAATTTAAATTGTCGTTGCTGATGTCTTGATATTATGATTCGTTGTTTCTATTTGCTTATTAAACACTAAAACAAGTTTATTTACTTGAAAATTACATAATATACCTAAGTGTTACGAAAATTATTATAGAAAATAAGATACAAAAATTTCGAAAAATATCGCATCACGCGTCATTTTTTACGAAAGAGACGTTTTAAAAGCGCCTGTTCACAGTCGGCTTCCAAAGGTGTGGTTATGCCGCTCCAGGATTTGTTTATGCGAATATAATTTTCTATTTTTAATCAGCGGTTTCACCTTCGTTTGGCGACCCAAGACACATTAGCGGCGGACGGCCCGTTCTAAAATAAGCGTGCATTTATAACGAATTTATATCACGCGGGGAACGTGCGAATAGAAATTTTCTGCCATTGCTCATTACAAGTATAATATAGGTCCACACACACGAGCGAACATTTAAGAGCCTGTCAGATGGGGCTATTACGGGCCCTCGGTCACTGCGACTTTTTGTAGCTATGCTGTCGCGCGTTTCTTTAACGCGGGATAGCATTACTACTATATCAGATGCCAGCGGGTTCGCGCGATGAGGGGAGGAGGGAAAACTCGCTCCTCCCCGCATCACCCACCCCCGCCAACATGCAGAGTGCCCCGTCCCCACCACCGTCTCTCATTCCGCAGGAGGGTTGCGCACGAATTTGTCGGACTTTAACGCGCATTAGTCGCATTTGCAACGCGCTACAGTCCAACGAGGGGCTCGCTGGCGCAGTTGCACGACGCGCTTGGCCTGTGATTACGTAAACTAAGCAAGTTCGCTAAGGCCGGTCATAGGATGGGTGCCCAAAAATTTATTATCGCGAGTTCCTCCGTGCTTCGGAAGGCACGTTAAGCCGGTGGTCCTAGCTGCATCTGCAGTCAGTAATACCCACCAACCCGCACTGTGCCAGCGTGGTGGGTTATGGCCAATCTCCCTATATTCTTCCATCCACAGGGAAGGCCCGTGCCCCAGCAGTGGGGACATTAAAGGCTGGTGATGTATGTATGATGTATGTATGCGACGCGCTATAGCATCGCGACTGTATCGATGCAAACGCGCGACAGACGACATCGGGGTGAGAACGGGGGGAGGGTGACTGAGTACCGAGCACGACAGTATCGCGTTTGTATCGCAACTGATCGTGGTTATGTGGGATGGATGATAGATGGCACACAATAGCGACCGCGTCACGACTGCATCGCTGCGGATTCGCGACAACAACGCTTCAAAAAGAACTCAATATCTTTATTGCAAAACCATAATCCTTGCTGTACACCTTATTATAACACCTTATTGTACATAAGGTGTTACAGTAATATTATTCTAGAGCAATATGGACCCCGTACGGCACGCAAATAGTTGTAGTAGAGAACGTTCTTTTTTTATAATGAGGAATGAAGCTTATTTTTTTATTGTTGATTTTATTAAGTAGACAGATTGTAATTGAAACCATAGTTGGCCCTAACGAATTCTTCTGCGTTTTCGTGTACAACGCTGCTAGGGTGCTACTTTATTTTAATAATCCTGCAATGTATAACAAAACGCGTCTCACGCGCCCGTACTTCTGATTGGGGTCTAATGGTTTTTGTTGAAAACACATTTCATTGCGAAGCAAGCTTTACCAACAGACGTTCACGAGCCGACGTGCTTTTAAATAAATAAATCTTTCTAGCACTCACACCTATCGTCTGCCAAATGTAAGTAGCTTAAGCACTGTTTTGTATTATATCTAGATGACGGACAATTTTAATGTACATCATCATCATCATCACCAGCCCTTTAATGTCTCCACTGCTGGGGCACAAGCCTTCCTTATGGATGGAAGAATGTACGGAGATTGGGCCATAACTCACCACGCTGGCCCAGTGCGGGTTGGTGGGTATTAACGACTAGATGCAGCCGGGACCAACAGCTGAGCATGGAGGAACTCGGGATAAAAAATGTTTGGCCATCCATCCAATGACCGCCCTTAGCGAACATTGCTTAGTTTACTAAATCGCTCCTCAATAAGCCTCTATTACGTTTTAAATCTGTAAATATTTAATGTTCTAGGCTGAAATAGCATAATTGCCTTACGGCGGCTCCTTATAGATATTCTATCTTTAATGAAGATCGATGTACTACAGTTTAGTTGCTTAGCAACTTCTGTTATTTGTCGTAATATAACAAAAAAATTACAGGCAACGAAACTTTAGTAAACTTTATTTTAACTGTAGATAGAATATTGTTACCCGCAGTTAGTAGGTTACATTCTAAAGCAAATTGTCTAAAATATTCTTGGGATGATTGACATCGGTTAAACAAAAAGCTTGTCGCTTCTTGTTTTCGCTCGACATAAAAACAGGAATCCAGTTCGCGAAACGCTGACAAAGAATTTTTCCAATCAAAATTTTCCTTTTACATTTCATAAATTCATCGTCGAAATTGCTTCTTGAGGTGACCATTTTAGCTTGTATTTCAATTCTTTGTAATTATATTATTATGTAGGAGGCAAATCGTTGAATTCGGCTTTTCATGATCCGGCTGATGATATTGTGAACAAAGAAACAAAACTTATCTGCTATACAGACGAACTCCGTAAGTATAGAAAGTATGTGGAATTTTTTCTGACCAATTATTTTGTAACAATTTTTCTCTTTTCTCATTGAAATAAAGTTACAACATCAAACATTAAATAAAATAAAGATATTATTATAATAAGTTTCTTTGATCATCCACAGCTAGTAGTAGTAAGCAAATTATCAAAGTGTACGACGTAGTTGACATTTCTATGAAATGCCGAATTCGACGAGCAACCTGCGACGTATACCTACATAATAATTTAAAGCAAAACGCAAATCGAAATATTCTTATTCTTGTATTCTTGTAACTTGGTAATTGAAATATTTTAAGGGGCACTTATTTATTCAGAAAACCGTTTCGAAATAACACTGATGGCAGATAGAAAATAGGAGATTGGCTGGTGTGGACCGGTGAGGCATCCGTATGGTGGAGGGCAAACTACAGTAGCATACGAAAAGATTGGTGCGAGGCAAGCGGCTGAGTTCAAAATTTATACTAAAAACTTGAGCAACATTAGTCGGGATGTTGTCATCCCATGGATGATTGACCCCGAAAACCATATACATCCATCGGATTCTGTGACCGATATGATATAGACATCATATACGTACAGACCCCACTCATTTCACTCATAGTGAGATAAGGTCAAGAAGAAAATTTGTGTAGCAGTTGATTTTAAGTACCTATTTTAATTATGGTAACAAAAAAGGTGTGTATTTAACCAACCTCTAACCCAAACTAAGCAACATAAGCTCAAGGATTACGGAAACCAGATAACAGTCTAGATGGTAGGTATATAAATATCCAAAATTCACTACATAAAATGTCTGTGATCATAACCCAACTTATATTTTGATCCTTCCAGGATTCATTGACCATTTGATCAGGCAAGTTTTAATGACAAGATCTCTGAAAATATCAAAGTGCTGATGTTATCATTTCGGATCAACTATATAGTTTACAAAATAATAAAGTGATTAATTTCAATACCGTCCGAAATTTCCAATTCGCTTACAAGGAACGTTGTCCCTCAAAACAATCGTACAGTCTACATCTACACCAACCTTGACACTTGTAGCTCGATAACGGCCCTTATCTGCACGCAATAAGAGCGATACGAAGCCCGCAGTGCTATTCGCAATATGTATTTGCCAGTACCACCAATTTAACAAACAACCAAAAAGGCAAATATTGTAATAGCCTCGAGATCGAATAATTTGACTGTGATATTCGAAGACGGTCTTACAAACCAATATTTAACCGAATTCATTCGTTTATCAATTTCGGAAGTATCGATTTATTAGGGCACGTGCTGCTCTGTTCTAATGTTTCGGGCGTCAGTTATTTGTCTTTTGGCCTGTAAACTTTTGAATCAGAATACACGAAATTAATATTTCTTACACTGACGCCTATCATTTAACGTATTGAAGACAATTTATCGTAAAATAAAGATAAAAACAAAACTCTTATACAAATCTTCTACATCTTATTTGATACATAAAATCTACAACCTTATATCTCATAATTAAACGTTTTCTAAAGCTAATTCAGGTTTATCATAACCAAGTTCCTCTGGAGTATCAATACCTAATTCAGTGAGACTAGGCTCGAATGATGTAAGAGAAGATTTTATTCACTTTAGGTCCTAATTTCTCTTTGCAGGCATGTTGAGCAGATTTGATTATTTTTGGATACATAGTCTCAATTCATGACTTCGAGTCTTCTCTTACACACTTCTTTCACACCTTTCTAGTTACGTCATACGTCGTCAATAGTTACAACTCAGAAAACTCTGTTTTAGATTAGTTTTAGAAAATTGTGTTTTAAAAACTTACACCAGTACTATACTACACCACTTTGAATAATACAATGATATTTGCTGTCCTTCTTTAACAAGGTAAATGAAAAAAGATGCACTTAACTGGAATTTAGGTTAGAAAGCCCTACATTCAGTACATTATATTTATGAGACCCGAGAGATAACCTCACAGAGCACAATGTCACGAATAGTGAGTAGGGGCTTATTATTTAAGTGACGTGTGGCGTATGCTCGAATGATAGCAGTATATTGGAAATAATAGTTGAATAATTTCAATACATAAAAACATAAATCATTTTTGCTTATCCCCGAGGGGCATTGGTGTATATTTATACCTACATTTCATCAGACATGTTTGCTTGCGCGTAATACTATGTGAACCTAAATGGTATTGTACCGGGACATTCCCGGTTCTGGGTCTTTCAATAAATACCTGTAGTATACACCAACCTAAATTAAAGTAAAATGCATTTTCATCCCCACTGTTAAAAGAAGAACAGCATCTTAGTATTGTTAGGTGGTGTATTAGGAACGTTGCTGCCTGAAAGTTGATACATATAATTGAACCTATTATATTCATAAATCACGCCTATACCCTCGAAGGGATAGGCAAGTTGAATTACCACCCTCTTTACGCCAATTACGTTAGATCCCATGTAAAAGGTGGCGGCTACGGCGACTCTGCTATAATAAATACAAAAAGACTCGAATGTTTTGATAAAATTTGAATTAATTTGCATAAAATTACAATTTAAAACGATAAATAGATTTGTCCGCTACTTTGCTCTCCTGTAAATTTACCCGTTTTGCCATTGGAGGTACGAAATCATTTCCTACGAATCATTTCTATTTCCATCTTCTTGGCAGTACAATGCGGCCCCGTTATGAATACATTGCTCGCTGGATACATTGAGCTCGTTTAATTTTAATTAAGGCGACACAACTCCACTGGAAGTAATACTGGTATATTTTGCTAACTAGCGCAGCAGTTGTCCCTCCCACGTATTTCCTTTTCCGTTCTCTGCTGTTGCTGCGTTCCTCATATTTTTTCCAAGATAATCTAATTGGAAAGATTCAGTAACTACCGTCCTTTGGTTTAATTAAATGGAAGCTCCCATTGTACTTTTCCATCTGATTGTCCAAGTGAAGCAATAGAAAAGGGATCAGCTCTGGTGTTATGAATGATATTATGCTGTGGAAGACTTATTAGTGAGAATATTTGAATGTTTATCAGTACGTAAGATTAACGAAAGGCTGAAGGAAATAGGTCATTACCACCCAACTTGTTATTTCTCCAGTACCATCGGTTTTCCTTTTAAATGATGAGAGTGGCTTAACGTTTCTTTAGGAGGAACCAGAAATAATATTTACGCAATCGCACATAAATTTTGTACACAAGATGATTATGTTATAATTTATATAAAATAATATACCTACTAAATAAGTTTACAAGTTTACAACTTAGCAATAACAAGCCCTAAACTCTAGACCCATTAGATCTCTAGACATTTTGTGTAAACATATACAAAAATAAATAAAAATAAACATTTAAATAATTTGACAAAGACAGAAGTTAACATGCACAATATTCATGTGACAGGAAAATAGAACAATGGGATTTATAAATCAAACCCGAGAGCGAAACAGAGAAGAACATCAAAGGTTATTTACATTTCACCAACAAACGGTTCAGTGTGTAGAACAAAATTTAAATGCTGCCATATTTTTGTATATCGTTTTTATTTAATAAATGTTTATGTCATTATATCGCGTCGAGGACTCTAAGCCGCCTCCGGGTATTATGTGGGGTTTATACCAGTCGATTTTTGATGTAAATGGAAAATGAATTAGTTTAATACAAAATTTGGTTAGAAAAATATATTAGAAAATTTTGTTACACAAATTACAATGAAAAACGTCTTGTTGGGCCGAATGGTATAGGCAAGCCCGGATTGCGGAAGACGTAGGTTCGTTTCCCGCTTATTTTCCTCTGCAATTTTAGGTTCCATGTCACAGGCGCGAGGCTATTGCTATCTACCGGCAGCATTCATCGTAATACGACAAGGCACAAACTCTCATGTCAAGCTAGCTATGTGAAAAATCGGTAACGGATATTAAAACAATATTTAGTAAAACGTTGCTTAGTTTACGCAATCGCAGGCCAAACGCGCTGAGCTGTATTATCGAGTTCGTCATCCGATCCATCTAGTGACTTTTAAAAATCATATCATCCATCACAATCATCATCCAATTTATACAGTTCAAGGTTTTGACTTAGGTGTTACAGCCAGCCACCTGCCTGACACCAATCAACCTAGGATATACCAACAGACGCACAGATAGACCGAAATTGTTATTAAAATATCAGTAAATGACTACCTTAATTTTATATTATATCGTTTTTATTTTAATAAATGCTTCATTATATCGCCCTGTTGACTCTAATCCGCATCCGGAGCTTAAGTGGGGTTTAGATGAAAAGATTTTTTGTGTATGTAAAAAACGTAATGTAAATAAAATGACATCACGCTCGTTTGGTGACGTCAGAGCAGAAGACAATATTATTTAAATTGACACTACTCCTGCCTCACCGGTAAGGAATCAGATGCATGGTAGGAACAAAACTTGATGAGTTTCTTGCACAAAGATTTTGGGGTTGTACTAATTTTTCTAACATTTATATAATGTTAAAATTAAAATCGAATAGAGTTTCTTGCACGTTCTTCTCAGAACAAGGCCTCCTGGTAGTTTACATGGTGTAGCATGTCGTATTAAATATTGGAAACCTGCGTGACTACGACAAGCACGATTCTAGTATTCAAGGCATTTCTTTGACGATTCATAAGCGTATGTAATGATGCTTTACATGTATAAACGATATTTTTTTTATTTTATGATGTGACAAGGAGAGTGTTCAGCAGCATTCCATGTAAAACATTCACCCAATAATATGACAATAGGCTGGGCCCCTATTTCATGAGCCCCAATTAAAAGCGAGTAAAATGTGGAGATAAACTAGCTCTTTAGCCGGCGGTATTTGTGTTTAATTATCTAAAAAATATTTCAATATCTTTTAAGGTTACGAAAATTCCGAAAACTGATTGCTATCGGTTTAGTCTAGCCGTCTCTCTCACATCTTGGCGTCGTGCGCACTGAGTGAGAGTGACGGAGAGAGTGAGACAACGCAATCGGATTGCAAAGTAACCACTCAGGTCTGATTCATGTGGAGAGGCTTTCGCAATAATAGAGTTCTCGACGTCTTGTAAATAAGAAGATTTATATAATTATTTACTCAGTACATTTGAAGTGTAAGCGAATCTGTTACTTGTATTCTATTTTATGTCGTGTGTCGCCGAATGAAAGTTGACACAGTCACGACGCGTAACGTTTCCATTCAAAATGTGATTATTTAGGTTCAATTTTAAAAATGCCGCGTGTGACGGCTGATAAGACTACAGTTGTCACCACTTCTGCCCCGGTCTTTCTCGCGAGTGTCGTACAAGGTGACCAATAAGTGTTATAGGCAATTATAACAAGAAATGGGCAGAAGCGTCCCTTTGCTAGATGGTGATCTAGCAAATTGCTGCCATTTAAGTTCCCGGTGAATGGCAATAGGCTCGCACCTTATTATATGGGACCTGAAGTAAGCTGGCAATACGCGGATGCTGAAACACCTCTGCCTAACTATTACGTGAAAAAGGCGTTATTATAATTTTAAAAATGTTATCCATATAGACAATAAAATAAAACCATGTTCACTATTTCCTTCTCTACATACTCAATCGCGCACGGTAGTCGTATTAAGCAGCTACCGCTCTTGACATGTGATCAAACAATAAAAAACAAAACAGCCGTGAGCCGACAAAAGACGGATGGTGTAAATCCCGTCTTACTTGTCAGCTTCACTGGCGTTGCAAGCGTAAATAGGCTACCGTGACTTCTTATCAGGCGCTTCGTATGTCTGCAGGCAATAAAATACACTTTCAATCATAACTCTAGTTCATAGAATTCATATTCCTTTATCGAAGAAAAAAACAATCACACAGCAATTGACTTCCATACTATGTCTTATTATGAGCGAAAAAATAACGTTGAATTGTCAAAGCGACTAAGGAAGATTGCCCGGTTTACACCAATAAGCATCTTGGGGAACCCGTATGGTGGAGGTCAACACCATCAATAACAGCATACCCGAAGAGGGTTGGTGTCAGCCAGGCTGTAAAGCCTAAGCGAAAACCTTGAGCGGTAATGGATTTGAATATTGTCAATTTGGAAAATTACGCTGATTTGATCATAAGCCGTAACCTGTTTGCAGTAAAGCACAAAGTCGATTGAGAAAATTTCACACGTTGACACACCTGACGTGGTGTTGACTGTATTCCATTCCTTTCGGCGTCGGCAAGCCTATTGTATTCCTTCTGTATGGAATCGATAAATGCAAGTCTCATGGATTTGAGATTCATAGATTGTAGATGACGGCCGCCTTGGTCGAATGCTCAGATCGCTGGGTATTGGCCAAGAGGTCCCGGGTTCGAATCCTGGTAGGGGCAAACTTTGTGATGACCATAAATGTTTGTTCCCGAGTCATGGTTGTGTAAATGTTTATTTAGTATATTTTCAACATTTATATACATAATTATATTAAAAATATGTCCGTCATCTAGTATCCATAACACAAGTGCTTAGGCTACTTACTTTGGGCTAGATGATAGGTGTGAATGTAAAAAAAAATATTTATTTATTTATTTATAGATTATTTATCTTGATTCAATGTGCACTTGACGGACCAAAATAGTTATATTATTATGGTTACTATATAAAGGTACCTCGGTACCAGGTGGTACCATCGCAAATCACAAGGCCCTGGTGGATAGATAGACAGTAGTTAAATTCTGTCAGTTTTATGCCCTAGCATCATCAAACAAAGTCTTATTGTTATCAGTAAAAGTAGGTACCCAGGATTTGTCAATATGTATTTTTCTTATTGAGACGGCATTTGAAGGTTATGTCAACATAACTTTGTTTATTATTTAATTCTCTCTTTTCAGAAAAAGCAGAGATTATTTATTAATTTGAAGGGAAAGGGATCTAGACGATACATATTAAATTTAAATAATTTATGAGTGTCACACGTTTTAATGCACCTAGGGAGCGCATGACGCTAATTGAATGGTAATATTATACTTCACATCGGCAACTGATGAGGTGGTGAAAACCACTATAAATTCTCAACGTCAAACACACACCATAACACTTATATTTCAATGATTCAGTATAATCGAACGTCAACACTTATATTTATGCATAAAAATAACACTACTTTCACTGCACAAAGTCCACTCTAAAACAATTTTTGAATTATTGAAATGAGAATCTGACTGACGCCCTTGGGAGCGCGCCAAACACTCTTGAAGTTCGTCATATTTATAGTCAACAACATGTTCTATACCAAACTGTCAAATATCGCCAATCGATTGACTGATTGATTGATTCATATCTGATTCTCAGGTTAGCAGTTTTTCACCATGACTTTTATACTTCTAGATTCTTGGCTTTTGCCTTTGTTATTATAATGTTAAATAAACCCACAAACCCATTTAATTGTTTTATATAATATTTTATTCTAATTATCACAAATAATCTCTATACAGTAAACGTTACTTCTTTGTTATAATACTTGTAGACAGGTTACTAATTTAATACATTTTACATAACACTCTATCTCATGGATAATCTCAATGGACTTTATTATAAGTACATGATAATCTAATGGTGGTGATTAACTTCTTCACTTACTAAATGCCAGATAAAATAGCCATAAAGATATATCGACGATGAAAAATGCCACGTCATACAGAAGACAATATTAAATTTTAAAGTGAACAGAATCTGTTTTGAGAGTTTGTCAGAAGCGGTGAATGATTTATTGGCAAAAGTTCTTATGAACTTTCCACTTAGGCTTTCATAAATAAGTCTCTTAGCTGGCCTTCCACCATGAAACAATCTGCAAGCTACCACGACGCCTGATTAAGAAAAAGATTAACTGCCGCACTCAGAAACGTCAAATAATGTTAATGAGTACTTAACGTCAAAAAATGACAATTCAAAACTAGTCGCTATTCTTGCCGGGTCTATGGTCTAGATTTGAATTAAATTTTTTGACATTAAATACTCATTAAAGTTATTTGACGTCTCTGAGTGCGGCAGTAAAAGTCAAAATAATGATAATGGTTACTGCAATATTTAGGAAAGGTATTTAGATAAAAACAAATTTGTTTGACCAAAGTCAAAAAAAGTTTAAAAGAGGAAAAAGGAGCATAATATAAAATCTTTATTGTGTTATAGTACCTTATCATTGTTAATTCAACTAACCGTGAATGCTGTTTTGCGTGATTTTGCTTGGTAGCCTCTTAATTTAATAATGAGGAATAATTTTGTTGGTATTAGACTCGGGAAGATAGATGACGGCCATAATTTAGAAAATGATGAGTAACCTGAATGAAGAGATAAGATTAAATTAGAGAAGATCCACAAAAAATGACAGGGTAACACGAAGTAGATAAAGGAAAAATTGATAGTGGCAAATGGGTATAAGTTGTAAATTATTAAATAAACAAGAAGACTTTACATCGTCGTGTAGGCCATAAGCAAGAAAATAAAGATAATGTATTTGTACTGCAATGTGTGTAGTGTGGAGTAGAATACGATTTGCATGCCTGTTAGATGGCAATAGGTTCGCTCCGTGTTACATGGGACCTAACGTTATTTGCGAAACCTAGGTGTTCTTTCGCCTCTGTCTATCCCTTATAGGCGTGATTTATTGTATGCCATTCATTGACAATGATTATATTGGTCCTGCTGAATATCCATTAATTCCGAAACGACTTTTTGTCAATTAATCTGTGACTTGACTTGCCACTTCTTCACAAAAGTAATTAGATACTGGTTTCTGACGCGCCTGTAAGCTCATACATATTATATTCTATTTAGCAGCCACCGACCTATCTCGTGGATAGCTGGTAATGAATAATTCTCGTTCACACGTTCTAGTCTAAGCCGCGCCGGAGTTCCATGAAATCAGCGCAATTTACAACTTTGGAACTAATCAAGGTATCGTTACAATTTCGAACGTCTCCTTTGTCGGGGATTGCGGATTACTTGGTTCTTTTTAGGGCTTAATAAAAAATACTTTGTTCTTTACGCTTTTTTTTTTTGGTAGGTAACTAAATAAGTAATTTTAGGTGGGGAAATTTGGGATTGTTAGTCGTTTGTTTTCGGTGTTTCTGTTAGCTTTAGCAGTAAATAATTTTGATTTTAACATTGTATAAAACTACAATAAAGATACCACTTTCTTCTACTACTGATTTTAATCTTGAATACGAAGAACGAAATAAACTTAGAAAATTTAGCTTCACCTCAGTCTCTCATCGTCTTAAAGTAGTGCTATCAGGATAATTTAAAGTGTTTTTTTTAAGTAAATGAAGTTGGTGACACTATATCGGTCCGTTCTCCTTTTATTCTTTCATCCATATGGAGGCCTTGAGGAGTAGAGATATGATGAACGATAGGTTTATTTACTTTCTGCTATCCATTTTAAATTTTTAAATATCCAAGAGGAGAAATAAAATTTCCTTTATCAATTTTGATCTTAACTTTAGTAGTGGTATTTTTATCGTGTAATTTGCTGTTGTTGTGCTTATATTGTAGCATATCGATATTTTAAGTATACGTCCAATGTATGCCTATTATTCCTTACAGAAGTCATGAAATATGAATTCAATGAAACGCAATGAATGCTCAATAACGCGCTTCGTTCAGCTACAAACGAATCCATTTTAATTTTAATTATCATAAATCAATATTCCGTGTTCCCGGTTCGCACCTGAGAGTCTCTGAAAAGCCTTAAATAGACCAGATTAATACTTAATTAAAATTGTCCTAATTTGTTTTAACACTGCTTAATTAACACTTCTTTTTTAATAGAAGTAATTATTATAAATTATTTATGAGCTCGTCATTTCCATGTTGGCCTAAGAGCGAAAAAATACCATAGAATGCGTTAGCCCCAACCCAACCCAGGGGTGTCGTAAAAGTTGACTAAGGGAGATGCCCCTACACCCGGTGTACCTTGGGACACCCGAATGGTGGTGGGAAAACAACCAACAACAGCATACCCAAAGTAGGTTTGTCAGGCAAGCGATCGGCTGTACAATCCAAGCCTAAACCTTGAGCAGTATGGATTGGATGTTGTCGTCCCAATCACTCTCCGTTCATTGGTCTCTTTACCGGTCCTTGCCATCACTTTTCTATACATTAAATCATCATTAGCACCTTTTCGGTGTGACGGATGATATCTTTCTTAAGGGAGTGGATGGCTTGATGACGTCTGACCGATTTAAACTGGGAACAGGGCAGGAAATAGAGTTTATCTGACATTGACATCTGACAATACTATCAATAAACAGTATTAAATAAATTACGTGTAATTGAAAGAGTAACGACAAAACGTCTGTTTCCAATTTGGGTTCTAATTCAGAAACAATACGTCTCAATTCGGCTCACGTGACAGCTTCCATGTCTGGTTTTCATTTACAATATAATTCGTTCATCAATTGATCCTAGTATCAGGATGGCTTTCCGACTTTGGGTTCTATTGCCGTAGCCATTCGTCTCAATATCGAAGATCTTCGAAGCTATCGAAGAAGCACTTGAGATAAACTTGCATGCATCCTAATCGGACACATCTGTCTGTACATACTAAATATCTGTTTAGGTTTTGTTGAAATTATCTTATCTGTTAGATTACAGACAGAGATTATTTTACCTTCTCTAAAAACGACCCAGTCAGCGTACTTCTAAGAATGTGGTAAAAGTTTGTGGCAGTCACACCTAAAAATATATAATTTATTTTTATTTAATTTTTGCTTTTGACGAGTGAGAAGAAAACTCTTAGAAAACCGAGCAGGTACCGGGACCATAGTGTGGCAGGGAGGAAGTCAGTGGAACGGTTGAGACTAATGACCCAAGTGTAGATTTACGGGGCTCTTTCACAACATGTCAACACATATCTTCGCCACCCCGACTTCTCTTATTATTTATAGTACAAATATTGCGTAAACTAAGCAATTTTCGCTAAGGTCAATGAATGGGTAAAAACGGAAAACCGAATATAATCATCATGGGTGGAAGAGTACAAGAGAATGTGCTATACCACTACGCAGATCTTACTACTGCAGAAGCAGCCGGGACCAACGGCGTAGCGTGCCCTATGAAGCACGGAGGAACTAGAGATAGTATTTATGGCCCCGTGTCCGGGGCTAATGAACATTGCTTAGCTTTGTCGCTGGTCACTCATTGCGCAATATTGCGCCTTAAATTACTTGGTTACCAACAATTATGACAAATAACAGAACACTCGTGGCGTGCCTCAAATACGTAACAACATCACTACAATAATAATCAAGAGCGATAAAGGGGAACCAGATGTAGCTATTATCACGAAAATAAATATTTGCTAGCTATTTTTTGGTACGGCAATAGGCTCGCCACCTATTACATAATGGGACCTAACATAATTGGCGAAACGTGGGTGCTAGGTCACCTCTGCCTACCCCTTCGGGGATATAGGCGTTATTTTTGTATGTATGTATGTAGATTATTTTTTTTGGATTTAACAGAAAATTAGTCTAGACTTTCATACATAAACTTTGTATATACATCTATATTAATCAGGGGAAGAGACATAATCGCTCATTTTATTAACTATTCTAAACAATCGATTGTTTAGAATAGTTTAGATAGTCGAGATTCAGAAGCAATTTGTCTTAACTGATACAATTGGAGGCATGCTACAAATTAAGAACTAGAATTGGAAGCAAGCAAATTTGTTTGGGCGTAAACAATTAGTGTTTCAAAGTCAAATTTCCTAACCCGCAATAATGTTGCGTCCATTGCTGAGTGACAGTCAGCCTTGTGGAATGCCACAGGGTGTCTGCCTGGGTCCTACGCAATTAGAAATTATTGATATTAATTTTAAGATGACTCCGTTGATACAAGCGTCGGACCGGCTGAGAAGCTAGGAAATAATTAAGGTCCACGGTGGACGTCTTATTGTTATTAATGGGCCTTGACTGGAATCAGGCGAAACCATTCCTATAAATAACTTCTATAGAGCTGGCTAAAATTGGGCTCAATTTAAACAATGTTTTGACTATTATTTCATTTGATTTAAATTTTTCTGTGACTATTTTATAATATAGATAAAATCAAGACATACATAAACCACCACTAGTTATCCCCGTAAGGGTAGATTGTGTATTGTCACCCCAATTTCGAGAGCTTGTTTTTAGCTTTATACTGCGTCCGTATCTCAGCTTTCGAACTGATTTGAAAGTATTATTTAATTTTAATAAAGCGGATAGGACAAAGGTAAAACCTATCATTTATTGCTACATAATTATCATCAATAGAACAAGGTGTCTTTCTATATCAATATTTTCTATTAGCTCAGCACACACTGCCTTTTTTCTCATTTCTTCTTTCTTCTTCTTCTTTCACACAATTTATCCGTCACTTCTTTGGGCATCCTCTTATTCTAGGTCCATCTCTATTTACTATACTATACTTAACCTATTTCTAGTTACGTACCATAGAGATTACATACCAGGAGGGATGACCTCATCACATGCCCGTATCACGCTAACATTATACTGTAATTGTTACAAATTTCTTAACTTTACTTTTAATCTCAGGTGAAGTGCGTTTACTAACAACTTTGATCTCCTCAACGGTTACAATTAATGGCGAACAATGGTGAGTTAATAAGGTTTGTTAAAGCTTAAGCTAAAATGTATTCAAACGGCTTCCAGTTGAACAATGGGTTCTAATCACAAAATTGGTAAAACTTGAACTAGGCATCGTTGATTTATTGCAGAGGTTCCCAAACCTTTTTTCGCATACAGCACTTTCAAAATTTTGCTGGTTCCTGTAGACCCCTCTAACTACATTTCTACCATATTCTTAAAACAGTTTCAGTCGCCGAGTTTCTTAAAACATTATCTGCCTACATAGATAGATGAAGTCAAGCCATCATTTTAGTTCTTCACTATTGAAACTAGATACATTTTCGTGGATCTGCTTACGAACCGTGACCCCAAATTTTAAACATAGTTCCCCCAAAGTTTCCCAAGTTCCCGCAAACATAGTAGGGGTACTAGCCTTACTACCCTTGAGTCTCCCGTGGACCCGTGGGGGTCCACCTGCGGGCCTAGCACAGGGACATGGACAAGTCTATCTCCACCAAACACTGTCACGTGACAGTGTTTTGTCTTCTTCCCCCAGGGGAAAAGATTTTCTTCCCCCTGGGGATCTTTCGGGGGGCCGAACGCGATGTCTCCACGTCCCGTGCTACAGGGGATGGACCACTGTTTGGGAATCAATGATCTATTGCTTCGGTGCTCAAGCCAACCTGTTGAGAAAAAGTTAGTAACGTAGCGGAATTTCTCCAACTTTATGTATCCGAAAACCGACTGGGCTTAACAGTCGCAATGAAATTTAAACTTTAAGCAAGGTAACATTTAGTGCCATTTTTATTGCGAATAATTCTGTGTTAACGCGCACATTTGTGCTCGCTTAGGCGTTAACTGTCACATGAATAACTTTAAAAGACAACATTGTTTGCGCAAAGGCTTGTGATGTGAGCATTTCTTTTGCGGTTGTACTTTTGACGATGTAGCGGCTCGGGTGGAAAAGGGTTATCGCAGGTTGAGTCGCAAGCGATTACCATTCAGCTAAATATGAATGAATGAAAGGAGAATGATAAAAAGGATTTATATGGCGAAACTGAACGGAGAAATGGGAAGGGGAAGGCTTAGGCGGATCGTTCATAATACAAAAAAAGTCTATTAAAAAGGGGCCAGGTCAAGAGTACCCGAAACCGAAGGGCATGCATGAAGAGATTGGATGGTGCGAAAGAAGTATGTAAGGATCATAGCAAGTGGCAAGAAGTGATCTCTGCCTACCCCTGTGGGAGAAAGGCGTGACATGTATGTATGTATCTAAATAATGAATAATGAACTTTAAAGTGCAGATACTTATTTACACGAGTTCAAAGACGATAATGTTTTGGCTGTAAAAAATGCTGTACGCTACGCTTCGTGCCAAGTGTGTGCCAGCCCTTAGAGTAACAGACAACAAAGATATCGCATAGGTCAGATAGGTCCGTGTCTTGATATCACGTGCTCGTGATATTTTTCTTACTAGAAAAAATCACGTAGTCTCACAGAAGAATTTTTGATGTTACGTGTTTGGTCATGAGGTCCTTTTTGCACGTGTTAAAGATCTGTATACATTCACCAAGAAAATTGAGCTTTAAATAGACCTGTGTGATACAATATCTCGGTCCCTTTTACTGCAATACAATTATTAAGTCCTGTAACAACTCAGCAGTATTGTTGTAATAGTTTTTCTTAGTAAGCCAAATGAGTGAAAGATCGCGTAAGTCGAAATTTCATCAAAGTTTATAAGTCATCATACATCACACCTTTCTCCCACCAGTGAAAGCAGAAATCACATATTTCCACTTACTACGGTCCTTACATAGGTGGTACTCATTTTCGCTGCATCCCAATTTCTTTTATACCCCTCATTAACATTATAATCATACATAATTTCCCTTATTTATCAGAGGTAGGTGGTAGGCAGAGGTGTATTAACATGCACATTAACGTCAACCCTGTTAAGGTACCAGGTAACAGGGGCGAGCCTTTTTTTTTTTGAACGTTCATCGCATACCACCACCATGTGCTGGTCAGCAGGTCGGCCTTTTCAGGCTCCTCGGGGGAGGAAGGAAGTGTCCGCGGAATGACTAAGACACTTCCCTAACGCTGGGGCTTTAAGTGGCAAGTGACGGAGCCCCACTCCATCACCTGCCAACAGGGGAGAGCCTATTGCCAATTATCGGACACCTAAATCGAAAGTGTTTACCTATCCCAATATGTCAAAATTTCTCAATTGACTATGTGATTTAATTCTATCTTGTAAAGGTTGCTAATCGATTGGTGGAAATTAGCAGTTTTGTTCGGCCTGACACGCTTTAAACTAACTGTAACTACTTACGTACAACGTCGGACTTTGTATATATTCTAGATGTGCCTAGAAACTTTATAACCGCGATTCAGCGGGCCTACCGCCTAACTCTATTGCTGAAGAAAAAGCTATAGTTTATGACGTCATGCTGTCACTATCAGCAATAGCTTTTGAACTTGTCACTATCAGCAATAGACTTTGAGTTTGTATGAATTTGGCAGACAATCCGTACATACATACATACATAATTCACGCCAATATCTCCGAAGGGGTAGGCAGAGGTGAACTAGCACCCACGCTTCGCCAATTAGGCTAGGTCCCATGTAATAGGTGGCGAGCCTATTGCCATTTATCGGGCACAAAAGTCGCAGTACTTTGCTAGGTGGTAGGTATAAGAGGAATGCTGCTGCCCATTCCTCATCACTGATTTATCCTTAGTCGCCTTCTACGACACCCACGGGAGAGGTTTGGGGTGGTGACAATTGTATTCTACTCTGCCGTCACCACGCGGCCAGAAAATCCGTACCGCCTAAAAATTCAAGATGACTGCTAGCTAAGTTGATAGCTGTCAATACTGCAGTGGACACATCTCTTTCGGGGGAAAGAAAATCTTTTCCTCTCGCTCTAACTCCTACTAAATCCCGAGAGAAAACACTGTCATTTTTTCCACGTCCCGTGCTAAGCCTACTGCTCCGTGCGTCCGTCAACTGTCAATACTTTGCCTCGCAATTTCCTATGTACCGCTAGCAGCTACGTATATTAATAATATTTGGCTGTTTTAATTAGGTATTAGTGAAATTTTCAATCCCATTAAAAATAGATGGACAATGATTGTGACCATATGCAGTAAAAGAAGAAAAATCATTTGATGGTCGCGACGCCGCTATTGATGGTTTTACGGAGCGCTTTACACACCATCGCACAGGCTCTGATGTGTCATCAGATGAAGATAGTGAAGATTTAATTACCGATGTGGAAGACATAGAATATTTTTTTTCATAAGTTGGCCATAAATAGTGTTTTAACAGACTGCGGAGAAGCCGGAGGATTGTTAAGTGTTCGATTTGTGTGTATGTCCATTCCTTTAATACGTTCGTAACTAGTCAATAACTTGCTTTCTAATAAAAAAAAAATATTTATTATTATTTTCTTAAATATTTAATTATATTATTTTTTTCACTAACCCTGCTTTTGCGATCACTCACACATATGCAAAGCTCATCTTATGCCAAAAGAACTATATCGTTTGTTCACGTTAGCAGTTGTTGTTATACTCTGTGCTTATTGCTGATACAATTTTAGGCGGTCGCTCGGATAAACAGAGCATTGCTATAGAACTATCATCAACAATCGAGTTAGGCGGTAGGCCCACAGGTCTTGCTAATCTTTGCCTGCCTTATCGCTGTAGTCGTTAGGTTCAGTATTGATTTAACTCCATCGTTTTATCAGCTGTCTCACTTTACGCTGATCAACCGTTATTTACTAGACACTTTGTGTAGCGCTGTGACGTAGCCACTCCGTATTGATAAAAATCACCAGATTGATATCACTCTTAAGATACAAAACATATTTATACAACTCTAAATAATATTCCTGTAACAGTAAGGTCCGTATTCAGAAACGGCACTCAAGTGTAGTTTAATTTGAATTCAAGTGATTATTGCTTTAATATAGAATCCCTACTTAAATTTGTGTTTTATTCCAAAACGGCTATCAAGCTTGACTTACGTAAATTTAGATTCAAATTATGTTTATGTCGAGACATCCCTATTCTACCATGAAAATGCGAAAAGGTGTAGCACTAAAGGTAATAACTCTACTCAAGCGTGGCAATGAGGTGTTTTGCACGATCATAGCTTAAATCTCGATTTAAATACCTATCGATTGTTGTCCGAGTGACATTTCAGAATAAACGTAAACAGTGATCAATAAATTGATACTTAAATATTGTTCTAGAATAAAGGGTCCATATAAATCTAGTTTTAAAACGTGATTCACGTCCAAGTGTCGTTTCAGAATACGGGCCTAATTCTTATGACCATAAATTTATAACACACAATGTTACCTATAGTTCCCGGCACGTAAGTTGAACCAAAATGACGGTCGTCTGCGCAGGTTTATTTAAGGGACATGTGTCTAAAAAAATGTTGAACCCGCAGAAGTGGGTATGGGTATCCCTCCGTTGTTATGGTTACAGACACACGTCGCACCTCATACAGAACCGCAATGAATACCGGAAAATATCTACTTGCGTATAGGTCAACTTATGTGCCGGGTATTTTAGTTCAGTTCCTAAGATCACCAAGCTAATCAAAACAGCCAATATGACGATTTGACTGCAGCAATTCCATGACTGTGAATGATGTTGGTCGAAAGTGATTCCGATATATCACGCGATCGACGCCGGTCACGTTAGTCACAAACGTAGGTATCTATGGCTGCCATTGAAACGTTGCTCGTAAAACAGATCGCGCTATCGAATGCCGGAAATTTTAGACGCGTACTTCCAAATAGCTATTCATATGGATGTAGGTAGTTTGTACGGATTATTATTTATGTGGATGTTATTTACATTGGCTACATATAACGTCATGGTTGGTCGAGTGGTTTAGACGATTGTGGAAGATTACAAAAAAACAAACGCACTTTAAAACTATCCTTTTAACGTTTCTGATAATAATATGCACATGCCTAGTTCCTATAAATGGAAAAATATAGAGACGCTTATCACCATTACGCTGATCCGGTGAGGATTGAGTATTGACGACTTTAGAAACGGCCGGGGCTGGTGGAATGACGTGCCTTCTGAAGCCTGCAGAGAATCGAGATGATTCAATTTTTTTGGTCACCCATCCAACCACTGGCCTTAGAGAACATAGCTTAGTTTCAGCAATCGCAGTCCGGGGTTTAACCGCGCTACCGAGCTCCTCTTTAATGTAATATGAAAAAGTAATTAAAAGAAAGTTAACGCTTTTTCGTTTTAATCTATTTAAGTAATTAACATAATATTGGGTATAATTAGGAACTGAGAAAATTGTTTTCTGGAAACTAAAGTGTTTGATTAAAAGTTAGCATACAAACTTAGTAGTTATATTCATAGTTTTAATTGTATTACCAGCGAGAGAGCCTAACTAAATTGCTTGTAGTGAGAATCTTGAGGCGCACTATAGCGCAGTAGCTTATCGTAGTCGGTCTGCGATTGCGTAAACTAAGCAATGTGCGCTAAGGCCGGCCATCGGATGGGCAAAATCACGCATATAAATAATAAATAAATATTGTTACACCCACACCTATCATATAGCCCAAAGTAACCCTAAGCACTTGTGTTATGGATACTAGATGACGGACATATTTTTAATATAATTATGTATATATACTACACAAATATATACACAACCATGACTCGGGAACAAATATTTGTGTTTATCACAAAATTTGCCCCTACCAGGAATCGAACCCGGGACCTCTTGGCCAATACCCAGCGATCTGAGCATACGACCAAGCCGGCCGTCAAATCAACATCATCATTAACTGGTGATGTGTGATGCGTGTACCTTTCCGGTTCGCTCAATTAATATAAGACCGTTCTTTTTAACAGTATACGACCGGAAGCCCGTTCAAGACATTTAGAGCCTGTTTCACAATCGACAAGTAAGTTCGCAGTAGCTTACTTTGCAGTTCAATTGGCATATATTTCATATTACAACTGCCAAATGATCTGCGAAGTAAGCTACTTTGAACTTACTCGTCGATTGTGAAACAGGCCCTTAACTATTTTATATGTGTGGCCAGTATGTTTGAGTTAGGTTTCCTTTGCCTCTATTCTAATCTTGGTTTCTCAAAGGTTATCTGGGATCGGCTAAGTATGTTTCCTCTTTCATTCATATTGGACAGTTTGATTAACTGCCTCTGTCATTATAGTTTTGTACACCAATTATGTGTTTCCGCTTTCATTCATATTGGACATTTTAATTACCTACAATTTTGTACACTATTTTTATTGTACATACATACATACTTAAATCACGCCTATATCCCCGAAGGGGTAGGCAGAGGTGAACTAGCACCCACGTTTCGCCAATTATGTTAGGTCCAATGTAATAGGTGGCGAGCCTATTGCCATTTATCGGGCACAAAAGTCGCAGCACATTACTAGGTGACATAAGAGGAACGCTGCTGCCCATCCCTCATCATAGGCGCCTTGTACGACACCCACTGGAGAGATTTGGTGGTGACAATTGTATTCTACTCTGCCGTGCCGTGTGGTGACACGGCACTGTATTTATAATGTAAAGGATTAAAAAAACTACTTATTAATAAGAAAAGAGGAACCCAAATAGCATTTACGTCTGTCAAGTGTCAAAATAACATTATACCCAAAGAAGCGTTGATTTCAGGGAGGCGGCAGTCCATAAAACTTAAGTCAAAACCTTGAGCAGTATGGATTAGAATTTTGTCATATCGATCACTCTCTCGGTTGATTAGTCTTTCGACATGGTCAATTTCATTACTTTTCTATGGACTCATTCATATCATATCCTTTCAGGTGTGATGGATGTTATGAATCAAAAGAGCTTAATGATATCTTATTTAGATATCCTAGTAAAAGGGGCAGGCAAACGATGAACTACCTAATCAACATTTGTTTCTAAACTAGTGCTATGTGGCTTGGGAGAGCCCTGTCGATTGTAAATTGTTACAAGAAGAAAATACATTTTCCTGATTGGTTAATAAATTGCAAAATTAATGATCAGCTAAAAGTAAGGCAAATTGCATAATTTTATCTTAAGCTGATTACTTAACAAGTATTAAACGGAGTTAGATTTAACAGTCGTTTTTGTACAAAGATTTTGGTGGTTAGAAAAAGAATTTCGAAAAATTATGGTCTTGGTGCTTGCTGCTGGCTTATAACGTGAAGTGTAAAGGTTAGAAGAATTTCGGCAAGTTAATTAGTGTCTTGGTTAGCCGAGCGGTCAGGCACCTGCCCGGATAGCAGCGGGCGCGGGTTCGATTCCCGCATCAAGACCATAATTTTTCGAAGTTCTTTTTCTAACCACCAAAATCTTTGTAATACTTTTTCTAACATTTATATAATGTTAAAATTAAAATCGAATAGTCGTTTTTGTGTTATGCTGTTTGCAGATTACCGTATAAATGTTTGCGTGTGACCCTTTATGCAAGAATAATATTTCATGTAAAACCCTGTTCATCCGCACGCCTACCACACCCAATGGCAAATTTCAATTAATTTGAAATAAAACAACTTTTACGGATAAGACTCGCGTATAATTAGGTGTTTGGCATGTTAATTATTTAACCCGTAAAAGTTGTTTTATTTCAAATGTGTAGTGCTCGTGTAAATATAAGAAAACATTGCAATTAATTTTTAAATAGACCCACTTGAAATCACTATATTTTATATTAAAATACAAAATCATCAATAAACATACTATACTTGCTTGAATTAAAATAATACATTATGGGCCTATTCCACAATCGACAAGTAAGTTCTAAGAAGCTTACTTCGCAGATCATTTGACTGCTGTAATATGAAATATATGTCCATTGAACTGCCAAGTAAGCTACTTCGAACTAACTTGTCGATTGTGAAACAGGCCCTTATAATAATAATAAAAATAAATGAAAATCAATAAAAGTCTTAATTAATAATTACAACTAAAAATTTATTTTGACTTTAGACATTAGGCAGGAAAGATAACGCAATTTTTTGAAATATAAAAAAAAAATATTGCCATAAACTTTTCTCAAAAAAAGCGGAGGGTCTTGAAAGCAATTTATGAAAAATGTTGCAATTTCGCCACCTCACATTAATCACGATACATCACGTCACTCGTCCTCGATCATTTATCTCGATGATGTAACAAGTTTACCTATCATCGTCCTGAGTTCTACACGAAACACAATAAGCACGCTTTAGCAATCTGTTTGGAAAACATGTTAGCATATTTGAGTAAACCATTCCAGTGTGACGTGGCCGGTAAATAAAATTTAATTCGTGAAATTTACCGTTTTAAATGCAATGGAGTTTTTTGGAGCGATCACCTTATTTTAACACCATCATTTCTTCTACACTTTATGTCATAAAAAAAACATTTTAACAATGTAACGGTCACACTTGGACAATCAAATTTTTAATTAAAGAAGAAACAAAAAAAGAACTTACCGTGTAATCGTCCGTCGAACAAAACCGAAGTCCGAATTTGGAATCGGAAATAAAAAACAAAACACTATTCAAAAAGTCCAAAACTCATTCCCGGTCAGTCAGAAACCAAATGACGTGTGTCTCGAACTAAAATCACCCAAAATCCCGCTTCAGAAAGAAGTTTTTTGAAAGAAACGCGAGTCCCGGCACAGCGCTATCCAAACTTTTGAGAAGATCGAGAGTGTGCTAGCGTTGTAGCGCATCAGCCGTGTTCGCTGTGCAGACGTCAAATCGAGACTGAAATGTTCCGGTGTGGGCCACAGCTACGCCCATTATTGGATGTTAACTAACGCACCACCTTCAAGCGAAGCGTGGAGATTTTCACAGTGACGAGGCGATGATTTTGTTCTATAATATAATACCTAAACGGTTGAAAAGTATTTGTTCAGTATTACATTACACGATTGTTACGATGCGGTCGGTAGTTTTGCGGTAGTATGTCGTTTAGTTTTTGGCAGTTTTTGACCATTGAAAGATATTAAACTGTTTCTTTTAATATTTGTCTCAAACATGCATGGAAATATTGTCAGAATTTTCGAGAAAAGAACACGCAGAGTATTGAGTTTACGGATGAAAATAGTAGATTTTCCATCAAGTGCACAAAACGAATCATTTTTGTCCGGAGACTTTTAGGAGCCCGAGCCGAAGGCGAGGGCTGATAGTAATGTTGAGGATACAAATGATTTTATGGACGAGTTAGAAACTCTGCTTCGATTGCGAGGAAATAAACCAGTAGTTTATCATAACATTTCTTAAAATTTAAACTAAAACTAGTACAGTTTTGAATACCGAAGGAAATTGTTTTTCCCACTGATATTAGGCTTGGGCTGCAGACCTATACAGCCAAGTATTATATTAATTTTGAAATAATAATTTTTTTACATTAATTTAGTAACCTACCGTACCTACTTGAATTAAAATTTTAATATCTTTTATGTCTTATTAAACACATTAGGCAAATAAATTTAAGGAAATATTAAAAAATAACAAATTCTATCTCTGAATTTCTTATTGTGTTTGGCTGCATGGCTTATTTACTTTGCCTTAATATAGACACATTTACGAGTAGATACGTTAATGCTCTAGAGCACAAAATGCGATTTTGTGCAGCCTATATCCTGCACAAATAAGCACTTTCAGAGCATGAGAAGTGAAAAAATAAAATCTGTTGGAGTGTTTTTTGAATTTGGAACATTACAATACGCTCTCCAGGAATGTTGTATGAAATGGCGTTATTTAGTACTGGAGATATTAAGTTTCTTTGATTGGATCTCTTTTATCAATCTTGACATACCAAAGTAAGTAAAACTACAAATTGCGTTTTGATTGCGTTCACTTGGCTCTATAGTCATAAATGCGATTTTCATTCGGCACAGGTGATAAATAGAAAATAGCTGGGGAGAGTGTTTGGCGCGGTTCGTGGTGTCAGTCAGATTTATTTTCACTAATTCAAAATTTGTTACTGAGTGGATTTTGTGCAGTGAAAGTGGTGTTATTTTGATACACAAGCATCCGTGTTGATGTGCAATTATGCTTTCATTCATATTGGACATTTTAATTACCTACAATTTTGTACACTATTTTTATTGTACATACATACATACTTAAATCACGCCTATATCCCCGAAGGGGTAGGCAGAGGTGAACTAGCACCCACGTTTCGCCAATTATGTTAGGTCCAATGTAATAGGTGGCGAGCCTATTGCCATTTATCGGGCACAAAAGTCGCAGCACATTACTAGGTGACATAAGAGGAACGCTGCTGCCCATCCCTCATCATAGGCGCCTTGTACGACACCCACTGGAGAGATTTGGTGGTGACAATTGTATTCTACTCTGCCGTGCCGTGTGGTGACACGGCACTGTATTTATAATGTAAAGGATTAAAAAAACTACTTATTAATAAGAAAAGAGGAACCCAAATAGCATTTACGTCTGTCAAGTGTCAAAATAACATTATACCCAAAGAAGCGTTGATTTCAGGGAGGCGGCAGTCCATAAAACTTAAGTCAAAACCTTGAGCAGTATGGATTAGAATTTTGTCATATCGATCACTCTCTCGGTTGATTAGTCTTTCGACATGGTCAATTTCATTACTTTTCTATGGACTCATTCATATCATATCCTTTCAGGTGTGATGGATGTTATGAATCAAAAGAGCTTAATGATATCTTATTTAGATATCCTAGTAAAAGGGGCAGGCAAACGATGAACTACCTAATCAACATTTGTTTCTAAACTAGTGCTATGTGGCTTGGGAGAGCCCTGTCGATTGTAAATTGTTACAAGAAGAAAATACATTTTCCTGATTGGTTAATAAATTGCAAAATTAATGATCAGCTAAAAGTAAGGCAAATTGCATAATTTTATCTTAAGCTGATTACTTAACAAGTATTAAACGGAGTTAGATTTAACAGTCGTTTTTGTACAAAGATTTTGGTGGTTAGAAAAAGAATTTCGAAAAATTATGGTCTTGGTGCTTGCTGCTGGCTTATAACGTGAAGTGTAAAGGTTAGAAGAATTTCGGCAAGTTAATTAGTGTCTTGGTTAGCCGAGCGGTCAGGCACCTGCCCGGATAGCAGCGGGCGCGGGTTCGATTCCCGCATCAAGACCATAATTTTTCGAAGTTCTTTTTCTAACCACCAAAATCTTTGTAATACTTTTTCTAACATTTATATAATGTTAAAATTAAAATCGAATAGTCGTTTTTGTGTTATGCTGTTTGCAGATTACCGTATAAATGTTTGCGTGTGACCCTTTATGCAAGAATAATATTTCATGTAAAACCCTGTTCATCCGCACGCCTACCACACCCAATGGCAAATTTCAATTAATTTGAAATAAAACAACTTTTACGGATAAGACTCGCGTATAATTAGGTGTTTGGCATGTTAATTATTTAACCCGTAAAAGTTGTTTTATTTCAAATGTGTAGTGCTCGTGTAAATATAAGAAAACATTGCAATTAATTTTTAAATAGACCCACTTGAAATCACTATATTTTATATTAAAATACAAAATCATCAATAAACATACTATACTTGCTTGAATTAAAATAATACATTATGGGCCTATTCCACAATCGACAAGTAAGTTCTAAGAAGCTTACTTCGCAGATCATTTGACTGCTGTAATATGAAATATATGTCCATTGAACTGCCAAGTAAGCTACTTCGAACTAACTTGTCGATTGTGAAACAGGCCCTTATAATAATAATAAAAATAAATGAAAATCAATAAAAGTCTTAATTAATAATTACAACTAAAAATTTATTTTGACTTTAGACATTAGGCAGTAAAGATAACGCAATTTTTTGAAATATAAAAAAAAAATATTGCCATAAACTTTTCTCAAAAAAAGCGGAGGGTCTTGAAAGCAATTTATGAAAAATGTTGCAATTTCGCCACCTCACATTAATCACGATACATCACGTCACTCGTCCTCGATCATTTATCTCGATGATGTAACAAGTTTACCTATCATCGTCCTGAGTTCTACACGAAACACAATAAGCACGCTTTAGCAATCTGTTTGGAAAACATGTTAGCATATTTGAGTAAACCATTCCAGTGTGACGTGGCCGGTAAATAAAATTTAATTCGTGAAATTTACCGTTTTAAATGCAATGGAGATTTTTGGAGCGATCACCTTATTTTAACACCATCATTTCTTCTACACTTTATGTCATAAAAAAAAACATTTTAACAATGTAACGGTCACACTTGGACAATCAAATTTTTAATTAAAGAAGAAACAAAAAAAGAACTTACCGTGTAATCGTCCGTCGAACAAAACCGAAGTCCGAATTTGGAATCGGAAATAAAAAACAAAACACTATTCAAAAAGTCCAAAACTCATTCCCGGTCAGTCAGAAACCAAATGACGTGTGTCTCGAACTAAAATCACCCAAAATCCCGCTTCAGAAAGAAGTTTTTTGAAAGAAACGCGAGTCCCGGCACAGCGCTATCCAAACTTTTGAGAAGATCGAGAGTGTGCTAGCGTTGTAGCGCATCAGCCGTGTTCGCTGTGCAGACGTCAAATCGAGACTGAAATGTTCCGGTGTGGGCCACAGCTACGCCCATTATTGGATGTTAACTAACGCACCACCTTCAAGCGAAGCGTGGAGATTTTCACAGTGACGAGGCGATGATTTTGTTCTATAATATAATACCTAAACGGTTGAAAAGTATTTGTTCAGTATTACATTACACGATTGTTACGATGCGGTCGGTAGTTTTGCGGTAGTATGTCATTTAGTTTTTGGCAGTTTTTGACCATTGAAAGATATTAAACTGTTTCTTTTAATATTTGTCTCAAACATGCATGGAAATATTGTCAGAATTTTCGAGAAAAGAACACGCAGAGTATTGAGTTTACGGATGAAAATAGTAGATTTTCCATCAAGTGCACAAAACGAATCATTTTTGTCCGGAGACTTTTAGGAGCCCGAGCCGAAGGCGAGGGCTGATAGTAATGTTGAGGATACAAATGATTTTATGGACGAGTTAGAAACTCTGCTTTTCACTTCGATTGCGAGGAAATAAACCAGTAGTTTATCATAACATTTCTTAAAATTTAAACTAAAACTAGTACAGTTTTGAATACCGAAGGAAATTGTTTTTCCCACTGATATTAGGCTTGGGCTGCAGACCTATACAGCCAAGTATTATATTAATTTTGAAATAATAATTTTTTTACATTAATTTAGTAACCTACCGTACCTACTTGAATTAAAATTTTAATATCTTTTATGTCTTATTAAACACATTAGGCAAATAAATTTAAGGAAATATTAAAAAATAACAAATTCTATCTCTGAATTTCTTATTGTGTTTGGCTGCATGGCTTATTTACTTTGCCTTAATATAGACACATTTACGAGTAGATACGTTAATGCTCTAGAGCACAAAATGCGATTTTGTGCAGCCTATATCCTGCACAAATAAGCACTTTCAGAGCATGAGAAGTGAAAAAATAAAATCTGTTGGAGTGTTTTTTGAATTTGGAACATTACAATACGCTCTCCAGGAATGTTGTATGAAATGGCGTTATTTAGTACTGGAGATATTAAGTTTCTTTGATTGGATCTCTTTTATCAATCTTGACATACCAAAGTAAGTAAAACTACAAATTGCGTTTTGATTGCGTTCACTTGGCTCTATAGTCATAAATGCGATTTTCATTCGGCACAGGTGATAAATAGAAAATAGCTGGGGAGAGTGTTTGGCGCGGTTCGTGGTGTCAGTCAGATTTATTTTCACTAATTCAAAATTTGTTACTGAGTGGATTTTGTGCAGTGAAAGTGGTGTTATTTTGATACACAAGCATCCGTGTTGATGTGCAATTATGCAGAATCATCGAAAATAAGTCTCATGATGTGTTTGATGTTGTGGTGAAGATCACTATAAAAAGTGGTTTTATCCATTTCATCAAGCACCATCATGAACTCTGTTACCATTCAATTCGCGCCAAGAACTCCCTAGATGCGTTAAAATATGTGGCACCCATATTTTAACGTAAAATTCATTTCAATCATACATTTCACCCACTCCTTATTTTATAAGACTACAGATAAAATATACACTAAAGACTTGGCTGTATGGGCTAGACCCTTTGCCTTCCCTAAAATATAGGGAGAATTTAAAACTAACTAGAAAATAGCATAACAAAGCTGAAAATTTCTAATTACTTGGTACCTAAATTACTTGGTCAAATGTGTGTGTTTATCGCTTTGGTGGCAACTTAGCCATTACTCAACTCGGGACCAAATCAGACAAATTTTAGCAATTCAATTTCTATACCCTAATTGTATCACAGGATACAATGTTAGAAGTCATTGCTTAGGTTAGGTTAGAGCCCTCGAGTAGAAAATCAAATTTGTGGCCAACAGGAATAATATGTCAGAGTTAGGTACTACCGACCCTTTTTTCATTAAGTAAAAAGGCTATCTAGGCACTTAAAAATATGTCTTACGATGATACAGAGAAATTATTGACAATTGTAAAATAAGCCATACATTTAAGTAGATGGATTTATTTATTATTTTGAAGGAATGATACATACACTTAAAGTTTGTTATTTATTTATAGATTGTTATTAATTGTTATAATCTATAAATTGTAACAATTATTTTTAATCTTCTACTGACTGAAAAAAAGGATATTCCTAGCTCAAGCATATTGTTATATTTTTAACTCTGTTTATTCATATTTTGAACTACTGTTAAGTAATATTGTAAACTCTTGTGATGACAATAAAATTTGTGGTTAGAAAAATTGAGACGCAGAGGACGCGGGTTCGATTCCATCATCAATGGCATCAAGAATTATTCGATAATTATTCTAATATTTACATAATGTTGTAATAAAATTTAGATTAATATTACTTATGATTTGATTTTTATTTAAACATACATACATAAATCACGCCTATATCCCCGAAGGGGTAGGCAGAGGTGAATTAGCACCCACGTATCGCCAGTTATGATAGGTCCCATGTAATAGGTGGCGAGCCTATTGCCATATATCGGGTGCAAAAGTCGCAGTAGGTACATTGCTAGGTGGTATAAGAGGAACGCTGCTGCCCATTCCTCATGACTGATTTATCCTTAGTCGCCTTGTACGACACCCACGGGAAATATTTGGGGTAGTAACAATTGTATTCTACTCTGCCGTCACCACACGGCAACATTAAACATTAAACATTATACTATAAATGTGAGAAAAGAATATTACAAAGAAAATAGGGTTAATAAACATTTTTTATTTTTATTACAGCTGCTGTTGTAGAAGTATCGCATCAACATAATTATAATTATCATAGAACATAACCGTGCCCTTAATATCGGATTTCATTTTCAGAATAAGCCCTCAGTTGCCACGGCGAAAGGAATTAATTGGCCAATAAAACGTAACGATCGGTACACCTTTATAAAGGATTATAACACCATTACATTGCTATTCGGGCAATGCTAATCTCAGGCTTAAACCGCGTAGTGGATTAGACAATGTTGGCTAGTTGTTTGTCTTGAGATGAGAATTTTCGGAAGATTTGTGAACTAGTCCCGAGATAGTAATTATATGTTCACATACATAGACTAGAGGAGCTCCCCAGCGCGGAGGCATAGCGCGCTTGGCCTGCGTTTGCGTTAACTAAGCTATGTTCGCTACGGCTGGTCATTGGATGGGTGACAAAAAATTTATTATCTCAAGTTCCTCCGTGCTTCGGAAGGTATATTAAGCCGTTGGTCCCAGCTGCATCTGCAGTCGTTAATACCCACCAACCCGCACTGGGCCAGCGTGGTGGGTTATGGCCCAATCTCTCTATATTCTTCCATAGGTATAGGGAGATTGGGCCCGTGGCCCGTGCCCTAGCGGTGGGGACATTAAAAGGAGTGATGATGATGATACATAAACTATACATACATACATACATAAATCACGCCTATATCCCCGAAGGGGTAGGCAGAGGTGAACTAGCACCCACGTTTCGCCAACTATGACAAGTCCTCTCTCTCGTCCTCCTCTCCAAGTTCCTCTTACACCACCTAGCAATGTACTAAGACTTTTGTGCCCAATAAATGGCAATAGGCTCGCCACCTATTACATGGGACCTAACATAATTGGCGAAACGCGGGTGCTAGTTCACCTCTGCCTACCCCTTCCTATAGGCGTGATTTATGTATGTATGTATTTCTAATACATGTATTCGAACTTAAAAGAAGAGGCCCACACGTTGCAATAATTTAATGATAAGAGGAACGCTGATGCATATTACTCATCGGCATCGTAACCTCGCCTTGTACGACACCCACGTGAGAGATGAGTTGTGGTGTTTACATATATCGAAGACTTGAGCGAATGATCTCCTTTCAGCCCCTCTAGACAAGTGGCACATAGATTTATTTGAACGAATAGAATACATATGTAAATCAGGGGGCCAACCGCCTAACTCGATTGCTGATGATAGCTATATTGCAATGGATTGCTTAGGGCTATAGCAGCCATCCTGAATTTTTAGGCGGCACGGATTTTGTGCCAAATTCACACAAAATCATTCGGTGATCATTCGGTCAAAGCTATCTCTAATAGTTTCGGTACATTTGGTGCGAAATGACAGCATGACGTCATGAACTATAGCTTTTTCTTTAGCAATCGAGTTGGGCGGTGTTCTCTTTTATTTGACACGACGGTGGCCATGTTGCTTTCTATGTAATGCGTCGGTCTCATACATTTGTATTCTGTTCGTTCAAATTGATTGACCACTTGTCTAGAGGAATGCTCAGCGGGCCTAGCACGGGGACGTGGACAAGTCTCTCTCCACCACTTGACAGTGTTTTGTCTCGGAATTTAGTGGGAGCTAGAGTGAGAGGAAAAGATTTTCTTTTCCCCGAAAGAGATGTGTCCACGTCCCGTGCTACGGGGGCCGCTCCCAAGCGTGTGGTGATCATGAATCTGGATGAACGGAATAAGGTTCGCAAGTTATCATCATATTTTCATCATTTATGCCGTGTGGTGACGGCAGAGTAGAATACAATTGTCACCACCCCAAAGCTCTCCCGTGGGTGTCGTACAAGGCGACTAATGATAAACAGTGATGAGGAATTGGTAGCAGCGTTCCTTATAAACAACCTAGCAATGTACTGCGACTTTTGTGCTCGATAAATGGCAATAGGCTCGCCACTTATTACATCGGACCTGACATAGTTTGGCGTAACGCGGGTGCTAGTTCACCTCTGCCTACCCCTTCGGGGATATAGGCGTGATTTATGTATGTATGTATTTATTTCAACCGAGAAACGCCAACTGTGTCCAGTATAGGCCTCCCCCGAGGATCTCCAAACCGATTGGTCCTGGGCTGCCTACATCCAGCGGCTTCTAACGACCTTTACCATCTTCGGTCCACCTTTTTCAAGTCCTACCTCGCAATTACCTGCCCACTGTCACTAGGTGTAAATAATTATTCTTCGGGCTATGTCGGCGACCTTAGTTCTCCTGCGGATCTTATCATTTCTGATATGATCACGCAGCGAAACACCTAGCTAGCATAGCACACCTTTAAGTAACTTTGGATCTACTTATGAGGCCTAAATGTAATGTAAGCGGCCACGTTATTGGTTGTGTGTCCTCCATTGAGTGTCTCAAGGTGCTTATCGGTCAACACCGGGCAATCTCCTTTAGTCACAATGTTTTATAACATTATCTGATAGCAAATATTATCTTCCAGCATAATTAAATGGCTGCCCGACTCGGTCCCGGGGGAGTGAGACAGGCTTGCCACATTCTACGTTATTTTTCGATCCCAGGACAGCTTGGAAGACTAATGTGTCATATACATCTATATCTACGGCATTAATTAATCAGATTGGGTAAAGCAAAAGAAGTATAAGTAAGTAAATAGTGAAAGAAGTGATCTGCCCCCTGTCATCTGATGATCAGGCACAGATGCCTGCCTACACCTGTGGGAGAAAGGCGTGACGTATGTATGTAGAGTTGGTTAGTTTGTTTGGTTCAACATGAATCTCAGGAACTATTGATACAATTTTATTTTTTATTATTTTTGTGTTAGATAGTTCTTTTATCGAGGAAGGCTACATAATGTATATCACGCTACAATCAATAGGAGCTGAGCATCACTGAAAAATGTCACAAAAAATTGTTCTTCTCCGATATCCATGCAAACGAAGTCGCAGGCACAGCTAGTTTGAAATAAAATTCAAGTAGGTTTATAAAGTAGGTAATATTTGCTATCAGACGAGGTCATGCAAAAAAGGGGCAAATTCCGAACATTTATAATCAATTTAGATTATATGAACAAAGTACCGTATACACCCCACGGAGAGCGAAGGAACGTGAAAAAATTCCGCAAAGAAGTAAAATTTGGAAGCCTTCGCTTTTAACAAATGGATTCGTATTTTCGTACGCGTGGAGATTTTGTATAACCCAAAGGCTGATTCGTGTGTTATGAGAATAGGGGATACACCCATAAAGTATTATAAGTTATAACCAATTCGACAACCTACGCAATATTCCGAAAGCGTTAGATTCTATTATTTGATTACAGATAACTAGCTTTATCCCACTACTTTGCTCGAGTTGATGTCCTTAATAATTGTCAGAGTCATTATCTTATTATGAAAAGAAATTACAATATGACAGCGCATATCAAATAACTACCTACTTAGTAGGCAAATATTGATTTTTTTGAAATTTTGCAATAAAATACACACAAATCATTTCACACATTTTAATGCATCTGGGGGAGTGCTTGGCACAAATTGAATGGCAATAGACTTCATGATGGCGACTGATGAAGTAGAGAAACCCTCTTTAAAATTCTTATGATTTTTAATTAACTGTTTAACTGCCGAACTCAGAGACGGCAATTTACTTTAGTAAGTATTTAATGTGTGTGTGTGGGGGGGGGGTTTGGACCTTTACCCACCGCGCTGGTCCAGTGCGGGTTGGTGGGTGGCCAGAGCCTCGTTCGTTAATCAGCGGGGCGTACCACGTGCAGTTGAGGATGGCTTGGCTTCCGTTAGATGTTGTGTGGAAACCCTTACGCCCTTATAATGGAGGGCTGCGGGGGAGGCCTTTGCCCAGCAGTGGGATCTTATAGGTTAATAAAAAAAAATAAAAAAAACTATTTAATGTCAAAAATTTTCATTCAAATCTAGACCATAGACCCGGCAAGAATAGCGATTAGTTTTGAATTGTCATTTTTTGACGTTAAGTACTCATTAACGTTATTTGACGTCTCTGAGTGCGGCAGTAAATGTGGCAGTGGCATAGCGCGCTTGGCCTGCCATTGCGTTAACTAAGCTATGTTCGCTAAGGCCGGTCTTTGGATAGGTGACCAAAAATTTATTATCTCGAGTTCCTCCGCGCTTCGGAAGGCATTTTAATCCGTTGATCCCGGCTGCATCTGCAGTCGTTAATACCCACCAACCCGCAAGGGCCAGCGTGGTGGGTTAATGGCCCAATCTGCTTATATTCTTTCATCCATAAGGAAGGCCCATGCCTCAGCTGTGGGGACATTAAAAAGCTGGTGATGATGATGATTTTAAATATAAGAAAATGTTAGTTTTTCTGTCTTTATTTTCTTTGTAAAATATGACATTATCTGGGCCACGTATTCCAGTGTCTGCATTCAACATCCGTCAAACTCGCGAAGTTTTCCAAAAGTGTTTCGAAACTTCGGTCGCCCATTATCTCGCTGACAGCTTCAGGGAGAACCTTTTTACATAATACTGTGGACATTAGACACGAGAAGTGACAAGCGTTGAAAAAAAATACTTAAGAAGTGTTTTTGAAGTAATTAACAACGAACACAATTTATTTCTATTGGAACGAATAGAATTAAAATGTATGAAATTGGCGTACTTACTGCCGCACTCAGAGACGTCCATTAACTTTAATGAGTATTTAATGTCAAAAATGTTCATTCAAATCTAGACCATACACCCGGCAAGAATAGCGACTAGTTTTGAATTGTCATTTTTTCACGTTAAGTACTCATTAACGATATTTGACGTCTCTGAGTGCGGCAGTTAGTATTACTGAGAAAGCAAACGTGTCAATTGTAAGAGTAGAATTGTCAAAAATTGGCAATTGTTCATTGTTTTAAAATTCTCCCTATATTTTAGGGAAGGCAAAGGGTCTAGCCCATACAGCCAAGTCTTTAGTGTATATTGTATCTGTAGTCTCAACAAAGCCCTCCGCCATAGCGAATTAGTGTTTGACAATTGTTCAATAAAAAAACTTTTTTATACTTGTACAAAGAATATGATGGTCAGAAAAAGTTCGAAAAATTCGGGTTCGGTCTTGATGCGGGAATCGAACAATTTGTATGGAGGAACAAAACTTTTTTACCATTTTCGATTTTTTTAATAACACCATTTTTTTTTTTTCTTAATAATACCATAGTAGCATAGGTAGTATTCATAACTAACACCCTGAGCCCTGAATATAATAATTGTATATGGTCCCGTGATCAGTTGTTATTCATTCGTACAACCTTACCACCGACCCCCATTTACTCAAGTGGTCGACCCTTCGACCTACACTTCGAACGTCGTGCTATTTTCATATAAACAAGTGAACATTCTGAAATATTATGGGCAATCAATCTCACCTTCTTTTATGGGGCATCACACATAATAACACTTTCAGAGATATGGACCATGGGAAGTGTCTGGCGCGAGCTATATAACGTTGTAAAAGAGATGCCCGTGAGCTAATAATAGCTTTGACATAAACCCTTGTCCTTAGCACTAAATCGTGTGTTATACTTGCGATCGATGAATTACTGTTTCTCCATGTATGTGTTATTGACATCATAGTTCTATTGATGAATCACTAGATCATCCAATAATGTCCCCATTCTCAGGTTGTCTTTAAAGACAAAGAATATTGTGATTAGAAAAAGTTCGAAAAGTTATAGCTTGATGCGGGAATCAAACCCGCGTCCTCTGCAATCCGGGCAGGTGCCTAAACTACTCGGCCAACCAAGACTATATGGAGACACGGAGATGGATCAATATCCTGCAATAACCTTCAAGCCCCTCTAGACAAGGGACCAATCTTTTCGAACGAACAGACCACAAATATCAATTTTGACAGTATTATGTATTGTGGGCCGTGTGGCAGCGCAGAATATAATTGTCGTACAAGGCGATTAACGGTAAAGACAGCAATGAGTAATGGGCAGCAGCATTTCTCTCATACCACCTAGCAATACATATTTGTACTGCTATTTATGTGCCGGATATATGGCAATAGGCTCGCCACCTGTTAAATGGGACCGAACATAATTGGCGAAAAGTGGGTGTTAATTCACCTCTGCCTACACCTTCGGGGATATAGGCGTGATTTATGTATGTATGTATTGTATTCTATTCATTCGAATAGATTGACCACGTGTCTAGAGGGTCTGTTATATAGGTACGGATTAGTAAATATGAGACGAAAGCTAATTACATAAAAAATAATGAAAGCCTGACAATATAAATTCACTATTAGATTTTAATTTTAACATTATATAAATGTTAAAAAAAATTGTACAAAAATTTTGGTGGTTAGAAAAAGAATTTCGAAAAATTCCCGCCTCAAGATCATAATTTTTCGAAATTCTTTTTCTAACCACCAAAATCTTTGTGCTAATATAAATTCAAGCATTAAAAACATATCTCATAGGCAATGCTATTATAATATACAAGAGTTTTTTAACGACAGGGAAAATGGTAATTGAAATGATTAGGGGCTTCAATGTCTCAAAATAAAATTATAGAAATGATATTTTAAAATATTTAGAGGTACATTTTAATTTTTTATGCAATTGTTTGTAACCATGTATTAACAAGCATGTAATCTTATCAAATTGCAATGCCCTTGCAGGGCGTCACATCTAGACCTGTGTTATACCATCCACCGTATGTATTCAATGTAATGTGACAAGCAATAAACAATTTGAATTTGCTTTTAGCATCCATGGATGAATTCTTCGCCATCTTGACTTCTTTCTCTGCCCAGCCATATTTGGCACGATTCTGTGGGAACCACCTCAGAAACACGTTCCAGTGTAGAATTTACGAAATATTATCATTCACAAAGTAAAAATTTGCCGTGTGGTGACGGCAGAGTAGAATACAATTGTCACCATCCCAAATCTCTCCGTGGGTGTCGTACAAGGCGACTATAAGGATAAATCAGTGAGGGGAAATGGGCAGCAGCGTTCCTCTTATACCACCGTCCTGGCAATGTACTGCGACTTTTGTGCCCGATAAATGGCAATAGGCTCGCCACCTATTATATGGGACTTAACATTATCGGCGAAACGCGGGTGCTAGTTCACCTCTGTCTACCCCTTCGGGGATATGGGCGTGATTTATGTATGTATGTATGTATGGACAAAGTAAAAAAAAAATCGAAATTTTTCTGACTTCTTTTTCTTTGTAGTAAAGACTACTCACTGTTCCATTTTACAAAGTAAGGCTGGTATTTTTACGTAAAATTTCGCAAAGAAAGAAATTATTATAAAGAAAAATAAATATTTTCTTCGTTTCATTACTGTAACCGATTTATTATAATGTTCAAAAATGGAATAAAATAAGAGATAAAAAGGAAATGTCCTGAAATACCTGCATCCAGTTATATAATTGATTAAGAAATTTTATAAATATTCCTAATTAAGTCTAGACTTACTGCCGCACTCAGAGACGTCAATTAACTTTAATGAGTATTTAATGTCAAAAATTTTCATCCAAATCTAGACCATAGACCCGGCAAGAATAGCGACTAGTTTTGAATTGTCATTTTTTGACGTTAAGTACTCATTAACGTTATTTGACGTCTCTGAGTGCGGCAGTTAGTACTAAATAACTAATTAAGGATCACGAAATTGCAGTTTAATGAACTATTTGTGTCTTTAATATCAGCAGGAAATAATTATCTTGTTATTTACCTTCGGGGCAGATTGCCACACAAAATTTGGTATGAACGTAACGAAGCGTCTAATTGTAATTTAGCGTTTCGCTTCCGTATTTAATATTATCAGGGGTATTATCCCAACTTCTCAATGCGATTGAGACGTGATATTGGAAGGAAGATAAGTACTGCCTAATATTGCATTAAGAAAATCACTCTAACAATCGAAATTTAGACACATTACTAAAAACATTACAAAGTATACTGCTAACCAATTTCCTGTAAATAATTGTTTCATACTTATTTGAGTTAATGTATAAGTGAAATTATACACACAGAAACGGAACAAAGACATAAAAATTTCATTAATCACAGTGACTTTAGCAGTGTGGCGACGGCATTGCAGAATCTCGCCTATAATAAATAAAATAAATAAATACTTTTACACTCACACCTATCATCTAGCCCAAAGAAAGTAGCCTAAGCACTTGAGTTATGGATACTAGATGACGGACACATTTTTAATATAATTATGTATATAAATGTTAAAAATATACTACATAAACATATACACAACCATGACTCGGAATCAAACATTTGTGGCCATCACAAAGTTTGCCCCTACCAGGATTCGAACCCGGGACCTTTTGGCCAATACCCAGCAATGAGAGCATTCGACCAAGGCGGCCGCCTATGGAAGTCGACTAAGGATTAAAACAGTGATGAGGCTAGGCAGCAGCGTTCCCACTACACAGCACGCCTGAGCCGAGGTCCGCGCCCTTAGAGGCACCCTCAGGCCTGCCGCTCCAAGCTCCGAATTGGGCGCCCTGTGACTCTTTCTCTCTCGCTCTCCGCAGCAGTAGATACTGCCCCGGGAGATGCTGTCCCCCCACGGGGAACGCCTGCTGTGAAGGTACACTCACAGGGAATGCTCGACTGCAAGGTCTTCGCCTTCCGCAAAAACCCAGGTGGATGCTGTAAAGGTCTCTCGCCCAACAGCTTAGGTCCTTCAAAAAAAAAAACCAGCTGCGTTCCTGTTATTCTTATAACTTTACGATATACTGCGTTATTACTACTGCTATTCTTACTAACAAAATTTTTTGTCCTATAAAAGGCTCCGTATTACGTGAGACCTAACACAATTGGCGAAATTCGGGTGTTAATATACCTCCTAGGGGATATTGAGGCGAGATTTATATGTACGTCTAGCTTACTGCTGAATAAGTTACACCGGACTCAGAGTTCCATGAACTGTAATGAAAAACTACCTTTGTTTGTTTCCGTAACAACTGACAAGCAGCCTGCTATAACTCCTCGCAAACGAGCATATAGTACTAGTTGAACAAGTTTATGAATAACTTTCTGTTGAACTTGTTTTGCTATTGGCAATCACAAAAAAGTTTATTTATTATTCTCGTAGCTAACTAGCGGAAATATTGTATGCTTAAAAAGTTGTTTATGAGGGTAAAGCTTCGCTCAAACTACAGCGGTCAGCGGTGGCGTGTATATTCCGACAACTTCGTGCGCGACCTTCCTGCGGTATAAGGGGGGTGGCGGGGACGGGGCGCTCTGGATGTAGGCGAGTTTTCCCTGCTACCCGCATCACTCACCCCCGCCAGCATCTACAGTCATTCTGGGTTCGCCACCGACACCGTACTGACACCGCTGCTGTTTAACTGCCGCACCCAGAGACGTCAAATAACGTTAATGAGTACTTAACGTCAAAAAATAACAATTCAAAACTAGTCGCTTTTCTTGCCGGGTCTATGGTCTAGATTTGAATGAAATTTTTTGACATTAGATACTCATTAAAGTTAATTGACGTCTCTGAGTGCGGCAGTAAGTGAGGCTTTAGGCAAGTAAATACCTATGTTGTGGACCGACTCGCGTTTTGTGGTTACGTTGGCTCTCCCAAGAGAACGAACTTAAGGAAGGTAAAAGACAAGAAACTTATCTAGTTGAATTACGGTGTGCTAGTATTAGATAACTCGTACTTCGGAAGGCACGTTAAGCCGGAGGTAGGCTGCATCTGCAGTCGTAAATATACATCAATCCACAGAGAGCCTGCGTTGTGGGTTATTATGGCCCATTATCTTTATATACTTCCTACTCTAAGCATACGAGGGCTTCATGGTGGTGCAGAGAGTAAAGTTAGGAGCAGCGGTTTGTGACTTGGGACCCAAGTTTAGGTTCAAGTTTACGTATATACATAAATCGCGCCTATATCCCCAAAGCGGTAGGCAGAGGTGAACTAACACCCACCACGTTTCGCCAATCAGATCAAGTCCCATGTAAACGGTGGCGAGCCTATTGCCATTTATCGTGCACGGAAATCGCAGTACATTGCTCGGTAGCATACGAGAAACGCCCATTACTCATTGCTGTCTTAACCCTTAGTCGCCTTGTACGACACCAGCGGTAAAGATAGGGGTGTTTATAATTTATTCTGCTCTGCCATCGCCAAACGACAAGGTTTTAGCGTAATATATTAGCGAAAGTACATCAATTACCAATAGTTTCAATTTCCACCATTGCTTATGTTGAGGTCAGTATGAGGTCAGTATTTGAATTAACTAATGGGCGCAATCAATTGTAACACGAGTTTTCATTTTAGGGGTTTCCCCCAACCCGGCTAAGGGACTTTTGCCCTTAAGCTGGATATGGATTAATTTTATGATTGATTACGTCGGCTTAATTGTCAAAGTTCGCAATCCCAAAATTTACGAATTTCTCTTTTTGATGGAATCAAGTGTTAAAGCCGTAAAATAACTGACAAAATGCGCATAAAAATATAACTTATACTTCTTCTCCCTGTCCTGTTCCCAGTCTATCTGGGGTCGGCGCAGTATGTTTCCTCTTCCATTCATATGTCAGATGTCATCAAGCCGTCCACTCCCTTTTGATTCATATCATCCATCCCACCGTAAAGGTGCTAGTGATGAAAGAATGTATAAAAAAGAGATGGAACGGACCATATCGAGAGACCCATGAACGGTAAGAGTGATTAGAATGACAACATTCCAATCCATACTGCTCAAGGTTTTGGCTTAGGTTTTACAGCCGGCCTCCTGCCTGACACCAACCCTCTTTGGGTATGCTGTTGTTGGTGGTTTGCCCTCCACCATTCGGGTGCCCAAGGTGCTTATTGGTCTACACCGGGCTATCTCCTTTAGTCGACTTTTACGACACCCATGGGATGAGTTGGGGCCGGCCTATTCTACGTTATTTGTTCGCTCCCAGACCAGCATAGAAGGCAAAAATAGACTTATACTCAAACAAAATAATGATTATTACCACAAAACAGCAAAATTAAGAAAATTATCATACATAAGGCAGGTAGGTATTTATAATTAGCTAACAAGAAATAACTGGATAGTCGCGAGGTGCAGAACAGAATACAATTGTCACCACCCCTTTTGTCTCCCACGGGTGCCGTAAAAGGTGGCTAAAGGTAAGTACAGCCATGAGTAATGCAGCAGCGTTCTTCTTACACCACTTACTGCCGCACTCAGAGACGTCAAATAACGTTAATGAGTACTTAACGACAAAAAATGACAATTCAAAACTAGTCGCTTTTCTTGCCGGGTCTATGGTCTAGATTTGAATGAAAAATTTTGACATTAAATGCTCATTAAAGTTAATTGACGTCTCTGAGTGCGGCAGTTAGCAATAAACTGCGATTTGCGTGCCTGTAAGATGGCAATACGCCCGCCCCTTATTAGCGAAACATGGGTAAGAAATCACCTCTGCCTACTCCTTCGGGATATATACCTAACCTACATACATAAATCAAACACCCACTTTTCGCTGATTAAGTTAGCTCCCATGTAATAAATGGCGAGCCTATTGCCGTCTATCGGCCACATGAATCGCTGTATCGGTTAAATAAGCGTGATTTATTATGCATGTAAATAACTCGAGAAAAGACAGTCAGATACCATTTATCACAAATCATTTCGCAAGAAACCGCTGGTTTCTTAATTTAAATATGAATCCCCTTCGCAGGCTGGACTGGAATGGGCGCAAAAAGTTTACGCATATTACATAATTCCCAAATTCATCGTTTTACGATTGAGACGCTTAAGTTTCTGAGCTAAATGAAACTGAAGTATCATAATAATATCTAAAACGCTTCGTGTTTTAGAATTCCTTCTTAGACCCCGTATTATGTCGCCGATTCCAGGTGCTTTCGTCCACCTGTCTCTCACACTCATTGGGAATAATAGCATAGTGTGAGAGTGACGGGTACACCAAAGCAACTGAAAGCGGCTTACTTAATACGGGGGCAGATGTTAATACCTACATACATAAATAAATGACGTTCGGGACTAGGGGTAAAGACGCAGGGATGAGTAATGGGCATTAGCATTCCTCTTATACCACCTGGCAATATTATACTGTAATTTACGTGCCTAATAGATGGCAATAGGTTCGCCTTCTATTACATAGGACTGAACAAGCTTGGCGAAATGTGGGTGTTAAAACACCTCTGTCTGCCTCTTCGGGGATAAAGGCGTGATATATATAATTTATATTGTATGTATAAGAATAAAACAGTGATGTATGAGGAATGAGCAGCAGCGTTCCTCTTGTACCACCTAGCAATGTACTGCGACTTTTGTGCCCGATATATGGCAATAGGCTCGCCACCTATTATTATATGGGTCCTGACATAATTGGCGAAACGTGGGTGCTAATTCACCTCTGTCTACCCCTTCGGGGATATAGGCGTGATTTACGTATGTATGTATGTGTATCAATTCATGCTACAGGAGCCTTACCACCAACTCTAAACGCGACTCAATTCCGTTTGTTGAAGTGAGACGACGCTATAAGCCGAGTAGAGCGGCGTCCCGTTTTGTCACCCGCGTTTGGATCGCACTAATACTTAATGTTACGGCCACTGTTCCTTATTTAACACTTTGTTAAGCGCAATTTGCATAAAAAAGCTCTGACCCTTAACTCTTAAGTTCCCTAATGTACAAGTTCCAGGTGCTCATTGTTTTTATTAAGAAAACAGGGGAATTGCCCGGCTCATTTACAGCGGCGTCTGCCCTTTGATCAAGATTCCTTTGTCACATTTCCAGTCACGTTGCCTGAGCGAAGCGACATTTGTCTTAGTCATTTCGATTTGCTCAAATCCCCCAATTAGACGTGATTAACTGAATAATTAGGTGAGCTCAACTTGGTTTTTCTGAATCACCGTCGAAAACAAAGCGCCAGATTATCTCTTCGATGCCATTGTCACTTGAGAAATGTCGGGAGGTAACACACAGAACGCAACTGCGAGCCGGCAGGTTGTCTAATGAGCGGTCATGCATGACATACACATGTCGGGGCCAAATTGTAGAATTGATCACTTTATGATGTGGCCGACTAAAACTGACCATATCTTGATAATGGTCTGGCCAGATCAATGAGTAAACAACGTTTAACGATATGAACATCTAAACGCATTGCTATTTCGTGATATGGCAAAACATTATTAATCATATCGTAAAATAGTTACATTAACCACCGTTAGAGGCGCTTATTGCGATTTGTTTTTGTGATGCATCATATCCTAATAAACAAAATATTAGTAATGTTGTAATGGAAGATAAAAGTGAAGTGAAATGTCGTTACGACACCAAATAACTCGAATTTTACGTTTTAAGTCACTCAAAAAACGAGCGCAACGTAAAAATACTCAACTTTAACTACATTAATGATATAGCCAAACGTGGATGGATGGCCATATCGTCAAACGTTGACGTTTAAACGATATGGTCAGTTTTGGTCGGCCACATCATGAAGTGATCAATTCTACGATCTGGCCACGACACATACATACTATGTATCAAGAAAGGAGAAGATGACATACATAATACATAAATAAAGCCAATTTATCCCCGGAGCGGTAGTTCTGTTTCGCTGTTTCGCAACAATTATTCAAGGTCCCATGTGATAGGTGGCGTGCCTATTATCCGGCCCGTAAAACGCAGTGTATTGCTAGGTGATACAAGAGGATCGCTGCTGACTATAATCCATCGTTGTCTTGACGTTTAGTCACCTTGTACCACACCAGCCCCCGTAGCACGGGACGTGGACACATCTCCTTCGGGGGAAAGAAAATATTTTCCTCTCGTTCTAACTCCCGCTAAATCCCGAGACAAAACACTGTCAAATGGTGGAGAGAGACTTGTCCACGCCCCCGTGCTAGGCCCGCTGCGGGAGAGATTGGGGTGCCGACAGTTGTATCTCATCTTCCTTGCAATATATCATTGGTAGATCAATTTCACCATCACGATAAAATCTGGCACGGCAAACGTCGGTTTGCTTTTATCACATAGGGGCATAAAAATAGCATACGAACTATTATACATACATACATAAATCACGCCTGTATCCACGAAGGGGTAGGTAGAGGTGAACTAGCACCCACGTTTCGCCAATTATGTTAGGTCCCATGTAATTTGTGGCGAGCCTATTGCCTTTTTGTCGGGAACAAAGGGCACGACCTATTATCAGACCTACCAAATAATATGTACACCTAAATTTTGATAAAAATTGGCCAAGCCGCTTTTCAGAGGAGGTCGGTAACAAACACTGTGAGGCGAGGTTTTTATATATTAAATTTCGGGGTGTTGTTCCAAATACACCAAACATAATATCTAGCGGAGCGTTTTGAGTATAATAATTTTAAGGACAGGTATTGTGAACCGAATACCTGTCCTTAAAATTATTATACTTTGCTTTCATTTAGAAAAACATGAATATTGTCACTGATTCCATAATAATACTTTATAGAGTACTTTATTTGATTGGTTTTGAACCTGTATTCCGGTAAAATACTAAACTAGTCATCAGAGTTAAGCCGCTGAATAACAAACATATTTGACTTTAATACAAAACCTAAACACATCATCTATAAAAACATAAGCAACTTGCCATAAAAATACAGGGCGAAGAAAGAGATCGCCAAAAACATGATTCCCGAATTCAATAAGCGACAACTTGCCATAAAAAATTCATTAAAATCCATTTTACATCCAGATGTTATAAACATTTAATTTTTTCGACCAAAAGACAATCAACCCTGCGCAACTCTTACTGTCTCGCCCTTTCGGATCTTAATCAAGATTTTAATATTTTCAGAAAGAGATCCAACTTTTTATTACTTTTGCCAAGACGACCAATCGAAGTTCGACTTTGGAATGGGAGTTGTTTCAAAAATGATACGATTGTCTTGATAGCTAATTAAAGTTGTCTATTGATTGGTACATTCATATCTATTACAGTGTTAAACGAAATATATATTAGTATCTGAGAAGTTGTAAAGTATTTATTATACAATTATATTATATACATAAAATATATTTAATACGCCTATATTCCCGAATAGGCAGCGGTAAAAAACACCCCGTTTTCGCCCATTAAGTTAGGTTAGGTCCCATGTAATGGGGTGCGAAGTTCCGAGACCTCCACGACGTGCACCCTGGGTAATGTCTGGTCTGACTTTCGGACCAGACGGCTAACTTCGGAACAGAGGAGGTACGGCCTTTGGTCGTAGGTGGTCTCCAATGGTGGTGCCAGAAGAGGCAGCGTTGGCTGGTCGATGCAGACCCTGGTGCCCTCACTGGTGCGTTGGACCTCCCACCTAAGGCATTTGCGCTTGGGCCACGGGATGGCCACGGCCTTTGGAGGGAGGGCAATGCGTAGACCATAGCCTTAAATTTGACGCTGAGTTCCATCCCTTTTGACACCACTGTTGGAGACGTGTGTGAGGCCGCGTCGGGGCGTTTGTCCGGCGGCATGTGGAGGAGGAGGCCTTCTGTGAGGCCTGTAGAGGGGGAGGAAGGCCACCTCCCATCCCTCTGTTATCAGAGGGCGGGGGTGTAGGCCCGTGAAACGGCCCTTTTCAGGGCCAACTAGTGGCTGTCCCCAATTGTGGCACCGGAAGGGTGTTTACCCTTCTGGCGCCACTGTTGGAGACGGCGAATGGCGTTTGTCCGGTGGCTATGTGCATAGGTGAAGGGTTATCTCGGGTTTGAGAAATAAAAGTTCGTTCGCCTAGCCGGAAAAAGCAGCCCGACGGGGGAACTTCTGGGGAGAGCCGCGGCGCCCCGTAATACGGGTGCTGCGGCACTAGGTCTGAGGAGAGTCCGCCACTGCGGGCAACGCGATGGGGGATCGGTGGATGGGAGACTCCTTGTCATGTCCTAGGCCCCCATCAAAGCGTTGAGGTGTATCACCCAGAGGATGTTTAGTGGCGTATAGAGGCAACCTCTTCCCTCGAGTCCCACATATCCTTCAAGGCGGAGTTCCCGCCGCGAATGCGTAACTGCAGTCTACCCCTGGTTAAAAAAAAGGTTCCACGTAATAGGTGACAAGCTTATTGCCATCTATCGGGCACATAAGTCGCACTAAATTGCTAGGTAGTATAAGAGCAATGCTTTTGCGTATTACTTTTCGCCCTCTTTACCCTTATTCGCCTTGTACGACACCCACGGTAGAGTTGGGGGTGGTGACGATTGTATTCTGCTTTGCCATTACCACACGGCTTATAGATGACAATAAATGCTTAGTTTAATTATTGTAATGCCAGTTTATTTGAATGATAACTTATTAGCTTTTCCCGCCTCAAGATCATAATTTTTCGAAATTCTTTTTCTAACCACCAAAATCTTTGTATTAATAGCTTTTGTTTGGAGGTTGAATCTTTTTTTTTTGTTTCAAAATGTAAAAAATCAATTATTATTGTTTTCTAATTAAGTTGTTCCTTTTCGATGAACTGCGAGCAATTAAGAATCCATCCAGAAATATCTTTGTTGCCATTTTATTTTAAATATCAACCTTCGTAAGCCTCACTCAATGCAAAGAATGATCGAGATCCTCATTAACTCCGTTCGCAACATGTTATTTCAAAAAACACTCAACGATTTGAGCGTACGTTTTAATCGAACTAGGCGTGCTCCGTTCCTCACCCAAACCAAACAGATCACAAATTAGGTATCGCACAATGAATCGCCCGCCATTTAATTGGAAAACCCGTGTCCGTATCCATGGAAACGAATAAAAGTATCAATCGGTCCAGAATGAAAAACAGAAACCTTTACAATTTCCCACGGCAGCCACACCTCACTGTGGCCAGTGAAATACTGTTACGATTCAGAGTTAGTATTCTAGTGTCTAAACGCGTATTGCTCGAAAATCTTTCACGCCGGCCTGGGAGCAAATAAGTAACGTAGAATCTGCCAGCCCCGAATCACCCAAGGTTGACGTTAAGTTCGACTAAGGGAGATTGCCCGGTGTAGACCAATAAGCACCTTGGGGCACCCGAACGGTGCAGGGCAAACCAACAACAGCAAACCCAAAGAGGGTTGGAGTCAGGCAGGCGGCAGGCTGTAGAGAACCAAAGCCTAAACTTTGAGCAGTATGGATTGGTATATTATCATCCCACTCTCTGCGTTTATCGGTCTCTCGATCGACTCCCTTCAGTCTCTTTTTTGTACTGAATGTCATCACTAGAACCATCACGCGACCGATGAAGGGTGATAATAATTGGTCACCACACGGCTGCCTCTACTAATTTTACGAAAGCATTTCTGAACGAGCAAAGCCAGAAAACACAGCGTTGTTAAATCTCAAATTAAACTATCTTTGAGCCAATTTGTTCTATAATAATAATATACTTAACCCAGTTGCTGTTCTATTTTGGAATAAATCTAATAACGTTACTGGAATAGATTAATATAATTATCTATTTGACGACCGCCTTGGTCGAATGCTCAGATTGCTGGGTATTGGCCAAGAGGTTCCGGGTTCGAATCCTGGTAGGGGCAAACTTTGTGATGACCACAAATGTTTGTGTCCGAGTCATGGTTGTGTATATGTTTATGTAGTATATTTTCAACATTTATATACATAATTATATTAAAAAATATGTCCGTCATCTAGTATCCATAAAACAAGTGCTTAGGCTACTTACTTTGGGCTAGATGATAGGTGTGAGTGTAAAAATATTTATTATTATTATTATTATTTATTATTATCTATGTTACTCTGCCGTATACGAAAGCTTGTGTTACATATTATGATCCGAGATTGAATAAAACAACTGCTGTTCTTGTGAACACAGTGTTAAGTTTGACAAGATAAGTCGTTCATTCTAAAGCGAACATTAATATTAGAAACACTGACAGTGAAAATACTCATACGATATTATATTATGGCGTGTGGTGACGGCAGGGTAGAATACAATTGTCACCACCCCAAATCTCTCCCGTGGGTGTCGTACAAGGCGACTAAGGATAAATCAATGATGAGGAATAGGCAGCAGCGTTCCTCTTGTACCACCTAGCAATAGCAATGTACTGCGACTTTTGTGCCCGATACATGGCAATAGGCTCGCCACCTATTACATGGGACCTAACATAATTGGCGAAACGTGGGTGCTAGTTCACCTCTGCCTACCCCTTCGGAGATATAGGCGTGATTTATGTATGTATATATTTTGTGCCCGTTAAATGGCAATAGGCTCGCTACCTATTACATGGGACCTATTACACGTTCGGGGATATACATACATATATGATTTATGTAAACATGTATTATATATTTCATTAGCACCCACATTTCGCCAGCTATGTTAGTCGCAGTACTGCTAGATGGTACACTAGAATAACTGGTGACCAATCCCTATATTATTATTCCATAACCCATAGTCACTTTGTGTGACAACCGCGAGTGATATACAGATGGTGAAAATAATATTTGTACCATAATATGCCAAAAATTTATAGCGGGTTTCCAAAAATAGGAATTGGTTAAAGTAAGGTTTCTAACTTCAATAAAACAATATTCGGCTGTCCAAATGAAACGAATAATGTTCTTTGATTTTTGATCGGGTGAATTTGAAACTGTTATGAGAACTCAAATCAAAATGGAAAGTTACTTTCATTAGCATTAAAGTTAAATTGTTTATGGATCCATTTATTATTTCATATGTATATTGACAAACAGAAGACCAGGAGCTCGACAGCGTAGTGGTTTACCCTCTCGGCCTACGATTGCGTAAACTAAGCAATGTTCTCTAAGGCCGGTCATTGGATGGGTGAACAAAAATGTATTATCTTGAGTTCCTCCGTGCTTCGAAAAGCACGTTAAGCCGTTGGTCCCGGCTGCATCTGCAGTCTTTAAAACCTACCAACCCGTACGAGGCAGGCGTGGTGGGTTATGCCCATTCTCCCCTATATTCTTCCATCCATAGGGAAGGCCTGTGCCCCAGCAGTGGGGACATTGATGAAGTGTATGTATGAACGGAATATAACAGAGAATGATGCGTAAATATATATAATATTTCTTATTATTTTAACTTCAACTCACTAACCACTAAATGACTACTTTCAAAATTACATACTAGATATTTATAATCAGAAGTTAATTGTGATAAGTAAATCACTCAGATTAAATTTTAATTATTATTATTCGGCAATGTCCTTCGCTCCAGCGTTTGTGATAAAATTTTCAATTGTCTTTACAATATTTGCTGCTTCTGCAATGCTTCATTGGCTTTCCAATTTTCTTCGCAATCTGTAATTACATATTTCGATGCTGGCTTTGTCCGTTACCACTGCAAGCTCTTCAATGTGAATGTTAATTACGCTCAAAACTGTTATCTGCTGAATGAGGTGGATGATTGGTCGCGAGTGATCTAAATTCTAAATGAAATCCGCTTATCTGATTAAAATTTGAATAGCACCAAGAAAGAAAATGATTTCTTGTTGAGTGCAACATAACATAAAGTATATTTTCTTTACTAAATATTATAAATAAATAAAGATGAAGTGTTTTTACTGATATTCGTAACGTAGGGCGTTTTTTATATTTCGTCTATGTGTACGACAGATTTGTTCTATAGTGAAATAATATGGATTTTTAATTGAATATTATATAAACGTAAGGTAAAATGTTACAGAAAAAATCGAAAGACATTGAAAGAAAATGAAGGAAAACGAGAGAAAACGAAAGAAAACTAAAGAAAACGAAAGAAAATGAAACGGTGATTAAGTCGTCCCTGCGCGAGGAATCCCCGGGTGATATAAGATACGACATGATATTTTAAATGCGCAAGTAATTAATACTAATACCTTAGAAGCCATTTATTTTACATGGGTATCACGGGATATGAAAGGACAGGTATTGTGCTCTGCGCACTGCTCGTCGGATCGCTAGTGTATTTCCAAATAAATAAATACACCATCCCGAAACGTTTGAAGACACATCGTTCAATACTGAAATCAATGTTACAGCATTGGCCTTTGTATTCGACATCAAAAGAGGAAGAAGGCTTAAGGCGTATTAGTAGTAATATCGTCATAATATGTATTACATTTGTATGTCGCATGCCAATAGCGGATTATGTCCTTTGACGCAATGGCATAAGAACACTAATGCCTTTCCTGGGAGATGGGCGAATGGACATAAGAGGATGTAGTTAGAACCTTTATTGTGTCTGCGCCTTGATACCTATTTTTTTATAACGTCTACAAGCCGAGACGCCTACACATCATTAAGCATTGATGCGTGAATAAAATTTCTGTTTGGTAATCAAACCTTCATGATGAAAACTTGTAGTGTTCATTGTGTATTGTAATTTGTTGTTAACTTATTTTTCTTATTTTGTTGTCTGTGTTGTCTTTGTGCTGGTCAATAAATGTTTTTCCTTCTTCCTTCAAAAACACCATTGCGGATAGGAATTTAAGGTGTTGTCTTCTAAAAAGGCATTTAAAATGTTAAGTGGCTAATGTTAAACCTATGAATTATACATACATACGTAAATCACGGCTTTTTATTCCTGAAGGGGTTGGCCGAGATGTATTAACAATACATCATTCATCACTAGCACATTTACGGTGTGATGGATGAAATGAATCAAAAGGTTTCATGACGTCTGATCAATATTATTGGAAGAGGAAACATACTGCGCTGACCCCAGATAGACAGGGAACAGGGCAGATAGAAGGACAGACAAATGTTATTCGATTTTAATTTCAACATTATATAAATGTTAGAAAAATAAGTACAAAGATTTTGGTGGTTAGAAAAAGAATTTCGAAAAATTATGTTCTTGATGCGGGAAAGTAGCGGCCGCGGGTTCGATTCCCGCATCAAGACCATAATTTTTCGAAATTCTTTTTCTAACCACCAAAATCTTTGTAACAGACAAATGTATTCTACTGTACTGTCGCCACAAAGGCATGATAGATTGATAATAATTATGAAAATATTATTAGGTGGTCTTGCGTCAGCCGACTCACATGAGATTTCGCGTATTTCAGTTACCCTTGCTTATTATTACCTACGTTGAAACTACTCAGATGTAGTTGTCAATAACAAGTTACGGATTTCGCCTTACATTTATGGACTAGTGAGAAAAATTGGGTGCCATAAATCAGACGTAATGTTTGGGCGCTGGGGCATCAAGGAGAGGGAGCGTTTTGATTGCTGCGATATTTTCTCATCTTTCCAAATTTATTTTGAGTTTAAGTGCCAAAATGTGTCCAAATTTGTGCACTAGTGGTCCGTCGCGGGTGACTTGAATTACAAGGTGACTAAGGTTAAAGCAGTGAGTGATGAGAAATGGGCATGCCGTGTGGTGACGGCAGAACAGAATACAATTGTCACAATTGTCACAGAAAACAATTAGATGTAAATATACCATGTTTTTTGCAAATAAACAAATGACGCGGGAATATTCGGTGTAGGTACCGTACAATACTACGTATGTTGTTACAGTACAATTTATTAACTAGTTCTCAATTTAAAACTCTCAATTCCTTCAATAATATACACATGTATGTATACAAAGCGATTGACAGAAACAACAATAATATAATACGCTCCGGCAGGAAACAATAAGCCTGAAGGCTCAATGGGGGAAGGAAACGAGATCGAGTGGACTTCCCGTAATTTAAATGTAGGAAATTGAAGCCATCAAAGTGCGCATGGTGGATTCGACTCGATAGGGGATCGGATAAATCGTCAGAAAGTATTTTAAATTACCCGTGTGGTGACGGCAGAGTAGAATACAATTATTACGTACAAACCTACACAAATCACGCCTATATCCCTGTAGGGGTAGGCAGAGGTGAATTAGTACCCACGTTTCGCCAATTATGTTAGGTCCCATGTAATAGGTGGCGAGCCTATTGCCATCTATCGGGCACGTAAGTCATAGTATGTTGCCAGGTGATACAAGAGGAACGCTGTAGCCCATTCCTCATCATTGATTTATCCTTAGTCGCCTTGTACTGTATTGGGGTGGTGACAATTGTATTCTACTCTGCCGTCACCACATGACGAAATCTGTAACTATCCATTTGTAAAATTCGCACAAAATATTAGACATCAGTTCTGATAAAACTTTACGCAGTGCCAGCCAGTCAGCAAATTGAATGTTCTCAATCTAATATCAGCCGTCCCCAAAATAGCATAAGGTCGTGCAGTTTTTTTTACTGTTTTATGTCTCTAAGCTGCCACTCAGACTCAGGTCAATTTAAAGGTGTCTATTCAGCATAGTGGAGGGAAATCTTGGGGTCGCGACGTACTGTAGTGTTTTGCTTTGAAAGTTGTTTAAGTTGAACCAAAATGACGGTCGTCTGCGCAGGTATAATTAAAGGAAAAGTGTCTGAACTGTTCAACCTCGGCCTACCCCTTCGGGGATAAAGGCGTGATTTATGTATGTATGTCTGAACTAAATTTTGAACGCGCAGAAGCGAGAATCCCTACGCTGCTATGGCTACCGACAGACGTCATACCTCGCACCTCATACACAACCTCTAATAAAAAATAGGGAAGTCCTGTGCCCCAGCAGTGACGACATTAAAGGGCTGATGATTGTGATGACATACATTACTTTTTCTACGACCATAATATTAGAACAGAAGATGAACTAAATGTAACTACGATTTTCTAGTACCATTTCATTTCAATTCGCTGCTAATTAGTATACACCTTCAACTTGGTGCCAAAAGTTCTAGCCAATTTGACATACGACGCTACCAAATTCAAAATTTATGAAGATTACAAAAGTTTTATTGGTTAAGCCGTATTGATAAGTTGTATGGATTTCCTTAAGGCAACTGCTGCTGCAATGACGTTCCATTTAATACGTTATTCATACATACATAAATCACGCCTATATCCCCGAAGGGGTAGGCAGAGGTGAGCTAGCACCCATATTTCGCCAATTATGTTAGGTCATCGTCAATATGTTATGCTATAGCGTTCATACGTTATACCGTTACGATGATTCGTACGTTATCGCTGTATGTTTGATACGTTACAGTGGCGTGGCGTGAAAAAACAAGTTAGGCAAGCCACAACTATATGAAGCCTCTTATGGTTTAAGCATTAACTTTTAACACCGCCTGCTAGGACACGGCTACAACTGTTCAACGCCATCTAGTGGCGAAGCGGAGAACTACGTTGCCACTTTTGCGTGCTTGTGCTTTGTTTTATACAGCCAGAAAGAGAGATCATTATACAAACAAAAGCCGTGTTAATAAGGGAAGGACGATTCAACCCGGTCCGGAGCGGCTTGCAGGAGCGGCGCACGACCGCGATATTGAGTGCAGTTCACAAAAGAAATTCCGCTTTTATGGCTATTGCAATAAGATCTAAAATATTTACTTTTGACAGAACTTGTTTTCGTGGGAGTTTATTACTAATGTTTGCGTGTGTCGTAGTGTATCGGTGCATAAGCGCGTAGGCTGCCGAAATGCCGGCTTGATGCCGGCTTGTAGGCAAACTTTAGGTACTATTTCGCGTTGCGTGCGCCTGACAAGACAACGCTTGTCTGTGTGCGTGCAGGCGCTGTATAGCAGGCGTCCATAACTCGATATTTAGCGAGTTAGTTGAAGGAATCTAGAGAGCGGGAGCGAATTGTATGTACCTGTGTTGCATATTGTTTCGCGCGCGTTTAATACTGTTATGATAAGATTATATTGATGGATTTTTTTTATTTGCTTATAAAATGGTATTGTACTTGAATTATGGTAATGATTTTTTTATGCTCGCTCGTTTGGTACGGCTGTTGGGAATCGGGTTATATGGACGCTCCGCCACTGATACGTTATTACCGTAACATTGAAATGCTATGCAGTACGTATTCGATACGTCAAGGAATTGCTCGCAGCAAATAGTACACTCAGGTCGGTCATCGCTCTTAGACAACTTTGATTTCTTAAGTATAAACTGATGTTATCGAGCTTTAATGGGAACATTTCCTCAGAGAAATAAAGATTCATATTTTAAATACTTACCCTTTTTTTTACATATTTGCTGCATAAAAAAAATGCAGTATGCCATTAGCTTTGGTGAAGTGAAAAAAATATTTAAATCAACGCTTTATAGGGCAGTGGTATCATAGTAGCCACTATAATAATATATATGACCCTTATAGGTGTGCAATATGGTTTAAAAATTATACAAAACATAAGACAATCATTTGGAAACCAAAATCAGCTAAATCGGCTCAGCCGTTCTCGAGTTTTAGACAAACGCACAGCAATTCATTTTTATATAAAAGATTTCAACATTAAACAACTGTCATACAGAATATAATATTCCCGAAAATTCTGCCTCCAGTTGCCAGAGAAAGGTCGGGATAGACGCCACATAATAGTAACCACACGTGACAAACAACTATTTGATAGTGAAACGGGTCATGATCTCGGCAATGTCAACAGTTTTAATTGGTTCATGTCCCGCGAGTGCTCATTAGAATACTTAAAGCCACCGCTATCTTGTTGTTTCAAAGTTTGCGCGGCGAATTCGCACCTTTACCCGAATTCGCTTACTCAGATTTCTGTGTTCGCATCATGTCTAATAATTAATGTGGGTCCCGCTTTAAACATAATACAATAGATTAGAATGTTATACTTTATTGTACATCAACATTTTAAACTTAAAGCTAATGACATGATACTCAACTATTGTACAATGGACGGTACAATATCATCATCATCATCACCAGCCCTTTAATGTCCCCACTGCTGTGGCATGGGCCTTCCCTATGGATGGAATAATATAGGGAGAATGGGCCATAACCCACCACGCTTCCCCAGTGCGGGTTGGTTAGGTACATGCTTACTTACATTTATTTATAGGCTGGTAAGCAAAGCGAAGGGACCATTATCTACGTTTCGCCAATTATGCTATGTCCCATGAAATAGGGGGCGGGCCTATTGCTATCTCTATAGCATGTCCATCACTCCCTTTTTTATTCTGTTTTCATGTTAATATTTTCATTTATTTTTATAATTCTTTTCTATCAAAATACATCATATTTGTTTTTTTGGAATTTAAACTTAAAACCATTAAGTTGAATTTGGACTTTGTCATGTTTATTCTTGATTTTTATAAATTTTCTGATCAATTTTCATTTGTTCAGTTTCATTGTACCGTTAATGTTGTTAAAACTCGTGTGTTGGTTTTCGTAGCTCTACATCTGTCGTCACAAGGTTGGCAGCCCCGAAGGAAACTTCTTCATTTAAACTTTATAAAATCTCTTCATTTAACTTTATTACCTCACTCACATTAGATGCAGCTCCCTCGATACCGGACGCTAGAAGGACGCTCAAAGATGGCGGAACGTGGGATTCATTGCTAGGACAGGCAAACATGGAGCATTGCAAGCACAGCTACTCGTAGTACATAATTAATTATATCTGTGTCAAAGCAATACGGACTTTAGGTAGTTGAAATAGTATCTATAAGATTCTATAACCGCTGGCCGATGATAGATTGATCTATTAATGACTTGCCAACAGAATCTTTGGGGTTCCCTAAACTCTTTTCCTAAAAAACTATTTACCTTTTTATCCCTGCTCGACAGAACAGTTTACAAAATATAGATTCCTATAGATCCCTATCCCTTTCGCACTTAAAGCAGTTTTATATTATTTTGTTGTTTGCTGTCATATGAATCGTTGTATATTTAACAAACTATATAGCCCTATAAGAACGATTGTCCGAGTAATTTTTTTCATCATCATCTTAACAAACCATATAGCCCTATAAGAACGATTGTCCGAGTAATTTTTTTCATCATCATCACCAGCCCTTTAATGTCCCAACTGCTGGGGCACGGGCCTTCCCTATGGAACCCACAACCCTGGCCCAATGCAGGTTGTTGATGGGTATTAACGACTGCAGATGCAGCCAGGACCATCGGCCTAACGTGCCTTCCGAAGCACGGAGGAAATCGAAATTTTCGGTCACCCATCCAATGACCGGCCTTAGGGAACATTACTTAGTTTACGTATTCGCAGGCCAAGCGCTCTATGCCACTGAGCTAGCGAGCTCCTCAGAATTTTGGAGCATTACATAAATGTTAGAATCATTATTACAAAAAAAGTGGTCGGAAATTTTTCAACAAAAATAATACTGTCTGCGAATTTTGTTTTTTCTGTTGCAACTTTGAGGGGGAGATTGGTCTTCTTCACTACACAGTGTGAAGTCTAGCGTCACCAATCACTGGATGCATCAGTATTTTTCCTCTTCATTTTTCCTCTATCAGCTGTTGATATAACAAACTCAATGCAGATCGTATTTAATATTTAGAGCTTTTCTCTGTTACTCAAATTGCTTCGGCTCATTTTGTATGTACAACTGCTTAGTAAGTATAAGATTGGGCTGGTTATTTATTCACGCTACAGCATCCGTGAGTCGTTCAAGGCTCTCTTCCGGCTCTAGTGCTATATTGTATGAGAAGCATTGTTTCCAGGAAGTTCCCGACAGCCTCTTAAATTGCTATTGTGTGCTAAAACGCTATTGAAGTAACTTCACAGTCATCTTTGTTTGGTAAAGGTCGGTGATATATCGGGCACGTAGGTAGATCACAGTATATTGCTAGGTGGTATAATGCTTAAATGCTGGCCTGGGAGCGAACAAATAACGCAGAATAGGCCAGCCCCGACCCATCGTAAAAATCGACTAAGGGAGATTGCCCGGTGTAGACCAATAAGCACCTTGGGGCACCCAAATGGTGGAGGGAAAACCACCAACAACAGCATACCCAAAGAGGATTGGTGTCAGGCAGGCGGCCGGCTGTAAAACCTAAGCCAAAACCTTGAGCAGTATGGATTCGAATGTCGTCATTCAAATCACTCTCTCCGCTCATCGGTCTCTGGACATGGTCCGTTCCGTCTCTTTTCTATACATTCATTCATCACTAGCACCTTTACAGTGTGATGGATGATATAATTTAAAAGGGAGTGGATGGCTTGATGACGTCTGACCGATATGAATGGAAGAGGAAACTTACTGCGCCGACCCCAGATAGACTGGGAACAGGGCAGGGAAATGAAGAAGGTTGCTAGGTGGTATAAGAGGAACGCTGCTGCTCATCATCCTTGTTTTTTAACCAGGAGTCAAATGCGTTTCGGTCTTTACCCTAACCCCCGAATACAGAAACGCTGATCAAAGTTTGAGGCCTGCTTGACATTTAATTATTGTCAAAATTGACGTTTTTCCATACAAATTCTGACAGGTACTGTCCACTTAACTTGATAAGCAGTCCCTAAAATTTGAGTAGCGTTTCTGTATTCGGGGGTTAGTCGCCTTGTGCGTAACCCGCGGGCGAGATGGAGGCTGACAATTGTATTCTGCTCTGCCGTCAACACATATTACGACCGACCTGAGATGGCGACCTATATTATATTGTATTATTTTAAGGTATTTTATAATATTAGCCGTGTGGTGATGGCAGAGTAGAATACAATTGTCACCACCCCAAATCTCTCCCGTGGGTGTCGTACAAGGCGACTAAGGATAAATCAGTGATGAGGAATGGGCAGCAGCGTTCCTCTTATTCCACCTAGCAATGTACTGCGACTTTTGTGCCCGATAAATGGCAATAAGCTCGCCACTTATTACATGGGACCTAGCATAATTGGCGAAACGTGGGTGCTAGTTCGTCTCTGCCTACCCCTTCGAGAATATGGGTGTGATTTATGTATGTACATACATGTATGTATTTTATAATATTCCAGTATTGTATTTACTTATATATTACTAGGTGACTCAGCAAGAGTTGTATTTTATACTCCTAAAAAAATTGCCTACGACCTATTCTCAGGCCTACCAAATATACTTGAAAAATTTAATAAAAATCAGTCAAGCCGTTTCGCAGAAGTTCGGTAACAAACACTGTGACACGAGACTTTTATATTAGATTATCAAGTCCACATTCTAGCACCCGTTGTTATATTCTCACTACCTCCCCATTGTTATATAACTCTCTACATCTTTTCTTACAATTCTCATATTATTATTGCTAAGCAACAATCTTGCCAGGAAGAGATTGTGAATAGCCTGGCATATGGCCTCCTATTGTACTACCTTGTAAATCTGTTCTGTAATTTGTATTTTTATTTTGGGGTTAGAAAAAGAATTTCGAAAAATCGACACTGAGTCTTGGGTGGCCGAGCGGTCAGGCACCTGCCCGGATAGCAGCGGACGCGGGTTCGATTCCCGCCTCAAGATCATAATTTTTCGAAATTCTTTTTCTAACCCCAAAATCTTTGTACTAATTTTTCTAACATTTATATAATGTTAAAATTAAAATCGAACAGTTTGTATTTTTATGTCATACCTGACCATAAAGTGGACTTTTCTGCCCGCTACGCGTATGGAAAATCGCACTTCCTGGTCAAATACTTGCAATCTGAGACATTCTTTGATGCACTATTAAATCTGCAATTAAAAATATATTAGTATGTATTGTATTGCGACCAGCGTTTGGCAAATAAACATTTACCCATTCCGAGTGAAGGCAGGTCGAAAGTTCTCGCATTGAGCGCCTAAAACAGCTTTCGCAATAACGGAAATATTATTAACATCACCGAAATTGCCTTCTAAAATAACGCTCCATCTAATTTCTGAAACCACTGCTTGTCTGTTAGGAATCTACGCCTAACTGCCTCAATCACTCGGGGCATAGTTTGAAATGGGATATTATGACTTTGCCGTGATAATATATTCACCATGACGGATGTTTAAGATGGGGATTAAGATCTTAGAAAGGAGATACTTACATCGTTCGTAAGTATCAAGTGGGTTGTGTTATCTCGTGAGTGAGGCTTCTGAGAAAAGGATTCGGTTACGTGCTGTTATTATTTTGTTAGTTTAGTATGGGTTCGTCACGAAAATAACATACATAATATATCACGCCTAGTTATCCCTAAAGGGGCAGGCACAGGTAAGTTAACACCCTCGTTTAGACAACTAACTGCCGCACTCAGAGACGTCAATTAACTTTAATGAGTGTTTAACGCCAAAAAATTTCATTTATATCTAGACCACAGACCCGGCACAAGAATAGAGACTAATTTTGAATTGTCATTTTTTGACATTGAGTATTCATTAACGTTATTTGACGTCTCTGAGTGCGGCAGTAAGTAGTTTAAGTCCAACAGGATGCGAGCCTATTACCATCTGTCAGTATATTGCTAGGTGATTTATTCCTTTTTATAAGAAATTATATTAATTTATTTATTACCATTTGTCGATATATTCTTGGCAGATATTTCCAAGGTTCTGTTTAAACTACTATAATATCAGCAACTAACATCTTAGGTTCTACTATAAAATGCATGAAGACTTTTTATCGCACAACCTAAGATGATCACGTAATGGAAGTGAAAAGACCGCGGCATACCTATGTTATTTATATTACATCCATACATACATAAATCACGCCTATATCCCCGAAGGGGTAGGCAAAGGTAAACTAGCACCCACGTTTCGTCAATTATGTTAGGTCCTATGTAATAGGTGGCGGGCCTATTGCCATTTATCGGGCACAAAAGTCGCAGTACATTGCTAGGTGGTATAAGAGGAACGCTGCTGCCAATTCCTATTGATTTATATTAATAGCGACTAACCCCTTCTGCGCGGTCAAATGACTAACTTATAAAGATTTTGGTGGTTAGAAAAAGAATTTCGAAAAATTATGATCTTGAGGCGGGAATCGAACCCGCGTCCGCTGCTATCCGGGCAGGTGCCTGACCACTCGGCCACCCAAGACACTAATTAACTTGCCGAAATTCTTCTAACCTTTACACTTCACGTTGTAAGCCAACGGATACCCTCGCAATGTAAAACAAATTTCAAACATTCCAAAGCAGATATTTTTACAAATACCGTGCTTTCGGTTAAGCTTGGGTTTGCTTTATAAACTATTCGATTTTAATTTTAATATTATATAGATGTTAGAAAAATTAGTACAAAGATTTTGGTGGTTAGAAAAAGAATTTCGAAAAATTATGATCTTGAGGCGGGAATTGAACCCGCGTCCGCTGCTATCCGGGCAGGTGCCTGACCGCTCGGATAGTGCCTGACCGCAATTTGAAGAATATATAGAAAAGGCTCATAACCCCCACATGGTGTGTTAACGTCTGCAGATACAGACCAGATTTACGAAGGAACAAAATAATAAAAGACAATGCGTAATATTTGTTATTCATAAGTTATTTTTATTACTACACTGTTGCTTTAACATAAATACCTTGTAAGAATGGTGACAAGTGTTGATAAAATAAATTAAATACATATTTTTGATCACCATCCAAAAACCGGCCTTAGCAAACATTCACATTCATAGCTCGATTAAGCTCCGCCGACTGAAACCAGCGTTTATTGAAATCGTGATTGAAAGACAAGGTGATTTATTAGGGCGCCGCGCAAGATTCACGCAAACGGTTCGCGGCAGGTATAAAGTTGCGAAACCGTTGATAACAGGTGCCGACGACGTTACACCTCCGCCCAAAGTATTTCATTCATCACGCGTTTTGCAATTACGGGCCATAAAACGGGCAATCTTCATTTATTCTCCCACCAAATATGATGGAGCACAATGGATGGCGACATTAAACTTTACGATTGCATATTTCATTTTTACCTTCGCCGGGGCATTGCTGACCTTATTACGAGGGGTTGAAAGGTCACGGTGCGGTGAACTTCTATGCTGGCCTGGGGGACTTAGGCAGATTGCCCGGTGTAGATCAATATGCACCTTCGAGGCACCCGAATGGTGGAGGACCAACCACCAACAACAGCATACCCAAAGAGGGTAGGTGTCAGACAGGCGGCCTGCTGTAAAACCTAAGACAAATCCTTGAGCAGTATGGATTGGAATGTTGTCATTCCAATCACTCTCTCCGTTTAACGGTCTCTCGACTTGGTCCGTTCCGACTCTTTTATATACATTCATTCGTTACGAGCACCTTTCCAGTGTGATGGATGAAATGAATCAAAATGGAGTGGATAGCTTGATGACGTCTGACCAATATGAAAGGAAGGGGAACATACTGCGCTGACCCCAGATAGACTGGGAACAGGGCAGGGAGAAGAAAGATGCAGTACGGCTGCCGCGAGGCATAGGGGACAGCTGCCCAAAGTAAGTGTATACCTATTAGCACGTGTACCCTTATCACATCACCAGCTATGCACTTACTTATTTCCACTACTGCTTATAAATTCTCAGTGTCACTTTTTTAATAAAGAAACAATATAAAACAACCAGCAGTAGTTGTCTAGAGAAAAATAGTACGAAAAACCTGTCACGTGATTGAAATGTACGCGTTCTTATTTTATGCAATTGCAATTAAAGGACATGGCTAAATTAAAGTATGGCTGACTGCCCCAGCAGTGTATAGACATTGTACCTATTACGATGTGATGTTTGGCAGTTGAATATTAAGTTAAATCAAGGATAAATCAGTGATTAGGAATGGGCAGCAGCGTTCCTCTTATACCACCTAGACTAGCAATGTACTGCGACTTTTGTGCCCGATAAATGGCAATAGGCTCGCCACCTATTACATGGGACTTGACATAGTTGGCGAAACGTGGGTGCTAGTTCACCTCTGCCTACCCCTTCGGGGATAGAGGCGTGATTTATGTATGTATGTATGTAATATTAAGTATTTCATACAGTCGCACGCAGTACAGACGCATGATAAAACAATCTAAAAACTTTTAATTATTTGTTTTGTTCACGACAGCGGTACGAGCTTATTAAACTTTTAATAATTAATTAATATTTAAATATTACCAGTACGTAAAATATTTATATACACGTCTAGGGCAGTTGTTTAGCCATGTCCTTTAACAAAAAAATGTGCTTATACTGGCAACATAATAAAAGGTAACTTGCCTTTTATTATATTGCCAGTTCAATATGAACGCGCAACCAGGATATAAGTGGAGCGTCACAACTTCATGATATTGTAATAACACGGCGGTCTGAATATGTCACTCCATAGCGCTTTCATTTCCTGTCAATGCAATAGCCAAGGGGTATAAAAGGCCATTTTGGGCAATATCTCTAGAAGCAATTAATTTTCTGAATCCATGGGTTATTTTACGTACGTATATCTATCTGTTACTGTAAAAGCCCAAACCACGGTAAATCCTAGGATATTCCGGTAAAACCTAAGATTTACCAACTCTTAATGGTAAATGTCCAAATAGTTCCGTGAATATCTTTATTTTCATACTTTTACCACCATTTATTTGGCAAATTTTAGCATTTACCGCTAGGCACGGTATACGTTGAGAAAACAGTTATTTGTTATACGTGAGTGCAAAGTTGCTTTTTAACCTAGTGCTCAGTTTTGATGACCGAGCTAGTAACCGATCCTAAAATTGAATCACGAGCGTAGCGAGTGATACTAAAATTAGAATCCAGAGCGTTAGCGAGGGAATCAAAAGAGCACCAGGTGAAAAATCTTTGCACTCGAGTGCAACACGTAACTCTTCATCCCCCCCAACGAGGAGATGGCAAAATACAAAAAAAATACGATTACGACAGTTTCTGTTTTCACCCAGAAACTTCCAAAATTCCCACCCATCAACCCAAACACACCGTCAACACCCACCCAGACACACTCAGAACATCCACTCAGACACAGCCAAAAAACACCCAAACACCCACAACACACACCCATTCACCCGACACACCCACAACATCCACCCAGACACACCCACAACAACCACCCACTCACCCAAACACCCACAACACACACCCATCCACCGACATACCCATAACATCCACCCAGACACACTCACAACATCCACTCAGACACACCCACAAACACTCATTCACCGAGACACACACAACACCCACCCATCCACCCAGACACACCCGCAATATTCATCCAGATACACCTACCACAATATTATTTTCTACTTGCCATATTAAAACCTGTAAGTACCTAATAAAATTACAGTCTCTAATGGGGTTCCGAGACGGTCAATCTCCTTGAGTCAATCACGTTGATTTTCTGTGTGTTTTTATTCGAAAAATTATTATTCGAAATTTCGAAGAGTTTTTCTAACATGCAATATTTTTTTCTAATATGCAATATAAATAAAACAATGAAAACAATATTAATTTGTTCAAACTAGAAGACATACCCTCGAATACAGAAACGCTACGCAAATTTTTAGCACTGCTTATAAAGTTAAGTGGAAAACACCTGCCAGATTTCGTATGTAAAAACATCAATTTTGACAATACTTAAATGTTAAGCAGAGCTTTTCTTTTTCAAACTTTGAGGAGCGTTTCTGTATGCGGGGTATAATCAGTCAACGGTTTAAATGAGGTCGAGGATTGAACGAATGTAACGTTCGACGCGAACTAACTAAACCACCTGGCGAACGCTACCTACCGAAATAAACTTATTTGTGCAAAAATAACTAACCCCATATTCCATCAGCAAAGCAACAACTGCACAAACAACACAGAACTTGCCAAACAAATAGAGTGGTCGCCAAGTTATTTGCTGGGACGATTGATTGGTTACACGTGCTGTGCTATTTTTTGTGGAATTGTCGGCTACACAAAGGGGTTTCAATATCAAATTTTGTTGAACGCTTTTCTGTTCAAAGTTATTTTATTTCTTGAAACCTTACTGCCGCACTCAGAGACGTCAATTAACTTTAATGAGTATTTAATGTCAAAAATTTTCATTCAAATCAAGACCATAGACCCGGCAAGAATAGCGACTAGTTTTGAATTGTCATTTTTTGACGTTAATAACTCATTAACGTTGTTTGACGTCTCTGAGTGCGGCAGTAAAATATAATTATTTATAGCACAAAAGCGAACTTAATGCCATAAAGAATTATCTGCCAGGCAACCGAAGAGCTAACTAATAATAAGAAGAAGGGTTATATCACCCATGTGTGTTTCATGTAGTTAGCTTTATTTTATTTTTTTGTTACATTGAGATCTTTCGGCTGCTAAACACATAATATAACAATAAATATTGATTGACTGCAGATTACAAGTTTTCACAGATAGTACCTACCTAGACAAATTAATCCACTTCTTCCTGTTAAAGTAATATATTAAGGGCCTGTTTCACAATTGACAAGTAAGTTCTAAGTAGCTTACTTCGTAGATCATTTGGCAGTTGTAATATGAAATATATGTCAATTTAACTGCAAAGTAGCTACTTCGAACTTACTTGTCGATTGTGAAACTGGCCCTAAGAAAAGTATAAAAAAAATCAGCGTTTGAAGAAAGTGTCCTCTTATATTCGTTTTAATCAATTAAAATGTATGTATTAAATATATCTATGAATATCATAATAAGCTGACCCCACATTTCAAAAAGCATCGATAATTGCCAATTGAACCTCGCTATTTGTAAAGGAAAGGCTACTGGGTATAATATTTTAAGTAGATATAATAATATTACTGGTTTTATGTAATAAGATACAGCCACCAATACTCACTGGGCCAGCGTAGTGGGTAATGGCCCATTCTCCCTATAAATATTTCCACCCATAGGAAAGGCATGTTCCGATCCTGGCCTGGAAAGAAAAAATAACTCTTCCCATAGGTGTCGTAAAAGTCGAATAAGAGAGGTTGCCCTGCGTAGACCAATAATCACCTTAAGGCACCCGAATGATGGAGGGCAAACCACCAAAAACAGCATTCCCAAAGACTACCAGACTGGCGGCCGACTGTAAAACCTAAGCCAAAACCTTGAGCAGTTTGCATTGGAGCGTTGTCATTCCAATCACTCTCTCCGTTTATGGTCTCTCCTTGCTGTCTTCCCCTACAGCCTGTTTTACAGAGGCTACACAAGCGACATCGCCATATGAATGGAGAAATAATTTAGCTACGTATGCCCGTCTACGCTTGGTCAAGGTGTCGTTTGCCCTTAAAGGTACCGTAGTACCGCTACGAAATCATAGATGGCGCTCTTAGCAGGAAATTTGGAATTAGGCTCATGATCTGAGCTCGTAAAGTGGAAATATAACAAGACTGAAAAGGTGCTAAATTATAATTATTTCCACTAAACAACATGTATTTTCAATCGATGCCAATGGAATTTATGATCGAATTGTCATAACCAAAATTATAATGTACCGAAAATGTCATAATAATCTATGCTAGCGGAGACATTCCCATGTGCAAAACATAATGCAGATCCTCTGAAAACTTATCATCTTCCTGCCTTGTTCCCAGTTTGTCTGGGGTCGGCGTAGTATGTTTCCATTGACATTCATTTCGGTCGTTGCCATCGAGCAATCCACTCTCTTTTGATTCATATCATTCATCTCATCTAAAAGGTTATAGTGATGAATGAATGTATAGCAAAACAATGGAAAGGACATGCTGAGAGATCGACGAACGGTGAAAGCGATTGAGATGACATGGAATGATGTCTTAAGGTTTTCCTCTTAACAACTGTAGTAACAAAAAACGTTGTTGTGAAAATTATAAAATAATATTTTTGAAGTAAATATTTATTACTTTTACACCTATCATCTAGCGCAAAGTAAGTAGGTTAAGCACTTGTGTTATGAATACTAGGTGACGGAAAATGTTCGAATACATAATAATAATTATATTATATATCAATAGTTGTAATATACAATGTATATAAACATTCATAACTCGAAAACAAAATATTTGTGATTATTGGCCCCTTCAAGAATTTTTATTTTATTTCCAATTTCGTCAGCAACAGTATTTTTTCCAATAAAATATGACAGTTTTTACAGGCCATGCGATAATATGACGTGACATATATTATATAAGGTGAAATTTTTATAAACTTGTTCCCATTTATTTTCACAGGACTGACTGAACAGCTGGATGGGTAAATCGTATCAAATTGTTTACGGCTGCGTTGCGCTGCTCATATGAGTAAATAAACGGAACAGAGAATAATCTTCATATAACCGCGCGAAACGGTTGCACTACTACAAGCATGAAGGGCATGTGTGCGTTACCACTGGCTGTGCTTGACTTACAGCCAGTTGCATAATGTCAGGGTTAGTGCGACGGCGTTCTTAGGAAGCTTTTACTCTGTTCGGTTTATCTACTCATGTGGTTGCGTGGCTTATATCGAATCACGTGGTGTCAATATAAAATTCCGCGTGACGTCATATTTTGACGGCGCGTGTATGTGAAAGGATTGTCTTTTGTTTGCTCGAACAGGGCTAACACACGTTTGGTTTTGACGTGGCGCGGTCGCACGCACGAGTGATTACAGCATTATCAAATTAGGGCCACAGGACACATGGCACTTTTTCCTACGGCAGCCTGCGATTTGCTAGGTATATTACCCACACTTACATAAGGGATAGATATCTTAAACGATGGTGACAGGCAGGACACAGAGGAACTCTAGATAATTTGTTTACCGTCCAATGACCAGACTTAGCGAACATTGCTTAGTTCACCATATGCAAAGCCCGGCGCGCAAGTCACTGCGCCATCGAACTCCTGAGAGGCATTGCTTTGCGAATATATCGTTTATTCTTACCCCTGTTTATACTTACCCTTATTTTTACAGTTCAGCACGTCACGTTACCATAAAATTTTCTCAATGGACTTTATGTGCTTTACGCCAAATAATTTGACAATAAATAAATAAATATAAATCTATTGGATTTGGAGAGCGTGGAGGATGTGGAGAAATTTAAGTTTTGTATGTTTTGACGCATGAATTTTGAACGTGAAAGGATTCGCTGGGCTGAATCGTTTCCTCTAGACTAATGGCCAATCTATTTAAACGAATAGAATATGAAATTGATGAAACTGACGTATTACAGAGAGAGCAATACGACGACCGTCACGCCAAATGTAAGAGAAGTTGTCAAACAATTACATTTGTTCTTTATAAGCGTTACTTCTTTTGCCACTTGGTCCCCAGGTTACCAAAATAATGAACATAATAATTTTTAATACATTTTTGTGCTCTATGCCACACAATTTAAAGTTGACAATCTTTAACATTTTTGTAGGTTGGAGAAAATCAACATTTTCGTAAAATAGTTTGGTGGCTCTGAACGTGAAAGGATTCAGCCCTACTGACTGACGTGAATCATTAAATCCACGATTGCGTTATTATTTCGCCGCAGGTAAATGCAATGCAATTTTAGCTCCGAGCAAACATTAAACGAACAATTAATTAGCTGTTGTTCCTCTACAATATAATCAAGGCTTAGTTTTTAGCGGGAACTGAACGGGAAATGCTGATTAATTATGAAGGGATGAAGCGAAGTACAAGTAAAAAGTGTGAATTTAATTTCACTCAAGGGAAAATGCCACTTGCACTGTTCCTATTAATAATGGGAAATATATTTTATTTGCGAATCAAAAAAGAATGAATGCACAGCAAGTAGGTAGTTGATAAATGTGAACTACTTGCTGTCATGTCAAAAAAAAAGGAACAAAGATATGTTCATCAAAGCAGCAATTTTCTGGGCAAATAAATAGTATTTTCACTTCTCATGCTCTGAAAGTGCTTATTTGTGCAAGATATAGGCTGCACAAAATCGAATTTTGTGCTCAAGAGCATTAACGTATCTACTCATAAATGGGTATATATTAAGGCAAAGAAAATGAGCCATGCAGCCAAACACAATAAGAAATTCAGAGATAGAATTTATTATTTTTTAATATTTACTTAAATTTATTTGCCTAATGTGTTTTTAAGACATAAAACATATTAACATTTTAATTCAAGTAGGTACGGTAGGTTATTAAATTAATTTAAGAAAATTATTATTTCAAAATTAATTTAATACTTGGCTGTATAGGTCTGCATCCCAAGACTAATATAAATGGGAAAAACAATTTCCTTCAGTATTCAAAACTGTACTAATTTAGTTTGAATTATATGAAATGTTATGATGAAATACTGTTTTATTTCCTCGCAATCGAAGTGAAAAGCAGAGTTTCTAACTCGTCCACAAAACCATTTTTATCCTGGACATTACTATCAGCCCTCGCCTTCGGCTCAGGCTGCTAAAAGTCTCGGACAAAAATGATTCGTTTTGTGCACTTGATGGAAAATCTACTATTTTATTTGAAAGTCATTTTCTTATTGATCCCGTCGTCCTTATTGTCTCCTTGAGGTGACATATAAAAATTAATATTCCTATTTGCTTCATTGGGTGTATGGAAAATATATTTACACTAGAGGAGCTCATTAGCGCAGTGGCATAGCGCGCTTGGCTTGCGATTGCGTAAACTAAGCAAGTTTGCTAAGGCCGGTCATAGGATGGGTGACCAAAAATTTATTATCTCGAGTTCCTCCGTGCTTCGAAAGGCACGTTAAGCTGCAGTCGTTAATACCCACCAATCCGCACCGGGCCAGCGTGGTGGGTTATGGCCCAATGGCCGCCTTGGTCGAATGCTCAGATTGCTGGGTATTGGCCAAGAGGTCCCGGGTTCGAATCCTGGTAGGGGCAAACTTTGTGATGACCACAAATGTTTGTTCCCGAGTCATGGTTGTGTAAATGTTTATGTAGTATATTTTCAACATTTATATACATAATAATATTAAAAATATGTCCGTCATCTAGTATCCATAACACAAGTGCTTAGGCTACTTACTTTGGGCTAGATGATAGGTGTGAGTGTAAAAATATTTATTTAATATTTATTATTATTATTATCCATAGGGAAGGCCCGTGCCCCAGCAGTAGGGACAATAAAGGGCTGCTGATGATGATGATGAAAGTACACAATTTAGGCAGCATGTCCGTTTTAGGCACCCTTCTCCTAACGCCAGAATAGTCGACGCAGTCTTTTTTGAGGCATAACTATGCCTGCGCGAGGAGGCAAAATTCTGCTCTAAGATTTGGACTGCCTGAACAATCCTTTTAGGAACTGTTAAGTATCAAATTCACTACACATGTTTAGCCCAGCTCTGAAAAATCCTTACTTTACTGCCGCACTCAGAGACGTCAATTAGCGTTAATGAGTACTTAACGTCAAAAATGACAATTGAAAACCAGTCGCTATTCTTGCCGAGTACCTAACTGCCGAGTTAGGTACTTGTGGAAAATTAATTTCTACGAGGCCTCGAGTTTGTTTCATGTTCCATTTTCGTTCGTAAACAGGGACGTCCATTCTCTGGACAATAAGCTGACACTACTAATTTTGTTGCCCCAAATACTCGTTCACATAATTGCACGAGAGTAATAATTACATCCCTTTTAATGATTACCGAATTAGAGGGTATTGTTAATTTAGGTGGACTTAAGGTCTGGTTTGGCTCGTCAAAATGGTTGGGAGGCATTACTTGAAATAGTATTGCAGGTCCATTCGCAAGTATGACAGACTATACATAGCTGTCAAATTTCTACATTACACTAATCTTATTTATATGACAGAAGTGTAAATTAGATTGTGATGAACGTTTTTTTTATCTGATTCGAATCATGGCATACACTATCAATGTACAATTTATTATAGGTAGGTAGTATTTCCTTAGTTTTTATATTGGTAGATGTCATTAACGCTAGAAAGACGGGAGCAGTCATTTGACTGCATTTTCAACTTTGAAGTTAATTTATTCTAAAACTTTTCATTTTAATTTGCTGACATTTTGAGACTTTTATTATTATGAATTGCCTATTAGGAACACATGATCGAATTATTCTTATATTCTTTGTTTTTATAATTAATTGTTGATATACCGACAAAGACGGCGACAGTCATTTGACTGCTAGGATTCTAGTTATGTTTATCATTGTAATTTGAGGATTCTTTTGTAAACATTTGGAATGTTTATTTTTTTTCTTCTGTCACTAAAGAGATTTGCATCATTTCGTACCTACCTATTGCTTATTGTATAATATGAATAAGTAATAATATCGTAAAAAATGTCTCGAGGACTCCGTAATGATGAAATATATCGCTTAATTCCAGACCCACCAGAAGATAAATCCGAATGTGAATCTGAAAGTGCAGAACATGATAGTGATGTTGATTGTGATTTGCCAACTGTGAATTCAGACCCTGATGATAAAGAAAGTGATTCAGACGATAAAGTACCTCTTTCTACTTTACGTCTCACCAGCAATACCAATAATTGTGGTCGTGGTCGTGGTGGCGGTCGAAGTAGGGATTATTCATTAATTAGTAGCACTTCTCAAAAATATGATAATTTCACTGCAGCAGACGGAACTGTATGGACGCCTTAATTGGAATCAAATCAAAGGGGCCGTCAGGCATAATATAATATTATAACTTTTTTATGTTAGACGGGGAAGCCCTTCATCTCACCTGATGGTAAGTGACGATAAGGACTGAAGATGGAATCGACCTTCACCTGGAACCCTCAACCATTGAGGGGATGGCTATCTTATCACACATTGTCGGAACACAATAATGCTGTTAACATTATTATTATGGCGACAGATTTTTGATAAGTTGGTGGTAGATAGCCAGGCGGACTTCAAAGAAGTCCTACTACCAACCAAACCGAGCACAAATTTGTACCCCCCTGAGGATCGAACCCGGGACCTCTGGATCTTCATTCCAGTGGGCGAACCACTAGACCATGATCTCTGTGAGAAAGACACGTTATTATTTCATTGACAAGGAAGGTCTATACCCTATCAATGTAATACATTGATGAAGATGATAATAATAGACGAGCCGACGAATTAAGAACATGAATTGCTAGGATTATTTTCCCTTGAAAGGCGACTTTCAAAGGTTGTCGAAAATACAAATTAAGGACAACGGGGCGTCCCAGCTCAGTAATCATTATTTTTATAGAGCTAATTACTGTCAAATTACCAACAGAAATACAGTGAATACTAATGAGCTGTGAAACGTGACGGGTATAAGAATGTAACTGATTACTGTTCTATTTCTCCCATAATTCACGCCTATTTATCCCCGAAGGGTAGGCAGAGGCTTATCAGCACCGATGTTTTGCCAATTAATTAGGTGGTGAGCCTATTGCCATCCATCGGGCACAATAATAGCACACGGAAACGTTATTAATATACTAATAAACACAACAGGACTGCTTAGCGAAATGGTTGTCGTATTTCCCAGAAGATAAGGGGGATAATCCACTTGCTTGAGTTTCTAGGAAAAAATTGCGCCGGCTGAAGAAAATACTGCATTGTTTGTTGGAGCGGCAAGAATTTACTGGAGGCGAACGGACCAACATTACCCCTTTGTGATTCTTTTTAAGCCGGATTGAAGGAAATGGTTATTTTTAAGTTGGACCTAGTCTGGAATTATCTTACTCATTGCAAGGTGAATAATAAATATAAACTGAACAATATTTACTAAAGGCGTTGTCAGCACATGAGTAAATAAACGGAACAGAGTGAAAGCTTGTCAACTGGCTGTGCGAGCAAATCCGGTTTTTTCCAGTCTCGCCTAGCGGCCAGTTGACTTCTCGCTTCGCTCGCGTCTTTACTTGCTCCAGCTACTTGCACCGTGTAGAAGCACCATTGGAACAATTTTTACAACGAAAATATTGAACTTTTTGAGTCACGGTTTTTAAAGGCGTCGTTTCTTGCACCGTAACACTTTCAATCAAGACCCAATTTCGTGCAGCATTTTCCGCCAAAAAGACAAATGTCATCGGATCGCGATCAAACACTGAAAAAGTTTTATCGATATTTAACAGTCACAGTATAAAAAACGTGATGATAAACGGTCGGCGGGCGGTCGTCAGCTGCAGGCGCGGCTTGGAGTGTTTCGGTTTTAGGGTTCGGGCATTCCTCTTTTACCACCTAGCAATATACTTTGATTAACATACCCGATACATGGCAATAGGCTCGCTACCTATTACATGGTACCTAATATTTGGCGAAACATGGGTGTTGTTTCACCTCGTACTACCCCTTCGGGGATATAGGCGTGATTTATGTATGTATGTATTTCTGGTGCAGCTATTACAACAAATACCAATAAACAGAATAAAAAAATATTAAAGGGGGCTCTAATACAACAGACATGATTTTTATGCCATTTTTATAGATAATGATACGGAACCCTTCCTGCGTGAGTCCGAATCCCACTTAGCTGGTTTTTATCGTCTCCCCATACCTCTTCCGTGTCCTCCTCACGTGATCAGAAAAAGTTTGGCACATGTTGCACACGCATGTGCGAAGGACCTCCCGACGTCACGAAGCCTCCTACCACCGTACTTTATGCACAGTCGCGAAGGAGCGTTTGTCAACGAATTATTTCGCGAATTTGATTACATCGCTGATCTGACACTGCACTTTTTACAAACAGTTGCCGGTCATTGTATAGCGATACGCGTCTCACTCGCGCGTGATTATGGTGAAGATACCATTAAGTTATATTTCATGTCGCAAGATTGTAACTATCGAAAAATTTAAAGTCGAAATTTTACAGATCATATATTTTACATTTAATTTGAAAACCCTGTTAATTATAGTTGTAAAATATAATATTGTTGTCAATTTCAAAGTGAATTCCAAAAAGGGCGAGTTATAAAAGACGCTGATAAATACTTTACCCAGAATTCTACATTACTCATTGTTCCAAATTCGTTCAACATTTAAAACAATTAATGCCAGTTACAGATTGGCATTTCGACATTTCAAAGAGTTTACATTAAGTTTTACGTCTTTATTCTCACTTTCATGGCTGTGAAATTTGGCACCAAATTTTGTTTTGAGCAATTTCATTCGATTTGTTGTACAGACAGACAACAGTTACTTGAACTGTCTAAACAAATTACGACCAATCAAACCATCTAAGCAAAAAATACCTTAAAAAATATTTATTTATAAAATATTTAATATAAATACCTTATAAAATATTACCTTATAGAATTAATTAATTTTACACTAATAACTAATTTTACACTCTAACTTTTAATTAGAAAAATTGTAGGCATGCTTTTTTGTATCGTTACCTAAATTGCACACTTGGATTATGTACATATCGTGGCCAATCACTCTCTGTTCATTGGTCTCTCGACATGGTCGGTTACGTCTCATTTCTATCCATTCATTCATCACTAGCACCTTTCCGGTGTGATATGAATCAAATGGGAGTGGATGGTGTGATGACCTCTGACCGGTATGAATGGAAGAGGAAAGATACTGCGCCGACCCCAGATAACCTGGGAACAGGGCAGAAAGAAGAAGAAGTATAATGTGCATTGCCCATAGCTGAAGACGAAGTATAACGAAAAGAAAACATCATCACACTCTACCAAAACGGTATTAAATCGTTAAATTAATATCACGATGCGCCAGAACCGGAGCCCCGCTGGTCTCTTACGATCGTTCGTCGCAAATAAAGTTTATCCGCTAATTTAGCGTCTAATCCGCCGTTTATAGCCACTCTCCTTTATGAAATACTGGCTTTATATCGGGGCTTTACATTCTTGGTGCGTTATTGGGTTATTTTTTTGTTTATTGCATTCACTTAATTATTAAACCGTGTGGTGACGGCAGAGCAAAATACAATTGTCACCACCCCCATCTCTCCCGCGGGTGTCGTACAAGACCACTAAAGGTTAAAGCAGTGATATACTGCGGTTTAGGTGCCTGATATAATGATGGCAATAGGCTTGCTACCTATTACATGGTACCTTACCTAATTTGCGAAACGTGTGTGTTAACTCACCTCTGCCTACTCTTTTGGGATATATGCGTGATTGTGGTATGATTGATGTACATAATTATTTTACGGTTGTTTTATTAAGTTTTAAATGTAAAGTATCTTCAAAACATATTTTGAAAAATTATGGTGAAAAAATACGAAAAATTATCATTCTGCTAATAGTAAGGTAACATTGTTGCATGACAATGGTGCTTCAATAGCATAATATCTTCAAGTGTTCCAGGGTTATTAGCAGCTCAGTTTATTTCTTTCACTCATACAATGACAGATTTATGTAAAAATTATTTTATTTACGAAATCACAGGTGGAATTTTAGCTGCTCAATGCATGTATGATGCAATAACAAAGGAAAAAAGTAACCTAAAAATTAATATACGGTTGACAAATCTATGTGAACAATGCTTTGTTTACGAAATCGCCGGTCAAATTTTAGCTATTGCATGTATGAATGCAATAACAAAGGAAAAAAGTAACCTAAAAATTAATATACGGTTGACAAATCTATGTGAACAATGCTTTGTTTACGAAATCGCCGGTCAAATTTTAGCTATTGCATGTATGAATGCAATAACAAAGGAAAAAAGTAACCTAAAAATTAATATACGGTTTGAAAAGACTTTCCCTCCGAAAATACGATAACCATGATTGTAATATCAATGTTATCTATAACACTCGAGGCTTCGCGATAAACATTATCTATGTTTTTATTGAACCTGCAAGTGCCTGCTACTATATAGGTCGATTTATATTGTCACTTCAACAAGATTCGTTCCATAAATCATTATCCTTTTGTTTTTTTTATCGCCCGAGGTAAGTATGCATGCATATAGTTTTATGTCAGCCCATGACCAGGTGGGATTTTCCGTACGCGTAGCGGGCGTCGATGTCCACTTTATGGTCAGGTGTGACATAAAATAATAAGTGGATTAAGCAATTAAATAATTTATTGGTAAGACGCAATAAACAAAATAATTTGTAACATAAATAATGAAAGAAAAAAAAAAGATTGCTATAAAAAAATCTCAACATCATCTATTAATTACATAAACAAACATCTTCAAGAAGCAACGCAGTCAGATGACGTCACGACAAAAATTTACGTGTAAATGCTTTCAGTAATGGCATGTAATGTCGTCCCCTGAATATGGATGAGTTGAGTGGAATTAATGTAAACGTATTTTTGTGTTTTGGTGTTTTTCCACCCCCAACGGCTATAGGCAGGCGTTGGCGCATGCACCATAAATTAATTTATTTGCATGTGGATTGCTTGTTGTCACAATTATACATTGAGGAAGAGTCAGTGGGTACGGTCGGCATCATAAGTTGCTCGACACATTAGTACCTTGTCAGAATAATACAATTTATCAAATGTGGGGGATTCTTTAATACTAGCCGTGTGGTGACGGCAGGGCAGAATACAAATTGTCACAGCCCCCATATTTCTTGAGGGTGTTGTATAAAGCGATTATTGGTAAAGACAGCGATAGTAATGGGCAGCAGCGTTTGTCTTAAACCACCTGCCTTCAGGTGCCCGATAGATGGCAGTAAGGTCACCACCGATGTTAATAATTCACCTCTGCCTATCCCGTATAGTATAGGTATAGGCGTGATTTGTATATCTTTAACAATCACATAATGCTGTTATATCGTGTGTGTAACTTAAGTCATCATCATCATCACCAGCCCCACTGCGGGGCACAGGCCTTCCCTATGAATGAAAGAATATAGGGATAATGGGCTATAACCCACCACGCTGGCCCAGTGTGGATTGGAGGGTATTGAAGACTGCAGATGCAGCCGGGACCAACGGCTTAACGTGCCTTTAGAAGCAGGGAGGAACTCGAAATAATAAATTTTTGGTCACCCATCCAAAGACCGGCCTTGGCGAACATTACTTAGTTTACGCAATTGCAGGTCGAGCGTGGTAAGACACTGCTCTATTGAGCTGTTGCGTGACATGCCTGACACTAACTCTACCTACATACATGATTACATCACGACTTTTTCCCACTGAGGTAGGCAAAGATCACTTCTACGGTCATTGGAGTATTACACACTACGAAATCAGGAAAAATGTAGCTTAAGCACTTGTGTTATTGGATACTAGATGAGGGATATATTTCAAAATGTATAATAGTTTGTTTATAAAAATTAAATTGTAATAAACTAACATAAATCTATAAACAACCATGACTCGAGAACAAATGTTTGTGTTCATCAAACAAACATACCTATAGGATTACCCTATTAGGATTCGAACCCGGTTCCGACATAAGTAGGCCATCAATGTCCCATCAATAATACGTTGAGAGTTCGCGAACGTGCACAGGCATGACACATTAAACACAAAAACTCTGCCATCCGGGCCATTTATTATCCAAACAGAGTTTTATTTTTGTATCCATCAATCCTTTGTCGGCGGCTTTCCCGACGCCTCGTAAATCCTATGTAGATATTTAGCATTGTGCATCGCATAAATCTCTTCCTGTATCAAACGGTCTGTTGTTTTAAGCTTACGCCGATTTCAAATAAAATTTATAACAAAGAAAAAAAAGGGGAAAAAAATCAAAAAATGTTAAAAAATTATTGCCCTGATGCGAGAATCGAATCCCGCCGCTGCAGCAATCATGGCTAATGCCTATACCACTCGGCTGACCAGGACGTTAGTTGACTTGTTGGAAGTTTTTGTAAACATTCAACTTGACCATTCAACTTCATATTCTAAGTTGTGTTTTTTTTCACTTCTTTTCTCTGTAACAAATTCTATAACATTCTTAAATTGCTCAAATAAAAATTAAATGGGAAAACAATTGAGTATTTATATTGAAACCCTTAATTTAATACAAACAAATTTTATTTACTTAATGTGAGTAAAGTAATTTAGTAGTATGCCGTGTGATAAGGGCAGAACAGAATACAATTGTCACCACCGCAAATCCGTTCCGCGGGTGTTGCACAAGATGACCAACTGCCGCACTCTGAGACGTCAATAAACTTTAATTAGTACTAAATATCAAAATGTTTTATTTAAGTCTAGACCATAGACCCGGCAAGACCTGATAGTTGACAATAGGCTGGCCCCTTCAGACCTAACGTAATTGGCGAAACGTGAGTATCAATGTTATTTCACCTCTGCATATCCTTCCAAGAATGAATAGGCGTGATTTTTGAATTATGTATGTAATTTATTTACCTCTACCTAGGTCTTCGGGGCAAACAGCCGTGAATTACATATGTATTTATGTAATAATAGGGCATAACATATTTCCAAGCACTAGCCGGGATCCCATTTCATTATTACAGAATTATCCTAAACATTAACGTACACTAGTGTGCTTCTAGTTTTATTGTCACTTTCAGAAAGCTTTTGAATACTAATCTACCATTATTATCAGCTTCGCAGAACGAATGTTCGTTCAAACTATCTTGATAAGATTAGATAATTGTTTGTTTGCTTAAAACACTGTAAAAAGGTTTTACAAAATAGCTAGGCATTGTGTCCACATGTTTTGCCATTGTGAGCCATAGCATGCAAATATTACATTTATGTCACACCAGGGCCATAAAGTGGACTGTTCCGTTCGCTACGCGTACAGAAAATCCCACTTCCTGGTCATGGAGGACATCAAATTATTAACTTTACCTCCATCATCATCTTCGCCTACCCCGGGCGATAAAATAGCCTCAGCCTGGCTAGCATGACCACCGAAACACGATATGATATAGCCATTTATCGCTTTGAACTGTCCAAAGTCATTAAATTTTTGAGAGTTCAAGTGATAAATGACTACATCTTTAAGCTATAGCAATAAAATCTATATAATATAGCCATTTATAGCGAATGATTTTTGTAAGTTCAAAGCGATAAATGGCTTTATCATATGATGTCTTCGTGATCATGCTAGCCGGGCAGGTCACATATTTATCGATCAAATACTTGTGATCTGAGACATTCTTTTTTATCACCCTTGGTATAGGTTATCTACTATTTCACGTCAGTCACCGCTATACAATATTTCCAACTAAGTTAAAACAATGTGAAAGCCTTGTGGTGACGGCAGAGTAGAATACAATTGTCACCACCCCAAATCTCTCCCGTGGGTGTGTACTAAGGATAAATCAGCGATGAGGAATGGGCAGCAGCGTTCCTCTTATATCACCTAGCAAGTTCTGCGACTTTTGTGCCCGATAAATGGCAATAGGCTTGCCACCTATTACGTGGGACCTAACATAATTGGCGAAATGTGGGTGCTAGTTCACCTCTGCCTACCCCTTCGGGGATGTAGGCGTGACTTATGTATGTATGCATGTTAAAACAATGTCATCAATATAATTCTGATTATTGCACCGAAATATAATAAGCAAATACGTCAGGCTGCCACAAAATGTCAAATTTTCTCAATAGACTTTGTGCTTTACTACAAATAAGTTAAGGTTGACAATCGATTGAAGAAATTTGACAGATTTGGTTAGTCTGAACTTTAGTTGAATAATTAAGCAGGTAACTCTAACTTCGGAAGCTCGAAATAATGATTTTGGGAAGATAACCTCTATGGCTTTGGAAGTCAGCCAACTGGAATTTGCATTGTCTATCAACTGATTTAAGGCCTCATAAAATATGCAAGCATAAAATATGTGTCGCTGCCGATGACATTATTAGTAATTGATATTAAAATTTTTACTTATTTTAAAGATCCAAGTTTGAAAATCCAATAAATGTTACAAAAGTTTTATATACAAACAAAGAGAAGTCAATTTTTTTCTTGATAGATTTTGAAAAAGTATCTTTAACTGTTCTGATATTTTAGTAATAAATTTAATATTTCAATCGCCAATTGCCATCCATCTGGCGCATCACTCATCACTGTCTTAAAGCTTAGTCACCTTAAACGACACCCGCGCCAGATGGGGGGTGGTGACAATAATTGTATTCTACTCTGCCGTCACCACGCGGCCAATTTTTTCAGTAAAAAAACAGTGTTGCAAAAATCAGTCGGAAGTGGTTTTCGCCGGTTATGAAGTTTGACTGTGACCTACACCGATAAAAAATTAAAAAATATATATATACACTGTAACTCAACAGGTCCCCATAAAATAGTTATATGTAGCGTTTGATGACGTCTATGGCATTTCTACGCATAGAATTTGAGTTGGAGAGTTGGTAGCCGCCGTGCCATCCGAACATTCGCCCCCAGTCAGAACTAAGCGAGCGGTCTGTACGCACGGCGGTTCTGTGCCAAAGTAAAACTTCGAAGAACGAACTTAACAAACACTATTTACTTAGTAAATGAAGACAGAAAACGATAAGAAACAACGTCTGCAGGTCCAAAAGATTGACGTTTGACCTTTTTTCTTTAATTGTTCCGAAGAAAAACTTTTTACAGTTAAAAACACTTTGAATATCGAATCCGTTTTCGAATCCAAAAAGTTTTGTTCCTTGTTTTGGTGTATGTGAACTCTTTGGACGTTGAATTGTTGCTATATACTTTTTACTATTGTAATAGTGTAAATTAAAAAAAAGTGATGTTGTGATAATGATGTTACTGTTTGGCTGAAAAAAAAGGTTTGGTTTAATTGCTTCATAATTTATTTGTGTGCAATAATTTTGATATTCTACTCTATTTATTTATTCCAAATATGAACGTGTCATTGACTATTGTTATGTAATTATGGTAATACAATTTACTTTTTAAAGTATTAAATGTATAAGATTAATGTATAATCTATCGAATACGATCCCAAAGGTTGTCTAAAATAAAAATTACTAAGGTGACAGGACCAATACCTGAGACACTTGATGCGATTATAGTTAATTGTTATTGCTACGGCCTTTCTACGAACTGGCGTTCACCTTACTCGTATAATAATTAACGCACGTGGAAATGTTTAATTTCGAATTTGAGTTCATAGTGGAGTTTTAATTTTCTGATTTATTATCAGAAAATAAAAACAACTGCGTCAGGATAAATAATTTATGGCGACTTATTCTAACGCTTAATTATTGAGGAATACAAATAAAGAGGAAGACTGCAGAAGATATGGATGGATTGCATGAGAAACGACATAATGATGAACGTAGTGAATGGTAGAAAAAAAAACCAATTGAAATGGGATAAGAAAGAGGATGGTGATTCACCATCCCCATTCATCTCAATTTACAGAGTAATTTAGGTCAGAGCAGTTAGTTTTATCCGTCAAAACATCTTGGTCATCCATCATGAAACAATCAATTAGTCATTCCCTGTCATTCATATAAATTTTCATACAATAAATCCATTTATTCATCGGCCATGCTCTTTCGTTCCACCCACTAGCATTCATTCTTATTACTTTGACGCTTACATGCTCGTCATAATAATAATATATTATCTTACCATTCAGTATCTCTGCCACGGGAGCTATTTTTATAATGCCTCATATACAATACTAATGGTCGCCGGCGGCTTAGCTCGCGTTAATATCGGTTGTTATCTACTACTACTACTATGGGCTATCCATCACAAAAATAATTTTTCAATTTGAACCAGTAGTTTCTGAGATTAGCGCGTTTAACCAAACAAACAAAAAAACTCTTCAACTTTATAACATTAGTATAGTGTAACAGAAATAATACATACGCTGATGCTAAAACCAGTGATCGAAAAATTCAAAATTGTAAAATTGTTTTTCAAATACTGTCTCGCTCTTTTATATTTGTTGAATTGCAGTTTCTATAGACCTAAATCAAAATTATGAATGATTAATTCTTTGCCAAATTATAATATTTTGATGAAATCATTATTATAATCACATTATAATAATAATAAGTCACATGACATGACATAGGTTCAAAATATACAATAGTTTAGTTTCGTTTATAAGGGACTAGGACCAAATCAGAATTGGGATTTACTGCTAATAGGAACATTAATTGTGTCTACGTAGCGAACTCTAACAATTGGGTTTCCTTAACAGTAAAGGAACGATATAATAATCCGATTCTATCCATTCTTGTCAATTATTACCTACTTTGTGTAAGCACCCTATTTGGAGAAGTATTTATTCATATTTTCCTACATACATACATAAATCACGCCTATATCCCCGAAGGGGTAGGCAGAGTTGAACTAGCACCTACGTTTCGCCAATTATGTTTGATGCCATGTAAAAGGTGGCGAGCCTATTGCCATTTATCGGGCACAAAAGTTGCAGTACATTGCTAGGTGGTATTTAAGAGGAACGCTGCTGCCCATTCCTCATCACTGATTTATCCTTAGTCGCCTTGTACGGCACCCACGGGAGAGGTTTGGGGTGGTGACAATTGTATTCTACTCTGCCGTCACCACACGGCTATATTTTCCTAATATTGGTAAATGTCTGTTTTCCATGTTATCGGATTGTTTTTTTTTGGTGTTTACGCTGACGCTTGCGTAGACATCGCGTAGTATCTAATTGATAAGTCAGCAGCACTTGAAACATAATACCAGAAATGTACGCTGGCGTGTCTATGTGGCTATTTAATATTTCCGTAATCGTCACTCTGAGATGAAAAGTTTAAAATCCACCTAAATGTATTCGTAATCAACATCTTACGAATACATTTAGGTGGATTTTAAACGGTTAAGACTCGCGTATAATTTGGTGTTTGGCATAATAATTATTACATTATAATAATAATAATATAATAATTAATATTCCAAACACCAAATTATACGCGAGTCTTATCCGTAAAAGTTGTTTTATTTCAAATGTGTAGTGCTCTTGCAAATATAAGAAAACATTAACATCTTCCTCTTTCATTCATACGGCCAGACATCATCGAGCCGTGAGTGGTATCAATTAAAAAGGTGGCCCTTTTAATTCATATTATTCATCATATTGGTAACGTGCTAGTAATAAATGAATTTGTAGAAAAGTGATTAAAGAAGTGAGATAACCTTGACGACAGACTGACAAACGGAAAGTGTGATTGAGACGACAACTTTTTTTCGACAACGCTAAAAGTTTTGACTTAGATTTTACCTTTGCCTGCCTGACTCCCTCTCTCTGTATACAGTTGGTGGTTTTTCCTCCACCACTCGGGTGACCCAGGGTGCTTATTGTTGCACATCCGGCAATCTCCCTTACTAGACTTTTACGACACCCCTGTGGTGAGTCGGGGCGGGCACATTCTGCGTAATTTTTTTGCTTCCAGGACGGCGTGGAAGGATGAAAATGTGATTTAAGTGCTTCAAGAACATTAATTATTTAAACTTAAAGAAATCAATCAGGTACAAACAAGATTTCTTGTAAATACAGCCCTATAAATGGCTTATGTCTAATTAGCTATATCTCCTTTAGGGATATTGTCTCTGTTATCACAATAAAGCTCACAATAGTGTCATAATCTGATGAGAACAGTTTAATATTACAACGTTAAATTGTTTTTAGGTCAAGTCGTTTGCAATCGTCATGGAATGTTGTATACAAAACATTTACGTAAGCCAGACAGATTATAATAACCATTGAATAGGCTTCTTTTATCGATGACAAGAATTTATTTAACTGTGTGGTGACGGCAGAGCTGTATACAATTGTCACCACCACCATCTCTCCCGTGGATGTCGTAAAAAGTGACCATGGGTAAAGACGGCGATGAGTAATGAGGAGCCACGTTTCTCGTATACCACCTAGCAATATACTGCGAGCCTGGATCTAAATTAATGGGACCTAAACTAATTGGTGAAGAGTGGGTGTTAGTTCAATTCTGCCTACACCTTTGAATATTATTTATGTCTTCTTAACCAAAACACGTCTTAAACAGATATTTGTAATAACACTTTTAAACATTTAACCCATCGGGGATAAAGGGGTGATTTATGTATGTCCGGAGAATGGGCCATCAACGACTGCAGATGCAGCCGAAGCCAACGGTTTAGCGTGTTTTCCGAAGCACGGAGTAACTCGAGATAGTACATTTTGGGCCACCCATCCAGTGACCGGCCTTAGCGAACTTTGCTTAGTTTACGCAATCGCTGGCCGAGCACAATATGCTCAAGATACGACATACTTCACTGTATTTACTTGGCTGCGTTCAAATGGCCCATTGTGTTCTAGAATATTCTAACACAATTCAGGGGGCCTACCGCCTACTCGATTGCTAAAACAAAAGCTGTAGTTTATGACGTCATGCTGTCATTTCGCACTAAATGTACGTAAACTATTAGCGATAGCTTTGAACGAATGAGCACCGAATGATTTTGTATAAATTTTGCACAAAATCCGTGCCCCCTAAAAATTCAGGATGGCTGCTATAGCCGTAAGCATGCAATATAGCTATCATCGGCAATCGAGTTAGGCAGTAGGCCCCCAGTGCCATAATCTATGCAGATTGTCCATCGTTTGTGCTATCCGATAATTCATTGCGCCTAATGGTTAACTAACACCATTAATACACAAAGATTTTGGTGGTTGGAAAAATAATTTCGAAAAATTGCTATCCTGGCAGGTGCCTGACCGCTCGGCCACCCAAGACACACAATAATTTTTCTAACATTTATATAATGTTAAAATTAAAATCGAATACCATTAATGCAATTACGCGGTAAATATTCCCGATGCGAGAATTATAACGTTAATAGCACAAATAGATTTACAATTACGATTTATTAAAAAATTACCCGCGTGGCGACGGCAGAGCAGAATACAATTGCCACCGCACCCAATCTCACACACGAGTGTCATACAAGGCGACTAAGGGTTAAAACATGAGGAATCGGTGCGTTATTGTATCACCTAACAATATACTGCCATTTACGTAGGAACCCGATAGATAGCAATACGCTCGCTCCTTATTATAAGTGGCGGAATATAATAATATGAAACTAATGCCCGTTTTCACCATCAATCCCTAAATGGGACTTAAGGGACCCCTAACTAGTTTTAGGTGGCTCTTAATGGAATTTTTCGTTTCACCAACACACAGGTGACTCTTACTTACTTGGGGGGCCGATTTTCGGCCCCGTAATAATTAAGTGACAGTTTTAACGTAATATGACAAGAACCGACAATAACGAATATAAACAAGAGTTGCTATGATACAAAGGTAATAGAGAATTTACTATGAGACTAATTGCCGCACTCAGAGACGTCAATTAACTTTAATGAGTATTTAATGTCAAAAATTTTCATTCAAATCTAGACCATAGACCCGGCAAGAATAGCGACTAGTTTTGAATTGTCATTTTTTGACGTTAAGTACTCATGAACGTTATTTGACGTCTCTGAGTGCGGCAGTAAGGGCCTGTTTCACAATCGATAAGTAAGTTCGAAGTAGCTTACTTCGCAGATCATTTGACAGTTGTAATATGAAATATATGTCAATTGAACTGCGTAGTAAGCTACTTCGAACTTACTTGTCGATTGTGAAACAGGCCCTTAGGAATATGCCATACAGTCTTACAAATATGCTATAAAATGTATAAAATAGACGGAATAATTCATTTAAAGATTTAATTTACTTTATAAATAGTTTCCAATATTTTTCTTTATTGTATTTCATTCAATTAATAATAATATTCCACCTAAAAGTTTATTTTAATAGAAAGAACGGTGTTTGACATCACTAGTCTGTCACTTAGTTAGACAACCCCTAAACAGCTTGGTGAAAACGAATTTAGGTAAGAGGACTGTTTAAGGAGTCGCCTAAGATAGGTGTTCCCTATTTAGGTAATGCTTTAGGGGTTGTTGTTGAAAACGGGCATTATGCTGCCTGCTCTGTAAACAGCGCGGTATGATTCCATTTCAATTCATATCAGTCAGACTTGAACCACAATCACCCCCAGCCTCCCTTCCCATCGTCGCTGTAAGTCACCGAATCGTTGGGGAAAATGTACGCCAGTTCCTAAACAACTAACAATTATTGTTCTGGTGCGGGAGGAATCTGTCATCCTGGTTGATGGAGTGGTGTAGGCCGATTGCGGAGGACGCGGGCTCAATTCCTGCATGGGGACAAGATTGTTTTCAAATTTTACTGACCTCTTTTTTTGCAATGTTTAATATAAGTATAAAAATCTATTCTATTTAAGTGAGTTGGATATCGCTAATCGTATTAATAAGCCGAGGAAAGACTTCTGAGATATTCTATTCTTATAACTTATAACCAACAATAATCTTTCATAACACATTTGTTCTTTTGTTACATTTAGAATAATTGCATACATATACCATCAGCATGGTAGTCCCGAATGTCACCATGGAGCTCTCATCACAAAATATGTGTAGTACCGACACACGGTTTCACTCATATACGGACGTGAGTTTATTTTGAAGATTATATTTCTATATTCGAACGTGAGTTTCATTAATTATTTTCTGATAATTACGAATACTTCGTGCCAATTGCTGAAGTTTTTGAACAAAGCTCAAGCACAAACATGAACTTGACAATAGTTTTCGGAAAATGTCAAAAAAGTATAACTTTCCAATTGAACGGTTTTTGAGAAAAGTGGATGTGACATGCGATCGCTCGATTAAGTGAAATGCTCGCTTCCATATTCTTCGGAAACATTAATTACGAGGGCCAACTAACTGGGGCGTGTTATAAAGGAATTTAAACAAAATATATAAAGATTTTCGATCGTCTTATGTCTTATGTGGTAGTTGGCGACGTAGTTTACAGATTATGTACGAGGAATCTGGAAACTGAACAATTGAGTATTTAATAGAAAGATTCGCATACACTTTTTTGAGTTTGTGCGAGGACAATAAACAACACAGCTGAAATTAAAGCTTTCGAACACAAGTTAGAAAAATATACTTTGCAAGCATTTCTTTTTTCCCGGGCTAAAGAAAGCTTACAAGGTTGTATTGTAAACAAGACAGGTAGTTCTGTAACCGTCCTAGAAGGGTTATCGTATTTATAGACCGTGATGTCAGACCCTAGATACAATTCAGAACACGATAAAATATACAGAGTCTGCTAACTAGACCCGTAACAGAATCTTGTCGATGTCTAGCGTCATGACGATTCATAAGTGTATCAACAGTCAGCCGAGAGACGTCCACTGCTGTGCATTTGCCTGCCCAAAGGATCTCCAAACCGATCGGTCCTGCGCTGCCCGCATGCAGCGGCATCCCGCAACCTTCACCATATCGTCGGTCCACCTTGTTGTGGGCCTATCAACGCTACGTCTCCCGGTGCGCGGCCGCCATTTAGGACCATCAGTCCTCCTCGCAATACGCCCTGCTGCTACTGCCACTTAAGGTCCGCAATTCTTCGGGCTATGTCGGTGACCTTAGTTCTCCTGCGGCTCTCATCATTTCTGATATGTTCACGCAGGGAAACACCGAGCATAGCCATTGCCCTTTGAGTGACTTTAGCCCTCATAATGAGGCCTATTGTAATCATACCAGATATGAATAAACGAACTTTGATTTTGATTTTAGAGAATTCTACAATATCTATGTAATTCTACCTTCGCCTTTGACTAATGTATGTATGAGCCTTTCTGTTGAAAATACTTTGAACATATTACACAAAGTTCGGTTACCTACATTATAGAAATGATAATAATATTAAATTCAACGAACCGTAGATATCGTACAGACGGAGTTTTGTTATTGTTAATAATAGGTATATTAAAGTATCTTTCGGACTAGATGCAAACATTTGGATCTTATTTAACGATGAAAGCAGTTTTGCTTACCGGTGCATATATAGCTTTTATCTATGCTAACATAGGCTTGATGTAATGTGGTAAAATAAAATTAAACTTAAGGTAAGTTTAAGCCTTACTTACATACACACAATCATAATTCACACCTATATCCCCGAAGGGGTAGGCAGAAGTGAACTAGCACCCACGTTTCGCCAATTATGTTAGGTCCCATGTAATAGGTGGCGAGCCTATTGCCATTTATCGGGCACAAAAGTCGCAGTACTTTGCTAGGTGGTATGAGAGAAACGCTGCTACGCATTCCTCATCACTGATTTTTCCTTAGTCGCCTTATACGACACCCACGGGAGAGATTTGGGGTGGTGACAATTGTATTCTACTCTGCCGTCACCACATGGCAAGCCTTACTTACCTTAAGTTTAAGTATATATTGTGTGATTAAGAACCCATCCAAGAACAACGAATACGATACGAAATTTATCTAACAGATGGCGCTAAACGTTAATGATACGCGCTGTTAAATTACCTTTAAATACTTTTAAGGGTACCGTACCTAAAGGGTAAAACGGGACACTATTACTAAGACTCCGCTGCCCGTCCGTCCGTCCATCCGTCCGTGTGTCACCAGGCTGTATCTCATAAACCGTGATAGTTACACAGTTGAAACTTTCACATATGATGTATTTCTGTTGCCGCTATAACAACAAACACTAATAAACATAATAAAATAAACATTGATTTGGGTTTCCAATACACATGATTTTTATGCCGTTTTTTTATAGAATGGTACTGAACCCATCGTGCGCGACTCACACTTGACCGTTTTTTTACATAGGCTCACTCAGGTACAAGTTTATCAATAAATGCTTCTTATCACTAATAGAAATATCAAAAACGGTACCCAAAGAAAAATTCTGAAAAGGTAAACAGAAATTTCGGACGAAGCCGCCATGATACCTCAACAAGAATCTCTTCAATCGAAGGCAATTGTCTGATTACAGAGCTTTTTGATTATAAACAGCGCCCGACCCTCTCTATTGAAGAAATCAAAGACGACAGTCCAAAGGATACATGGCGGGGACTATTGGTTGTTTATTTGATATTGGTTTTTGGAGATTGCCTGCCAAAGGGTTGAAGGGTACCACAATTAAATTACTCTACAGACAGAAATAGTGCTCGGTGATACATTTTGCTTATCCTTCTAGTACACGAAATATGAATACTATAGCTATCTATAATATATTATGTTTGTGACAGATTTCTGACAAAATTAGTATTGTCGAAGGCTTTTTAAATATTATCTTTATTTGAACATTAAAAAAATATGAATGTCAGAAAAAATATCACAAATAAAATTGTTGTTAGAAAAAGTTTGAAAAATTATAGACTTGATGCGATAATCAAACCCGCGCGCGCGTCTTCTGCATACCAGGCAGATAGATGCCTATACAGGGCGTCCCACGGCCATGCCACACGGAGGGAAAATATATTAAATATTGAACGTAGGATATTTTACTAAAAGAAGACATCGTTTTATTTTTAATAATAAGTAGAACTGCATTCACAGATTTTTTAAAAATCGCCTACCTAAACCGGGAATCGAACCGCTAATTTTCATAATATACTTACCCTGCTGCACGGGTTATTATTCTTCTCCGTTGCCCAATATAGGGCGGGCCTTCCGTAGGCCCAAAAACGTTCTCATCGATCCGGATGACTCGATTTGATTTGATTTGATTTGAATCACACAGGCCAACCAAAGAGCCGAACACATCACACGCACTAGCTATAACACCTTGCCAATACACCGCACCCGCCGAATAAGAGTGCGAAGACCTGGTCTACACACAAGGCGCTTTACCAGGTACATTAGTGGCCCTGGGCACTTCTCGCCCCCTTCCCCCACTACACGGCACGCCTGAGCCGAGGCCCGCACCTTTAGAGGCACCCTCAGGCCTGCCGATCCAAGCTCCGACTCGGGCGCCCTGTGAGGCTCTCCGCGGCAGTATATCTCCCTCGGGAGATGCCGTCCCCCAACGGGGGACGCCTGCCATGAAGGCATCCTCACAGGGAGTGCTCGACTGCAAGGCTTGAGGACACGTTTGGCTTTAGGTCAAGGTCTTCGCCTTCCCCAAAAAACCCGGTAGATGCTGTAAAAGCCTCTCGGCCAACAGCCTAGGTCCTTTAAAAAAGGGATATTATTCAGTACCGTTTCTTATACCCATGGTCCTATGGGATATGTTTCAGCCTTCCTATCCAGTCCAAAGGAAGCTCTCGTTCACATTGAAATTGTAAGCTTCAGCAATTTAAACATGGCGGCAGACACATTTTCGTATATTTACGTATAATCGAAGGGAATTATAAGCCTTTGCGGGCCCTTCTTGCCACATGATTATTAAGCTAAATACACAACTGCGGCCTAATAATCCCCAAAGGTGGAGGGAGATAGACCTCCATATTACAACACTCATTCGGTTCAAATAACGGGCGTAAAAAACATTGATAATTTATTGTCATGACAAAAGTCATAATTGCTGATTTTTGCAGAATAAAAGTACTTCGTACCTAGATTCTTTAAGCGAATAAAAATTCTACAGAAAAGACGGTTACGTCGATCCAGAAGTCCTGGGTTCGAATCCTAGTAGGGGCCAATGAACTCAGATATTTGCTACCGAGTCATGATTGCTTATATGCTTCTTATTATTCTTCTTATTATCATCATCACCTGCCATTTAATGACCCCACTGCTGAGACACGGGCCTTCTCTATGGATGGAAGAATATAGGAAGATAGATGCTTATATGGTTATGAATTATAACATCCGTCATCTAGTGTTCATAATACAAGTAGGTACTACCTATTATGTTACCTAAGTAGGTAGATGTTAGGGATCTTTGGGCTAGATGTTAGGATTGAGTGAAATATTAATAAAAATAGAAAAAAGAAATACAAATAATAATAATAAAAAGAACATCTTAAAGATCAAAGGGTTATTGGGTTTTTTTAGTCCACTTTATGTCTATGCTATGTCTCCGTTCATGGATCAAAAAAATAGGTAAGTACCGAGTGATCTTCTAGGGTACAAGATTAACGTTAACACTATCTTATCTAATCACATGAATCCTCAGGACTTGTATTCAAAGCCATTTTAAATGACGCAACCCGTTTTCAACAATAGATTACTATGACGTGATATTGCGCGTCCTTGTTTTTCAATGTAAGTTGTTTTAAAATTTTATAGCCATTAAGTGCTGCTTTCGTGTTACTTGTCAGAGCTAGTTGGCTTTTTATAGTAACATCTAATAAGACTCTTCATTGATATTAATAGGGTGCATGGCTAGCGCGCTTGTGATTTAATGAATTAAAGAGGTTACCTCCCTTTAATGATTATTATTAGCTTTCTGCCGTGCTGTGTGGTGACGGTACAGTGGAATACAATAGGCATGATGACTAATTTTGAAAAAACTAGTGTCTACTTTACCCAAAATAAATTATATTTTAGTGAAAACTTTCGATTTTGATAGAAAAAACATGTTTTGAATAATGCAATTTAAAATATACGCCAAAACTCCAAAATAGCAATGACGTCTGTGTGACGTCACTATTCCGTACAAAAGGCCAGTTTCTATAATAAAATAGTGAATTTGATTGGCAAATAAAATGTCACAATGGAGATAACTAAATAATGACGTCATGCTGCGTTTTAGCAAATATAGCGGATTGCTAAGTTTTGTACTTTTATTTATAAATATCAATCACAAGTATAATCTGACAACAAGTGACTATTCACGAATCTCCTTATCCGAAATTATTATTAGATTATTATAAACCATTATATCAGTGATTCTTTGTTAGTGTCATCATCCCTCCTCCAATCTCTACCGCAGGTGTCGTACAAGGCGACTACGGCTCCAGATTACCAAAATATATAAAAGTGATTAAATAATAACAGACTGTCAGTTTCTGACAGTTCTGCCATAAGATAAAATGTCAAACAATAGAGCTTTTGCAGCCGTATTGAAATCACAAAATTGTTTTTAATTTGTGGTTTTTGATAATAATCTTTGCTGAGTTATGACGCTTTGTTACTAACGGTCCCATGACTAACACTAGTGATGTCGGTAGCCATTTCGCTGTGGACTGTATTTTAAACTATTTAGCGTTCACTCAAGAGAGTGTTTATTTAAACGATTTATTTACCGTCCTCGCAAGCCGGGTGGCGTCAGGAAAATATTATTTCAACGTCTCGCCTGAAGTATATCTAAGGTCGTTGCACAGCCAACAACGACCCATAAGTACAACATATAGTTTCGAATTCCCACCCATAAGACGTCTGGCGTAAAGTGCAAAATACGATTGATGAAACTTGACAGTTTCTTGTAAATGGCAGGCTGTTAAATGTAAAAAGCTTGGTATGTAAATAAAAATAAATAATGCACTTTCAGTGCGAAGTGGTTTGGGGTTTTCAGTGACGAATTTCAATTGCTACGGAACCAATGCTAAAACGTTGTTTAGTGATAGTAATTCTTTTGACGTTTTAGTAATGGCTGATTTTAAACTTAGGTAAAAGGGTTTGGCTGAAGTAAGTGTAGTAGTTTAAGGTGAAGACAGAAATGAAAGTACATACTAATTAATTTATTTATTGCACATAATCAAAACATATTATTATGACCAATTAATATTATAGCTAATAAAAGATTCTACGTAACTATATTCATAAAAAAACTGAAGAAACCATAAATTATTTATTCAATAGGTTTCAGGGAGACTACAAACATTATTCTGGTCACCAATTCTGGTCTATAAAGGGAAAAATATATACTACATAAACATAAACAACCATGACAAGAAAACATGTTCATCACTCAATCATTTGACCTCATCGGGATTCGTAGCTGTGACCGCTTAGTCAATCGATAGCCAGCGATATGGCCATGCGACCAAACCGACCATGTCTATTCACCAATGTCTAATCTATTTTAAATGAAGATGAAGAATTTTAATATAAACCCAATAATTTATGTCACTATCTAACGAAGTCTTTATCTAGTGTTGGTCCAAGAATTACTCTCGACTCGTGAGCCGTCCATCAAAAAATATCTGTAAACACGCCGCATAAGCCGTAGAACAAATAACTCATGTTTGCTCGCTACCGGTCTGTTAGGCGACAAGTTATATAATTCAATCTAAAAAGATTACACGGCTATCTCGTCCACATAATAGTATCAATATTTGAGTTCTTACTTAGGCACTATGGAGCTGTGTGGTGATGGAAGAGCAGAATACAATTGTCACAACCGTTTTCTATCCCGAGGGTTTCGTACAAGATGACTAAGGGTAGAGACACCGATGAGCAACATAATTCCTCCAACTTGTTATATAATTTAGTTTAGCTTTGTCTCAATATGTATTACTAGTGGTCGCCCGCGGCTTCGCTGGCGTTAATGTCGGATGTTATTATAGCCTTCCTCAATAAATGGACTACCCAACACAAAAAGAATTTTTCAATTTGAACCAGTAGTTTCTGAGAATAGCGCGTTTAACCAACCAACCAAACAAAAAACAAAAACAAACAAACAAACTATTCAGCTTTATAATATTAGTATCGATTTCCTAATGTTATCCTCGTTAGTTAATTACTTATTTGTAAGCTCTCAAGAATAATGTGTAGATAATAAGATAATTATAGTAATGACTCTCTCTGTATCCGTAATTATATTTGTGTTTCCCATTTCTCAAACCACCTTTATTAACCCCGATCCCTTCGATCCCAAGTCAGTTCGACTCCAGCACCCAAACGTGTACCAGTTCTTGTATTAGTGTTAGTTTAAATAATAAAAGTGTTTTTTAAAAAGCCAAGCTTGTCTCACGCCACAGAACAATTTGGCTCAGTTGGTAGGATACGCGTGAAATCCGTAAAGTCGAAGTATAACGTACGGTACGAAGGCTTTTGAACACTTCGCCGGACCATGCAGCTCCTGATTAAACTGATATTGTGGTAAGTGGCTAAATTTGTTTGCTCACAGTCTCCTGTATTCATTTCTATTTCCTATATGTAGATATAGGAAATAGAAATGAAATATATAAATAAATAAAATTCAAAAAAATGGGTTCGTAAATTTCTAAGGGCATTAAAAGTATGGTAATATACTACTATATTACCATACTTTTAATGCCCTTAGAAATTTAAGGTAGTTATGTGGCGTGAGACCAACTTGGCTTTTTAAAAAACATTTTTATTATTTAAACTATAACTAAAACAAGAAATGGTACACGTTTGGATGTTGGAGTCGAACTGACTTGGGATCAAAGGGATCGGGGTTTGAGACATGGGAAACACAAATACTTACAATTAGGGATACAGAGAGAGTCATTACAATAATTATCTTAATAACTATTATTCTATGTAAACTAAATCTTATCTTATCGTTGCATAATAAGGATTTAACCAACTAGGATAATATTAGGAAATGATACATATAGAAACAAAGGCTTATTAACTAAGTTATATTATATAACACCTCCCCCCTTAAAACAAGGGTTGGGCGGTTTTGTCTAATCTTTGTGAGGTTGGTTGTCTTGTTTTTGTAGAAACATCGCCGCCGTAGTCTTCATCTTCTGAGATACAAGAAGTGTTGGTATCTATCGTTACCATGGGTATCTCTATATTTGATACCCATGGTAACGATAGATACCAACACAAATGATTGGAATAACTTTTCATTTCTTCCTTGAGGGTGTGCAGTGTATCTAGAGGGACATTATTGAAATTGATTGGAATTAATTCTGGAGTCTCGAATTCTGTGTTCTTGTAATCGCAGATCTCTTCAATTATCACTGTCACAATCGGATGAGTGATATTGGTAGTTACATCTTCTTCAGCTGAAAGTGTGACGTATGGAATATATATTTTACATCCGCGGTCTAAAGATATGATGCCAGTACCAGATATTTGACTGTGTGTTGTTTTTAGATTCCATTCTAAGCCGTAGGATGTTATCCTTTGTTGTATGAATATCCATTAGTTATTCTTTAGAGGTTGGAAAGTTTTGATGTGAGCTGCGAAGGTTGTGGTCTAACATTGTTGGGGATCAGGTACCATTGTAGCGGTCCTAACGATTCCACTTTACTATTTAATTAAAATAAATGAAATAAAATAAAATTCAGCACGTAAAAAAGAAAACTGTAATGCACTGAAAACATTTATAATAAAAGACAACTTGTTATTTTTCCCGTTGCTTAGCAACCGCCACCTATGTTATTTTCCTCGGTGGCCAAGCAACCACAACATACTCCGAGAAGGGGAAAAAAAAACAAACAATTTAATTATAATTAAAATAAGCAAATATTCTTAAAAAATAATGAAACAATTTATACAACTTAACTTTAGCAATTCTACAAAAAAAAAACGAAATCTCAACTATCTTATACTCTAACATAAAAGCTCAATTGGTTTACTTATATCAGAACATAGAATTGACTGACAAAACAAAACAGAAAAATCCTTGGCCATGCGGACCATGCGCTTCCACCAGCCTCCCCACCACGGACTAGCAAGTGCTAGTAAATGCCAATTAAATTCATAAGGAATTGATTTTTCTTCTATGAGATCCTCCAATGAGATCTTCCCTTTAAATAAATTTCTTGCATTGACAAAATTAGCTGTACACCAAATTGTAGAATGGAGACGCTTTACAGCCTATTCCGTGTTCAGATGTCGCTGATTTAAAACATTTGGACGGAAAATCTTTAAATGTTAGATTAAGATATTTACAAAACCTTAGAGAAGATCTAAAGTCGCGTTTTATTAAGGAATACTTAAGTTTATTAGTTCATAAGGGACGGGAGTATTGTTTAAAGTTCGGCAAAGTGGGGGACGTTTTGTTGGTAGAAACACCAGAAAAGCGTGTTTTTTAGCCTTTAGGTGTAATTGTTGAAATTTTACGGGCATCGATGGTGTTTGTTGAGCTGCTTAAGTTAAGACCACTAAAGGAATTTACACCCATTCTCCTAAATGCTTGTACCCCTTAAAATACCCCCATTATATCGTTTAGATCCGCAGTCCAAAGATATGATGCCAGTACCAGATATTTGATTGTGTGTTGTTTGTAGATTGCATTCTAAAGCGTAGAATGTTTTCCATTGTAGATGCCATATGAAGATCCATTGGTTATTATTTAGAGGTTGGAAAATGTCGATGCGAGTTGCGAAGGTTGTGTTCTCACATATTGGTGGTAGTTTCTTTTCATTAGTTGTGAGTACAGCTTCTTCATATATATTATGCGCCCCGTGTTGTAGTTATAAATTGGGAGATTTTTGCAGAATCTTTTGCTTGATGAAAGTATCTTACACTTCTCTGTTGAAGTCATCATCACTTACCGATAAAGTGTAGTACTTGTGGCTACATTCGATCAGGAAGTATAGAGGAATAAAGTTTGGTAAGTAAGGAATAAAGGATGTTGGATAGGGATAAAATAAAGGCGATAAATAGTGAACATTTCATTATGAACAAGAGGAAATTCTAATGCATAAACTAATTTATTCATGTAAATGTAAAATTTTGTTTCTGCTGATTCTAAGATTTGGTGTATGTTAGGCAATGTGATAGGAGCAACTAAATTTTTATTTGGTCTTGAAGAACTAGAAGACAGTAATTCTTTGTATAAGCGCACATTAGATATTACCGAAGGATGGATCGCCCCAGACTTAATAAACAATAAACTTGTAAAGATATCATCAATTTCTATTTCCAATGTCGTAACAGCTTCAAGGATTTGTATTGATATTGAAGATATTTTCTCTGATGCTTGGACGAGTCTTGTGAGATCGTTTTGTAATGTGAGAATGTATTTATTTTCATCATACGTAATATCTGAGTATGATACAAGATCTGTGGTAAGTCGTTCAAATGGTTCAGTAGAGGATGACGTTATGACCATAGGAGCTTTATAGATGTTGCGTTGGCATGTGTTACAATTTTCAATATAGGTTTTGACCGCGTCGGTCATCTCTTTCCATAAATATTCAGATCTTATTTTATGAATTGTCTTTATGTTGGCGTTTGAAACTTGGGGAGTTCATATTCGAACTCCCCAAGATTCAAACGCCAACGGACTTAACGGCTACCTGGGTCTTTAATAGAGAAAAGCCAAGTAAGAGGTTTGTAGTCAGTAACTATTATTATAAGGTCGAAAATGTTTTACAGCCCAGACTATTGCTAACAATTCGTTCGATTGTCGGATTGTTAGAGTCAGCTTTGTTTAGGGTTCGAGATACAAAGGCAATGGGTAGATCTTAACCAATTTCACCTTGTGATAGAACCGCGCTAACGGCGTGTATTGAAGCGCCAGTTGTTAGAATAAATTCTTTTGTAAAATCGGGATATTGGAGGATTGGTGGATTAATAAGTAATCGTTTATATTCATCAAAGGCAGATTGTTGAGCACCCCATATAAAAGGTACATCCTTTTTCAAGAGTCCAGTGAGAGGTTTTGTTATTTTACTTAAGGTAGAAATTGAACGGCGATAGTATGCGGTAAACCCTGGAAAGGCTTTGATGTCTTAACATAATTTAGGAATAGGATAATTTTCAACGGCTTTTATTTTATTTGGCTTGACTCATTCGCTGGATATAATATTTCCTAGGTAAGTAACTTCGTGTCCTATGAATTCACATTTATCGGGTACGTATGGAGTGTATAGTTTGCATCCGCGGTCCAATGATATGATGCCAGTACAAGATATTGAATTGTGTGTTGTTTGTAGATTGCATTCTAAAGCATAGGATGTTTTCCTTTGTAGTATGAATATCCATTCGTTATTCCTCAGGGGTTGGAAAGTGTTGATGTGAGCTGCGAAGGTTGTGGAAAGGAGATTTCTTTTTCCGAAGTTGATTTCTTTTTCCAATGACATAACAGCTTCGAGGAGTTGTATTGAGATGATATTTTTTCAGATGCAGTTAAATTATATATCAAAGTACTAGTTGTATTAATAAATGAGCTTATTTCAATTATCGCTTATTCATTGATCGTATGTTCATCGTAGGAAATTTTAATTACAGTTTCATTAAAACTACTAATTGTAGAGGATATTATTTGCAATTGTTGTTTAAGGATGTCATGGGCAGAGATTTGCTGTTTTTATAATAATTCGATGCATTCATCATAATGTTTAGCATCTTTAGTATCTGGTGTTCCTATGAGCCATTTAAGAACAGAGCTTAAACCATCAATAAGTTCTTGCTTAACGCGTTTGTTCGAAGCATAGTAATTGAGTTCGAGGCTTATTAGAATAATTTAATATTAGATTTTTATAGCTATTTACAAGACGTTTTAAGGAATTGCGAGATAGGAATAAAGGTTCTAAATTTCTATATATTATCAATTTCCAGGAACTTTCAGATATGAGTAGTTCACCGTCTTCTTCATAATACAAGCTTGAATTGGAAGGAAGTGGTTTTACCTGGGTATCTCCATCAACTAAGTTTGTTGTGGTATACCTGAAATCGATTATTATGTTTGTGAATTACTTACAGGATTATTATATTTTGCATCGTAAATAGTTGTAATAAACTTGTAAATTTTATAAACTAGAATTAAAAATAATAATTTTATAATAGAACAAATAATAAAACTTATATATGGATTATTCATTGTTTGTTTGAATTTATCTATGAAATTGTAATTTTGGTCTTTGTCTAAGGATATAGGATGTGCCACAATTTGTTGGGACAACCTGAAATAGTAGTAATTTTATTAATTAATATTATATTAAGGTTCATACAAAACATGCACGGGTCTGAGCCTATTTGCATGCACTAAATGATTACGACCTGATTTACGAATTATATAATTTTCATTAAATCCTACTCTACTTATAATATGGACCTTCCCATTTTATATCTAAACTATTTGGATTAATAACCTTAAGCATAACCTTATCACCTATTTTAAATTGAGCTATATGTTTTATTTTATCATCGTATCGTTCTTTAGCTTTTTCTTTCATCGAGTTTACGTTACGTTGAGCAATGTCGCGAGATATTTTTAATCATTCATTTAAATCTCGTAAATAGTCGCATGTGGTATATTCATTGATTTCTTTAAAAGAATACAGTGAGCGTGGTTTGTATCCAAAAAGTAATTCATGTGGTGTATATCCAGTTGACTGGTTCACAGAAGTATTATGACACATGATAGCAAATGGAATAATTTTATCCCAATTCGAATAATTACGAGTATGATACATGCGTATGTGATCACCAGTGGCGTGGCGTGAAAGAACAAGTTAAGCAAGCCACAACTATATGAAGCCTCTTATGGTTTAAGCATTAACTTTTAACACCGCCTGCTAGAACACGGCTACAACTGTTCAACGCCATCTAGTGACGAAGCGGAGAACTACGTTGCCACTTTTGCGTGCTTGTGCTTTGTTTTATACAGCCAGAAAGACGATTCAACCCGGTCTGGAGCGGCTTGCAGGAGCGGCGCACGACCGCGATATTGAGTTCACCAAAGAAATTCCGCTTTTATGGCTATTGCAATAAGATCTAAAATATTTACTTTTGACGGAACTTGTTTTCGTGGGAGTTTATTACTAATGTGTGCGTGTGTCGTAGTGTATCGATGCATAAGCGCGTAGGCTGCCGAAATGCCGGCTTGATGCCGGCTTGTAGCCAAATTTTAGGTACTATTTCGCGTTGCGTGCGCCTGACAAGACTACGCTTGTCTGTGTGCGTGCAGGCGCTGTATAGCAGGCGTCCATAACTCGATATTTAGCGAGTTAGTTGAAGGAATCTAGAGAGCGGGAGCGAATTGTATGTACCTGTGTTGCATATTGTTTCGCGCGCGTTTAATACTGTTATGATAAGATTATATTGATGGATTTTTTTTATTTGCTTATAAAATGGTATTGTACTTGAATTATGGTAATGATTTTTTTATGCTCGCTCGTTTGGTACGGCTGTTGGGAATCGGGTTATATGGACGCTCCGCCACTGGTGATCACGTAACGTTGCGTGGAATCTTTCGATTGAACCATTGGTTTGAGGATGGTAGGCTGTGCTTACCGTATGATTGGAACCTAAAAGTTTCATCAGTTATTTAGTGACGTTGTTAATAAATTCAGTACCTTGGTCGGAATGGAAACGTTTCGGTACACCATAATGTTGACAAAAGTTAAGGATTCCCTTGGCTACCGTGATTGCTTGTTTATCTACAATGGGATATGCTTGGACGAATCTTGTGAGATCGTCTTGTAATGTGAGAATGTATTATATTTATTTTCATCATACGTAATATCTGAGTATGATACAAGATCTATGGTAACCCGTTCAAATGGTTCAGTAGAGGATGACGTTATGACCATAGGGGCTTTATAGGTCTTTCTTTGAATCTTATTGCGTTGGCATGTGTTACAATTTTAAATATAGGTTTTGACCGCGTCTGTCATTCCTTTCCAGTAATATTCAGATCTTATTTTCAAGGGTCATCGTGAAAAGTTTTTAAAATTTCTGGGATTTCTTCTGGACTAGGAGTCTTTACTTTATTTTCACAAATGGTAATTGGAAAATTATAGAAATCGGCCAAATAAGCTGTGATATGTAGTTGCTCATTGCCACGTAATTTACAAGTTGTATCGTTTTTGAGATCTGGGACGTATAAGTTCTTTAAATCATTGTTGTGTAAGCAATTCAGAAGAGTTTTAAAATAACTTTCAGAATTCCAGGAGTCGTAATGTATGGGTCGAGAACAGGCAAAGATAATATTTTGTTTAACATCTGAAATCAATAAATCACAATCACAAAGATTTCGATTTTTTCCTAATTATGGGTCTACTTGAGAACACATAGAAATTCCTTCGTTGAAGAGGTCGTTATCGTTATCTGAGAGTTCGCAGGAAATTGGAATGAATATGTTTTTATGTCTAGGGTATAAACGATCTGGCGATAACTTAAGATTTGGGGTGTCAAAACTATAAGTGGAATTGTGAAAAAAATGTTCGTAATTTATTTGTAGGTAATTCTCGGGTTCGTTGTCGTTTTTTGTTTCTACTTTGCTAAGTGTGGGATTTAATTTATTAGTATTTAAGATAGGAGGTCTAGAAAGAGTGTCAGCGTTGGCATTATTTTTACCGGCTTTATAAATGACTTCATATTCGAACTCTTCAAGATTCAAACGCCAGCGAACTAAACGGCTACCTGGGTCTTTATTAGAGAAGAGCCAAGTAAGAGGTTTAAGGTCCGTAACTATTTTAAATTTTCTACCGAAAAGATAAGGTCGAAAATGTTTTACAGCCCAGACTATTGCTAGCAATTCGCATTCGATTGTCGAATAATTAGATTCAGCTTTATTTAGCGTTCGAGATGCAAAGGCAATAGGTAGGTCTTTACATATTTCACCTTGTGATAGAACTGCGCTAATGGCGTGTATTGAAGCGTCAGTGGTTAGAATAAATTCCTTTGTGAAATCGGGATATTGTAGTATTGGTGGATTAATAAGTAATCATTTATATTCATCAAAGGCAGATTGTTGAGCTTCACCCCATATAAAAGGTACATCCTTTTTCAAGAGTCCAGTGAGAGGTTTTGTTATTTTACTGAAGTTAGAAATGAAACGGCGATAGTATCCGGTTAGCCCTAGAAAGACTTTGATGTCTTGACATGATTTAGGAATGGGATAATTTTCAACGGCTTTTATTTTGTCGGGATTGGGTTTAACTCCTTCGCTGGATATAATAATTATGTCCTAGGTAAGCCACTTCGCGACTTAGGAATTCGCATTTATCGGGTTGTACTTTGAGTTCGTATTTTCGTAACCTAGAGAATACTTCTCTTAGCTTTTGTTGATGTTCTTGAAGACTAGAGGCGAATACAACTATATCGTCTTAATAGACAAAACAACGTTCGCCTTGAAGACCCCATAATACAGAATCCATTACCCGTTGGAACGTTGCAGGTGCATTCTTGAGACCGAAAGACATTCTCTTGAATTCATAGTGTCCATATGGAGTACTAAAAGCTGTCTTAGAAGTGTCTGAAGGATCAACTTCGAGTTGATGGAATCCTGAAGCGAGATCTAGTGTCGTAAAATATTGAGAGTGACCTAGTTTATCTAATATATCGGTGATATTAGGAAGAGGATAACTATCTCCTACAGTAACGTCGTTCAATTTCTGATAGTCTATTACGAGGCGCCATTTTTGTTTACCTGAGGCGTCTAATTTTTTCGGGACTACCCAGATTGGACTACTCCATGGAGAGGAGTTAGGACAAATGATGTCTTGGTCTAGCATTTGTTGAACTTGCGTTCGTACCTCCTGTTCATGTATTTGAGGGAAACGATAGGTTTTTGTATGAACTGGCGTGTCTGTCGTTGTTTTGATTCGGTGCTTAGTATGATTGCTGAATGTTAATGAATCGCCTTCAATGAAAAATATATCGGAATATTCTGAAATAATTTTGTCTAAGGAATCTGATTCTTCGTTATTTAAATGTTTTTTTCTAATTGATTCTAATACTTTATTTTGTCTATCAAATGTATTTAAATTGTTTATTTTTACAGATGGTTCTTTTTCAATTATAGGTTCACTATCAGGATCAAATGGATGGACTTCTATTGTTGGAGGACTGATTACAGTATTTAATTTATTTGTATTTACACAAGTAACGAGGAACTCTCCTTTTGTGACAAAGCGTGGGGAATGACAATACCATTATCTATTATCTGTTTCTCTACGATTGCTGTGCCATTAAGGATGTCGTTAGAGAAACACTTAATTACCGTTTCGGAACGTTTGCTTATGATTACTGGCTTATTTTTATTGGTCTTTTCGTGTGTGAAAAATAAGTTATAAGTTTTATCTTGAACACGCAATTTTTTAGATTTTACATATATCTTTATATTAAATTTGGACATAAAATCGTTACCTAGAATTCCGTCAGCACTTATATTGAGATCAGCTATGTGAAATTTATTTAGGGAATTGGTCTAAATAAAGGTCAGACGTACCATATGTTTGAATTGTTGAGTCAGAATTAGAAACGCCTATAATGGAAACTTTGTCGGAAGTGTTTATGGGACTATTATTAATTTTATCTTTTCTTATTATGGATATGGCAGCGCCAGTGTCTACAAGCATTATTATAGATTGATTATTGATATGGAACGTACAGTGTAGTTAATTTTCTGGCGGGATATTTAATGATGAGATATTATATGATTCTAGTGTTAGACTCTCGATGGAACTAGTAGATTGAGTACAGTCAATGTGTTTAGTAGAAATAGTATCTTCAATAGATTTGGTAGGTATAGTATTTTTCTTAGATTTAGTAGACTTAGTATTTTTTTATGATTTAGTATTTTTCTTGGAGTTAGTAGGATTAGTAGATTTAGTAAAGAGATTTGGTAATGAACTAGAAATAGGATTTTCATGAGCTTGAATTTCTGTTTGAGTAGAGGCTTCCACAAACTGTTCCCGATGGACTGAATCGGTTTGTGAGCTACTACTATTCACAGTTTTCCGCGATGATTTATCGATGGGTTTACGGTTGGAGATCGTCTAGGTTCTGAGCAATGTGGGCGATAATCAACGAACTGCTCTCTTCGTTGGCCGCTTGCGAGTTTAAATTATTTATATGACGCGGAGTTGCGGGCAACGCACGTTGATTTTGATTATTATATTGCCTTTTCCTACACTCGGAGATGACATAACCCGGAAATTTACAGTAATTACAAAATTTATTGATTTGAGATGCATTGTTAAATCTTGGTGGATGATTTTGGTTTGGGAGAATTATTCTTTGAGGGTTGTTGTAAGATCTTTGTTGTAATGGTGGTCTGTTAGGTATAGACTTAGAATACTGAAATAGTGATTGTCTAGCGGTGTTCATTGCGCAAATTTTGTCCTCTTGCATTGCAAACCGACCTGCCTCAGAGAGGTTGACAAAGCCCATGGTTCTGAGCATGGTCCCAATATCCGTACTAAGACCGTTTATAAACACGTTTAGGGCTGTCTCTTCGGTCGTGGTTTTTCAACCTATAAGCGTGTTGTCGGATATTTCTGCAATTAATTTGTCTATGATTTTGCTTCGACATAAATGCCTATGGAAATACTGGGTAATAGTTTCATTAGGTTTTTGGAACATAGATTGCAGTTCTAGAGTCAAATGTGAAACTGTTTTAACATTGAAAATTTTCTCTATTAAATATGCTTTCAGATCAGAGCATGAATTGTATGTCTTGCTATGAAAATCGGCCGCATCGACCCCGGTTATATTATTGAGCGCATATACTAATAATATCGATATTTGTTCGGTTGAGGCTAAATGGAATGCTGAATCACAAGACCTTATAAACCTGTAAACTTGTTCGTTTTGATTGGTGTCAAAACAAGGCACAAGTTTTAATAGAGTGTTAATTTCTATGGACATTTTGGAATTATTTGAAAGAACTGGATAGATTGATTCGTTTTTAATTTCTTAGGGCATTGATATAGTAGTTATAATAGATGTACTAGATGTAGTAGATATAGTAGATATAGTAGATATAGGGAATAGAAATGGATATAGGAGACTGTGAGCAAACAAGTTTAGCCACTTACCACTATAACAGTATAATCAGGAGCTGCATGGTCCGGCGAAGTGTTCAAAAGCCTAAGGCTGTCGTACGGGTGATGCTGTCGCGTTACGAAGATCGTCCCGTACGTTATACTTCGACTTTACGGATTTCACGCGTATCCTACCGACTGCGCCAAATTGTTACGTGGCGTGAGACAAACTTGGCTTTTTAAAAACAATTTTATTATTTAGACTACAACTAATACAAGAAATGGTACACGATGAGCTGACTTGGGATCGTAAGGATCGGGGTTTATATAGGTGGTTTGAGACATGGGAAACACAAATATAATTAAGGATACAGAAAGAGTCGTATCTTATTAACTAATAATCAAGTGAACTACAAATAAGTGATTAACTAATTAGGTAATATTAGGAATAGATACACATTGAGATAAAGGCTTATTAACTAAGTTATTCTAGGTTATATTATATAACACCTGATTGGTATCAAAGCAAGGAACAAGTTTTAATACAGTATTCATTTCTAGGGACATTTAAAATTATTCGAAAGATCTGGTTGAATTGATTCGTTTTTATTATCTAAGGGCATTGAAAGTATGATATTATAGTAGATATAGGAAATAGAAATGGATACAGGAGACTGTGTACAAATAAGTTAAGCCATATACCACAATAACAGTATAATCAGGAGCTGCATGGTCCGGCGAAGTGTTCAAAAGCCTAAGGTTGCCGTACTGGTGATGCTGTCGCCTTACGAAGATTGTACCGTACGTTATACTTCCAATTTGCGGATTTCACGCTTATCCTGCCGACTGCGCCAAATGGTTATCCCCCGAATACAGAAACGCTATTCAAAGTTTGAGTCCCGCTTAACATTTAAGTATTGTCAAAATTGACGTTTTTCCATACAAATTCTGACAGGTAGTGTCCACTTAACTTTTTAAGCAGTCCCTTAAATTTGAGTAGCGTTTCTGTATTCGGGGGTAGGTGGCGTGAGACAAACTTGGCTTAGATAAAAAACACTTTTATTATTTAAACTAAAACTAATACAAAAAATGGTAAATGTTTGGATGTTGGAGTCGAACTCACTTGGGATCGAAGTGATCGGGGTTTATATAGGACCTATATAAACCTAAAAATTATAGGTGGTTTGAGACATGTGAAACACAAATACAATTAGGGATACAGAGAGAGTCATTATAATATATTATTAACTATTATTCTATGTGAACTAACAAATGAGTAATTAACTAACTAGGATAATATTAGGAAATGATACATATTGAGACAAAGGCTTATTATTAACTAAGTTATATTATACATATAACAAACTCGTGCCACCTAGCTAGTAATGTTTTGCGATTTACGTGCCCGATAGATGTCTCTTCACTTATTACATGGGACCTAACGTAATTGGCGCAATGTGGGTGTTAATTCACCCCTGCCTACCCCTTCGAGGATAAATAGGCTTAATATATGTATGTATGTAATTCTAAAGCGATGTCGTACGATGGTCGATGAGAGGCGGTGGTCTTTCCTACGTGTTTTATGTTCACGTTCCATCGCATAATCTTAAAAGGCTCGTCCGAACCTTTGTCGCCAAATAACTTAAGCGCTACAGCTGATAACGTATCAGCGGATCAAAGTATTAGCGGCACGAATCGCTATCACAAACATGCCATATCACTTTCAACTTAACGGTCACCGAACGTTGTTTTGACAGGTACCTACACGAAATGAAATTCCTTTGCCTGGAAAAAGGCCCAGGAGAAACAATATTCTTGGTGTACAAAATACCGTGTATAACTGTATATACAGTGTTATTTGTACCACACCAGCAACCTAGCAGAACTAGAAATAGTTGGCATCGTAAATAACAACGTTTGTTTTACTAGTTATAACATAACTCAATACTGCTTCGTCCTGTCCTCTTCCCAGTTTATCTGGGGTAGGCGCAGTAGTCCAACGTCATCAAGCCATTTTGATTCATAGAATCCATCACGCCGGAAAGGTGCTAGTGATGAATGAATGTACAGAATAGGACCATGTCGGGAGACCGATGAACGGAGAGAGTGATTGGGATGACAACATTCTAATCCATATTGCTCAAGGTTTTGGTTTAGGTTTTACAGCCGGCCGCTTGACTGACACCAACCCTAAAGAGGGTTGGTGTCAGTCATATGCTGCTGTTGATGGTTTGCCCTCCACCATTCGGGTGCCCAAGGTGCTTATTGATTTACACCGGGCAATCTCCCTTGATCGACTTTTACGACACCCATGGGTTGAGTCGGGGCTGGCACATTCTACGTTATCTTTTCGCTTCCAGGCAGCAGACGACATCAGATTTAAAAAAAAAATCTTAACCAAATCAAATCTTAAACAGATTTTTGTAATAGCACTACTAAACTTAATTAAATTATTGGTAGACAAAAGGCTGTTCTGTATATTGTATTCTACGAATTGTAATTCCAGTATCGTTTGAAGTCGATATAGCGAAAGGTCTAACTCATGAAATTAATTCGGATTGGCCCTAAGCAATGTGGAAAAACGAGAATGCTATTTATTAACTAATTAAGGCTTTCAGACCCTAACGGAGGACGCTTTAGGTAACCTTCTAAAGTGTAATTAAAAACGCTAACTAATTTATGTTCTTGTTTTGTCGCCGAACAGGGTAAAGTGTTTTCGGTAGGTTCTTAAGGTAATAAAATGTTGGCTCCTAAATTAAGTTCGATCGAGTGTCTTTTAACATTTTTGTTTCAATGGCAAACTTAACCGCTTACCATTCACAGCACTTGGAAAATAAATCTATTTAAACAGGCAGTAATAGGATCTCTTTGGCGTTCGAGTTCCTCCGTTCTTCGGAAGGCACGTAAAGCAAGCTGCAATTGCAGTTATTTGTCTACCTACCAATCCCTCCTCAATCCCTCAATGGCTTCTTTAGTCTAAATACTCCTCATAGAAATTAAATTAAACCAGAGGAATTAATGAAGAAATTGTACCTACTCTATGCCAATTCCTTTTGATTCATACCACACCAATCCATAATAAAATTGTCATTATTGTTGTGGCATTTAAAACAAATTTTTTTTTTTTAATATGCATTATTTAAAAAAAAAACATTTACATACAACCAAAACATGTTGACTCAAATAAAAAATAGGTGCTGAAATAAAAGTCATTAAAAAGGATTTTTCCATGTTTTTTCACATGCCCTGTTATCGTGACATTGCGTGACTACGTGATTGACAATGTTGACATCCTGAACTTCCGGTGACAGAACAGGGGAAAATGGATTTGACAGGACAATTTGTGACGACAGTGCGGGAGCGATATTAGACCTAGTCGTTTCACACCCTTTCCCAGATGACAGGCGGTAAAAAAGCTTTTATCTTTTAATGTGTTTTGTATTAATACGTAACAAGGAGTAATGATAAATTGTCTTGACCAAATAAATTTCTCGTTATTTCTGTCTCTTCGTTAACTTTTTCGTTTGAATCGATATTTCTTGAATCAATGTTTTTTGTTTTAAGATTTAGAAGTGAAAAAATAACTAGTTCTTCATTCGATTTTATTATTTTATTGTATTGATTCTTCTCTTTGAATTCTATGAGTTTTTGTAAATATTATGTTAGACGGTTATTATTATGAGACTGTTAGCGACCAGCACTGTACTGTAAAACAATTGGTAGTTGTCTAGTGAAAATTGGTAACTAAAGAGCTCAGGAAGTAAAAGTGCGAGATTGTAATCTATGCTCGGACATCAACATAGCGTTGGGTGACCTGCCGGGTGCTAGACTAGCGCACTCTCAAAGGTCTTTTACTCGCGTCTGACTTGACTACTTTGGTCCTGTGACTGTGTCGATTTGCAGTCGAACGGGGGAGAGATGGATTGCTCTTTTAACGTGCCTGACAATTAGAGCCATTTACATGGAGATTGTGGAGAAGCTTTCGTCTGACTCGGCTATAATGGCTCTCGGTGATGAAGGTTTTGCGAGACAAGTTTGTCCGGCTCGGATTTATTCAAACAATGGAACCTCGTTCGTCGGAGCCGCCAAGATGTTGCCGCAATTGTTTGACTTCTGCTCCGAGAAGAAGAGTGGAGCTTAGTCCCGTCCTCTGCGCTATTTATGGGAAGCTGCTAGGAGCATCTGGTCAGAAGCGTCAAACAAACCCTTTTGAAATCTTTAAAAGAACGATCGCTGAAAGAAGAAGACTTATACACCCTGCTGGTCAAGGCAGAGTGCATAATTTACTCCAGACCTAACTCATGTGTCTGTTGAGGAAGACTTGGACCAAGCGCTAACACCTTTTTCGTTTCTACCTGGCACGACCAGCAACGACAAACCACTGGCAAAATTCGACAACGCCGACCTTTTAAGTAGGTATAACTGGAGAAAGGCACAGCGACTGGCAGATCACGTTTGGCAGCGATTTGTCAAGGAGTGGTGCCAACTGCCCACGCTGATCCCTCCCTTTCACGTTGGTGTAACTGGAGAAAGGCACAGCGACTGGCAGATCACGTTTGGCAGCGATTTGTCAAGGAGTGGTGCCAACTGCCCACGCTGATCCCTCCCTTTCACGTTGGTGTAACTGGAGAAAGGCACATCGATTGGCAGATCACTTTTGACAGCGATTTGTCAAGAAGTGGTGCCTCCTGCCCACGCTGGTCCCTCGCAGGGGATCAGCAGCTGTCAACCCAGTGAAACTGAAGGTTGGTGATATTGTATTCATTGCTGATGGGACCTTGCCAAGCAACTGCTGGCCACGTGGACGTATCACCTCTACCCACCCAGGATACCCACCAAGAATGGAATTGTGCGCGTAGTCGACGTGTAGACGTCTTTCGTTATGCAGTGTGCTGCGGTGTGCTGCGTAGACTCACTCGCAAATTTGCGTTACTTGGCGCTGGCCACTAATTTTGGGTGCTTCTTGGAACGTGAATGAAACACCGAGCTAGGAGACTGACTGACAGTTTATTATACAGCTACTACCCACCACCGTACTATATTAAATTACTACATCTTTCCCCCTTAAAATTAACAAATCAACTATTTACTACATATACCTGATTATTTTAATTTTTCCTATAACCAACAATTACTTACACTATATTTTCAATTATTTACTGGACTGGTATGTATGCTTATATTAGTATTTACTATTATGATTAGCTCGGTGGTAAGCTCGCAGAGCCCGAGCGGAAGCGCCAGGTGACGGAGGAGTCGCAGGATTAGTTGGTTTGCAAGGCAACGGCGTTCTCCGCAGCGCCGTTGCCTTGCGGTCTATAAGGTGCCGAAGTTACATGCTTTATACAATTTGACATACAATATTTCTTAAAATCTATAGATAGGAACGGTGGGCCATTATCGGTAACAAGTTGTGTGGGTAACCCAAACCGGGCAAATAGAGATCGTAGTACCGCTATAGTGGATTCCGCGTCTGTTCGATTCATTAATATCGCTTCAATCCACTTCGAATGTGAGTCTACTATAATAAAATATTTTTTTCCGCCACATTCCGCAAAGTCTGCATGGATACGCTGCCAGGGTTTCAAAGGAAACTCCCAAGGATGCATAGCGGCCCGTGGGGGTGCATCGCGCACCACGCCACATGCCTCACAACCACGACTAATATTTTCTATCTCTCTATCGAGTTCGGGCCAGTACACATAATTACGCGCCAACTGTTTCATTTTGTTCATGCCTAAATGTCCTTCGTGAATTTCCTTTAAAACCCGTGGACGTAGTGATGTGGGTACTATTAACCGATATTTATACAATAAACACCCTAACTCTAGTGCCAGTTCATCTTTACGCAATAAAAACGGTTTCTCGTCCTCACAACTCGCCGCCGAAGGCCACCCAAACAATACGTAACCTTTTATTTTGCTCAACACTTTGTCTTTCTCGGTTTCCGTCCTGATCTCCGCGAAATTAACAGGCATTGTATCTTTGACTAAATCCACATAGTCTACCGTCTCTGTGCGTCGTGGCTCGCCCGGCAGTGGCAGGCGGGATAACGCGTCCGCGGGACCGTTAGCGCTAGACCTTACAAATTGTACCGTGAAATTGTAAGCTGCTAAGCGAGCAGCCCACCTTTGTAATCGGCTGGCTGCCGTTTGCGGTATTCCCCCTTTTTTCCCAAAAATATAACTCAGCGGCTGGTGATCGGTCCGCAATATAAATGACCGCCCGAACAAGTATTGGTGGTGTTTGGTTATACCAAAAAATATGGCGAGTGCTTCTTTATCTAGCTGACTATAGTTTCTTTCAGCCGAGTTAAGTGTTCTCGATACACAACAGACCGGGCGTTCGCTCCCGTCCGGGTAGACATGAGCCAATACTGCTCCTAGTCCGTACGCGCTACTATCTACCGCGAGTACTAACGGTTGCCCCTCAGTGTAATGCGCGAGCACTTTATTGCTCGTGAGAACGTTTTTTGCTGCCGAGAAAGCCTCTTCACACTTCGAGCTCCAATGCCAAACAGAATCCTTTTTTAATAATTCATGTAACGGCTGTAAAATAATACTCAAGTTCGGTATAAATTTCCCATAATAATTTAACATTCCCAGGAAGCTTTTTAATTGCGTGACATCTTTCGGTCTAGGAACTTCGCGAATAGCCTGAAGTTTTTTTGGATCAGGACGTAATCCGGTTTTATCAATTATAAAACCTACATATTTTACACTGGGCTGTAAGAAGCTACACTTCTCCCGCTTAACCGTAAACCCCATGGTGCGCAATCGCTCTAACACTAATCGTAAATTACATAAGTGGACCCGTCTATTCGGCCCTGTAACGCAGACATCGTCTAAAAAAACAACTGTGTTAGGTATACCTCCATTAATTTTTGGAATTTTTCCGGAATACATGATAAGCCAAAGGGGGTGCGACGATACACAAACGTTCCGGTGTGCGTAGTTATGGCGGTATACGGTTGAGATTCCTCCGTTAATATAAGTTGTTGGTAACTATTTTTTAAATCAATCTTAGAATATTCCTCTCCCCCACTGAGCGTCGCGAACAATTCCTCAATACGGGGAAGGGGATACGGCTCGCGCTTCAGTTTCGGATTAATAGTAATTTTATAGTCTCCACATATCCGTATGTCGCCATTTTCCTTGATTACGGGCACGATAGGCGTACCGTAATCGGAGAACTCCACGCGATAAATAGTGCCTTCCCGCTCTAAACGCTCCAGCTCGAGTTCGACGCGCCCGCGCAGCGCCAGCGGCACCGGCCGCGCGCGCACGTACACCGGCGTGCTATCGGTGACGGTCAAACTTATTGTTTTTTTACACGTCCCGAGCCTATCGGTAAACACTTCAGGGAACTCGATAATAAGTTTACTTATAAACGGATCGTTGCTTATGTTTTTTAATGTTTCCTGCAGGTTTATCTCAATATTTTTAATGCCTAAAACACGTATCCATTCCCTACCCAACAAAGGACGACCCCATTTTTAATTACATGTAATTGACAAGAAGGCACCGATACAGAACCCAACTGGAGGTCTACCGAAACAAAACCGAGCGATTCAATATGTGTGCCCACGTAACTACGAATGTTTAAGCGATCTGACTTAATATTTTTATTACTAAAATGTTGCCTATAGAAATCTTCATTGATTGTGGAAATTCGACTTCCCGTGTCTACCTCAAAGTTCATAGATTGTCCGTCCACGATCACCGTAATAATGTAAGGTCCGTCACCTGTTCCA